>OY997386.1:4224961-5424961 GCA_963921505.1 Phakellia ventilabrum | reverse complement strand
CATGGATATGTTGTGTTGGTGGGTGTGAGGACACATTGGCATAAGTACGCTTCTACCGCACTAGCTATTGAAGTTTATGTTGCTGCTAATGAAATTAAGTGTGAGGAGTGCAATTTTCACTAAAATATGCTGGATGTGGCTCAATTTTACAGATGTAAACAAGATGAAACCAGAAGCAAAATTAAAAGCAGACATTTAAAGCCTAATGTCAAATGCATTCTCATCGTATCTGCTGATGCAAAGTACATGCCTCTAATTGATGACAATCAGTGTTTATATACTGATGAAAAAACTCCTATAAAATATTTTTTTGGCTGAATAGAAAGCACAGATAGGGAAATGAGCAGCAACTTTATTACAGCAACTTTATTACATTTGATTGGCAGCTACAACTGCCAATCAAAGAAATTAGGCTTATCCATGAGTTAGTATAGCTTCTTGACTGGTCAATTCTCAAATTCTATTTCGCTTTAGCCAATTTGCAAAATTTTGTCCCACAAAATTTTATCACTATATAGTAAACTATCTAGTCAGATCTTTAAAAAAATATACATGGAGGACTGTACTAACCTGAAATCATACATGTGGCAGTATCACTGTGAGTATTGAATCTCACAAGTGCATTAGTACCAGTGTCTATAGTGCCATTCAAGACCACAGCACACACTCGTACGCTTGTCTGTTGAACCACGGTTGTGTTTTCACTTGTACTGTTGCCACTGCTAGATACAGTCACCACACGAATGGATTCACTCACGGTGTAACTTTCCCTCTCCAATCCAATCACCAATTCTAAGAGATGTTCAATATAAAATTTAATACGTTTTACAATGTTACCTATTCTTTACTAACCGTCATTCTCAAGGATGTTCACTGAAACACGACTAGGACCTTGTCTGAAAGACACTGCTGAATCATTGGACTCAAGAACAGCCAAAAAGAACATCCTGCCATCAACACTATCATGGAGTCGATCATCAACAAGAGCAATACTGATGCAGGATCTTTCATGTGTGCTATTAAAAATTAGCACTGCAGATAATGGGATATAGTCATTTGGAGCTGAGGAAGAAAACAGTCATAATTGTGAAAAAGCTAATGTCATTTCTGCACTGTATAGCAGCTTGTAGCAGTCGTATACATGTGATGCAATCTCCAAGGAATAAATATAGGAAACCTATAGACACCCTTGCGCTTCGCACGCGGGTGTCTATAGCGGTTTCCGCGGGGCTCTAAATCCCGTAGACCCCTCGGTTTCATCGTATAAGGTATTTATACTATAGCCAATCAAATCATTTTTCGCGTTAGCAACTAAAATAGCTAGCAACAGCTACTTACAGTTCAATTCATAAATTCTCAGAATGAGTGAGCTCTCTGACAAGCGCACGTTTACTCCTACCGCAATATATCGCATGTTTGTTGCCATGGTTATGAGTGTGCAACATGAGGACCCATGCCAAAGGCAACAAACGAGTAATAACGGTGATAACAATTTTATCATACATACTTTGAACAGCGACTGATTTTAGCTAGCTATGGCGGTACAAGCCTTCTGTCTATGTAATCGAATGCTTGTGAAGTCAATAGTTCTGCAGAGTTCTCTCAGCCATGCTGCGGTTGCCTCCCACGTGACTTGCAGTAGGTCTACTAATATGAATTATATCACGTGACTTGCGACAAAAAAATACAGATCATGTGACATATAATTTAAATACTTTCTTTTTATCAAGTGTGTGTACCTATAAGCCTTCCCCATTGACTCCTGTACATTAATGTTGAGAGATAGATGTACGATTATACGTGTTATTGCTAACAAAGAGCAATAGATTTCGCATGCTATACTTACCTGTAGCAGTACCATCCTCAGTCTTAACAGTCACTTGCACAGACCCTGATCCTTGCAGACTACCACGTAGAGCAAGCACTACACACACCTGAACAGACCTATCTCCTTCATTGGCTGTATAGCTAGACTGCTCAAAGGCAATTTCCACATCTGCAAGTACGAGATGAAAAAACGTTAGACACAGTAACTGTACATCTTCTGAACCTTTAAAGTCAATTTAGATTGATTGTCCATACTATAACATACCATCATTATCCAAAATGAATACAGTTGCATTGGTTCGTCCCAATTTCACAGAAGGGGGAAGAAAACCGGTGGATTGCAGTTGAATGAGAAAGTCCTCGGTATTTTCCATTAGTATATCAAAACTAGTACTGATGGATAGACACGCAACAGGCGTAGAGCTGCTAAGTATCAGTCTTCCATTTGTGAATCTACCAGGTACACTCGGATAGTCCACATCAGAAGTGGCTAAAATCAAAGCAAAACAAAACACTAATAACATCTGTCGGACGATAAAATTATTACTAAGATGCTGTACCTGGTGTTTCAGAATTCAGTGAAGATGCTGTACTCAGCTGGAGAATTACAGCTCCTGGAATGGGCCCATTCACCCGCGCACACACTTGCACTGAGCTTTCTTCAATAACTGTATAGTTGTCAAACTCCAGGCCGACCATAAAGGGCTCTGCATTTGTTGAGTGATTCACCCGTTAGCAAGCAGACATGACACCAAATACTTGCATTAGGTACAATCAGAGGCTTAAGTTTACACGTACCATCTCCATCATCCAGAATAGTTATGGTGGCTCTGCTTGGTGAAATGGTAATGCGATCTCCAAACCCTGATAGGGATACAAAGAATTGTTCTGGATCTTCCGCAATAATGTCATCTCTCACTTGAATGTCCACACACCCGATCCCACTCTCTGAAATAGGGACTTGTCTGTCAAGGATAGTGTAGTCATCTGTGTAAAGAAATAAAATTGAACTCTCAATTTATTGTTCATCTGTGTGTATTGAAGAGGACTGAGTTCCTCATTAGTGTCATGGTAGGTCAATTAACCTTCAATGGAGACTTTGCATACAGTCACAGTCACAACTTACTCAAATTACTAAAGTACAAATTGTAAGAAGGGTATTCTTATACACTTCTGAATAATATATATACAAGTTACAGACTCACACATCAAAGGAAGCAATCCAGTAACATTTACTTGCATGCTAATTGGGGAAGAGTTAGACTCCTTCCACACCAGATCTATAGCTTCAGGCTCACAACAGCACAGGAAGGTATGTCAGTAAGCTGATACTGCCATAGATACCAGATGCGGTGCAAGGAATGTTTAACAGGAATACAATATATGTATGTCAACTGCTTAGCCTTGTTCCCATGCAGTCGTTCTCACCACAATTTTTATCTCGCAGCCGTGGAGAATACACAGAATTGGCTAGCCAGAGGCTCGTGCTTCAGATTTGAATCCGGATATTTGAAGCGCTAAATGCAGAAGCAATGGACATGCTTACTGTACCAATGTTACATGCAAACTGATTGAAAGAAAACAGCACCCTGCTAGTCTGACTTCTGGTGACAATGTTGCATTGAGTAAGAAGGCCTGTCAATTTCTGAGCAGAAAGCAAGTAGAGCACAACAGCAGGAGAGCGTCAATTACAACAGCAAGAGGGAAACTCGTAAAACAGTGGCAGACTTCTAGGATATACAGTGCCATCAAGAGCACATTTATTCCTGCATATGATAAATGTTGTACAAAAAAACCTTCACAATTCTAGCGAAGGCTCACCCCCCCCCCCTCCCCCCTCCCCTCCCCCCTTCCCCCCTCCCCAAGACACATTATTATTTCCCCTTGGGAATGTATTACCCTTAGTCCTACAATAGGCTGCATGGATGAAGAAATAATCATAAACTGCACCAGAATATTATTGAAAGACTAATGCACAATTCATATTGGCACAAAACTAGCTTACAATAAATGCTTAGTACTGCTGGTACACTGACCTGAACCAGCAGACCCACTCTGAGTAAGGAACCTGACAAGTGCATTTGCACCAGGTGCTATCGTCCCTTCAAACACTACAGCACACACTCGTACACTTGTCTGTTGAATCACTGTTGTGTTTGCACCTGTTCTGTTGCCACTGCTAGATACATTCACCGCACGAATGGTTTCACTGACGGCATAATGTTCTCTCTCCAATCCAATCACCAATGCTAATAGTAACAACAACAAGTACCCATAATATTACTGTGCATACATATAGTGGTTGTACTCCATTCAATAAGAGTACGCTTTCAAAAAAACACTTTATTATATCCAAACAAGTGTAGAACATCAGGGAAACACTTTTGTTAGGTTATCTCCAAATTTTTGTTTTCCCAAAAGGGAAGCCATACACCTACAGCACAGATTTTGCCACAAAAAAGTGTCAAAACTTGAACAAAAGTTTGCAATATCTTTTGGTAAGGAATTGAGATTTGGGGCAAGAGTAGGCTTATGCAAGCTTGGTCTCCCATAAAAAAAAATCAGCCCTTAACTAAAATCCTTGTAATTAGATTTTTGTCTATTTGCATGCAAGAATTGGTGTTTTTGTAGGTAATTTCTGATTCAATACTAGCATATTATCTTTACTAGTTTCAAGCCACCTTATCTCCCTGGGGTTTCCCTGCAAATTAGCCTAATATATATTTTAAATAAGGTGTATTTTGGAAGCCATAGAATCCTGTAATTTTTACTAATTGAATTAATATTTTCATAAATAATAGTAAATAGCTAAGTGTAGGACCGTAGATACATATATTCCATGTTTAAGAACTTAATATTACACCACATGGGAGATAGAGCAAATAGAGTAGTTTTCTCCAAAATCTACTCTTATCGAGCATATCCTGAAGGGAGCCATGTGGGCAGCATGTGAAGTAAATGCATGACTGCTTCAATGTTTCATAAATGCATTGCGAGCTGTACTGTGGAATGTGTTAGCAGAAATATGAGCAGTAACATTTTGTACCTCTATATACCTTTGCTGGGACTTCTATTGCATATGCTGATAAGCTACCCACTCTCTTTAGTAAGAACAATGGAATGGCATCATTTTCTGGTAGCTGAATTATTCCTGCACACCGACGATAAACCATTCTTTTGCTTACTATCACGGCTAGCTACTATGTTTGCCTAGAGTCTTCTTAATCTCTGGTAATTTCCCATTGTAATTAGCCACACACTGTTCCACTTTCTTGGCAACATTTTCGTTCTGCAGCTATTAGTGCCAGAGAATGTGCTAAAAAACACAAACTTAAAACATATAATTACTTCAAACTTGGTAATTCATAATATACCAGCTACAGCCTAACATAAAATGGCCATATTTTCTTACCATCATTCTCACGAAGGTTGACTCTACTAATAGTAGTACCTCTGCTACTAGGAATCACTGCTGAATCATTTAACTCCAGAACAACCGTAAAGAACATTTCACCATCTACGGTATCGTATAACGCATCATCAACCAGCCGAATGGAGGCACAGGCAGAGGAACGTGATCTGGTGAATGTGAGTTCTGTAGTTGTTGCAATATAATCAAGCGGAGCTGAGGAAGAGAAAATATGTGACTTAAAATATTTTGCCAGGAGTGAGAGAACAGGAAGAGCTAGCTCTCATTTTATTCCTAGCAAATAGCATTAATCTTCCACATGCTACCAACCTGTAGCCGTGCCGTCCTGAGTGTGTGCAGTCACTTGCACAGACCTCCGCAGTCTGAATGCACGATCAACTGTGGCACACACACGTACAGTGCCTCCAGATTCAAATATTGTGATGCTGGGTGACTGCATGCGAACTTCCACTTCTATAACATCATGTGTGTAATATAATAGGCATATAAGCACATACACCTTAATACCTGCTATGTATAGGCTAATGCCATGAACAGATAAGCTGGGAATCTTTATTCAGCTGAGTTTTTGTATTGAGTGAAGATCTATATACTTAGTACCAGATGCATTGGTCCATAGTGCAGTAATGGTATATCACCCAGCCATTTGCTTTCCAATGGCAATAATCACGATACCTTATATTATGCTTGTGTACAGGCTAGGGAGTTCTATAAGACTTATGCATGAGCAGATCTAGGGACCAATTGAAAGACGTACACTACACTTCACTACAGATATTGCTTCAGTGCTCAGTCTATGGGTCCCACGAGTGTGTATCACCCATGTAAATATTCAACCTTATGGAATCTTTCAAACATTTGTGTAGCAAAAGTGGAACATGCATGTGGGTCTTGGAACACGAATAGCCTCATTTCCAGGCTCGACCATCCAGTACTTTTGCAGAGTATAAATGGCATTTAAGACTGTTCAAAAATACTGGGCATTGGAGCCTGGAAACAAGGCTATGATGACTAACTTGAATTAAAGATGTCTGCAAAATGAGAATAAACATATGTGCCAAACGTCCAAACCTCTAATTTAAAGTATATGTACAGAATCATAACCATATATAGTCCATTCCAGTGGTCTAGTAATCCTAGTCTAGTCTTCCAGTAATCCTAGTCTAGTCTTCCAGTCCAGTAGTCTAGTCCAGTGGCCCAGTTCACCATTCCAGTCTACTTTATAAAAACTCCCAGGTAAGCCACATACCACAGTGAGTCTAATTATTTGAACACCCACATTTACCAAGAAATTGCTTAATTTTCCATTTTCAATAAATTTCTAGCAGCCAAACTGAAATTATTATTGCATTACTACAACACTATTACAGCCTAAGTGGTACTACACACTACATGTAAGTACTGCTCACCCATGCTAAGAAAATCACACTTGTGTACAAAAGGAAGGCTGTGGCAGCTATCAAATTCTACACTGTCATGTACTCTGCACTGCACATAATCTACACTGTACACCTGGCCTTGTTCTCGTTGCTTTTCAGCTGTTTCTACTAATGACAAATAGGGGCATGCAGAGCACGTATATACAGACGCCAACCAGCAGATTATAATTGTAGCTAACCTCTCAAATGGGCTGCTGTCAAAGCTAACATGCACACAACATATGCAACAGACTCACAGCATGCTCGTGTGCATGCTTCTTATGCATGTACCTCTTGACCTCCCATTCCAACATGCACGCAGGCTGACACAGCAGTGAGCACATGCAATAATAAATTATCTATAAGAAACTATGGCTACACGCGTCTTATCAGCTGTCTACAGTAGTCCCATGATAATCCTTGCAAGCGTGAATGTAAGGCTTCTCCACTTTTTTTTTTTTTTTAGGAGATAAAAATGGCAGTTGCAGTGGCCTAGTACGTGACAGAGACCTAAGTTGGACTAGCAAGCTGAAAGTCTCAGTTTATTCTTAACACACACGCCATTATGGGTTCTGTTTTTTTCCTTCTTTCTGACTAGCATGTCTGCATTTGGAAACAGTATCACTAACTTTCACACATTTGGACCACATTGGCTTCATTTAGGTTGTACATTTCCCAACTGCAGGACAGGCAGAAGTATTGCATGGGATTCTGTAAATACTGCATGGCCTTGAACTAAAGCTAAAACGCCACAGCACCCCCTTGGCTCTGGGGATAGATAACCTTCATGTGTTCACCACTGTAACATGCAGATGCACCCGAACTGAAGGGGTGTACTTCACCTGGCCCAGTAATGGCGACATGTGATATTATAGTACGACATTCTAACACCAATAAACAACATACCATCATCATCCAGTATGAAGACAGTTGAAGTATTTCTTGCCAGCTTCACAGAAGAGGGAAGAGGACTGATTGTTCGCAGTTGAACTAGAAAACTCTCAGTACCTTCTACCAAGTCATCAAACCTAGTACTGATGGAAACACAACTGGAAGTGACAAGGTTGTTAAATGCAAGCTGTGTAGATGTGACACTCGAATAGTCGCTACCAGCCGTAGCTCTGACTGTAAAACAAAACAACTAAATATTATAATTGTGCTTGTTATAGTCAACATTATGCTTATTTGGTTATACCTAGCGTCCCAGAAATGAGTGCTGTTTGTAGTTCCAATATGACAATTTGGTCGAGGGCTCCATTTGTAACCTGCACACACACTCGTACCGAATCTGCTTCCTCAACTGTGTAGCTCTCAAATTCCATCCCTATCACGATGCTTCCTGGAAGTAGACATGCATGCTTGCATCTTTAATTATAATCTCCCCATAATGGCAAACTGAGACTAATCAACCTGAAGAAAGCATGCAAAATTAGTTGGCATAAATAGACAGCTATATCATGCAGCTATTTACATTCATGTATGTTATTACATACTGATGATGTTGCTGCCAATAATACTAAGCATAATATTAAGTACAAATTCTCTAGAAATGTAGCATTGCTCTCTGCTACAATCTCACCTGCAAGAGTCAGGTGTAGGGTTTGAAAGGGACTAATACCAGCTGCATTTAGGGCTGCAACACTGAACCGGTATTCTACACCCGACTCCAATCCCAGAACAGTCAGAGTGAACACATTTGCATTGACTAACCGAACCTCATTCGTCCGGCCAGCAGAGTAGGTAACTTGATAGCCAGTAACAGAGATCAGGTCACTGATGGGGGCACTCCACGAGACCCTGACAGCAGTCGAGTTGAGAGCAAACACTTGCACATTGGTAGGTGGACCGGGCTGCGAAGGTTCTATAGAATGTAATAATCATGTTAATTGAGCATAGCCTCATTCTCAGGCATCTTTTGACCTTTTTCCGGCAAAACAAATTGTGAAGTGGAGCCTGGGAACAAGGCTAGATTGTGCAAATGGTTACTACATGAATAAACGTGATCATAAACTGAGGTCAACTAAAATTGAATATTAATTTCTCATCATCCATGCAGTTCCAGCCTTCATATTTTTCTTATGGTTGTATTCACTTTATGAAGCCATAGCAATGCTCATCGTCCCACTGTTACTTAAGTCCTGGACATCTGCCAGTGTCTGGAACAGCCACATTTCCTATGTGTATGCTGAGTGCATGCACTGCTGGAATGCTTGGTTAATCAACTGAAAAGGCACCAAAGTGCGATGTAGTATTGTACACCCACCTATTACACTATCGTGAAATGCTTAATTAAATAAAATAATAAATCGGAAGTCTGTATCTTCAGTTGTGTTACCATATCGTGCCAAACGGCGCCTATAGCTTGCTCTTGACTCTCCTTCATAGATCTGGAAGTCTTTACTTGGGCATGGCTAGCTATATCGTGATAAAGAGGAATGCATCATTGTTTGCTTTTCGCTTTGTGAATATGGCTTCTGTGTTGTCTACAACAGGATTACAGTAGTACTAATATCTGTGTGAAAGGCAGCCATATCAGGAGCTCATGATTGGGGCAAAGTATGTGACCATCCACACAAGATGAGATAGTGACTTAATAGTTTCACAAGCCAGCTGGTTGCAAGAATAACAGCTAGACCAGAATCATCTATATGCTGGAAAAAACGACTGCCTTTCAGGCCAATGATGTTTCTGCCTGCAATATAGTCCCAAGGATAAACCATGGCTAACATTCATACTGCTCAATCGTGTCGTCTTCCTCAAATTCAGCTAATTTATTGGCAGCTAGCACTGCACCCAAAGCAGAAAACTCACCTGGAAAGGATTATTCAAGGAATGGTAACTGCATTCAGGGTATAAATCACTTCGAAAACACATAGAAACCAATGGTACAACTCTGTATAAGCATGAATCATAGTACTTAGCAATGTACTTTCTTGAAAGAAACTTACCATTTCCACTTCCACTTTCTAAATCTCCAGATCCACTTTCAAAATCTCTACTTCCACTTTGTGCACTGGAGCAGTGTAGAGCTGCAGTGAAAATGCACAACAGCTTAAACACGTCCATCTTGATCACCAGCTGAATCAGCTAACTATGGTATACTGTAAGTGCAGTTTATCAATATATGGCATTGCAAGATCTAGAGATGGGTGGGTGCTAAATATAGCCACCATGATTGCATTACATATTCTTTGAACTGCATGGGCTTCTTCCTTATCCATACAGACATGTTAGCTTTGTACACCACATCTGATTTGTTATCTGTAGGTGAAAGCTTAAATCATCAATTAGTGGCTTGTACATAATTATAAAAGCAAGCACCAGCTGTAGTCACATGTGCAGCAGTCAATGAATTTCTGGTTATTTGCATCATCTAGAATCTTCAAAACTAAACAGCCAATGACCTTATACGGGTCTATAATATTTCTGCTCTTCTGGCAATGAAGGTGTGATATTGCTACTTTCCATACAAGTGTTCATTCCGGCGGCAAAAGTGCAGAAAACATCTCACTATGACAAGCAAAAATGGGTGGTTCCCAAAACCTATAGCTAATATTAATGGTGGAGAATACTTATGCTGAGGAACAGTATTGCTCATTACAATATTGGCTGAGCCTCCCTTGATGTCAGTGTGGAGGTACTTGTAATCACAGAATAGCACTAGCAATTCCCATCGGTATGCTAATACACTTGGCAGTACCAAAAAGCAATTCTTATTTCAAACAGTGTTACTAGCATTTGTACATTATTTGAGGGTAATCGCACTGCCAAGTGTAAAATATAGTGGATGAGTAGAAGCGGATGTAATTGAATCATAATTGGACGGGTAACGAGCCAGCTTATCGCAAAAATAACAACTACCATAATATTATTGTCTTAATTAATTTAGCCATTCTTATAATACTTAGACCACCCCCTTTTCAGCTCCAATTGAATGAAAATGCAGACCAAGCCCCAGTCCATTCCCTGATTCCTTTAATCTGACCACACTAGCTGAGACTCTCATACAGCTGGCTGGTATATACCACAATTAAGTCTGGTTTATCAAAACTGTGAGGCTCAGAGTTCAGCCCAATTAAACTAAGGCAAATCTTCCAAGGCTCAAAAGGCAGTTAACTGATTTGCTATTTCCGTGCAAACGGCCAGCACTAAAATATAGATTCTCAGTAGGTCTCTAGTGATACACCCGTGACTAGTCTAAACAAATGTCTTTTAAACTAGACTACCAGCATAGTAGACACTGCCACCCATTATATTGGCAATGTACCACGATCTTCTCACTTATCATTACTTTCTAGGCAGTACAGGCAGCCATACAGTATCGTAGGGAAAAAAATAGCAGGAAAGTGGGGATTACTCATCTAGGACTGTTAAGAATTATAGAAGCACTCGACTAAGCAACAATGACATTAAGTTAACATTTTTCAGCAGAGGTAGCTATATAGCTAGCTAGCACCTTCATAGCATAATGTATGATCGGCATGAAATATCACCACTGTATTATAATAATGAACACAAAGGAGCAATGTACATATTGTCATGTAATTAGTCAACTTCTTTTGAGTTAGGAAGCTGATTTGCATAGACACAATTTGCCGAAGTTGAAAAATCCATTACTAGCTATGTAGCTACTAGTCAATGATATAGTCCAGCTGAATAACACACATATCACCAGCCCTGCAGTCATCAAGAAAATTACTGTTAGTAATAATCAGGCAGAAAATTGAGAATTGTTTGCATACCTTGGTGTTTTGAAGGTAGCTAACGAGATGATTGTCTAGTCTAGCTTTGGTGACAGAATCCTTGCAGAGACCATGGCGAACAGGAGGAAGATGTGGTATCACAGCAAAGACATGAATGTTCTGGTTGCTCTCAAACAGTTCTGCAGTTGTCCATAGCATGTAGATTGACCCAGTTCTGTCTTTATACATTATCCCTGAGTTGTCTCTAAGACGTGACTGTGATCATCAGAAATTTATCAATGATTTTTTTTAACATAATCAGAACTAGCAAAATCTAGCTCCTATGGGACTGGGACGTCCTGAACTGAATCAAGACATCATTGGAGCTTGTTTCCGTAAGTACGACTCTTTGCAATTAAATAGTCTGATAAGATTAATTTTTACTTGTTTATACTACAGGTTTTGTTCAGTTGGAAGTCGAAAGTGTCTAGAAGCACCCTTGTTGATGCTGTAAATGATAAATGTGCAAACTATCGAAATAAGGTGTGAAACAGCAATTCTTTACTACAATGGCAAGATTTTTTGTCTGCATGGTGTATGTGAGCACTACAATTTATCAGTTTTGCAACTGGTTCAAGAGCACACCCATGATCGCTAACATTACCTTGAGCATGGATTCAAAATAACCAGGAAGGGATAAAAGAGTATCAACATGAAGTCAAGAATGTTACCATAGGGGCTGTTCCAGGTTCCAAATATTGTCACGTTCGGCTTCTCGATCTTTATCTTTCTCATTTTATACCAACAGATGTCAAAAAGGATTCTACTTGCGCCCTCTTGAGAGACCACAGTCTGACAAATGGTATTCCCGGCAACCACTTGGTATTACAGACAATGGTCAACAATATGTTTACTCAAGCTAAAATTCAAAGGTAATTTTACCAACCATAGTCTGAGGACCACTGGGGCATCAGGTCATTTCAAGGCTGGTGTCCTAGCACCCATCATTCAGAAGAGGACACGCCATAGGAGTCTAGAGTCTAGAACCCATCATTCAGAAGAGGACATGCCATAGGAGTCTAGAGTCCCTTATAGGCTAAATGAAACACGAGGAGTTGCAGTGCAACAAAATCAAGCGATTTCAAACATATGTAGCTACTTGCTGGTAAATCACACTCTTATGAAGAACAATATCGAGAAGTATCAAAGCAATACTCAGATGCTAATATATACAGTCAGTGTACTTTTCGGCCAATCTACTTCCAGGTTTCATTGATAGCTGAAAGGTGAAATTTAAATGTTGATTTCAGCTTTCGAGTTAGAGCCCTCACCTGGAACCTGAAATTGTATTCGGATTTCAGGTTTCAGGTGAGGGAATTTTAGATTTTAGATTGAGGTGAGGGCTCTAACTCAAAAGCTGAAATTAGCATACTATTCAGTCAGCAATGAAAGCGGAAAGCAGATTGACAGAAAAGTACACTATCATTGTCAGAGTTTTTGGAGTGCTGGGGGGAGATGGAAATACTGCATAGTCAAAAGAGTATAATTTCTACTTGAAGGTGCACCATTATGCACAACATATAGCTAATTTTAATGATCACCATCAATTTCAGCAAGCCTAGCTACTTGAATAATAATTTAATATTGTGACTTGGTCTCAGGTGTGTCTGCTATTATAATATTAAACACTACTGCTTACAGTTAGCTAATACTAACTTACTTGTGATCTGCATGGCAAGGACAGTGTAATCTGCTTTCAGCTTTCATTGATGGATACCCCTGATATAAACCAAGCTCTACAAAGCTGGGGAAATGTTTTCAAGACTACCATGGAAACCTGTATCCCAAAGGGTGTTCTACCTAGACGCATGAATCTCCCTTGACTATCAAAGAACTTAAAACGTGCAATGCAAAAGGGGAAATACTTTAAATTATTCTGAAGGGCAAAGTCATCAGGGTTGACTGAGCTTGGGAAAAAATATAAAAGCATGCATGCATAATAAAGTGACATCAATATTGAGAAACTCAAAACAGTCATTCCTTTCAAGGAACTGTGATTAATACGGAAACAAAAAACGGTTTTGGAAAACAATGAAGCTCTTAAGGAAGGATTCAGCCACAATGCCATCAACGCATCAATCTGATGGTACATGTGCAAACAATGAGCTGGACAAAGTGAACATGTTGAACAATTAGTACTATAAATGCTTCACTACATCATTGCCACCCTCCTCTGAGTCTGCTGAACACCTGGAATTGCCTGATAGAGGCCAGGAATATCTGTTATGTACAGAGTAGGTTATATGTCTTCTACAATCAATAGATGTTTTAAATTAAGATGCCGGACCAAATTTCTGGTAGGATGTTGAAGTTCACTGCTGCAAGCATTGATACTGCAGTCACTAAGCTGTTTAACCAGTCAACAAGTAACTTCTGTAATTCCTTTGTACCTTGTGCTATTCGTAACTGGAATACATTTTCTTCACATGTTCTCTTGGCTTGTTTTTCTGTATCACTATTTAAAACTAATTTTTGGGCATACATGCAAAATTAGCCATTATAGTGATATTGTGTCATTTGCATAAATTTCTATAGTCTACAGTGGTTCCTTAGAACCAGCAACCATATTATGCTATTGGGACTGAGCTCATTGAACCTAGGGCTTATACTGAGAACTCGAGATCAGTATGTAAGAGTGCCTGAACCCAGTCCTCCCATTTAATTCCTCCTATAAACCAAATAAACACAGCACCGACAGACATATATACCTCCTGATTTGGGCTACTGAACCTCTTAGTCTGGAAAGACAAGATACAATGTATACACATTACAAGATACAATGTATACACATTACAAGATACAATGTATACACATTACTTTATGTTAGCATTTGTAAACCACTTTAGCAATGTCCCACGTAGTATTCAATGTACCTGATTGTGTATGTCTATTCCCTTAAGTGAGGAGGTAGAGATGATGCAGTCACTGTCATCCGAGATGGCATTGTCATTGCTGGCAGGTACAACACCGTCACTGTCAGTGGGTGTGACGGAGGGCTCAGTCTCATCAGCCTAAAAGTAACAGTTCATAAACTTGGTGGTCAAGCCTGTCATTATACTTACAACACAGTATTTGTAAAGCCATAATATTTTATGTATGTGTGTACACCTACAGATAGAGATATATATAATTATAATATATAAATATTGATCAAAGTCCTGGTTGGTCACATACTAGCTATAGAGCCATAGCTACTATCAGCAACTCCATGCATGCACTGTATAGCACTATTATGCTTACTATCTAGTATCACTTTGCTATAAGATATGTGTACAGCTGTGCTTTAAAACAGCAAGGTCAGACTTTCATCCCCACCTCAGCTACACTTACTTGCTAGACCAAGCTAAGGTGCATCGACCCTTATTGCTAAGTACATGTATATGGATGAAACAGTCAGGTCCTACTGGCATGCGCTACTAGAGGGTTTACATTAAGCATACTGTACTTTCTTGTAGATCTGATAATACATTATTCACTGCATGGGGTCAGCCCCTGACAGAGTACGATGAGGTATATATACTTCTAAACAGGCTCTCTGTCCCTTAAACTCTTTCCCCCACATCTATTTTTGGATAATGTACAATGCACTGCCATATGATCCCTAGATGCAGACATGAACTTTTTAGTTCCTGAATAGAGCCTGAAACCAAGGCTAGTTACTCCTTCTGTTGCATACAATGAATACCTGCATGATTATATGCCCTGTACCTTCACAATGCCATCTGATTTCTGCTCTTCAGTCTGACTAGCCTCCTCAGCAGAGCGTCGTTCAGCCTGGAATAATAAACCCTTATTAGATCAGGAGTCATGCAATAATAAATACATGCATGTAATTGTAGGTGTGATATAATAATATTCTGTACCTGTAATGGTAAATCATTTGCAATTGGCTGAAGTGTCTCATTACAGGAGAGCTCTTGTGCCTTGACTGCATGTGTCCTCTGCAAGAAGGAAGTGTGATGAAAATTGGTGTAGCTATGTGTAGTTACATACTCTATTATAACTCACTCTTAGCTCAGCAATTCTGTTGTCTGGAAGTTTGGCACACATACGGTCTTTCCAACACCAAAGAGCATATTCGATCGCTCGAAACACCTGCAGCCCCTGCAGAATGATCACACAACTATTATGATTATTTACGTCAATATATAATAATGCCAGCATATCATGTATATGTGACTATAGCTATTCATTTCAGATTTGAGATATTGTACAGTGTTTGTCTGATTAACAATATACCTATTGCAATTTAAGATGTCAATATGTACAAAGTGAGAATCGCATACAATTGCATAAGCTTTACCTTTATTATGCACAATGCATTTTGCATGGTAATAGTGAGTTGCGTACGTAGAGCGCTTACTGTGGTGTTTCTGTCAGTGTGGAAGCAGAACAGCTGTATCATCTCAGTGTCTGGATTAGTGACAGAATACATGATGAGCCTTTCATCATATAGTGGCACAAACATATTTGTGATTGTGGCCACGGGATGATCATAGAGAATTGCCTGCAGTGAGTGCATGTGTATATATGTATATATAGGGACATCAGTGTGGCAGGGTAGTAACAATCAACATGCATGTGTAGCTATATAAAACACTGTTAGCTATTATTCTGCCATGTAAATCACATCACCATATGCATACCCATGGTTCATTCTGCACCACATGGACGCGTGTGGGGGCTATCACGAACTCAACGGTCTTTGGCTGCACATGAAGCCCTATAACAGCAGAAATTATATCACTCGCTGCCTCCTCAATCTCCTTGAGCTCAAGATCATCAAGGACTTCCTGGCAACCCAGCAACTGATCAAACAGGAGTAGAAGGAGTAGTTGCATTACAGTGGATCTCCGTGAACTTTGTCATTCATCTGCCCAGGCCAGGTACATGTCCTTTATACAATTGTACCACTTACTCAATATTATTAGTGCTGTATAGACTTTGACTATATTCGAATTCAGCTGATAGTTTGGGTTTCTCTGTACTAGCTACAGGTAGCTACAGTGGAACCTCTATACTGTGGTCACCGGTACCCTCAGGCCAACATTTTATGGCTACAATGTAGAGGGTGGCTGTATTATAGAAGTCCATAATACATTAACAATGTGTACATTGGGACCCAACAAGGTGGCCTTAATAGAGAGGTGGCTGCTCTATAGAGTGACCACATTATAGAGGTACCACTGTATTGGCATATGCATATGCATTAAATGTAAACGCCACAGAGGAGGCATAATAGGAATTAGGTTTACAAACAGGAGAAATAAGATCGTACCTCTAGCTGGAAGGTCAGGCCCGTTGTCCAAACTGCTCTGCGATCATTCTCTTTCATCGCTCGCGTCGGGAGGCGGGGCTCATTAGGCCGCCTGGGGCGGCGGGCGCTTTCGAAACACGAAAAATGGAGGGTATTTGTCAAAGTAGTCATAATTAACTGCATTCAGGAGCAAGAAGGAGCTGAATATTCGGAATTTCTTCTGAAATGTCCTTGAAAGTGTACATGGAAAAACTAAATGATACACGAGCGCACGCGTGTTACTGGGCAACCGTACGTTACGACCTTTGACCTTTACGCAGTCGCTCTCAAATTTAGCAGGCTCCAAAGCGTCAAGTCCGACATTACGCATCAAGCGCAGGTGTTCTATGGCATTAATTTTGTTTTCGTTCTCTTCGCCGATAGGCTTCGTCCTTCGATCATACTTTGATCTTAAACCGGGGGTGGGGCACAGCCCTCCTGGTCTGGTTCTCATACGGTACGGGTTGGCGTATGGGGTACAGATCATGTGACGATCATATGACTGAGACGGTTGAGCAAGACCGTGAAGACGTGAACTGTTTCTAAAAATGTTTCCTGGATCGTCTGTGTTTGTGATTGTGTTGCTAGTGGTCGGTTGCTGTTGTTCAAAGCGGCCCACACCATTCATAGCTTGGTCTAACAGGTAAGGACAGCGGTTCCTATTACTTTGGGGGGGGGGCATTATTAGGGGTTAGATGTTGGATTGCGTCAGCTATCGATTTTCAGCCATTCATGGGAACAGGAATCGGTACTTGGCTTGATTTGATGCAAAGGGAGACACTCCCATAGACTATACGGTCATGACTATGTCCGCAGGTCAAGGTTTTATCCAGCTATTCAGGGATTTGACTATTGAGGCCATTTTGCAAATTGCATGATGTAATTTCTGCTGTTTGACATCAAATTCAAGGTTTTCTGTGCTTATGCAAAAGCTTTACAGCAGTAATTCTGGACAAGCAATCAGGTTGTTTCACTGCCAGGCAGAAGCTGTCAGACCACCATTGGACTACAAAATGATATTATGAATTTTATAATCAAGTAGTGGCCTGACTGCACCTGTGACCAGTTGTATTTGCATACAACCCCACCATTTTGTGGATTGCTCTTTGGCTGTACTGGCGCTTTTAGCACTACTTTGACTAGAAACTGTGTATGACTCTAGAATCTAAGAGTGTTTACATCGTGTATCATCGATGATGTCTGTCTACAAATGCTGTATGGGAGAGAACCATCACGGGGTGTAGCACTGAATTGAAGTGCAGCTGTCGAGGGAGTACGTGTTGCGCTGTACATAAACGTGTGTCAATAAATAATTATATACTTACTTTTACTCATACACTGCAGCTTATATGTAGGTGCCCTGTTCTAGCCTCATTCCCAGGTTCCCCTGCATGGAAGAAGGAGATTTAAGGGGGGAGCCTGGTAAAACTCACTACATGAACATCGTTTATCCATGACATACGTGTACATGTACATGTAGGTGGATAGACGGGGGGCGGTGCTCAGTAGAAGTTAGTATAGCAGGAGTGAGATGAAGAAGTGTAAATTAATTTGTAGCAGTTACTCACTGCTCCCTTGCTGCTTTCAATCATATCGCTTAATGTTTACACTATCTTTGTGCCTTGAGCAGTACATGTACACACATGTATACATATATGTACAAGTTAAGCTGACACGTGTTTGCTTAGATTATACATGTACATGTCTGTACATTGTAGCACGACAACACTGACATGGACACCCTTTCATGCCGTGACCCTCCTTTCTCACTTCTCCCCTGCAGTGATGCCTTCTCCTCAGTGAGGCAGCGGGAGGTGTCCAGTGTGGCAGGGATACTGGAACAGGCCAAACTGGACAAACTGGATATCCTACTGGTGTTCAAGACCGATTCAGTATGTGTACTCTACGTGTAACCTTTCAGAGGCTTGCTGTCTTGACAAAACCATGTCTTGTCAGCCTTTTGAAAAGCCTTTGGGATTATAGAAACTTACATGGTATACCATGTGTGGCAGTCCCGGGTAGAAAATGAACATTATTCCGTCGCGTATTTCGATCGCATACGCGTGTTCAAAGCGCCGTATCTCTGAACAACGCGCGGGTGCGATCGAAATACGCGACGGAATAATGTTCATTTTCTACTCGGGACTGCCACATGTATGTATTTACCATGTATTTACCATGTGGCTGTGGTGGGGATTACATGTACTTGGTGTACAGGCCCGAACAACCCAATAATCTCTTCAGTCAAGCCGATACTTACTTTTTCCATGCCAAATTAATATTTTCAAAAATGCATAATATCATACAGTACGTACATGTAGGAAAGATGTATAGCAATAAAAAGCACTTACCGATGTTGGATAGCACTTTAACCACTATTGACTCATTTTGCGTATTCACGGTTGATGATATCATTTCCTGCCTGTACATGTACATGTGTATTGTGAGATGGAGAGGAGGGGAAGGAGGGGTGGGTGGTGGGGTCAGTCCATACCCTCTGGAATGGCCACTCTGAAGGTGGCAGTTGATTTTTCATACTTTTAGCAGGTTTATTTGTTCTTGTCATTTCAGTGTTCCCTGGCGGTGCATGCAGTCTTATATTTAGGGTCGTTTTCTGTATTTCTACATGTACATCTATCATTTCTGGGTTCAAAAGTGCTATTTCTGGGGTAATCTGTACATGTACATTTACATGTATCTTCCTTTTTCCTGTGCAGCTGAGTTTCGATGACATCATGAAGTATAGCAGTGCCTATGGAGAAGGCAACAGTGCAGTGGAGGCTCTAGAGGTACATAGTACATATTTGTCATGTATGGCTTGGAGGTCCCACACCTCCTTGCAGGTGAAGTCTCAAGGACCTCTTTTGCGTACTTTTCATCAAGCTGCTGTAGCATTTCCGTATTGGCTTTCTTTAGCTTCTGCTGCGTTGCCGTGTGCCAGAAAGCTTCTTTCCAGATGACCTCTTCCACTTCTTCAGCACACTTCAGACATGTATGTTAGTACACTGTAGGCAGCTCTCTGAGATAAAGCAGCAACAACTAATCTCATTTTGTTGTACATGTTCACTGTGTACATGAAGGATTTGAAACAAATGGAGAGCTTGCTAATGCAAACCTCAGACAGCTGTTTGGGCCTCATCAGTGTGGTTTATCACCCGAGTTTAGCGGCAACTCCTAGCTGACCAGCTGCTACAGCTTTTGTTTGATCCACACCGGACACCCATCTGGGCTTACATGTATATAGGAACCTAGTGTTCATAATAATGCTTATGGGTTTTATCCTAGTCTCTTTACATTAGATGTACATTAAGGTACATCTGATAAGCAATGACGCCTGTTACCCTCTGACCCCAGTCCCAGGTGAGCAAGGCTGTCTCCAGTGTGTGGAGCGGAGTACACGACAGCCCAGTGTCTAGACTGGTGGAGACACTGTCCGAAGACCTTGGCGTGCAGCCAAACTACCTGAGAGGTACGTGTTTAGTGGTGTTCAGGAGTAAATGAAGAATTGATCCAGGCTCATTTGAACAATAAAGAGTATTTACATGTATTAATGTGGCACACAATGCGTAACACCTTGGAGAGTAATTATACTGGCAGGTTTAGTAGCTGCTGTAGTGCACGTGGCTACATGTAAGTAAAAGCATGCATGTAGTATTCCAAAGACCGTATCAACTTACAATACAGTACATGTACATGTTTTCATCAGCTATTTTTTGGTTTAGTTATGTCCTAGGGTTTTGTGCTTTTTGTAAGTGCACCTTCTTCATGCAGCGACCCCAACACTCTTTCCTACCATGCATTTGTGTATATGCAGGCCTTACAAGACTACCCCAAAGTTCAGACTTCCCACAGCTGCTGATATTTGACCTCCCAGCGGCCGGGAACAAGGAGGAAGAGTTCACCCAGCAAGGTGAGTCTTGTACATTGCTACATGTACATGTACATGCACATGTACATGTAGCTGCCATAGTGTAGGCTAACTTACTAAAGAGAGATAACAACAATGTACGCTGCCTAGATAATTAGACTAATTAAGCTACAGGTGGGTGGATAATACGCAGTTTGTATAATCGCAATTTAGTACATGTACATGTATCTTCCCACTCAAACGCGTTGCAAATGCGTAATATGCGAAGCGAGGTTACAAAGTACATGTAGGTATGGCCTTTTTTTGGATGCAAAGTTTATTTAAAAAGCTACTATGGAAGCATGCAGATAACGATTATCAGCTAAAAAGCTAAATGGCTAGCTGACGTGCCATCAGTATTCCAATTAAAGCACACCAAAGATCAACTTTTGCCCCTCGATTCTGCTCACTGTCTCGGAATTTTCACAATGTACATGTAGGTTTATTTTACTTGGATGGTATAAAAGGCGGATATTATACATGTACATGTACATGTACGTGCAAATATCCTCCCACTTAACTTTTGTTCAAAGAAAGGGATAGGCAGATATTACGTACATTATAATACGTACATGTAGAATATGGTATATGTACAATTATCATCCCACTATGACCACAATGTACATGTACGTGCATCCAATATGGGAACTGGATCACCCAGACCTTGTGAGGAAACTACGAAAACTACCAATCATGCACTTTTTGTTCCCTTCTCAGATGCTGTGATGGCTAAAGTCATGGCTTCAGTGGAGCAGCTCGGTCGTCCTTATGCTGCTTTCTACACTGCTGGGGGCTCAGATCTACATGTAGGTATTCACTAATCTTGTAAATGTACATGTACTTATTGAGGGCGGTACGCTTACGTACGGTGTAGCGTCCACAGTGAGAAGGACACTGCAATAGAGCACTGATGATTGCTCTGATGATGGGTTGCTTTTGTCATTTATGGTGTTAGGTCGACGGTAAGCGTGCATACGGCTGGATCGACAATACACAAGATTTGTTGCAAACAGATACGAAGGACGAGGGTAACAGTCTCTATCCTTGATACGAAGGACGAGGGTAACAGCTTGTCATCAGTAGTGTTAGTTCGACTGGCCTACTCATGTGGATGCATGCACTATATAGGGGGTGTCTCCCCTAGCCTCTCCTTCAATGACGGCATGCATATGGCTGGATTATAGATGGTACCCAAGATTACTCGCAAACGACAAAAATTTAATGCTGATGGCACCAAACTTGATGTACATGTAATTAAAGAACAAAGAGCATGCACTATTTATCTAATGGGATATTTTTGTCGTCTATGGTGTTAGGTATGCATGCACTATTTAGGGACCATCGCCAAGCTAAGGGGGTGTCTCCAAACTAATTATGACCACACCCAGCGACTTGCAAGGTAGAGCTGGCTGCATTCTTGTCCATGCAATCTCAGCGTCCTGATTCAGGGGACCCTATTATAGAGATTCCACAAAATGCAAGGTTATACAAACACTACCTGAGGTTGCAGGCCTGTACTCCAACGTCATAGTTGTGTAGTTGATGCCATATAACCATTATCCCTCGGCAATGCTAGCCTTGAACCCAGGCCTTCCCTGGCTGTGAGATAAAATCTGGCCGAGGAAGGCAATTTAAACTGCTTTTCATTATTATTGTTTCTCTATTGTACATGTACATTGTGTGTAACTACACATAATGTGTCAATCCTCTGCTGTGCAGGACTCAGAGGTCCCGGTGAGGTCTCGCCGACAGACCCCACCAACTCCTGGCAAAGTCAACGTCTCACGCTGCTGGACTAAGTACGATGGCGTCAATCCCTGCCTTCTTTTCTGTCTTCCTAACATCAACTACACAATGCGCTACATCCAGGACTATGACATGTATCAGAGGAGCCTGAAGAGACCT
The DNA here is from genome assembly GCA_963921505.1 of Phakellia ventilabrum. NCBI lineage: Eukaryota > Metazoa > Porifera > Demospongiae > Axinellida > Axinellidae > Phakellia > Phakellia ventilabrum. Next base: position 5,402,436 of record OY997386.1, on the reverse strand, counting down.
GAGGATGGCCTTAATAATACAGCGTGCCTCCTTAATGTAACTGTCGACGAGAGCACAATGTAAGCACTTTATACAGTACCACTCATAAGTAACTTGTTGGATTGTATTAGCCTCATCCCCAGGCTCTCTGCGCGTTTCACACTGGAGAGCCTGGTATGTGTTTTAACTTACATAATTGCACGTGGGCAGGACCGCTCTAAAGACTGTTGTTCTTCTCTGCCTTTCGCTGGTGATGGTGTTTCAGCGCTCAGTCTGTGGTACAAACGGGCTCTGAAGAGTAGCTACACGAAGTGTAGATTCACTGCCTTCCTTCGTTGTCTGAGAACTGCAGCTGTCCTTGCCCACTCAAAAATTCACCCTTCTACCTCCCTTCTACCCTCCGCGTCACGCACGTGAGAAAAAAGTACCAATCCCACAGCTGCGCTAAAGTGAAACACACATGTGCCTGAGAACGAGGCTAGGATTGTGTTGTGTGTGTATTGATGTTTGTTTAGCTTTGTTTTTTACCTTACATGTACTTCAGTTTCAGCAGTACTATACATGTAAATGTACATGTACATGTATGTGTATACATATACATGTAAGAGTATATTGTTCTCATGCAGGATATGCAAAAATGAGGAAGAGTCAGCCTTCCCAGAGCTGGAGTTAATGCTCCTGAATGTAGGAAAGTCCTGTAATGCAACACCACCTGTTGACAGGATAAAGTGAGTCAAGTGAATGTACATCATGTATGTACAGTTAGGCCATACAAACTTAACAATTGGTTTCTGGTCTAAGGAAATGAGCAACACGTAAATATACTCACTTACGGTATTTGACTGTAAGCATATAGTGCCAGATTCAAAGCACATACATGTACATGCAATGTAGGCCATGATTTCTGCATGCAAGCATTGTATTCGCTATTGACTGGGTGCCGATGTTTATTGAGAACATATGTGTTTACTGTCAACTTCACCTGCATTATTTGCGATTAAATGGTAATGTATTTGAGTGCGCAAACAACTCTACAAAATACCGCAGGTTCAATGCACTTCATGCACAGGGCAAGCAGTTTGATGCGAAAGGGTGCGGGTGGGGACCAAAAACCGGTTATTAAGCTTGTATGGCCTTAAGCACATTTGCTCTATAGTCATACAAATGTAGCCTTATTCCGAGTTCGAGTATTCTAAGTGCTCTAGGATACTAATACTAGGTTTTAATACTAAGTGCCTGAAGGCTTCAATACTAAGTGAGTTAGAAACCTCGCAGTGACCAATGAGATTGCTGAATTATTGACAACTATAGTGTAATCTTGTTTATGAAACTGCATGCATGTACATGTAGTAGTTGTAATGATTCTATTTATCCCCCATCAGGTTGACCTTTCCACATGGGAACTATACAGACGTTGACGTCCTTCCTCCACTTTACTGGAGGATGGATATGACCGCTGGTGATGACCTGACTCTTTTACGAGCACACACAGACAACTCCCTCTACTACAGATTTGCTGTCCCTCTCGGTCTCTCCTATGGCTGCAGCTCGGCAACCTACAATAGCTATACAGTCAATGCTACAGCTTTGGCAGGATTCAATGGAAGTGTAATTCAGTTTTTTTCGTTGCAGGTAAAGTGATAGCATTTTTCGTGAGCCATGCAGTGTATTGTGTAGGCCACTTTGACTTAATTTGTTGTTTCACGGGCCCGACTGACCCAAATGGTTCCTAAACACTACGAAAATACAAGTACAGTGGAACCTCTATAATGTGGTCACTCTATAGCAGTCAACCTCTCTAGTAAGGCCACCTTGTAGGGTCCCAATGTACATATTGCTAATGTATTATGGACCTCTATAATATTATAATACAGCCACCCCTATATTGCAGCCACAAAATGTTGGCCTGAGGGTGACCACAATACAGAGGTTCCACTGTATTGCTTTGCAGTTCAATGGCAGTTTGATAGCTTCTGCCCGGCAGTGAAACTGCCCGATTTCATCCAGCATTCATGCTATAAAGCTTTCATGGAAGCACAGAGAAACTGTAGCCTCGTACCCAGGCCTCCCCTCGCAGCTTTTTCCATGGCTACGAAAAAAGATGTGAGGGCATGACTCTTTTACGAGCACACACAGACGACTCCCTCTACTACAGATTCGCTGTCCCTCTCGGTCTCTCCTATGGCTGCAGCTCGGCAACCTACAATAGCTATACAGTCAATGCTACAGCTTTGGCAGGATTCAATGGAAAAGTGTAATTCAGTTTTTTTCGTTGCAGGTAAAGTTATAACATTTTTCATGAGCCATACAGTGTATCACATACATGTAGGCTACTTCAACTTGATTTGTTGTTTCGCGGGCCCGGTCGACCCAAACACTAAGTATTGCTTTGCAATTCAATGGCAGTTTGATAGCTTCTGCCTGGCAGTGAAACTGCTTGATTTCTTGAATACCATCCACCATTAATGCTGTAAAGTTTTAAATTTGCGGAAGTGCAAAGAAAACTGAACGTTATTGTCTTTTTTTGAGTCAAATGGCAGAAATGACATCATGTTAATTGCTTTATTTTTAAGCCGACCTACCCATCCTACCTGTTTGTTTGTTTGGCCCGTGAAACACAAATCAAATTCAAGTGGCCCTACTGAACTGTTCAGTAGGGCCACATGAATGTGCGATGGTGTATAATTTCACAAACTGCATTTCTATATTATGTGTTAGCTACTGTAACATGTACCAATCAGTGTTTGATACAAACAAACACGCTGGGGAGTAGGCCACTGAGTGTGACCCACAAATATGAATACACATTATGAATGCATACATAATACAGTGTAGAAACACTAGCTGAGAATTGTTTTGGCCTTTCTGTGCTCTGCAACAAGGGGAGCATACTACACTGTATTTTTGAGATGTGTGCATCACGGAACGTCAAGGAGATGTTTGGGCCAGGGGTTGATACTAGACGTTTGTGTTAATGCTGTTCAGTCTTTGTTATATGCTGCCCTCCCTCCTGCCCATGCATACAACCATGTACACATAGGTACAGCCATACAGAGTACTGAACATTTCTCGTGATACCAACACTCCGGTGTTTAGCTCCTCCTACAACTGTGAAGGGTACTTTAGCCGGCCCTCCTGGATGGGCATATTCGTCATCCTGGTGTTGCTGCTCATCCTGTACCTCTCTACCATGTTCATCTTTAGCATGCAGACCATAGATCGGTTTGATGACCCACGGGGGCAAACTATTAACGTTGAAAATCTCCACTGATCTTGACTGCTAATGTGTATTTTACTGTATATTCTTTAGCATGGTTATTTTAGTCTTTTTGAGTGCGGTTTTAACCTTGTGATTGCTTTTTGAGTATTGTTTTTGATTGATATAGGCCCCTCTAATTGTGGTGTATGGTATATGTTGAATATACATACTGTTCTTTAAATCTTTGTCTACTGTACCCTTTTCATAGGTAGCCTCTTTCACAATACCTATACATGAGTATATTATTATTATTAACTACATGTAGCTACTTATACGTATACAGCGCCACCAATTGTTCGACTGTATATTGGACCATTGGGGGGGGGGGGGGGGGAGGCTTTCTCATTGTCTTGGTGATATACACTTGTAGTGGTGCCTTTGCACAGTATAATTATGGGTGCAATTGGATACGTGCGCTATCGGTCCACTGCTATCTACCTGAACCTTGTACCCGGAAAATTTACGTAATGCTTGGCACTGGCGCAGCACCGTCGTATAATAGTTACCGTAATCGCGCACAAAAAATAATTCAGTTGGTGGCACTTATAATACACTAAGTAATTAGAACAAATTAGATAGAAGAAAATAATATAAACTTTAATTAAATCTTGAGATAGGTAAGGTCGGATAAAGATGCGGTTGCACTAAAGTGTTTCGCGCTTGCGATCATGCAGAGGGCGTTATAAATTCGACCATGGTAAGCACTTAGTTTGACTTGACTATGCAGGAGTATGATACTTAAATCAGTAATAAAAGTGCCAGATTCGGAATTAGCATAAAAAAATACCCCTAGATCATCTAATGTTTCAAAGTTGTTTAGTACCGCGGAAGCTGGCGGTGCCGTTTATTGCAGACGGCAAGAACATTGCAGCCAAATCAGAGACAAATAGCTATAGGGTCTCTTTTGATGCTATACACTTATACACCTGCGAGTTCGCTCGTTTGCCTCCAAAAGTAGCGAATGTTAGATTCTCTTCCCATGCGGCCGAAAGCGTCTACTTCGAACTTCCGGGAGTGACATTACGTAATTGGGCACGTCCCTTGCTCAAGCTACCGTGTGGATTGAAATATTCAGCTCTCCTATAAATAGTAATGTGGTTTCAGCTTGCACAATGCATGAGAAATGTTATCACCATTTTCCTTGTAGCTATACTTACGAGCACAACAATAGTGCACACAGCATAATAGTCCAGAGAGTGAATAGCTATTAAGCTCAGTGCAAGTAGCTATTGATCAACATCTAGCTAGCTAGCTATAGCTCTAAGCTAAATTACTGGCCTAAGCAATGACTGCTCATAGGCTATCAGTGTACCTTCTGGCGTTCTTGGTGGCTGGCTGCTGGTGTTCAAGGCAGCCCATACCGTTTATATCCTGGTCAAACAGGTAAGATATTACATTAGCCTAGTGGCACTGAAAGTGCATGAAAGCCACTGTACTATGTTGGTGTGTAGTGGTCATACTGACCACTCTCACTGCTCAGTAAACACTGTAAGAGATTTTATAGCTGGTAATCTAACAAGATGTCCAACTGTCATGAGACTGCATGCATCTAGCTGTACAATCAAAGCAGTCGTAGCTATTCTAAAAAATTAATTATAGCCATAGCGCTCTAGCTAGCTATATTATTATGGCTATAGTTCTTAAAAGTAAACGCTGTATGTGGTAGCTATGAATGTTTCCCTGCAGTGATGCCTTCTCCTCAGTGAGGCAGCGGGAGGTGTCCAGTGTGGCAGGGATACTGGAGCAGGCCAAACTGGATAGCCTGGAAATAGTGGTTGTCTTTAAAAGTGACAGTGTGAGTTGCTACGGGTAGCTATGGGGCCACCATAATTTGCCTTGATTATCTATCCTGATTGTACTTCTGAGGGTGATCTGCATAAAAGTGTCATGTGCATGGGATTTAAACAGTGCTTTGTTGCAGTTTGTTTTAGTGGCCCATGGAAGGGTGTCTCTTTACCTCCCCCTCCCACCTTATGAATGAGAAGAGCCCCAGATGTGAAGCGAGTAGAGGGGATCAACCACACTCATAATACATAACTGTACATTGGTAGCCTCGTACCCAGCCGTCCCAGCTTTTTTTTTGCTTCCAGTAACCGCTTTTTCTTACTGGAAGCGAAAAAAAGCTGGGACGGCTGGGTACGAGGCTATACATTGGCACACTTGTACATAATTATCAGTATTCACACACTGCATAAGTGTAGTTACTCACAGTTGGAGAGGGTATACAGTGACTCAATAGAGTACAAGGCCTCCATTCATGTATAATACGAGACTTACATTCCCTTTATGTTAGAAATTTAAGCTGAAAGGAAGTATTGTCCTCTCTTTATATAGTTGACGTTTGACAACATTATGAAGTACGGTGGAGCATATGGAGACAAGAATGGTGCATTTAGGACTCTTCAGGTGCATAATATAGTACAGATATAAATAGTATGGTGGAACTTTATAATGTGCATGATCACTTCATAAAACTGCCACCAAGCTTCCATCCTGTTGTGCCCCAAAGTAGCTAGCAGCTAGTACAGTGTATAGCCACATGTGTTTGGCTGCAACATTTTATGCGGCTGACCATTGCAGACCTCAAGGTTCCACGATACATGGAATAATAACTGTAGTAGCTAAACTTCTTGCAGCACTATATATCTGAGCATGTACCCCAGCAATGTAGCTATTGTTTATGGCACTACTGGTTTTTGTTAATGTGCAGTCTGAACTAAGTCGTGCACACTCAAGTGTGTGGAGTGGAGTCCATGGCAATCCAGCCTCTGATCTGTTGGAGACAATGCCTGAAGAACTTGGGGTGCAGCCACACTACCTGAAAAGTATGGCACATGCAAAATAGTTTAGAGATGTCACTGCATGATTGTAGTATTACAAGTCATGTGCAATGACAGCTTAAACTTGGCTCAAGGTTCACTCTATAACTATTCACAACTGTTACATGCCCAGCTATATACAGTTTCTTGGAGTGAAATATTTCAGCAGGCTAGGGGCACACAAGGAAGGTAGACCAAGAGATCATCTAAAGCCTCTTGTACCATGGTTGTTTGAATCTGACCAATTCCATTCACTACTCAGAAGTCGATAAATCACTTATACACCTCCTTGAGAGGTGTATAATAGGCGCATAACCCACTCTTGGGTGTAGTCTATCCTATACTTGTAGTATTACAAGTCACGTGTAATGACAGCTTAAACTTGGCTCAAGGTTCTCTTTATAACTATCCAACTGCTACATGCCCAACCATATGCAGTTTCTTGGAGCTACGTGATTTATACACCTCGTGCCTTCGGCACTCGGTGTATAAATCGCGTAGCTACCTCCCCCTCGTCGTATAAAGCCTCATCTAAACCTCGATAGTATTGCAGATATCTGATTCAGCAGCCAGTAATTAACCAATATTTATGAGGTAATTGTAACATTGGGTCTGGGTTGGACTTGCTGACACATTTACTCTGAGTACATGTTGGAGTTGGGAGTGCAGTTTGACGAGAAAACGGTGTAACGTAGGAACATAAAAGAAGGGAAACTTTAACCTATGCGTATAATCATGCAGTCAAACAATGAACATTACGTCTAAGGCCTCCATATTGCATGGGCCTATGGCCCTACCCTGTGTAGCTATGTTACCTCAACTGGAGTTTGCTTCAATCACTGGTATTGTGTTATATTCATGGGGTGGGGAAGTAGGGAGGCATAATGTGGTGGTAAGAGTTGTGCAAGGATCTGGTTATGGGATATCGCTATCATACTCCGAGTGCATGGGATGGCCCTGCATGTATGGACTTTAGATCATCTGGTTGTGATTATGATAAGTACTAGTGTGCAAGTAGCATGCTATTTATTTAGTTTCTGTCTCCATGTCTGCTAGATTTAGAACAGGCAAGACTCTACCATGGTTTAGACTTCCCGCAGTTGGTTATTCATGACTTTCCAGTGGCGGACAACTATGAAGAATTCACTGAACAAGGTAATTGGCAACTACCGTAAAGAAAGGCCTACAAGTAACTGTTATTATTAGCGTAAGTTGGTTTAAAAAAAAAATATCATAGTGCTAATGTACAACACGTTTCTACATAGCTAGAAATCCAATGATGATACCATGATAATTATAGGAAGTGCTTTTTACAATCTACAGATGAAATGATTGCCACGGTGCTGCATGCCATCAACCAGCTAGATGCTACCTATGCCATCTTCTACACAGCTGGCAATTCTGTACCCCTACAGGTACAGTATACATCTGAATGTATACCGTTTTTACTCATAGGATGGAAAGCGTTTGTGTGTTTACAGGAGGGAAGAGTTGGTGTGAAGAGCTTTGGGGCGGGGAGGGGGGGTAAGGGGGAAGTGGCGGAATTAGAATTTTGAGCAGCAGTACAAAGTGAATGCCTGCGCATGGACATATTATGCACCCTCTTCATCAGTGCTTGGAGACACTGTGCACCTCTGCAGAGGCTGTGAATTACAGAAAAGTTTTCTCTGCATGATTTTTAGCTCTCAGGAATCGCTAGTGGCTGATCAATGACAAACACTGCAAGATTGATCTTACCAGTTACACTGGAGTAGCTACTCCACTGTATTTGGTTTGCAGGTGAGCTCCTCTGTACTCAGTGCAATACTGTGTACTTCAATGACGTCATGCAATAATATTGATGAGGGAGTACTGAGGTAGTGTCTGCTCAAGCTAGGGTACCTCTCATGGTATTGGAAGGTTACTACAATGTTACTGACACTGTCTTACCATGTGAAATCTGCAGCACAAAAATGATGTAATAATATTAGCCCATCAGTCAATATGTTTAAATTTCTAAATAATGTAGAGTACACGCATGAGGTGGGCCGTGTCTGTTTAACCTAGGCCTTCAAGGGCGGTTTCTATAGAAACTATGGAAGCCAGTTTGGATCCACCACTGCAAGGGGGTGGGGATGTAATTGAAGATGGGAAAAGGCAATAATTATACTCTCCTTATTGCTGTTCAGTGCTTTATCTCTTGACACCACGTATAACTCTTACTTAGGATGCAGGAAATCCCAAACCTCGCCGGGGTGTTGGGTCAACTGTTGTCACCTCACTGGGTTCACAGTCGTCCTCCTGTGGCTACAGCTTTACAGCCAGAAACAGCCATGGCAACCCCTGCCTGCTCTTTTGTCTGACTGAGGACTTGGGCTACTACTACAACTACTATAATGGACAGAAACGAGATGTGTGTGTTTTGAGTAATGCCACCTTGATGGAGGAAACAGTGTGAGTGTCTTTTACCTGGTTGGTCAGGTTCTTTAATGGCTGTTGCAAGTGTAACAGTTATTAAGATGCATATTGCATGGCTTATGGAAACCTTTGTTTTTTTTTGCATCTAGCTTGCAGATTTGCTAAGATTTTGAGCGTAGCTGTTAAGTGAAATATACAAACAACTGTGTCAAAGTTAAAATGCTTGTTTTGTTCCCCTTAGTAACTTTACTTTATTAATATAGCCACTGTTTATAGGCTGTACTTTAGTAATTAGTGCATGTGCAATTTTTTTTACTAAAGCTGTGAACAGTATCATTAGCTCAGTGTCTGTAAACTGTACCAACTTACTTGCTAAATAGTCTGCAGGCTATACTAGGGACACATTAAGCCAGTGAAATCAGCAAGGGAGCATGTAACTCTATGCACATGAGATAATGAAATTCAAACATAGCAGCCATGGTTTTCATTATAGTGTTGCTAAAATACCTTCTCCAATTCTCATAGTAGTCACTACCCCTCTAGGAAGATACTAGCCTCACAATTGCTTCAGCCAGTGTTATATGATTGTTACAATGTAGTTACTGCATAATATGGCTATAAGTCCATTCTTGGTGGATCTTAGAGGCTGCCGCTTTGTAATTTTGCCGTCTATAGTATTCACATGCTCCCTCACCATGCAGCTTTGCTGGCTTGATGCCTGGTAATTTAGTGTTTGTGCAAATCAGAGGCATGGTTTGTTGATATAATTATATCTATACGACATGCACACATGGATCTGTTTTCTGCGTATGTGTTATAGGAGATGTTCAGATGAGAATAATGCCATTCCTGAGTTTGAGATGGAGTTTCAGAAAATCTGTCAAAACAAAAGTGAACCTGTCGATGAAAAGCTCCACATAAGGTTTGGTTCAATATACGTATTGCATTCCTCTTTGGTATTTCTCCTGTCTCATTCAAACCACACTTTATATCTTCTCTTCAGGTTTTTGTTTCCAGCTGGCAGTTCAAACTACAGCCAGAGTGATTACATCATGCACGGCTATTGGAGGATGGATCTGCAGATTGAGGCAGGCCCGGAGGCTGCCCCAGGAGAACTCGGTGACACTCTCATTCGTACACATACTGATGAACAGCTGTACTACTTATTTGTTGTACCCTATGGAAGCTCCTACAGCTGTGCTTCAAGCAACTACAACAGCTACTCAGTAAATGGCAGTGTCGTTAATGACTACTATACCGGCCGAGTAGTCCAGTTTGAGGGAGTGCAGGTTAGTAAAATCAACACATTTAGTTAATTCTTCATCTGTTTACGCATCTGCTTGAAGTTTTAGATAAGGGGTAGGACTGTGAATGTTGTGCCCTGGTGTTTTATCAGAATGAGCTATTACATATAATTACTGAGCATGATGTTTCTTTCAGCTGCCTTTTGGCTATACAGCTTGTAAACAATATTGGTCAATGGTGCCATATAGCTATTAAACTGGACATAAAGGAATAACTGCAGCATAGGTGTTTGCTTAGCTAACTTTTTCCCATCCTGTGTGCGGAACAAACGAATACATGTTATGACACTAATAATAAATTTCTAGTTTCTCTTCTCTCACTTTATCAAAAATTGATATGTCTCCCCTCCCCCCCATTTCAATGACATAATTAATTTGCAAGGTCAAAGTTTACATGTTCAGAAACAAGAAGAAATGTCTCTTTCTTTGGGAGGCTCAAATTAAAGACTCACCTTTATGTTCGAGTAAGGATTGATAACTTAGAAAAGGGTGTTTCTGACTCTTGATTGCCAAAGCATTTGCTGCCAGCGATGTGAAGCCTGCACGAGACAGCATTTACAATACCAGTAGATGACAACCATCATTTAGACTATGCCACAGCAGCTAAACTTGCCTCTAAACATACAGAATCCTTAGAATCAGCCATCAGAACCTAGTAGAAAACTAAGGTGCATTGAGCTGTGATTGTTCTTGTTTTGCTTGCCCATATATCTACCTTCGTTGATAGTGTAACAAATTTTAGTGTTTGACAGCCAAAAAATGGCTAAAATATTTTTACTTAGCCTCGTTCCCAGGCTCCACTCCCCAGCTTTTCTCGCATCGTGTGCAAGAAAAGCTGGGGAGTGGAGCCTGGGAATGAGGCTAATTTTTGCTCACTTCTCTGGCAATACTCACTGCTGTAGGAGCTGTGTGGTTGAGCAAACCTGGTTTCCTTGATGGACCTGTATACCCGAAATTTAGTTTTAATTGCCTTGTAAATACGTATCAGATATCTACTCAATGGAGTGTTGTAGCTTTACAAAAATACACCAAAAGGCAACTGATTCGCTTAAGAGGAGAACAATGGGTGAACGTTTGAACTTGGGCAGTTTTGCACCGGCCCACCCACTGCTTGCATGTGCACATGCACATAAAATTAATGACTCTGCATATAGTGAGCTATGATGTGGTTAAAATCCTGAAAACCCTTCTATAATACCCTAACACTAAAATAATATTGAGGCTGTGGTAAACCTTGGAGGAAAAGGCGGGGAGCTTGAGAATAAAGTAACTATCAATTATTGGCGAATCTCATTTACTTATTTATGTAGCATTCCCTCTTTGATAATTGTACCCACTTATAGGTTCAGCCTTATGAGACGATCTATTCCTCTGGTGAAAATGCAGTGTTTAGCTCTTCCTCAAACTGCGAGAGTTTTCTCAGCCTGCCTGCCTGGATGGGAGTAGTGGCCATGCTCATGCTGTTACTCGTGTTCTACATTGCCATACTGATTGCGTTTAGCATTCAGACTATGGACCAGTTTGACGACCCCCGTGGGCAGACCATTAGCGTAGAAAACTTGCACTGATACTGAACTTTGCAACATTATGCATGTGTAGTCTCACGCTACTGCATAAAGTGTATAGCTAGCAATAGTATTTGATTCTCCTGTACATACACATTGCCATGTATAAGGGGGACAATAACATGTGCTAGGTATGATGGAAGGAAGTATTGCTACATCGCTTCTGGTGCTCTCATACCTGACGTGATGCATGATATCTTTAGAGGGCATGCTGCTATATATAGCAGGCCAGAAGTATGCTGCAGAAGTTCATCTGGCGGGGGCATTACTTATGATTAGACAACTTCAGTAGTGTCATTGAGAATTTAGAGTTCGCTTTCACTGAGAAAAAAAACCGGCCCACCCCTGTCACCCACTCAACCCTTACCTAGTAATGACAACTCCTTAAAACAGAATGGTATGGCATAACAGAATTGTACTGGTTTAGCTAGATTGATCGCTTTATATTCAAGCGTGCTTTCCAGATATGGCTGTTAGGCCACTACCTCTCACTGGTAATTGGACCAGATATGGCTGTTAGGCCACTACCTCTCACTGGTAATTGGACCAGATATGGCTGTTAGGCCACTACCTCTCACTGGTAATTGGACCAGATATGGCTGTTAGGCCACTACCTCTCACTGGTAATTGGACCAGATATGGCTGTTAGGCCACTACCTCTCACTGGTAATTGGACCAGATATGGCTGTTAGGCCACTACCTCTCACTGGTAATTGGACCAGATATGGCTGTTAGGCCACTACCTCTCGCTGGTAATTGGACAAGATATGGCTGTTAGGCCACTACCTCTCACTGGTAATTGGACCAGATATGGCTGTTAGGCCACTACCTCTCACTGGTAATTGGACCAGATATGGCTGTTAGGCCACTACCTCTCACTGGTAATTGGACCAGATATGGCTGTTAGGCCACTACCTCTCACTGGTAATTGGACTAGATATTCCAGTGGATGTTGAGCACTGGACAGGCTATACTTTGCTACTCAGCATGCGCATCATGTACTATCTTTTTGCTCTGAAGCTATCAGAAGATGTTTTAGCACTGTTGCAAGAGAAGCTGTCAGACTTCCACCCTCACTTCGTCAACCTTTACACATCCCACCTGGTCACACCAACTGTGGAGCATCATAAAGCTAACTGTGGGTTAAGGAAGTTCCCACGCTTTCTTTCACCTTTCACTACATGGTCAACTAACCACTGCTGACCAAGAAACAACCTCGCTTTCTGTCGATAGTCACCAGACCACTCCTTGCAGGAGGGAAGTCTGGGTACAAGACTACTATATAGTCTTGTGCCCCATCGGAAAATGTTCCCTGATGGGGCACGAGACTAGCAAGACCCATACCATGCAGACTGGTCTTTAGACTAGTCTTGGCTAGAGCTCTTTAATTTATTCCCAGCCAACGAAGTATGAACAAACTATAAAGATAGCTACAGATGCATGATGGGGTATGAACAATCTTTGCTTGATGTTATAGATTCAACTCCAGCTTTCAACTCCATCCACTTAGCCCCACCCCCTACACACAAATGACAGCCGCTGGCTGTATATCCTTACGTTTAAGAATTTGCTATCAGCTTAGTGACAAGGATGTTTGCCACTAGCTACACCACTGGAATCTCATCTCTATAGCAGCCTACAACCCCCACCGTATAGTGTACTTCCACTTCACAGCTGTAGCTGTGAGTAATACTACAGCTATGTATAGAATAAAAGAGCATGGTAGATAGCTTTGGAAATGCATTACAGTGCCTTTTAGTACATGTGCTGCATGGCAGCCAAAAAAATAGCTATAGCTATTATTTTTTGGCCGCCATGCAGCAGTATGGAAGAAGAGAACCATATTAGGAAGTTCTAAACTCTGATTTAGTGCTAGGTTAAAAGGTTAAAAGGGTGTATGAAAATAGTGTAGATATAGCTTCCCAAAATTCATTTTTAGGTCCAAGTTACATTTCACTGATAAAGGATTAGACATTGAGGCCATAAAAACTGCCTTTATACTAAAATTGAATTGAATACATGTACAACTTCGTTACAAGAAATGTTCCTGCTGGATAAACAACTGCAGACAAGCTGACCACCAGCTACTTATACACAGCTTTATAGTTTGATGCAAGTCCAGACTTACAGGCTACAAGAAATGTTTCAGTTTCTCCTGCTGGAAAAACAACATGACCACTAGATATTTATACACAGCTAATGCGTGGGCAAACAGCAAGGTCTTTATAATGAAAACAACCTGAACTTTATAGTTTGACCACAGCTAATGCGTGGGCAAACAGCAAGGTCTTGATAATGAAAACAACCTGAACTTTATAGCAGCTAATGTGTGGGCAAACAGCAAGGTCAGACATACTGCCTAGCTAATAAAACCAATCTGAACTTTATAGCTTGACCCTATTGCTATTTAAAAAGCAAGTCCAGACTAATAGGCTACAAGACATGTTTCAGTTTCTCAGAAAAACAACATGACCACTAGATACTTATATATACACAGCTAATATATTTGTGGGCAAACAGACATACTACCTCAATCTGAACTTTATAGTTTGACCCTACTGCTAATAAAAAAGTAAGTCTAGACTAACAGGCTAGTCACTTTTATGCTGGAAAAACAACTCCAGACTAATTGGCTACAGCAAATGAAAAACTCATGAAACTATTTTCTGTATTCTGTCAACATCACCAGACGAACCAGTTTGACAAACTGGTTCAGTTAGTTATCATCTTCAAGTATAAAAGGAGGCAAAGTTTTTCTGCATATAGCTACTAGCTAGCGACAGAGAATACCGATTTCAGTGGAGGTAGCTAGCAGTACAACAAGGGGAAAATGAGCACTAAAATTGCAAGGACGTTTCTCTTGTGCTCTGCTATAGCAATATTACAGAGTCTAATAGTTCAGGTTGCTGCTCAGAACGATGATACTCGCACACCAAGAGCAACAGGTGCAGATGTTGTGCGCGCTGCAGTGTTGCAAATTGTAGAGTCTCGCATATTTCCAGAAGACAGACAGTTACTACGCAGGATCGCTTTTGTTGAATCCAGGGATGGTACAGCAAATAACACATTTCGACGTGGATATTTTGGTGGAATATGGCAGGTCAGTTTTCGTGCATACACTGAAACAAGGAATGTATTATCTCTTATTACCCTTCATGATGCTATCCGTGACTATTTTGATATCGACTGGGTGCAGAACACAAATTGGCGGGATCTAGAAAAGCCACTCTTTTCAGCACTTGCAGCAAGACTGTTTCTTTCGACTCAGTCTTCTGAGCCTATTTCTTCTGACGTCAATGAGCAGGCAATGTATTGGGATGCGTACTACAACATGCCACAAGGGTTTCCTAGTGGAATTGAGCACTTCAAGCAAGCTGTGTCTGTGCTTCAGTCTCAAGAGAGTGAAGATGGTAGTGAAGGTAAGCAAACATGCATGGTCATATTTGTTACAGTAGAGCTACATAACTGGGTAACAAATAAATGATAATCTTAGACCTTGGCAGAGTTTGGCAGAAGCTATGTACAAATGGTACATGTGAGCTATTTTTTGAATCATTGTTAGCTAGCTACTGACAATCTGAACAGATAAATGAAATGCAACGCAGAAAAATTCTCACTGATCACTGCATCAGCATTCTATCAACAGACCCTACAATTTTATTTTGTGGCGTATAAAGTGGGGTGGGGGTGGGGGGGGGGGGTTATAAGATGCTTAGTTATTGTCTATTTGGTGTAGGCTTCATGATGCCAACATAGTTTGGCTTAGGAATAAACTTCCTGAAAAGTTCCAACTTAAACATTTACTGCATTTCTGCTTGCCTGCTGTACTGGTACTTGGCAGTGTGGCTATGTTTGATTCGCTGACAATTTAAGGTGGCAATGGAGGTAAGAATACAAAACATATGGTATAAAATTTTGTACCAGTGCGGTAGAAAACTGACTATTAGCAAGACACACAGTGAACATTCTTTGTCTCTTTGCTTTCTGTTTCACGTTAGACTCGATCATAAACCCAAGCAGGCATCACAGATGGAAGGTAGAGAGTGTTTCTAAAAAAGTAGGGCCTATCTTGAAATAATCACTCTGATTAATAGGGCACAGATACTAGTGAAATACAGAAGTACCACAAGCTAGCCAAATTATGGCGTCTGACAGAGCCCCACCCACAGGCTAACCTTATTACCAATACCTACCTTAGCTTCTAATCAACTTGTGAAGTCAAGGCTTTAGCCATATTGCCACTAGGTAATTGGAGGGTTATGAATATCTGATTGTGTGATTTTTGGCAGTATCAACTCACAAAAACTGAATGTGGCCGAAAAATTGTCTTTTACAAGTTTCTCCTTTTCACCCAAGGATCACTGTGGCCGCCTATATGACTCTTCCAGTATACCTTGATTTATTTATCTCCTACAGTATTGTAGATATTTGCTCTAATATGTTACATTGTATCACTAACTTTTTGTATACAGGTTGTCGAATCAGGGGATTGGACTTGATATTTGTTCTGGATTCATCAGGAAGCATTGGTGCAGATAATTATGAGCTAATGAAACAATTTGCCATTAAAATCAGCAGTGCTTTTGTGATTGGTCCTGCTAACACTCAAGTTGGAGTAATAATATTTTCTAATGGAGCCAGTGTGGAATTTCCACTGAATCGATACAGTGATGAAGCCTCGCTGCATGGAGCTATACGGACAATTCCCTTTATCAGTGGTGGCACAGACACTGCTGCTGGACTTATTGCTCTAGAGAATGAAGGGTTCACTGCAGCAGGTGGTATAAGAGAGATAGCAGAAGCAGTTCCAAGAGTTGCTATTGTAGTGACAGATGGATTCTCCAATAGTTTTAGTGGAACAGTAGCAGCAGCAAGCAGTGTCCATGATGCTGATATTATAGTGTATGCAGTTGGTGTTGAAGGATTTAACATTGTCGAATTGCAAGCCATAGCATCTGCGCCAGAAAATGTGTACAACATATCCTCATTTGATGTTCAGGGTTTAAGAAATCTAGAACAGTCGCTGAGGGAAGGGGTCTGTAGAAGTAAGCTCTTACATGTGTGTTTGTGTGTGTATGTGTTATTTCTACTTATGGGTGTGGGGTAATGTATGGTATATTATGCATTCATGTTTAGCTAAAGAGTAAAATTGAGTGCACCTAAGTGCCTGTTTTACTTTATGCACAAAGACTACAATATCAAGGCCAGGAGAACCGCTCAGGCTACTCTGGCCATGGTCTGAACAATATTTGCCAAGTCCGGCCACACCCACTCAGTGGTGCATATACTTATTGCTCTATTCGTGTGCTAAAGAATGGCGGGACGTATAGTGGAGAGGTTTGGCCTGACCAATGAAAATTTTATTCCCCCAGCCCTAAATATAAAGTTCTGCATATATAGCCTAGCAATATCAACAGTATTACACTTTGGTAACAACAATTGTATGGGATCTCATGAGATGGGCATGAAAGTATGACTGATGACTGTTTTCCTGGATGCGTTTCTGTAAGAATTTTATGAGTATTGAATATGAGCTAAATTAAAAATGTATTAGATAGTAGAAATGATGTGTGTTTGTTATTGCCTTGAATACAGGCAGTGCAGAACGTCCTGTTGGTCAGCAAGTAAGCACCACTGCTAGAAAGAGGGAAAAAGTGAGTGTCAATTATGAGTGCCCACCTCTTGGAATGACCTTGAGGTTATGTGCTCAGAATGGAACATGTAGGCTGTACGCTTCTGGTAAAACTCGGAATCCAAGTAAGGAAGTGCATGACTATGAATTACTAGCAGAAAGTGGAGAGTGCAATGATGATTTTATCCCTTGCCGGGAGTTTGCTGGCAATCAAACAAATGGAGTTGCAAAACGTCAAGCCAATGGACGTGAGGTTGTTAGAGTGTATGTGACTATTGAAGGAGTGGAAGAAACTAACACCTTTACTCTGGACACAACGTCTGGAGATACATCCACCCCAAAAGGTATGTTGACATCTAATAGTCTCAAAATTAATATTGTATATAAAATATAGGACTCATGCTCATTACATGAGCCTCGATGAGGAGTGGAGCCTGGGATTGTGTCTAATGCAGATTAAGAGAGTATAAGAAAGAATTTGAGTGGCTGCTGACCCACGAACAGTGCAGTTTGCTCTATAGATGTGTATCTATTATCAGTAGATGTACATTACTGCAATACGTTAATAGTGCACATGTTGATAAGGAAGCTGTTGTTTTGATGTGGCTTCATGATTATTTATATAAGTACATAACTAACTAGAGGTGTTCCAAGAACACATATACACTGTATGCCTGACAGTGTACCAGCAATGGCAGAGGTCAGAACCATTACACACAAAGTTCCGTCTACATACAGTTTAATTGATGCTGTTATGGCTCTATAAAGAACCAATGGTTATTGCTATAGCTACAGATCCTGCTGCCACAGTTTGTGAAGAGTTGGGGTGGCTGTAGACTCATTTCAAGTGTTTTCAGATATAGTGGGCTTTACCTGGTATATGTAGCTACTGGATTTATTCTCCCTTGCTGGTAAGTGCTATCTTCAGGCTACTTCAGTAATATCACCAAAATAATGCCAAACTTCAGAGGTTCTTAGCTCCAACATTTTTGGGAGTGTCACCCCCACAAATAGAATTTGCTAGAAATTAGTGACTTTTTTCTCTCAGATGGCGTAAGTCCCATGATTTGAGCTGTTCCTTTCACCCGTAATGTTTTCTTCCATTTTTGGCTTACCCTTGCTCCTAGTAGTGAAATCCACAGCTCTCCAAACACTCTAAATGTGTTTACAGTCATCCTGATGTTTTAAAAACTGTGGCTGCAGAGTCTGTAGCCACCTTCTTTGACGACAAGCTCTGCTTCAAAACTTGATAGCGAGGTGCACTGCCATTAGCTCTTTGCTGTGGGCGTAAAATGGTGTATGACACCAACAATAAGAAAGAGCAGGAAATTCCGGGAACAGAACCGCTTTTGCACCTAACAGGTACACATAATATACTAAGATATGTGTACGGCAAAGCTTATGCATAAAAGTATTCTAAGCCCCCTAAATCACCTGTAGGGAAGGTAGTTTAAAATTTTCAGCTGACGGAGATAGACAAACCAATTACTTAACCTCACCTCCACATATGCTGCACAGGGTGATTATATGAAGATTTTCTTACTTAACCTTACAGTTAATTTGAGGTGTATTGAAGACACTCAGGGAGAACTCCTCACCATTTCTTGTGATTCTAATCAGCAACTTGTTACTATTACGTGTTCATTTGATGGCGTGCCACCAGAAATATGTGAGCTATATATAGCATACATAAATATATAATATGGTGTGAGGGTAGTCACATACAATGTGCAGGTGATTTATATGCATGCAGTATATACTTGTTCACAGATGTATTATTTATACTACGGATAAAACGGAAGCGAAGCAGCTGTAAACTACTAAAATGACATAGCTAGCTACGTGCCAACCTCAAACTCACAAAGATGATAGCTGATTATATTTTGCAAAAATGCTTCATTAGGCTGTAGATGTTGTTCTTTTCTCAATATTCTAGCAGCTTTTGTCCCATTTCTCAGTTTGTACCTGGTCAGAAAACCCTGCACAGATGTTAAGTGTTGAATCTTTCCCTATAGCCTGCAGCTAAAGTGATGATGTAATATTTACCAATAGCCTACATTTATGTGCAAGGTTTGAAATTTCTTTCATGCATTACAGGTAAGTTACAGCAAAAGTATTATTTCCTTTAGGCACCTCAGTATTACTCGGCCACAAATACTGCCTATGCACTAACAGCGGTTCATCAAAGCTGCAAACTTCCTCCGACCTTGTCTCTAATACACCACAGTACTGTATTGCATATATCAGACTATGCTAGCTGATAAACATCAGGGTATATAAATGTTCTCAATGTATTGAAGACCAAAACAAAAGTTTAACACAGACTGCTAATAGCTAAACATAGTTATTAATTTTTTTGCTGTATACACTTCAGGTACCTTACCACTGGAAATACACCAAGCAGAAGTGGGTGTGGGTATGCATAGTGTTCATATAATGGTGACTGATGTGCTAAACCTGACCGATGCCGACACCATTGAGTATTCAGGTAAAATATTACCTTTATTGCTGTAGGTTCATAGATAGGCAGTACCTCAAGTTAATAGGCATTGTATAAGTTGATCACTTTCTTTACTGTTTGCGTATGTATAATAATTATGTACATAATGTTGTCATTAATCTACAATACCCTAGTGGAGGCATTGGAGTTGGAGTGTCGAGGCAGGCTTGTGGGAGAAGTCTTCACAATAGACTGCACACCAAACAACCCTCTCGTGGATGTTGCATGCTCCTTCAACGACGAAGTAGAGCAACCTTGTGAGTTTTAGCCAAACCATCTTCCAATCCAATCATGTAGTGGTGAAATTTACTACTAAATTTCTACATGCAGGCACCCTCCCATACGTTATTGATGTGGCTTCTCTTCCAATTGGATCATATATGGTGCGCATAGCAGGTGTTGATATATTTAATCTCACAGATGAAGACTTCATCACATATGAAAGTGAGTATTCTGCTAACTAACCAAAGTGCAATCTTAGATATGAGACTTCTTAAAGCTTCCTATAATATATAGACTCAAGTCAATAAGCGCATGCACCTATCACTCTGGCCGGAAAGAAAATATGCACTTATTAAAACGTGCACTTATTACAGTGAGGTCACTCCCACCATTGTGAAAATTTGTCCAACGTCAGTGCTGCTATAATAGTAGACGATTGTTCGTTCATGTGTGTATATGCCATTTGTAGTCATCATGCTTACAAGATTGCCTGGGCCTGGTGAAATTCTTGGAAGTTGCTGGAGGGACCTGGAAACCGATGCAACCACTCCACAGGCCATGCGTCTACATGTAATGGCCACCAGCTTGGCGAAATATTCTTGCCTGTAGCTGTTCAATTTCGGGAGGTTTGATTCCGTAGCAGTGTACACAATCAGTGCAACAGATGCCTCTCAAGAGACAGATCCATGCGCTTGGGAAGCGACACAATGTGCAGTTACTTGTATATACGCTTAATAAACTGTAGTTAAGAATGAGAAGATTACATGATTACATGTGCTTATTAAACTAGGTTGATATTTTATGTCTAAAAACTAGCCGAACACGTGCACATGCCTCACATCTAGTATCATCCTCAGCATTAGGTCAGGCCAAACTCAGTGCAACTACAGGGACTCTGACACAGCAATTTTGTACTATACACATCCAGTTAGTAGCCATAACTTGCCAAATCGGGATTATCAGTGCCGCATATGGTGACCTACCTGTTTTCCACCTTATAAACAACACAAAACAAAGGAAGATTGATAAACTTTCACTGCAAAGTTCCAGTAGCTCCTGCTGTGCTCGTGGTTTAATAATGTATTGATGTAATCCTAGTGCATGTCATTATTCCATTCCATACTGCAGATGCACAAACGTATACATATACAGACGCAGAAGGGGTAAAGCAATCTTGGTATCCGCTAGTTGTGCACTCTGTGTGCGCCCAGCTGGTAAAAAATGTGCACTTATTTAGAAGATGCGCTTATTAACCTGAGTATTATGGTAGTTGAATACAAGATGTACAATTATAAGTTTACAGGTATAAACATCTGCCTATCAATTCACACACACATATATTTTCAGAACCTGCCCTGCAGTTGTCATTTATAAACAGCAGCCCTAGAGTGAGAGGGGACAGTGCTGTAGTAGATGTTAGAGCTAGCAGGCCTACTTCTTCCATTGTCTGCTACCTTCGGAGGGCAGCAGATGATGTTCTGATGGAACAAAATTGTAAGTACCGCAGTAGCCTGACCTGTCTAAGCAATACTGAGAGTCTTATATGAATATTTCTGTTTGATGTAATGAGTTTACTTAAACTAGTAGAGTCACTGTAGCTAGCAGGTCTTTATATATATAGTGGTAGGTCTTTATTTTATGTAACACTTCTAGACCTGTAAACTCACTATAGAGACCAGTTGTAATTTGTAACTGACCCTTACCAGTTAAAGCTTACAATATTCATAGCCGTAGCAAGCGGTTTGGCTGGTCTGGTTTTGGCCTGAGCACTTTTCTCCTTTTTTTTTTACACACAGTGCATACGTGCATACCTCGATTCTTGCTCTTATTAAGCATTATCGATTAAACTTTACCATAGTGTGTTACGTATTCGTGCACCAGTTACCGATGTCGTTTGAGACAGTCTCACTAGCCAAGGCTCTCTTTGGACAGCGGGTGGTGTACTGTGTATGTGATGCTACGAGAGTGCTTCCTGGCCTGTAAAAATTAGAGAAAAACATTCATGGCTACCATACAGGGGAGAGCGGGGAAACAATTGGAAATTTGCACTGCCTTTATTCATTTGTGCTGTAGTGCTTGCTCAATTCAGGCAATCACAGACTAGTTCTATCGCCTTCAGTCTTTACCACAGGCTCTAGCTACAACTTAGCTAGCTAGCTAGTACACACTTGTGCTGTTTGAAACTCACATGCTCAATTGTGCATGTTGTCTGCGTTCAAGCACTTGTATAAGCTGGGTAAAACACAGCCTGGCTCCATTGCCTTCTGCTTTTGCCACGAACTCGATCTAGCTACACTCCCTTATTATTACAGCTAGCTAGCTACACACTGATTCTAAGACAGTTTGTGGTTTTGAAACCTCTGGGTTTGGGGCAACAATTCTACTTTTAATAAGCGTACTCTTGCAGCAGAAATAAAGTATATTTATAAATGTTGTGCTATATTCTGCAGGTTCCAGAGGGCACATTGAGTACAGAAATTTGAATCCTGGAGTCTACATCATTCGGATAATTGCAAAGACCAGTGATGGTGAAAAAGTAATAATCAGACGGAGTTTTAGAATCGGTACGATCATATAATGAGAGTGATAGTAGTTGCCGCAGACTGTGGTTAGCTACTCACTCTATAGTAGTAACATTACTGTTGTTTACGATTAGCTTATAGTTATACTTAATCCCTCTCCACCCCAGGTGACAATGAATTATACTGCACGGTGAACCTCATCAATGATGGTGTGTTAGTTGAGGGAGATGGTGTCTCCATCCAGTTTGTAGGAAGTGGACCTGTGGCTTCCTATCTCTGTGCCCTGGATAGTGAGGAACTGCAGCCATGTAAGTGAAGATGTTCAGACAAAGCTAAGATCATGCAGACAAATAAAGTGTACCGAATGACCAGAAAGAAATAAACTAAATGTGACCAAAGGAAGTTTCATATCAGAAGACCCTCGGCAAAAAGTATAATTTATCTTTACAGCACTAGCATGAGCTGCAGCTCTGTCATGTATGCAGCAGGTAGACCTGTTTTCCAACTATTATAGCTACTTAGGCAGGAGTGACATAAACCTTATTGTCTCAATTAGCATATACATCGTGGGGGAGATGTTAGCTTAGAGTTATCATAAAAGAAATTCATTGTCAGTCTTTGCTACATACGTATGCCTCTCCTGTACACACACATGCATGCATGTCTAATAGGCCGGAGTCCTATACGATTTAGAGAATTACCTGCTGGTGATCATCGCTTTGAAGTGATACCTGAAGGCTGTGGGGAGAGCTACAGCAAACTCTCCCACAAATTTTCTGTGCTGTCTACTGAAGAATAAAAACTGTTACTTTGGACAAATGATACTTTTTATAGGGGTAGCTAGCTGTATAGATATGTACGTCACTGCAAAGTAGCCTTTTGAACACTAGCATTAGCTGATCTGTAGATGTGTGCTTAAATTAGTCAGCTGACTAAAGCTAGCAATGCTATACAAAAAATTTGTATGCTATTTTTTGTCTTTGTTTACATGCATAAACTCACTTTCAAGAACTGGCATACTTTGTGCACACATTTGAAATTACTATACACGTGCATAGCATAAGGCCTCAATTGCTTGCAGACTTTTGTATAATGCGCCCGCCTCCACCTTGTTATTGTAGCTACATCTCAAACATTAAAATGTTGTACTACTGTTCTTATAGCAATTAGCTACTAGAAGAAAAATTCATAATATTTCTCTTTAAATTTAGGAAACAAACCATGATTAGGATGTAGCTACCTCTTTCACATGTCCAGTCTGGGTTGAGGGTAGCAGCCGCAGTAGCTGTACAGTTCAGGGTGTAATTTCAGCAACTCCAGTAACAATCTGGGAATGTTAGCTGAGCTAGTGCTTGGGCTACCGTATGGCTGCCGGGCTAACTACACTGCCTAGTAGAAAAGTACTGCAACTTTTGGTCAATAGCTAGCTAGAGGGAGCCCGGAGGCATGACCTGGAAGGCCATGCAGCCATGCTGTGTGGCTGCAGAAGTTCAAGGTCTTCAAGAAATCCTGTTCAGTTACTATCCCGCGGGGGCGCGCGTAGTCGTTATCCCAATACCTCGAAGGGGGGGGGGAAATGGGAATCCGGGGTCATTTTACGGGGGTAGCCAATTTTACGGAGTTCCTGACACCGCCGGCATCCACTTTTGTCTCGAGACTCTACTTTCTCCTTTGGCTACCACACAGCGGTGCAACTGCGATCAGAACTACGGCCAGAACAGTGGAAGCATATTAAAGAAAGGTATCAATGGCTTAGCAAATTATATTGTGTGTGCGAACTCTGTTTACTGCTGCCACGACAGATTTCAGTGTGAATGTATGACTTATTTTGCGATGCGTAGCTACCTACTCTAATAAAATGAGATGTACCATAATTTCCTATGAGTGGTTGGGAGTAGCTAACTTGAGAAATTTGAGATTACAGTGGATTTTGCTAGGCTAGCTGTCTGCTCTGCTTATGCTCAGTACACTGAAGTGAAGTTGTGTTCCCTTTTTTGTCTGTAGCTAGTAGGCCCAAGCCCTTACAGCTTGTGATTCAGTGAAAATGTCAATCTAAAGTTTACCACTACAGCAAGGCTTAGAATTGAGCACATATAGCTACTTGCAAAAAATGTGCCAATAATTTTCCATGGCAAAGCAACCATGCAGGTGTTTGATATATTGAGATCTGCACTCTTAGATATCAGCTATGTGTATGAGGAATGTGACATTGTACAACTAAACCAAAAAGGCTTAGGAATGCTGAAAAATAGGTGTTAAAATATGTGCATATAAATTATATCACTGTAAAGTTGGCTTAAGGTGGCGCCTTAGTTAAAAGAAAAAAACTTTTTGCTGTAACTCAGCTATAATGCATGGAAGACACTTTCAAACCGTGCATGTAAATGTAGATCGCCAGAGGCTATTTGTAAATATTACGTTATCATTGTAGCCATAGGCTATACAACATAAACATCCGTATATAGTTTTTCGGCCAGGTACAACCGAGAAATGGAACAAATTTAAAGCTGCTGAGAAAAAAACAATATCTACAGCCTGACAAGGAGATTTTTTTGAAATAAAATGTGGTAAGACAGTCTATTCGCAACACTGTCATGGCAGTACTAGTGAATTGAGTCAGCTGTAACTCACAAATATGACTGAAATTGCAAAAATAGGCTTTGTCAGGCTATAGAACAACACATTTCCTTTTGAAAAATTCCCAGAGCTAGTAAATCTCTTCCACTTGCGTGTCCAAAAACTGTATGCCACAGCAGCCGTCATCTCTGTGAGTGTGAGGCCGGCGCGTTTCAGTATTCACTGTACATTAGCCTTATATATGGTATTTCTAACCGTTGCCGGGGCACCACCTTAAACTATTGAGTGGTTACTACAGTTGCAGGGTACTATAGCTATACCGGTCCCTCATATGCAGGTGTATGTTGTCTCAGAAATAACAAAGTACATGTAGTTGGACTTCCCCTTGTTGCCAGCTACGAAGGAAACTCTATATATGTACCACTTTGTTATTCCTGCAACTGCATATTTGGGCATCAGATCAGTTGATTACCAGATGTTCACTACTTCCTTTCAGACAATTTGACTAGCGCCAGAGTGCTAGCCAGTAGGGAAGCCAGTCATAATCCGATAGTCACTGACTCCCTTGTAGCTAACAAGGGAAATTTTTATTCCTATATACAACTTCACGCATATTAGCCTCATTCCCAGGCCACGTGGTAAAGAGTGGCCTGGTATCCACTGTTTGCGCATGTGCGGCTCCCCAGGCTTTTCTGGGGAACTTGGAAACTAGCGGATACTATGCCACAATATCATTCCGTCTATCATTGTAATAATTTTTGTTACACGCATACAATTGAAGATGGTGGCGCTTTTCAGAAGAGTCTAGGAACGAGGGTAAGCCGGTACTGATGGTCTTTCATCATGTAGATGCCTAGAAAGGTATTGTTAGTTTGATTGTTCGATCCCGTTTACCTCTGAAAGGCCATGAAGGCCAGATCTGAGATTGAAAACCGAGCAGCTACTAGGAGAGAGGCGCTTCCGAGTTTCTGTGGTAAGACAGCTACTATAATCCTAGCGGATAAAAAATAACAGGTGGTTTTGCTATTCTTGACTGTCTAGAAGGCCTTTTCAGTTGTACAAATAAAAAGTCGGACGGTTTCTAGTTCTTCTACTTATTATACCTGTATACTGCCTCCGTACTACTCCTCGCCATGTGACTGAGTTTGTTTGCGGACACGTTTACTGGCCCTATTCCGTAAATTCTCGCGCATGCGCAAACAGTGTGTACCAGGCTTTATTCTCCCCTCTACTAGAGCCTGGGAACGAGGCTACACGCATATGAGATGACCAAGCAGGATTAAAGCAACCCTCATATTTTGCAATGGAATTTTTATCTTATGGACTGTACGGAGAGGTTGTTGAATGTAATTAGTGTAAGAATAGCTATTACCTTCTGTCTGGGAGTGTGCACTAGCTAGGGATTTGGAGGAATTATAAGTATGCAATGCCCCGTGGGAGAATGAGCTAGGCAATATGGTCGGTTTACTTTGTGTCAGTAGTTTGTGCACAGTGGGAAGTTACCCTGCATTTAATTTACCTTACCCTCATTTTATATATATGTAACAAATAAACTTTGTGAAATGTTGTAATAATTAGTCAGGCGTTAATGAATAGCCTCAAGTCCTGGTTCCCCGTGGCCTGTATAGCTACCTCATCTTATTTTCTTGAAACAATGTTATTTAACACTGGATCAAGTTACCATCATGCTAGCATACCATGCTAGTAAAATTAGGTATCTTTGCAATAGCACAGAAAAAGGGGTCTATGAATGCGGGATAGAAAAGGCACCACTTGCTGTTGAAATATTTGCACCATAGTATTATGCGCACTGTTCCAGTTCGTTGTGTGAAGTTTAAGTGGCCTCAAAATGAACTGAAATGGTGCAGATACAGTTTCAACGACGCACAGTGCCCGTCGAACCCCACATTCATAGGTCATTTTCCCTATGAGTGGGCACTTGGTGGCACACTATACCACAGTGATTGAATTGGCAGCTTGTGCATTTCCCTTGTGGCTACATGGTCAGCTAGTCCAGGAATGCAAGACTAATCACTTAAACATACTCCATGACTGTACCCACTTACTGTGGTATGTCTGTATGTGCAAATGGCTGTCATCTTTACTGCCAAAGCAACAGGTTTTCTGCGACAACTAGGTAGAAAGCAACACATTGATGTTCACTGAAAATCCAGGATATCACATTTCTGTTCTATTAATTGCTAGAGCAGTTTGCCAATATGGACAATCAATTCCGTTGGTCAAAGTCCAGACAATGAAAGCAGATGGTCAGAAACTAAAGCTAATGGTGACTCCAGTATTGTACTTTAGTTCGACAAACCTGGCCTGGGACTAGCCACATTAACACTTCGATCACAAACTGAACACTATAGTAATTACTCTTAGTATAGGGAAGATGTAGAGTCACCCATGAAAACTAATTGAGCGTAATTGAGGGGTACTGATTAGCCAACGTACAGATAATCTTAACTTGTACTGTCACTGTAAGAAGAGAATTGTCATCTTGACTATAGTTGTCTGTTATTTAGTTGTAGATGATAGTTACACGTTGCATGCATGGACACAGCTAGTTGCCAAGATGCTATGAGTATGTGAGGGAGTTGGTCAAGAATGCGGAAAACACATTAGAACAGCCCAGCCAACCATCCGGTATGCTCACTCATCTGCATCAGAACTAACAACCATTGCTAGGCTACCCTTTTAATGCATAAGTAAGCTAATATACTGTTAATTTGTGTTCCTCATTCTGGACCAACTTCCTCCAGATACTCTTACCATCTTGGCAATTATCTGTGTCCATGCGCGTAATGTGTTCACTCATTTGCAACTCAAATAAAAACGATTGGTCAATTTGGCAATAATTATTCCTTTTTTACGGAGCATGCACTCTTATAACAAGCGTGACCACACTTAAAGTATGTGAGCAGCCAGGTGTAAGTATAACAAGTGTGTTTACTAGAAGTGCCTGCATCTAGTCTTAACACTATGCCTTTCATCGCAGTCATTGAATTCTATGTATGTGTACTGTGTACTGGTTTGTAGAGATGAATAGTTATACCTCTATTTCATCTTATTCTAGGTCTGTGTTATGGCTTCAGTAAAAACCACTCGTGAGTATCTTACCATCCGAAAGAACTTATCACTGATTGTTGACCGTCTGGCAGCCACTGTTGACCCAGCCGGACTTGCTCTAAAGTTATTTGAGGTTGACCTGATATCCCGTCATGTCTACGATCATGCTAGTGTGGTGGGTGTTCTGACAAAGGCTGAGAAGATTCGGCCTATAGTGATGGCCATTGAGGCACAGATACAGAATGTATCCATATTCCAGAAATTGATGGGTGTACTCCAATCCTTCAACCAACAGCTAGCTGATGAGCTCTGGAAATTCTACAGTGAGCTGATGTGTATTAAATGTCTCATTGACAGTATGAGTAATATTTGTAGCATTACGGTATACTAGAGGTCATGTAATGTATTACAACAAGGAAATTTTCATCAGAGCAAGTTAAGCCTAACCCTAACCCTAAGTCCCTATAGCCTTCATATTCCTACGCTAACTGATTCCAAGTCCTAGCTGCCTGATTATAACACAATAAAGTCGTGAGAAACTGTAGAGAGCAGAATTAGTGTTTTACTATCCTCCACTATACATACTTTACTGAACTCTACAGCTAACATGTGTCTTAGTGCAAAACAGCATAGCTAATAGCAATTCTACTCTGTATATAGTTCTCACGAGTTTGTTATGTTATAATCAGCCAGCTTATAGGATTGGGAATTTATTATATGAAAATATGATGGCTATATGGAAACTGTCTGGTGAATATTTTCCAACTGACTCTAGTAAAATTTTTCCTTGTTATAACATATTAGCTGTATGATCTCTAGTGGCTATGCCATAATGCTACTATTATTTGCATATGTCTTGTTTTTGCAAAATTTGTGTCCTATTTAGAGCTACATTACTTCAGGAGAGTAGCCACATTTCAGATCTTGCAGCAATACCGTTGTAATGAGAGAAAAGCCTTCATTTGAGCTTGGCTATAATTGGTCATAGTTTAACTAGGTGCGTATTGCTACTGCGATTTCTACACAACAGCCTACGTATGATTATGATGAGAAATTATAATCTGCTTTTACACGGTTTGTCAGTTAAATGTAGGAATTATTGTATACGATCGGAGGGGAAAGCACAGCATGACTACTGCTAGAGCTTGATAAACGCACGACACCAATGTTTTTGAACAGTTACTACACTGATTTGTATAACTGTGGTACATGTATGCTCTTGCTGGCTCCATCATATCTTCCCGGATTCGCTACAAAGGAAACTACTGGTATGGAGTATTAGCTATCTTTTTCACTTTTACCTTTGATTATTGTGCTTAGCGAAAGGAGAGGACAATCATAGGTAAACCTAGTACGTCGCTAGTACATGTACTTGGCCGTTTTATATTCAAAGCTCATGCATGTTCATGTGTAAGTAT
This sequence comes from Phakellia ventilabrum, assembly GCA_963921505.1. Taxonomy (NCBI): domain Eukaryota; kingdom Metazoa; phylum Porifera; class Demospongiae; order Axinellida; family Axinellidae; genus Phakellia; species Phakellia ventilabrum. The sequence goes on along the minus strand of OY997386.1, from coordinate 5,373,170 downwards.
ATATAATGGGTAGCTGTAGATGCTAAATATTACAAATTTGAGTCCCCAAGTGCACTTATAAATCATTACCATTGGCTGTGTATTAAGCTTAAGCATTCAGAATCTAGAATAGCGGGAGGTGTAAATATCACTCACTGTAAGTACCTGAATGATAAGTGGAACATGGCAATCAGATACTGTACATAGTCTACACTGCATTATAACATGTAGTTTGAACATAATTCAACATTTATGGACTTCATAGCATTGATATTTATCTCCAAGATACGATTAGTTACCTAAGGTATAAAACTGGAATGCTCATGCATTGTGATTTTTCACTGACATGTTAGCATTTATGTTTCTTTAGCCTCAGACTTGGAGTTGAATGTTGTGAATGCCGTCACTGATGTCCATGATTGGCAGACACTTGCTCAGCAGCTTGATTATGATCCCATCCATCAGCAAGAGTTGTGCACCAGTGGTCGAAGCCAGGAGCACTGCAGGAAAGAGATGCTAACAACTTGGGCTAAGAAAGACCATCGTGCCTCTTGGAAGAAGTTAGCAGAGGCCCTTGAGCGGATGCAAGAGCAGCAAGCTGCAAACAGAATCAGAGAAGAGTTCTTTCCTGCCAAGTATAAGCAAGGTAGAGCTAATAGTTTTGTTTGAAAGCAAATGTATGTAGTAATAACAGTATTCCCAAAATTATTTACCTTGGGAAATGTCTATCAATGTAATCAATTTTAACCAAAGTATGTACATGTATATAATAATGTTCTTCAGAGAACTGGAGTAACTTGTCAGTGTGTTGCTAAATGTTAATATACAAATTTTTGGGGCACTCTCGTCCACTTTTCAATGTCCTCTCTTATGTACTTCTGCGGATGTTATAAAGGGGTTTGCATTCTCCTTTCTGTATTTTGCATGTAGCTACTAAATGTTCTACAGCTCATAATGCAATGCCTTATGTATTCTGTCAATATCTCACATTCAGACCAAGCTGAGTTGATAGATGAGGAAGAAATAGAATCACTTACTCCAACGCCTGCGATGAATAGGTATAGAGAGTACCTTCGAGCAGTATACATTCATCAAATGCGTTCCAGCGAGAGCAAGTGCAGCCCCAATTCAACACCGCAGTACATCAATTTAGCAATGATTTCCAAGCACAAGGAAAGTAAAGCTGAATTTGATGCATTTACAGAGGCTACCATTCATGGCGATATAGATGATATCATTGAAACAAAGACAGAGATAACACTGGAAGATATTGGTGTATTGGAAGATGGCTCACCTGCTCAGTGTATATTTGTCCAAGGTGCACCAGGGGTAGGAAAAACCACTCTAGCCTGGGAATTATGTCACCAGTGGGGAAAAGGAGCTCTGTTTCGCAAATATGCCATAGTCTTGCTTTTGAAAATGAGAGACCGAAGCTTACGAAATGCAAAAAGAATCTCAGATCTCTTTCGACATCAGGATCCTGAACTACAAGCTGCCATCACCAAGGATGTTCTTCAGAGAAATGGGAAATCTGTTCTCATAATTTTGGAAGGATATGATGAGCTGTCTTCAGAACTCCAAGAAGAGTCGATATTTGCGTCACTCTTAGAAGGTAAGGAGCTCCCAAAGGCAACAGTTATCGTCACTAGTCGAACATCTTCAAGTGACATTGTATATGAGAAATGCAAGACTGCAAAATTTCAACATATAGAAGTGGTTGGTTTTACCAAGGAGCAGATCGAGAGCTACATCGAGAGCTATATCAAGAATGTAGCAGTTGATGAAGAAGTTTTCAAGACATTCAGACAGTATCTGGAGAAGTATCCCCACATTCACGGGTTGATGTATGTTCCTCTCAACTGTCGCATTGTATTAGATGTGTACACATCAAGGAGTAGTAGAGAAGATCCTCCCAAGACACAAACTGAACTCTACACCGCCCTTACGAAGACTCTGCTCTGTCGTTACCTTGTTTCTCATTCTGTGCATGGAACTCAGAGGTGGCGTTTATCGAGCTTTTCTGATCTTCCCTCTAGTGTCTACACTAGTTTTCTGCAGCTCTGCAAAGTAGCCTATGAAGGTATACTTTGCAATCGACTGATATTCTCAGATCTTCCTGCTACACAGGAGACATTAGGTCTTATGCAAGCAGTGCCTGAGTTATATGGGTCAGAGGAAGCAAGTGCAATATCACACAACTTCTTGCACTTGACCTTACAAGAGTTTCTTTCAGCTGTACATATAAGTACCTTTTCCCAACCAATGTTAGTCAAGACCCTAGAAGGTATGTTTGGAAAGAAGCACCTAGTAGTTGTCTTACAATTTCTAGCAGGCCTTACAAAGCTGGCAATTCAGAAGGTATCTTTCATCAGCAAGGTAAGTACCTTCTTCCGAAAATCTCCAGTACAATGTGTCAGATCAATGCAGCGTGATGCAGTCGGATTTGTTGAGACATTACATTGGCTTTTTGAGGCGCAGGAGAAAGAACTCCTTTCAAACATTCTCGGTCGAAATATTCAGGATCGTAACCTGTCATCTCAGACCCTCGGTCCATTCGATTGCTATGCACTCGGATACTGCATTGCAAACAGTCAGTGTGTCTGGAAGCTCAATCTAAAGAATTGTTCCATTACTGAGGAAGGCATGAGAATGTTAGCCGGTGATTGTGATGGAAGCCTCCGCAGTGTGGCTGTTCTTGACCTTGGTCGCAATTGCATAGCCACCAAAGGAGGAGCTGCTTTGTGTAAGTTTTAAAGGACTACGATTTTGTTGCCTACTAGCAAATCATAGCTATCTATCTGTTTGTTACAATTATTTTTTTGGATGTACTGTTTGTTAAATTTACCATTCGTGCAGCTTAAGTTGCTTAACACATGTGTAGATCAGATTTCAGAAGTTGAGCTGTCTTTGAATACTAAGATGTTTTTCGAGCCATCATATCCTGTTTACCCTAATTATATACATACTATAGTACATAGCAATGACATCATCATAGGAACTCTGCAGGTGATTCTGATATTGGCCTCAGTGCTAATGCTTAGCTTTTCTTATTATCACACATAGTTTGAACTTATAGCAACACGCAGTTTCGCAAGCTTTTCATCAATTCTTGTATTAGTCAAAATTCCTCCTGTACTTCATATTATAACTGTTTCTAGTAACGAAGTTGTAGGGAAGAGCTACCTTGATTGGGGCTGTTTAATGTCTTCTGTGTACTACCACAATTGCTGAGTGTGTTGACCTGCCTTCACCCTAGCAGTAACAGCGTAGAATGTGGAATGAAACTTGCGCATGCCCAGAACCCAAACATTATATACACATGCAATTTATTCCTTGTGGTAACAGCTACAGAGGGCCAATATAAAGACTGGTATTAGCATGAAGCTCACTCAGGCGTACCGTAGCTACTTGTGACCAGATTAATCCTGACTTATAAGGGAATTTCTGTGGAATACCCGTACTGGTGCCTTTACACTCATACACTATTACAGTGACCGATATAAGAATTCAGTTATGTACTATGTAGGCATCACGTACAAACTTAATAGCTAGTACTGCACACAATGGTGTGTGCATCATTTGCATTTACATTCCAGAAATCTATGTAGCTTCCATGCAAAGACCGTATTAATAATCCTTAGGTATTTAAATATTGCCTTCCTTCAGCATCAGCTCTGAGGGGAAACACTGTGCTTACAGAGCTGAGACTGGGCCTGTGTGGTATTGGAACCGATGGCACAACTAGTCTCATGGAGACTTTGAAGACCATCCATACACTACAAGTTCTGGACATCTCTGGCAGCTCAGTTGCTCGTGTTGCTGGAAAGAGTTTGGGTAAGCACAGTAACAATAGAGTATTTTACACCCCACTATAGGTGGTGGCCTAATGTGCTGCACATAAGGAGTAGCATTCACAAGCACCCTGAAGGGCAGGATCCCAGATGATTCATCTCGTCTTGTCTGTATATAGTATACCTTTAATGTGTGTTAAACTATATAACCAAAACTGAACTTTAATGCCTACAGTCAGTTAGCAATTTAGTTTCTCACCACATTTTGCAAGTGATACCTAGCTACCTGCTTGTTCCTGTAGTAGCTGTAGTACATGTGTATGCAAATAAAAAGGTTCCATAGAAGGTTGACCTTCCATAAAGTGATACAATTGTTGGACAGTCATGTGACTAAGACGCTGTTAAACCAATCAAGAATCACCATGCATATAGCTACTTAGTTGCAAGGAGAAAATGTTTACTGACGAAGATAAAGATGGGTATTATTGAGAGCAGATAACCCTCAGGGTGAGAACATAATGCATGCAAGCCAATATCATTTGAAGTAGCATAGTGCAATAATTTATTTTGCAACAGTAAAACTGGAATGGACCACTGGACATACTGGAATAGACTACTGGAACACCTGAATGGACTACTAGAACATGCCTGTCACAAGTTTGAAGTATAGCTACTTAATAATAAAAGTACACATAGCTGCACTGCATGCAAGGTACATTGCAGCAATATACACATTGTCATTATTATCTCATAGCAACTGGAGAACCAGAAGGTAAAAAGTATTAAAAGTGTTCCAGTGTTCCAGTTGTCCATTCCATTTTTTCCAGGAGTCCATTCCAGTGTTTCAGTTGTCCATTCCAGTGCTCCAGTTGTCCATTCCGGATCCAGTGCTCTAGTAGTCTGTTCCAGTGTTCTAATTCAGTGGTCTATTCCAGTGTTCTAATAGTCCAGTGGTCCATATGCCAGTTGACCGAATGAAGTCTCCCACTTATAGTGGTCAATATCTGATCAAATACATGTGACTGCATGCAACATAAAGTTTGCTGTCAGATAAACCAATAGCTATCTAAATCAGCATTATTGCAAGTGACATAACGCATACCTTACCTTGGGACCTTATCAAAGGCTGTTTTAATGCAGTGATCACATTATCTTTCTGCACCTTTGTTGGTGTGTATACAATAGTAATAATAATAATAGAGCTTTTTCAACTACGAATACTGAATTCAATGGTTGCTCTAGTTCTACAGTTAGCTAGCATGCCGAACTAATACTTGGCTGCAGTATACTGGTCATACCTGCAAGATTGGCTATTTATTGTCTAGTATAAGTTATTCATGCACATGGATGGCAGTTCTGTTGTGGAACAGTATTTACATTGTTCCTACCAATAATATGTATCCTTTTTACGAAGCTGTTTTGAGATATAAATGTTTTACTACATCCCTCAGCTCAGATTATAAATAGCAGCAGTCTCCGTGAGCTCAACCTCAGCTATTGTGCTGTTGATAGTGACACAACACGTGATCTGGCCAGGGTACTCCATGGCAACTCCAAGCTTCGGGAGCTACGGCTGAGAGGGAATCCTATTGGAGAAGCTGGAGCAGAAGCATTAGTCAGCTTGCTGGAACACAACAATAACCTAAAGTCACTTGATCTGACTGGGTGTGTTTCAATTGGTGAAGGTGGTGTTGAGAAACTCGTAGCAGTACTGCACCAGAATGTCTCCCTGAAGATGCTTCAGCTACCTGACAATCTACGCTTCACTGGGAGTGCTACAGAGAAAGTACTATCCAGAATAAATTGGACATCTGACATCTCTACTGAAGAAGTGATCAAGTTGGAATCATATATTAACCATTCCATAGGTAATGAAGTAGAGCATAGCTAGTACTATTACACTGTTTTCAAATGCGATTGAGTACATCTACATTTAGATTTAATTGGAATAGCCAATTCACTAGGCTTTCCAACGCATTACTAGTTTTAGGTTTGTGTAATAGAGCTGTTCATGGCTACCCAAAGTAGCTATACACATATCCTGCAGACTACACTAATTATCATAAGAGGACCAGGATTATAATTTCGTTGCTCAGACAGTGAGAGAATTTTACGACACACCACCTGAGCTAGAGCATGTAAAGTATTTTGTAAGTAGCTAGCTCACTAGAGCTGAACTTAAAAGTTAATTAATGATGCAAATCTAAACCCAACAATTCTTCAAATCCAGTTGCGGTTGTTGTTTTCTTGTATCAGACATTTAGTGGGCTGTATGAGGATCATACATAATCTGATCACATTATAAGTTGGTGTATACATGAATCTACATACTTATGCACCAATACGTTATAGTTAGATGATCACATTGAGTGGTTTACAGGAAATACACAAGAGGCTTCATCTGATAGACCAAGAGCGCCGAAGCGTGAGTGGTCTATCAGATGAAGCCTCGAGTGTGTTTCCTGTAAACCACGAAAATGCCATCATCTAAGTGGCTTGTACTATACATCCCTCCCACTTCAAGCTCCATGAGCACACTAATTTGGTTTGTGGTGTGTAAACAGCTCAATTACGTTTTCTATGCTCTATGGCAGATAGAACATATGTTCTATCTGCCCTAATTGGCAGATAGAGCATAGGCAGCTGTCTTTGAGGTATAGACTGCTACCGGCACCTTTGAACCGCCCACGCAGTGTAGTACAAATAGGGATATGCCATGATTGCTAGTAGCTAGTCTCACAATAGCCAAACCACAATGTGCATGCACTATATTCCAACCAGTTACATATTATACTTTGTGTGCACCCAGTATACTTAACTTTTATGTCTTGGAACCAAGGTGCATGGCACTTAGAGTGAATTTTTAATAGTTAGTATATTTCAATAATTCACCTGTTTAATAATTTGACCCCTCCCTTCCTGCCTATGAAAGAGCACTAGAATAGCTATTGATGACAGCAAACTGGGCTTCTCCCTGCAGTGTCTGCCCTGAGGTGGAACAGTGTCCTGACTAAACTGAATCTTTGGCGGGTGGATGCAGGGGGCTTGGCCAAACTGGCTGGTGTACTCCCTGAGTTGTCTACACTAAAGACTCTAGAGCTGGAGTACTGTAGAATTGGCTCTCGTGGTGCTAAGCACCTAGGTAAGTTTAATCAGCTGTGTAAATGTAGCTACTGGATTTGTGCTTATAACAATTCAAATTTGCTGGAGTATCTATTCAGGATTGAATAGCTCCTAATAGAGCATTTGCAGTTGTTTGAATACCCTAACCACTATGGAGTAAAAGACTCTATCCCCCTGGGCTAGAAGTACAGTGGGTGTAGGAAACCTCAATAGGTAGAGCTCAAGATATATGTTGTGAGTGAGCCATGTTACCAGACATGAAGAAGAGAGGAGAAAGGTATCACTAGTACTGAAAGTAATGTCCGATGAGTGGATGGGCATTGACCAGGTAGTCTCTAGTCTTGGTTGATGGTGATCTCAGCCACCTCCAGTAGAGTAGCTGGCTGTCTCTGTACATGAAAACTAGAGGTATCTTAACTGTTATGTCAAATGCACTCACTAAGCTTTAGGCCTAAACACTAAACAAATCCACCCATACTAATTATTCAACCCCCTTAACCCTTAACATATACTACCACATACCCTACATACTAACACATTCACTTAACCTAAATACGCACATACTTACTAATCTAATTAGGCACATAGCAACATAAAAAATGAAGTAGAAAAGAGAAAAGAGCTCTGACTGCAACAAAGAGAACCCAGGACCAGGAAAGAACCAGAAAGCCACCCAGTCCGTGACCGCATAAAGTAAAAAAATTGAAGGTTAATTAAAAAGTTGTTTAAAAATGGTTAAAATAGAGGGGACCAAATAGGTCTTCCCTCTGTTAAAAACCTCCAGGAGGAAAGTTCCTCTGTTCTGGTTTGACCGTAAGGTCTCGCCAAAGCCAGCAGGGCCTCCATCAAAATGTTAAAATAGTTAAAAAGCTTATAAAAGATTAAAAAACGTAAAAGCGGCCCCAAACCAAGCAGCCCCCAGCCCCCCCCGGCATGAGTTGACTTCAATATGTAGCATTTCTACTACTCAAGATTATCATGAGGCTACTATAGCAAAATCTTTCATTGCTACTCTTTCAATTGCCTTGTAATAGCTACTGAAGTGGTGCCTATATATACTACTCCAGAATAATGTGGCACATATAATCCTCATCACTACATTTGGCTTGCTGTTATGTTGCTGGAGATGTGAAACTAACCCGACTGGAGCCCATGTAGCCGTGTTACAGCTCCTATAAGACCACTCTAATATCATTACTAGTTCTGCTCACATGATCTTCTGTGATAATAAATCACAGATGGTCCTAAATCTGGCTGTGTGTACATGCACACAACAGATGATGTAGTTGTTTTTATCTGTCTCCACCCCATGTACAGCCACTGCCCTCAGAGGATGCAGTACCCTGACTGAACTAAGACTGCACTGGTGTGGCATTGATGGAGTGGCAATGTCCCAGTTGCACGAAGCAATATCTACCATCCCCACCCTGAGCGTCCTCGACCTGAGTCACAACAACCTTGGTTCAGAGGGAGCCAGGCACCTTGGTAAGGATCAACCTATCAAGAGTGTGTCCTGTAACAGAGACATGCAGTACCACTGACTGATTGCTGTGAATAAGTGGTACCAGTAACTCTAGAATCAAGGGATTATCACATTGTACATACACATATATACACTACCATATAGTGCAAACTTTTCAAAGGACAGTGTTTTTTTTGCTGAGCTGAAACAAACACACTACTACTATTCTGGACTACCTGCTGCTCGGCATGCATCTATCTTTAACCTGGTCCGACTACATTCGCTTTCAGTATTAGGCTACCCTACTCGCACTGATTGATATCGTGTATACATATTCTTGCAGTGGGTGTTGTCTGCCTTGCCAAATTATTGGTACGGCAGTCACCATGTTGGACCTACTGCTATGCCTATGACCGTACTTGTAATGCCGTATATTCTGGGGAAACATTTCGCGAGTTTAGTTTTTGTGGTCCAAGATGAATCCATGAAAACTACAACAATGTGAATATTTTATATCTAAAAACCAGCAGGGTATTTTAACATAAATATGCAACTGACTCATATTGATCAGGTTTGTTTCCATTTAGTTTCAGCTTGTTTGTCACAGTACTGGAAATCAGATGATTTCACTGCATCGCAGCTGGTCCTAATGTGCAATTCTCTGGCTGTGTGTACTGTACACAACAGATGATGTAGTTGCTCCACCCCATGTACAGCCACTGCCCTCAGAGGATGCAGTGCCCTGACTGAACTAAGACTGTGGATGTGTGGCATTGATGGAGTGGCAATGTCCCTGTTGCACGAAGCAATATCTACCATCCCCACCCTGAGCGTCCTCGACCTGACTGGCAACAAACTTGGTTCAGTGGGAGCCAGGCACCTTGGTAAGGATCAACCTATCAAGAGTGTGTCCTGTAACAGAGACATGCAGTACCACTGACTGATTGCTGTGAATAAGTGGTACCAGTAACTCTAGAATCAAGAGATTATCACATTGTACATGCGCATATATACACTACCATATAGTGCCAACTTCTCAAAGGACAGTGTTTTTTTTTGCTGAGCTGAAACAAACACACTACTACTATTCTGGACTACCTGCTGCTCGGCATGCTTTAACCTGGTCCAACTACATTCACTTTCAGTATTAGGCTACCCTACTCTCACTGATTGATATCGTGTACATATTCTTGCAGTGGGTGTTGTCTGCCTTGCCAAATTATTGGTACGGCAGTCACCATGTTGGACCTACTGCTATGCCTATGACCGTACTTGTAATGCCGTATATTCTGGGGAAACATTTCGCGAGTTTAGTTTTTGTGGTCCAAGATGAATCCATGAAAACTACAACAATGTGAATATTTTATATCTAAAAATCCGCCGGGTATTTTCACATAAATATCCAACTGACTCATATTGATCAGGTTAGTTTCCATTTAGTTTCAGCTTGTTTGTGACAGTACTGGAAATCAGATGATTTCATTGCATCACAGCTGGTCCTAATGTGCAATTCTCTGGCTGTGTGTACTGTACACAACAGATGATGTAGTTGCTCCACCCCATGTACAGCCACTGCCCTCAGAGGATGCAGTGCCCTGACTGAACTAAGACTGCACTGGTGTGGCATTGATGGAGTGGCAATGTCCCAGTTGCACGAAGCAATATCTACCATCCCCACCCTGAGCGTCCTCAACCTGAGTCACAACAACCTTGGTTCAGAGGGAGCCAGGCACCTTGGTAAGGATCAACCTATCAAGAGTGTGTCCTGTAACAGAGACATGCAGTACCACTGACTGATTGCTGTGAATAAGTGGTACCAGTAACTCTAGAATCAAGAGATTATCACATTGTACATACACGTATATACACTACCATATAGTGCCAACTTTTCAAAGGACAGTTGTTGTTTTTTTGCTGAGCTGAAACAAACACACTACTACTATTCTGGACTACCTGCTGCTCGGCATGCATCTATCTTTAACCTGGTCCGACTACATTCGCTTTCAGTATTAGGCTACCCTACTCGCACTGATTGATATCGTGTATACATATTCTTGCAGTGGGTGTTGTCTGCCTTGCCAAATTATTGGTACGGCAGTCACCATGTTGGACCTACTGCTATGCCTATGACCGTACTTGTAATGCCGTATATTCTGGGGAAACATTTCGCGAGTTTAGTTTTTGTGGTCCAAGATGAATCCATGAAAACTACAACAATGTGAATATTTTATATCTAAAAACCAGCAGGGTATTTTAACATAAATATGCAACTGACTCATATTGATCAGGTTTGTTTCCATTTAGTTTCAGCTTGTTTGTCACAGTACTGGAAATCAGATGATTTCACTGCATCGCAGCTGGTCCTAATGTGTAATTCTCTGGCTGTGTGTACTGTACACAACAGATGATGTAGTTGCTCCACCCCATGTACAGCCACTACCCTCAGAGGATGCAGTGCCCTGACTGAACTAAGACTGTGGGGGTGTGGCATTGATGGAGTGACAATGTCCCAGTTGCACGAAGCAATATCTACCATCCCCACCCTGAGCGTCCTCGACCTGGGATACAACAACCTTGGTTCAGAGGGAGCCAGGCACCTTGGTAAGGATCAACCTATCAAGAGTGTGTCCTGTAACAGAGACATGCAGTACCACTGACTGATTGCTGTGAATAAGTGGTACCAGTAACTCTAGAATCAAGAGATTATCACATTGTACATGCGCATATATACACTACCATATAGTGCCAACTTTTCAAAGGACAGTGTTTTTTTTGCTGAGCTGAAACAAACACACTACTACTATTCTGGACTACCTGCTGCTCGGCATGCATCTATCTTTAACCTGGTCCTACTACATTCTTTTTCAGTATTAGGCTACCCTACTCTCACTGATTGATATCGTGTATACATATTCTTGCAGTGGGTGTTGTCTGCCTTGCCAAATTATTGGTACGGCAGTCACCATGTTGGACCTACTGCTATGCCTGTGACTGTACTTGGAATGCCGTATATTCTTCGCGAGTTTAGTTTTTGTGGTCCAAGATGAATCCATGAAAACTACAACAATGTGTATATCTAAAAACCAGCCGGGTATTTTCACATAAATATCCAACTGACTCATATCGATCAGGTTCTCTTTCTACCAACCACAAATTGGCTCACAGACATTTCTTCAATTGCCGATGTTTCAACTGCTGGGCTGCAGTCTTCATCAGGGCAGAACATCAACAGAGAGTACTGGCAGAGCTCAGTGCAATAAATAGCCTACTCTAGAGTCTACAAGCTAAGTCTAAAGCGAAGCCTAACAAGTCTAGACAGGCCTATTACAAAGTAAACACAGAATCCAGAAGCAAAGCCTAATTGAGTACTACATCATCTGAGTCGCTAATTAGCTTCATTGCTGTGGCTTCAGAGTCTTGATAGTATGCACCCAACACTCAGAGACATCCAAGCCCAGATCTCTATTGATCTTGTCTTGAGTGGGCCTCAAGCGGATGTGCATGGCTTTTTTGATGAGTAGTACAGAGTTCTTTGGGGCATCATCCAGTATTTGGATATCACTCCAGTGTATTGTAGCTATGTCCATCCTCTTGTGAAATCTGTTGTGGTACGAATCAGTTGCACTACTCCCCTTTGGAGGTTACGCTCTCGTAAGATTCACTTGTTCTTGTGACGATTATGTAACCTATAATATTATGATGTTATGGTGTGGTCACTTATAGAGGACGTGTTCATATCACAACACTACCACTGTGTTGGTGTCTCAGTCAGCGAATATGTCAGTATCTATTGTCCTGAGATGCCTCTGCCTCGGTACCTAACCTATATATAAGCAGCTTTTTCAGCGAGAGTGCATTGAGTGATGTCTTCCAGGTACAACGCAGTACTGGATGTGGTTGATGTTTTCTTTCTAATTAATGAGCCACAAAGTCAAAAGTCAGCCCTGCCATGAAAATTAAATATATCCTTTGCAGCCCTGTGGTACTTTAGTACACTAAAGTTGCTCACATTTATGGTGGTGAAGACGTACAAAAACTGTGTTTTAAATTTGAAATTATAATTGTTTTGAAATCACATCTTGCAAACGTTTTGTTAATTTACTATTACATGATATATGCACTCTGAAGACCAACACAAGTGTGAGTTTCGGGATTACTTCCTAATTATGAGAGCAAACTCTACGACCATTTTCGAGTTCCATGAGTGATTTGTGAGACCACATTTCAGCTCTGAGACCAAGTTTCATGATTAATTTCCCAGGCTCCACTCCCCAGCTTTTCTCACACACACAGTGTGACAAAAGCTGGGGAGTGGAGCCTGGGAACGAGCGGCTAACAAGTAGCTATGTTGACACAGACTGTTGACAAACAAAATTTTTAACAACTTAGGAATTAATTATGGTGTGCACAACTCATGTACTCACTAAGTGCCTACTCTCATGTATGCAGCTCAGCTACTCAAGAGCACCCACAGCCTCACTGAGCTGGGCCTGCATTGCTGTGATCTGGGAGGTGCTGAAGATGTTATCAGACTCCTTGAGGATTTAGAACACAATACTACAGTGACTAAGCTGTCTCTTAATTGTAGGAGGTACAGGCAGACTGTGACCTCTGCTGCAGTGTATAGCAATGTCAAGGACAGAGTTCACTGGTGGTGATTGATGTACATTGAAACTATATTAGCTATCTATGATTGAATCAGTAACGTTGCTCTTATAAAATCTTCCAAAGGCCAAACTACTGTGCATGATGTATTTTTTTGTAAATCTTGTAGCTACCTCAAATTACATTACATCTTTAACACTATATAGCTACACAACTCATATAAGCTGATGTACTAGTCTGGAGTACATTGTATATGTACAACATAGGTGCTCTGTGGATGTACAGCATTGATAGGTCCTCAAGGAGGAGTGACTCCTTGGACTCACAGAGCACATATAGCTACTCCAGGCCAGTACATCATTCCATGGCCACCAGCTCTAGCTTCAATTGATGCAGCTGATCCACCCAAAGCATTCTTCCACACTATGGTGCTGGCCATCTCCTTCACAAAAATGGCAGATCGATCGCGAGTGTGTTACTGGAGTGACAAGTACTGTGGCTGCCTCTGGGGGATCGGGCCATGTCATGGAGCAGCACTAGCTAGTATGAGTCCTGTTATACATCTGATCTACTCATTGACAGCCTTGATGGCTGCCTCATTGGTCTGAGGACCTTTGTATTGCTTAACAACTGTTGCAATACAAAGGTGGTTGGTTTTGATATACATGCATGCATTATCATGAATGTTCGGTTATCTTCCACTGCTAGCTAACCCTACAAATGATGGTCTCGTTTGGTTATATATAGGGAGGGTGAATCATTGGGATATCAATACTGCTAATGATTTGAGCCTATAACTATACACTAGACCCTTATCAATTGCATTGCCAAAGTGGGTGGAGCTCAGCCAACTGTTGATGGGGAAAAGACGCTAGGTATTTCTGCAAAGTAGATTGAGCCATAGATAATATTGCTAGCCATAGATTGCTCTATATTATCTATGATTGAGCAATGCAAATGTAATCGCAGTTCCAGTACAAGGAGCTACGTCGTTGCGGCCTGACCGGAAATACCCGTGACCGGAAATACCCCTCAAGTGCGTATATACCCCCGGGAAACCTTTAACCCTGTAGAGATCTAATTAGAGTTTACCGTGCTTTAGAAGAACAATTTCCAGACAGCAGCGATGGCCGAGGAACATGGTGAAGACATCGAGCTGGAGGATTATCCGGACATGAGTAGCTTCGACTATGACCTTGAGTACCTGCTCAGGAAAAGGTCAGGCGCCGAATTGATTTTTGGCGAACATACAACTGGGTCGTCTCTTAGTCCCTGTACTGTGGATAAAGCGTATAAAATGAGTCGTGTATGTGGTGTTAAGAACTCATACGTGACTGTCATGGCTTGGGAAACGTTGGGATAAGTAATATACTGTGCTCTAATTAGAGTAGACCACAAACCACTCTTTCTCTCCAATTTGTTTTCTCCAGTGAGTTAGTAAAACCGTTGGCTTGCGAGACTAGCTCTTTCTCAGTGCCACAGATTGGTCTGATTACTTTCTCAAGCGGCTGTTGCACCAGTCATACTATGAGATGATAACTGTTGCACCAGTCATGTAACCATGGACTAGTGTATGGTACCAGGAGCTGATGGTACAGAGTACATGTAGCTGCATGCCCAACTCAGTACAAGTTACATAACCTTCACATGCTAGTATCAGCAGCAAAACCCAAGGAGTCACATGAAGGTCACGGAGCGATATTTGTTGTGTAGGTCTGGGAGTGAGACTAAGTTTCTTAGTAACTCCCACTAGACTCCACTGTGTGTTAGTCAGTGATATGACCATGGTCACATGCTGTTCATTGTCTGGTGACTAGTCTACAGAGTACTCAATAGCTATTGCGGATACAATGTAACAGTACTAATTAATGGCTTCCAAGATTAATAACTAGGGATACATGAGCACAGTATGCTTTATCAGGGCTGGCGGCAGCTATTTCAGACTGGTACGGCCATACTGGTATGGCCAGCGTGTGCTGTGTGTCCCCCGCACGAAGCGCGGAAAATGTTTTCACTGAACTTTTTAAGAGGGGGTTAGGAATCGCTCTTATGGGGTCATTGCGAATCAGTACTGGAAGTGCTCTCGATGAGTCGTGTACATGTATGTAGAAGTAGATCTATGGCCGTAGACCTCATTAACCTGCCAAAAATTGTGTAGATTCTGGACCTGTATGTCACTGCGCATGGGCAACTACATGTACAAAGTACGTTACTGGGATTTCATAACAACTGCTTAGCTGGTTGAATGTCTACTAGGCCTAATGTTTACACTGCTAAAGCTGTAACTGTCCGGGTAGACCCTTTTGAACGACTGTATGACCATGATTAAACTTTGTGGCTGCTGAATAGCCTGTTCATTCCTGGTAACTAAACCTGGTAGTTGTCCCAGTCCACTGTTCTACAGGCTGTACCTTCTGTGCTACAACCCTTTCACTATCTAAACATGGCAGTTTTATATTGAGGGTCAGATGTGTCGGTATGCTCTCAACTGTTTTGCCTTTCATTGGCTGGTACAGTACAAAGTGCCAACAGTGGTGGGAGCACTTTGGGATAATGATGAACCACACTGCTGTGAGAGCCTTCACAGTCTATTTCAACTGTAGCCGTCTAGAGTCTCTGTTTCTTAGTAATAGATCATCATATCTGGGTTTGAAAAGATAGTATTCCATTGTAGCTCTGATCTATACCTATATCGTTGTAGTAGTTGCTGTACTACTCTTGACTAGCCATGCTATTTGACATTGCTGTTGAGTTCTTTAGCACTGCTCTCCATAGTATGGTAGCTACATACAATGTAGATTGCAGTTGTAGCAACTGGATTTAGTATTTTACAGTACCTGTACATGTAGATAGTCTCTGGTACATGTATACACACAGAGTATCAGTGTAGGCAGTAGTACATTGTAGCTCAGTGTCCACTGGCAGATGGTTGGAGGAGATGTGGTACTACTATTACCAGCAGGGGCCAGTGTTCTGGTGAGTGGGTCAGCTGTTGGTCTATCTGCAGGGTTGCCTTTGGGAGGGGTGGCTTGGAATGTACTGTTATAGCAGCTGTATTGCAAGAATGATAGGTACTGATTACGTGGGATAATTATAATCATGGGGTAATTTACGACGAGGTTAAAGACACGGCATAGTACAGTAGGCACTGTGGCAGTCTTTTATACTACACGTACTACCACTACACTTGTGGGTTTGGCACTAGGAAAGATATTCATTTCTAGATTGGCTCATTACAATACAATGAATACTTGATAGTACAGCTGATAGTACAGCTGGCAAGAAGCACTACAACTGCTGTGAAGGGGGAAGCTTCAGCCTTCCCTCCACCCCAGTAGATAGAACCTTGACTTCTCCATTTCACACACACACTTGGTAGGAAAAACACCATCGACATACGTCGGGACAGACTAGATGAGGCCAAATTTGAGAAGGGGTTCAAACCAGCCAAAATCTCCGTTAGGGAGCGGCTGGAGAAGCTAGTGGTCCCCCCAGAGCCAGTGAAGAGTGCCCTGACTCCTCCGTGCAGCCGGCAGGAGTGGCTGCAGTTCCTGCTCACTCACGTCCCGATCCTCAGCTGGGTGTGGTCCTACCGCCCCGGTTTTCTCGTCGGTGACCTCATCGCTGGCATCACTGTGGCCATTATGCACATCCCTCAAGGTGGGCCGGGTGGCAGGCAAATGTACTTTAATTTTAAAGCTAAAGGAGAGAAATGAGTGGAGTTAGCCTCGTTCCCAGGCTCCAGTCCCCAGGATTTTGGTTGCGTGAAGTGAAAAAAATGGTTTTGTTCCTTCGTGCGAAGAAATTAAAGCTGCAGAGTGGAGCCTGGAAGCAAAGCTGTATACAGTCTAAGAGTAGCATTACTTGTGGGAATATACACATACATGAGTGAAAATTATGAATACAAACAGCGAATTCCTTCTTGTACATGTACAGTAGCCGTCAAAATTTGTTCCCGTAAGTCACTCCAATGTAGTGTAGTCTGCTCCAGAGTTACCAGCGATGCAAATTCAAAGCATACTCCACTTCTTGTTATCCGCTAATATCTGTTCACGCACACATGGTGCAAGTCATATGTCATACTTTAGATCAATATGCGGCTATCCGGACCTCGTGCATGAATTACGCAATCAGTACTATACTGGACCTTACAGACAATGAAGAGACAGAGACTCTAGAAGCCTTCCACTGCCATCGTCAAACAGGCCTTAGAGTATTTTCAGACTGAACCAAGTAAGTCACTCGTACAGTCAAGTAAGAGTGTGGCGTGTGTTACCATAGACAGTATAACCCCTCCCCCCCAGCTGAACAGGCCTCGTTAGGCCAGTGTCTTAGCTCCATAGCACTGGTGTAGTCTTCGATGTCTCCTATAAGCGCTGTGTGCCACTTTTCTTGTCAATCAGCAGAAACATGAGAAAACTGTACATTATAAATTACATGTATGTTATTTTTCTTGATCTGGACCCGATCTCTGCTTCACTCCAGCTCCGCTCCAGAACACCACTGGAGTGTTACGGAGCACAGAATTACACTTGCTCCATTTGGAGCAGATTCCGGGAATAATTTTTTGACTGCTAATGTATGTGTACATGTAAGTATGATATAATGTACATGTATTTACACACACACACACACACACACAGGCCTGGCCTATGCTATTCTGGCGGACGTGCCTCCAGTGTACGGTCTCTATGCCTCTCTAGTGCCTCCCATCATCTACGCCCTGTTTGGAACATCCAGACACATATCAGTTGGTGAGTGGCAGCTACAGTCAAGCCCAACCACACTGACAAGTGTACGTAGCAGTAGGTGGGACGAGCAAAGATGTGGATGGAATAAACAATTGTGTAGGATGGAGCAAAAATTACATGTATGTGATATTAGCTAAATGCCATGCATCTATTGTCGTGAGAATAACAACCTTGTTTATTAGTAGTGCATGTTCCTTGGGGTGGCATCGTAGTGGCTATTTTAGCCTCGTTCCTAAGCTCCCGTCTCGGGCATCAGTGGACTCCAGTGGACTGTTCAGATGCAATAAATGATTGCAGCTGCTCACAATGCAGACACCCTTTGTCTCCCTCCTGCATGCTATGCACACATGCTACAGAATTACAAAACTGGGCAATGCTAAAACTACCACTTACGAAACATCCTGACTCCTCCCCTACTTTTACACCATAATCTGTATCAATTAACCCGTTTGTGATGATATACATTGTATGTATGTACATGTACAAAAGCAAGCACTTTTGGAAAAGTACGCCACAGGGTGTACACATCACAATTGTATAGACTAACCCCCTGTCGTCCAAAGATGTAGCCCACTAGGGACGACACTCTGTAAAAGTATTATGTCGTTCCTACCTTGTTTGTTTGCTTTTTGGGATTCCATCCCTACAAGCGCCTTCATTTCTTGTGACTTTACACATGTACGCACATGTTTACCCACAGGCACATTTGCTGTGGTGCAGCTGATGATAGCCAATGCCATCGAGCGAGTGCTTACCGCCCACTCTCTTGATGTGTGTTTCACTGGAGAATTTAATGGCACCATGCTGGACGGAGACCAGATCAATGAGCTGCTGGTGCCAAATGGGACTGCCACCTGTGGAGAGCTGAAGGTGGACATTGCCGTCACACTGGCCTTCACATCTGGAGCCATCATGGTCAGCTGCTTATGTCTTCTCGGTTGTCTGTTTGTCTGTCTGTGTGTGCACATTCACATTCCATGCAGCGACACACAAGGGGCCAATTTGGGCACCAGCTTTTCTGGCTGCATGGGCTTTAAGCTAAATTTACTTCATACAAAGTAGAGGCACATGACATCAGTGAGTGAGTTACAATGTATGTGACATGGGTGAGTCACATGACATGAGTGAGTGAGTCATGTGACATGAGTGAATCAGTCATGTGACATGAGTGAATCACGTGATATGTATCAGTGTCATTTCAGTGAGTCTCTTGACATGAGTTAGTCACGTGGCATGAGTGAGTAAGTCATGTGACGTGAGTTATCCACTGCTATGTATGGCAGCAGGCGAGGACAAGTTAACTGGCAGCGTGGTGATTATTGACTCGGTAATTGGGGCCCCAGTTGGCCCCCTGAATACTACTGTGTGTTGCTGCTGCATGTACATGTATGTTCGGCTTTCCGATCTTGTAGAAATGAAGGACAACAGGCATGCCATCAGTCCCACATTAAGTCTCACCCTCCTCCTCCCCTCACACACACACACACACACACACCTGTGTTATTGTCCTGACCAGGCTCTGTTTGGATTGTTCCAGCTGGGGTTCATAGCTATTTTCCTCTCGGAACCCCTGGTCTCAGGCTACACCACTGGTGCTGCAGTGCACGTGTTCACCAGCCAGCTCAGACATATCTTTGGCCTAGAGATCCGTCCTCCCGCTGGGCTCTTCAGGGTGCCCAAGGTAAGAAAGAGTGTTCTGCTTTTGGGGGGGAGAGTAGATTAGCAAATCAAGGCCAGTAATCCTTTTTTCACCTACTGGGCGAGCACAAAGCACATGCTTGACTGTAGCCTCGTCCCCAGGCCACACCCCCGAGGAGTGGTCTAATCATGCATGCACACAAACATACGAGTTAAGGTCTAAAATCAAATAACTGTGTTGTAGACAGAGATATCCGTCTCCTGAAGACCCAGTTGTGATGTCGTAGCTTCTCCAGCAATTCCGTGGGTGATTCGGAAATGTAAACAATTTTGTTGATTGAGTCACTGTTGTAGTCAGCTACATGTACAATGTATTACAAAACTAACTCAGTACATCACCTGCTGTTACACCTCCGTACCGTATTCTTGTGCTCATGTGCCAATGGAATGCAATACACCGACTAGTGTGCATGAAGCCAGTTCACTTCACTCTACCACCTCAGACCTGGCTTGAGGCCTTCAAACTCCTCCCTGAGACCAACGGAGCCACTGTCGTCGTCTCCATCATCACCATCATCCTGCTCATACTGATGAAGATCGCCAGCAAGTGGCTGCAGAAGAAGACAGTCCCAATACCAGTGTACAGCCGGAGGGGTCGGGGGTGGAAGGTCAAGAGGGTCAAGTGGTCCATACCCCTGCCATCACAGCTCATCGTGGTGAGAGCAGGACACTTATACATTATCTACATATACATGTACCATAAGGTATACAAGTATCTGTGCTTGCTTTGCTCACTTCGGCTACTTTCCTCACTCACTGTGCTCGCTTCAGTCTCACTTCAGTCTCACTCGTTTTAGCTACTTGCTTCCCTCACTCGGTTCTCGCTCACTTCAACTACCTGCTTGTTGTGCTCACTTTAGCTACATGTACATGTATTTGCTTCAGAGGCATCTGTCAATCTGATTGGTCAAAGTATAGTAGCTAAAGGTCACTCAGGTCATGACCATTAGTGAACTTCTTGCGTATTTTTGCGCAATCGACGTCATGATGTAATAGGCTTCTCCCACAAACTCTCACGCAGTCGTCCATGATTAGATGACATCACGTCTGTGTCATGCAGACACACTGACAGGAAAATATTGATATCGTGTGCAACGGATAATTCATATAGCACACACACACACACACGCTCCCTCCCCAGGTGATTCTGGCCACAGGTATCTCCTACGGAGTTCATCTCTCCAATCGCTTCCAGGTGGACATCGTGGGAGACATACCCCAGGGGTAGGCCACAAGGAAGCCATCTGTGCTGTGACAGTTTGCTCACAGTTCCCTTGTTCTCCCAACTCTACCGCTCACTGCTCACATTGGGCACCACCCACTGTGTGTGTGCACACCTGTTGTCATGGGAATGTGTAGGGGGCGTGTACCATTCTGATTTCAGCCAATCCAAACGCTAAAACTTGGATTTCAGGATTTAAATTTCTGATTTCTGATCTGAGCTTTCAGATTTCAGTTGTAATTTCTTCCCTCAGAGTTTAGCTTTCAGATTTTTGATTAATTTTCTTCCCTGCATTCCTTATTATGGGATTGCTTTGCTGGTGGAGCCTGCTGATGTCTTCATGAGTACTACCTCTGTTTGCTACTTCCCTAAGTATTCCCTCGTACTGTTCCATTTGCAAACTGTAGGAATGCCATTACTCATTATGATATGTTTTAACTAACGTATTACAGTAGGACGAGTTGGGAGAGAATTCTAAAACTTATAGGCTAGGCCAGTTTAGCAAAGCTGTAGCATGAGTGAGATAACCTTGTGCACACGCCACACACCTCTTCCTCCAATCTCTCTCTCACCCACACACACCTCTTCCTCCTCCCCCCCTCCCTCCCTCACCCACACAGCCCTCCCGCTATCAGTACCCCCAAACCTGAGTACATGCTCACCACCCTGCAAGATGCCTTCGTCATCTCCATTGTGACCTTCAGTGTGTCTGTCTCCCTGGCCCAGGTGTTTGCCAGACAGTTCGACTACTCCATCCACTCCAGCCAGGTACATGTAATGTCATTCACCGATACACACACACTCACAACTGTACTATCATGTATATGCACACACACAAACACACACACACACACACAGGAGTTTATAGCGTATGGAGCCATGAACCTGGTGGGAGCTTTCTTCAGCTCCTTCACAGCCGCTGGCAGTCTCTCTCGTTCCACCATCCAGGCCAACTCTGGAGGAAAGACACAGGTATCTCTTTGATCAGTATTGACATTATACATGAATTTATTGTCCCATCTCCCTCCCCCTCCCCCTCCCCCTCCCCCTCCCCCTCAGTTGGTCAGCCTGGTGTCCTCCAGCATCATTCTCGTTGTTCTAGTGGGCTTGAGCTTTCTCTTTGAGCCTCTACCGAAGGTACATGTACATACATGTAGACTGTTGCAGTATACATGTACATAATGCTTGAGTGATTGGAATGAATGCCGCACAGTTATAGTACATGTATATGGCATATACACTTATTTGAGAATGTGTGCTTATAAAAGAGAACAGGTGCCATTTTGAAGGTTTACTTATCAATGTAGCATCACAAAACACTGCTGCTCTTCCCATTATAACTCTTGCTTCTTTGGTACATGTACCTGTATGTCATCCAGTGTGTGTTGGCCTCCATTATCTGGGTGGCTCTGTACGGGATGTTCAAGCAGACCAGAGACGTGTGGAAGTACTTCAAGCTGTCTGTTTGGGACATGGTGAGTGGGAGGGTATAGAACAGGGTTAAGAGTGTGTGAGTGGAGGGTATGGAACAGGGTTAAGAGTGTGTGAGTGGAGGGTCTTTCAGAGATACTCCTTCGCAGTGCTAATACCCTCCATCCCTCCCTCCCTCCCTCCCTCCCTCCCTCCCTCTCTCTCTCTCTCCCTCCGTCCCTCCCTCCCTCCCTCCCTCCCTCCCTCCCTCTCTCTCCCTCCCAGCTGGTATGGCTGGTGGTGTTCATCTCCACGGTGCTGCTGGGGGTGGACCTGGGGCTGGCCGTGGGCATTGGCTGCTCCCTCTTCTTTGTCATCCTCAGGACCATACTGTGAGTGGAGCTAGGACTGGCAGTTCTAGTGCACACAAGGGAGGCTTAACGAAAGTTCAGAGATACACTGTCGGGGCTTATCTCTGAACTTCCGTTAAGGGCGGGGCTCATATGCATTGTGTATTGACTGTATGAGTCCTGCCCTTAAGAGATATACTGTCAGGGCTTTTAAATGCGATGAAACGACTGAAACACACAACGGTCGTTTTCTACCCAGGACTGCCACATGTAATATACCCAAATTCCTAGCATTCTTGAAATAAGCACATGTGCTGCCTAATATTAAACTGCTGTAGTTCCTCCCTCTCCCTGTAGGCCGTACTCCTCAGTGCTGGGACAGGCCAGGAACACCGAGATATACAGGAATATGGAAAACTTTGAGGAGGTAAAAGCACATCCTGGTTCATGCAACATCAATTATTACTGTCCACTATTCCAAAACACTAGCAGTAGAGACATGCAAGTACATGTAGTTGTCATTGCAGAATATGCAGGACATTGTGGGGCGAGCCTGAGAATAATATTACAGTAAGCTAAAACAGCTACATGTATGTAACATACTATCAGTGCTAGTATACTCACATCAATTAGTGCTTCCTGGATCTACATGTGTATTAGCTTTGTCCTAAAGGTGTTTACTGACATCATTGTAGTCATATTGTACATGTGCTACTGAAGTGTGTACTATTTAGAGATACATGTACTTATACTCCCGAGTCCACAGTGGTCACATGATCTCTAGCATACTTTTTTCAACATATGGATTTCATTGCAGTGACACTGTATTGTAGACATGTACATGCATGTCCATGTAGGTTCAGCACATTCCTGGTGTTTTGATCTACCGATTTCAAGCCCCACTCTGTTTCGTGAATGGTAAAGTATTTCGCTCCCGACTGGAGATGGCCTCCCGTCTGGACAAGGAGGGGATGAACAGGAGGGAGCCTGGCTGTATCGAGCAGCTAGTGAGCAAGGTGACCAGCAAGCTTGCACCACAAAGTCCTGGTTAATACACAAACTTCACAGGTCCCATAATATCGCTTCATCTTTAAATTAGGGATGCACCCTTACAGGGTGGTATATATACACACAAGCTGCTACGGAGTGTGTCTGAGCTTTTGGCCAGGCACTAATCCTATTGCCATTGTCTACGTGGAGCTCGCCCCAAGTAATATACCGGGTATTTGTACTCTCTGCAGCTCCGGCTACGCATACGTGCAAAGAGGCACTATGTGGTGACCCATGAGGGCCGTCCCAGGGAAGGCAGTGGTGGGCAGGAGCCGGTCACTGTGGCCGACACCAGCTTGGAGACCAACATCACCAGGTGGGTACCATCGGGAAGTCCCAGTGGACCAGCTACAGTATCTACACACCTGGTCGAGGGATACAACGTCATGTACCAGGGGTTTCATATGGGTAAGGGGGTCCTGGGATCCCCCTCCAGCCCCTCCCCCCGCTTGAATTTGAAGTTAATTTTTTTTTTTTAAATACTCAGTAGTTTATTAGTAGCTACATGTAATTTCCAGCGTTTTTGGGACCCCAGAAGCGCATGTAAATTTCAAAACTTTACTGGGGGAGCACCAGGGGGAGCATGTCCCCATGACCCCCTAGGGGACTGTGGCTCTGTACACGTCGTTTTTCCCGCCCCCCTGAAAAATCCTGTATGAGATCTTGTGTAACTTCACTGATACCATACCGTATATTATGTACATGCATGTTTGTGCATATGTTCCAGGACAATGTACATGTACATGTACATGTATTTGGTGCTCCCTATTTCTCAGGACGTTTTCGTTCCAGCAAGCTGTGGGTGAAGATATTGTTGGGAGCAATCTGAATCGTGTGGTGCCAGATGATGTCACTGTCAGACTGCCGACTCAAGAACAACCGTATGTTGCAGTCTAGTCTGTTTATTGGTTGCCAGACAGTCCAGACCGTAGATGGTTAACTTACATGTACTTAATCCTATTCAAGGTCTCAGTGCAGGTTAATTCATTCCAAAATGTCAGAGAGGGTTAATCCTATTCCAGATCCTGGGGGAGGTACTCAATTTTCACTTTACCAGTGCTAATCTGCATCAAGAAGGGTTATTGATTTAGGAGTTAACCAGTTAATTGTATGTTCTACCACTCTACTGCCATCCCTCTTCCCTCCCCTCCCCTCCCCTCCCCTCCCCTCCCCTCCCTCCCCTCCCAGTACTGAGACAGTGATCATAGACTGTGCACCCATTGGGTTCATGGATGCGGTCGGAGTCAAGACTATACTGCAGGTGAGGGAGTGGCTTAACTACCATTTATTTTAACAGACACAGCATAAACTAAAGTGAGCCTCATACATGTACATGTACATGTACATGTTTCACTGTAGCAGGTAGAGTTTGGGCTCTAATTACCGGTGTGACGGAACACTAAAATACTGTTGGGAGTGCATAAAGAATGATGGAATGAGAAGGGGCCACAAACAGCTGCAAACTTAGTGAGATTTCAATGCACACACAGGTGCATGTACCATTGCTGGAGGAGGGAGATACATGTACATGGAGGGATACTAATCTACTGTTTCTTATTTTCCACAGATAGTGCTGGACTTTGACCGCTGTGGAGTTCAAGTGGTCCTGGCTGCTCTAACGAGTAAGTGCTATGTGTCCAGTAATTTATCCTGGACATTAATTGTATGCCTTTCCACATTTCGATAGTAAATACTTCAAAAATCTAAAATTCATGACCAGATAAGGCTTTTTATCCTCGCCGCTTCACAATATTGCAATGGATGGCCGCAAAAGAAGGTGCAGACACAAAGATTTAGTCACTGAGTGCATTCATTGTAGAAAAGTAACTACGTATACCGGTATTCCGTTACATTTGTACCCGCCCATAGCATATTTGCTGCAAAGCTTTTCAGAAACTGTTTTCACTGAGACTATAGTTACACCTTTAGCCCTCTAGGACAAAGTTCCAAACATCAAGATTCCAGATGTACCGTCCTTAGCTCAGACGTAATGGTCGGTTTCCAATTTTACAACTTTGCCCCTATACACACAGGAAATAGCCGATACGTCTCCATTCTTACAAGCCAACGACCTGATTGTCATAAAATTTGCAGCAAGAGATTCTTCACTCACAATCACTCTGCAGGGTAGCCTCGTATCTTGCATTAACTGCTGGTGGAATCAACACTTCCTATTGTGCCTAACATACATATGCATTGTGTACCTTAGTGAGTGTTTACTACGTACATGCACATGCACACACACACACAACCATACCCATACACACACACACACACACACCCTCACAGAGGAGAACCGGGACATCCTGGAGAGGGCGGGGTTCTACAGCCGGTGTGGGAAGGAGTGGCTCTTCCCCTCCATCCAGGATGCAGTGCACCACGCCAAGCACGGCAGCAAGCTGGTCAGTCCCTCATGGTGTATGTGTATGTGGCCATTCTGGAGAACGGAAAGTCCCCGCTATCTGGCTCCCTTTCCCACAAACTGAGAATTCCTAGCTTACCTCTGGACTCCAATGTTGCTTGTAAACATTAATAACCAGTCGTCTTTATCTTCGTCTTCGTTGATCATGCCGTCCGTCTCCACATATCTAAACGAACACCACTAACCTTGGAGCTGTAGTAAGTCTCTCTTGGTAAAACTATGCGATAGATTGTCCAGATGTCTGACTCTTCGTGCACCACAGCTTCCAATTTCAAATACGGCATATTCTCCAGAAGCCATTTTTGCTACGCGCCTTGCATGTAATACATAATATGCAAAAACCCAGATTCGGTAAGACGTATGTACCATAATATATAAATACATATACTAGTAGGGGCGAGCCTGATAGAGCGTCGTACATCCACTCATACAATAATAATAATATACTCATGTTGCTGCCGTAGCGCTTACGCCATTGACCACGCACCCACAGACGCAGGCGGAGCTTGTAAGACCTCCAGTCAGAGGACAAGAGCAAGAACAACCAGAGACCACACAATCCTGATCACCATACAATTCCTTCTTCCTAGCCTCCCATATCAATAATACAAAGCTCTTAACTAGCTTTAATAATGCTTTAAAATCATCCCTGTTCCAATTCTCAAACCCTAAAATAAAGCTTGCCTTATTAAAATTATCAAGTGTACTAAACTCCCCAAACCTCCCCCCCAATAGATTTTCTAATTCTACCATGAAATTATTTCTAATGCTGTCATATGCTGGACACTCCCAGAGAACATGTACCACACTCTCACATTCACCCCTGCATAATTTACACTGCCTATCATCATTTTTACCCCTATGTCTTCCTAACTCTTCATTCAGACCGTTCGTACCTCACAACTTGAAACTTAAACAATAATCTTGTACCCAGATCACCTATCCACCCTGCAAATAATTCTTGAATTCTATTTCCTTACAGAAAGACTTGTACAGAATTCAACTTAACTTTAGTATTCAAGCTGTCATTAAAGTCCTTGTATTCTCTATCCCTCAACGCTTCGTCTACCGTATCTAAAAACAAATTAATATTATCTGCAGCTAATACCTCTTGGCTATCTAAATCTAACTGCAGCAGCAATTCATTAATTACTTTCATCCAAGTTTTCCTCTGCCTACCTCTACATGGTTTCACTTCCCACTCAGCATCTAATAGTACTCTAGGATACCGCTCATTATCCAACTTATTGACTTTATACCACCACTTAAGTTTGCTTCTATCCCTCCTCCCTTTCAAGGACTCTAACCCCATATCTCCCCTTACCGCTTCATTACGTTTTGGAAGAGCAGCCAAGTATCTTCTTAGCTGCTCCTAGCTGAATGGATTCTAAGGAAGCTGTCTGCCGTTTATTACAAGCCCACACTTCACTACCGTATTCTAAAGTAGGACGAAGTACTGAAACTAACAATAATCTCCTTGCAACGGTACTGATATTTCTATTACTTACAAACCGGTGCAAACGATTAAGCTTTTTCTTCCCATTATCAATTACCTTCTGTACATGACTATCCCATGACCCATTCTCAGCAAATTCAATCCCCAAGTAACAGTAACTTACAACCCTTGGAATTACTTTATCTCCCCACTTCCACGCACACATATCTGTAATAGCCACCTTAGAAAATACCACAACAGCACTCTTTTTTATGTTAGATTTCAACCTCCATTTGTTACAAAACCCTTGTACTACATTAATCAACTTTTGTAAATCCTCCGCATTAGTAGTTAAACCAACAAAATCATCTGCAAACATTAGTCCCCCAACCTTAACATCATTCTTAATGATTATACCAAGCCCAGCTTTCTCAACCTCATCTAGTAACTGATTAATAAAAATGGAAAATAGGATAGGCGATAGACTACAACCCTGTGCTACCCCCTGGCTTATATCAAATGGTTTGGATTTTTCCCCCTCCAGTAAAACAGCACTCTCTGTAATGTCATACATCTTCTTAATAACTCTCCACATCCTACCCCTAACACCCAATTCCCACAACCTAAACCATAAACCATCGTGCCAAACCGTATCAAAAGCCTTCTGGACGTCTAAGAAAAAAGCATAAGTGTGTTTTCCTTCTCTTATTCTGCCTTGTATGATCTCGTTCAAAGTAAAGACATTATCAACACAACTTCTTTTCGCTCTAAAACCTGCCTGTCCCTCATGAAGAGCCTTTTCCGATTCTAATCTTATTACCAAGCGATTATTTAAAATCTTACAAAACAGTTTACCAACAACGTTCAATAGAGTAATGCCTCTGTAATTACCTGGATCCTCAGCATCACCTTTCTTATACAAACTAACAATTAATCCTTGCCTCCATTGTTTAGGAATACCCTCTTCTGTCCAGACTACTTCATATAAAGCTTTCAACAGATTCGCCATTCCAGAGCCACCATACTTAAAAAGCTCCCCAACTAAGCCATCATTACCTCCAGTTTTGTTATTCTTTAAACTTTTCAAACACTTTCTAATTTCGGCATAACTTATATCCCTGTCTAAAACCTTATCCTTCCGTGCACTAGACATCTCGCTGTACTCTGTCACCTTATTCTCTACATGCTCTCTCCAGCTATCATCAAACTGATCATCTACTGATGCTGTACCCAGCTTACCGTAATGCTCATGTAGAACTTCAAGCTTCCCCTTTGTACTGGTTACGCATGAACCTGAACTACTCCTTAATGAAGCAATGCTCTTACGACTACCCTTTGAAGTCCTGCCAACAAATGCCCAAAATTCCTTCTTGTTTACATCAAAATCTTTATTAGCCTTTTCTATCACCTCATTCCAACTATCTAACTTCTTCTTACGTACCAATTCCTTGATTTCTGAACGTAACTTGTAATACTGTCCCCATTTATCTTCCCTACCACTCTGAATCTCTTTGTAAACCTGTCTTCTTAACCTAATCTTATCTTTAATCTCTTCATCCCACCATCTCGCTGCTTTGCCACACACTATCACCTTTTCCCCAATTTCTTTTGATGCTACCCTCTTCACTGTGTCTTCCCAATCCTGAACCACTGCCTTCACTAATTCTGACCCCCTTAGCCCCTGGTGCTTCCTTGTCTGTATCCTTTCTTGAAATACTTCTACTTCTATGCTCAAAGCTTCTTGATACTGCTGCCTCACTTCCTCCTCTTGAAATCTTTCAATGCGCCATTTCTTAATTACCCGCTTTTGCTGCTTAGCAGTTTTTACAGTCCGACCCAGTTCCATCCATACTAAAAAGTGATCCGACTTCCCTATATCGGTGTCATCTACCTGCACACTCCCTGAAACCTGCAACAAGTTGGAATCAGTAACTATATAATCAATGATACAATTGACACATATTCAGGAGTAAAACAGGCATGCATGTGGTATTGGAAGATGCACTTATATCAGGTTTGACCATACATAATGCACATTAAGGACATGAACAATGGTATGGATCAGTGATATGAATAATGTGTACTAAGGAGCAAAGTACAATGTCATAGTGACTGCTGGCCTTCTCTCTTGTTGGCGCTCCCTCTCCTGTTGACGCCTGGCCTCCTTCTCCTCTGGCATACCTGCTGCCCTTCTCTCTTGTTGACGCTCCCTCTCCTGGTCTCCCTCTCCTCTGGCGTACCTGCTGCCCGTCTCTCTTGTTGGTGCTCCCTCTCCTGTTGGGGTCTGGCCTCCCTCTCCTCCGGGGTACCTGCTATCCTTAACTGCTGCTACTCCCGATCTTGCTAGAGCCTGGCCTGCCTTTGCACTGGGGTTTGTGTTGCTCTTCACTCTCTTTTGCGCTCTCTCTCCCTTTGGTGCCTGGCCTTAGGGTACCTGCAGTGTTTATGCAAATATAACCTACACTGCAAGTTTCCTAGGGAAACAAGGGAAGCATTACCCTAGATCCCCAAGCCTTAAGTTACAAAGCAACTAGCTGGCTACTTTGTCCCACTTCCCTCACCCTAGGAGCATCTCCCTCCCGCCCAAACTATTAAAAACACTGCATACCTGCTCCTCTTCTCTCTCCCGTTGTCGCCTAGCAAGTACTCTCGCTCCGATAGCATCTTCTGCTATCCTTTCTTCTTTGAGTGCTTGGTTCCTGTGGAATCGTCGCTTATCCATCGAAGTTACTACTGCATGCAACTCCTTGAATGCGCACGTGGAACTTGAATATGCACGCAAGCATGATAAATGGCATAACATGCGTATATTTGGAGCATAAGCGCATATGCGGTATGTGCGTACGGACAGAAGTACAGTGTACGTACGTACGTACGTATGTACGTACAACCATACACGCTAGTGTGGGGCTCACTCAGGCTCACCCCAAATTATACAGACACGATGGCCCAGTAAAATCGCTACATGTAGGTTCAGGCTCGCCCCAATGATATACAACTGTTACCACCTACTGCATCACACTCAGAAGCTGTTTCAGAGCTTATGGTCTTCCCTCTCTCCCTCCCTGTCTCAAACAATGTGCGCACACTCTCTTCCTCCCCCCCCCCCCCTTCCTCCCCACACACACATACTAGCACCCTCGGAGTATAAACCCCACAACTTTGCAGGAGGAACGTGACAGGGAGGAACAGGAAGAGGAGAGCACAGAAGAGGATGATGGACAGCAAGAGACCCCGGACAGAGCCAGTCCAGACAAGGCTAGTGATGGCTTCATTCAGGGGCCAAATTCGTCCCCCATTTTCTGTGGTACTATAATTATATATAACGTTCCTTAAACTAAAGATATTGCCCCCTCCCAATAACTATGATACAAATTTTATACAGTCGTGGTCAGATTAGAGGGAGGGTGGTCTCTTGCCTACAGGATTAAGTCATGAGACTATACTGTGTTTGAGCCGTTACGTTATAACTTATAAGGGGTGTTCAAGTTGAAACCTGAGATTCTAACAGAGTGCCTCCCGATATGGGTAGAAATCACGCTGAAAATCTTTGCAGCCTCTGCATGCAGAGGTGCACAGTGCCCTTTCAGATTAACAGTTCCACCCCTCCTCCCCCAAATTCAAACACCTTCCCACATTACTAAAGTGTTACCCAACGGAGTTGGCCCACAAGACTACTATAGTCCCACCTTGGCCAAAAAGAACCCCACTTTTTCCTAACCAGCCTACAGGCCTGTAATACTACATGTATTATTCCTCGCCAGCACTTGCTTATACATGTAGAATGCATGGTCAGTGAGAGTTCTCTCTATTTGCAGGAACCTCCCGTAGACCAGAATGGACGTGATTCACCAAAACATGTTGATGTAGAAATTGGGAATTCATCGCATTCAGAGTAGAAGATGACTCGTTTTTATATCAGAGTTCTATTTGCAATTATGATAGTTATGTAAATTTTTTTTTATTCCTTGCACTTTACAGTTAATATTTTAATCTGTGTTATACAGGATTAATAATGGTGTACAGAGAGCAATGCATACTGTGGTCTCTGGTTACGTGAGCAATGAAATTAATAATGAGTGAGGGTGAAATTTGCTTGCTCGATCAATCCTTCAAGGTTCATAGCTAAGTGTAAGGTGTATGTAAATGAAGCCTCCCCTAAGCAAGAATTTCTAAGTTTATGTGTAAAGAGTCATGTGCACACTTTTTTTTTACTTTGTGCAATTTGCAGTATTCAGTTTTCGTTTTAAAAAAAAAAGGGCAACCCTCTTCTCCCAACGGAACCCTAGGCCATGTGACACTGCCACGTTAAGGGGTGAACGGGCAGGTCGTTCCGGCTGACCGAGCCTTCAGCCTTTCGGGCGCCTGTCCGCTATGGTACAGGGATCGTCATCGGGTCTGTTTAGTGTGCCAGGCTTTGGGAATCAAGGGAGGAACACGGACGGATCCTAGGCCGTACTGTCCGAGACCACCGTGGCAGTTGCCAAACCACGTTACCCTCTACCTGAACACACATGGTCACAGCCCGGAGCTAACTGCTCCACCCACTATACCGCTACCGGCTTATTTATTAGGTTTGAAAAAAAGTTTGGTTTTGCTTATGGGTTTAATTAACGTACCATCGAAATCAATTACATGACGTCATATGTCCACGATCCAAGTTCGAGACCACTCCGGTTCTGAGCCCTTCAATGCACCTACTGAGGTTCAACAAGACCCACCCGAGGTCACTTGCAACCGGACACGATAATACCAACCGTGGCATGATGGCCGAGGAACAAGACGAAGATTTTGGGCTAGAAAGCCTACCAGATAGCAGCGATTATGATACCGGCACGGAGAACCTCCTCCGAAAAAGGTTTCAGCATGCGGTTTACTGTATCTATGGTTTCAGTATTAAACTTTTGCTGCATACGGCCTTTAATAGTCGGCTTTCACGTTAACTATACCGTGTATTCAATAGTAATTTACAACGATGCATCAAGCACATGGCCACTTTATTAGAGTGTACTAGCACACATGTATAGCGACGCAAAAGCCTAACCACAACTTCCACTTGCTTTGATGTCCTGTTGTGAGGGCAATTCTCGAATTTGCGATTTTTAGCCCTTGTTTGGTTTGTGAAAACTGCGTCTGTATTAGACTTTTCAGTATCCCTGCAATATAATGTCACCTGCTGCAATGTGTGTATTAGGTAGTGACTGCAAAGATTATATTTTTGCTGTATAGGAGTTATTGTATCCTGAAATACCTATACAGTTGTAAGCTGCTACATATATTACTGCAATTTAAAGCCAGACCTACCTGATCTTTGTTGCTCGAGCCCAGTGGGTCAAGCGTTTAGATTTTATAAAATTGTCTCACATGACGGTAGCTTGAAATCACTGCATGAACTGTGCGGATCAAAAATTATGAGCTTTTCCCGGAGGAACCTGTGACTTTATTTTTGGCTGCCACCCAGATCAATTTTGTACTCAAGCAACGAAAAATTAAGTAGGTCTGGCTTGATAATTTGTCCTTGCTCTGCTGTTGAGCTGCACCCATCCTTGCTGTACCTCCATTCCCTCCTCACACACCCGCATATAGGAAAACCACCATCAGCATTAATCGGGACAGACTAGATGAGGTCAAATTTGAGAAAGGATTCCAACCAGCCAAGATCTCCGTCAGGGAGCGGCTGGAGAAGCTGGTGGTCCCCCCAGAGCCAGTGAAGAGTGCCCTGACTCCTCCGTGCAGCCGGCAGGAGTGGCTGCAGTTCCTGCTCACTCACGTCCCGATCCTCAGCTGGGTGTGGTCCTACCGCCCCGGTTTTCTCGTCGGTGATCTCATCGCTGGCATCACCGTGGCCATCATGCGCATACCCCAAGGTGGGCTCCTATAGTGTACCCTGTATTTAGACCTTATTCAATGACATCATAATACTGACTCGGATGGACGGATATAGCAGAATATGCAGAGCAGTCGCCATTTTGAGTGGTAATAATGATGCACAAGGTCAATGTCTTTTGTCGTACTCAAACTGTAGGAGGTGTAGGTTGGCTACACTTTCCCAGCTGCTTGGTACTGACAACTGATGTACTAAAAATATGTTTCAAGCTTCCCCTCATTTCTATAATCGCTGTACAACTTACCACCCTTTTGCCACTCGTATGATGGAAACTAATTAACAGAAAATTGCAAAATGTGAGACCTGAATTAAATGAGGTCTATAAGTCACACATAGTTTGATGCTGAGCTCCTACTTTGTGTTTACAGCCTCCTGAGAGAGGTTAGTGACTATGGTTGAACTCTGACCTAAAGCCATAGTGGAACTAATGACCTAATGACACGTACTCGCAGGTGCCTGGTAGCTTTGTGGGTTTCACATATATGGTTACCACTTATTGCTTGGGGCTGATCCAGGAGCCCTTTGAGGCAAATTAACCTGGCAAGAAGCATGTATGTGGCTGCTATAGATGGCAAAATTCAATCGTAATGGCCAGATTTAAATTATAGGAGCAGTAAACCATGATTATTGCTGATGGCTGAAGCGATTATGAGTACCAGTATCTTCCTGGGAGTGACTACAGCGAGAGTTTGGAGAAGGTACATCACTGCTATATTTAGACTAGAGTGGCCATGCTTGAATTTTCACTGTCTATACCATACTTGCTCTCTCAGAGGCTTCGCTGGCTCCATGTCAGCAGATACACAAATAAAGATGTCAGTTGCTAACTTAATTACAAAGAAGCCATTGAGGAAGTAAGGTATTTAAAGTACAGTTACTCTTTGTACAGGTGCAACCTATCACAGGTAGCCATGCACTATCTTAGCAGTGATGCTGGAAAACCTACCAAGAAACAGTCTGGGCCTCAGAAGACCTTAGCTAGATCACATGGCATCCAATGATCTACAAGCCTGGCCGTCTTTGTACCCCTCCCAGTGTTTGTCACTTAATTGCTGTCCAAAAAACATTCGGGCTTTGAGAAGCTAGAAGGATCAACTCTCGCATAGCTGGATGCTTTCTACTGCGTGTACTCTGCACGCTTCAGCGCTGAGATCAAACTGTGCATATGCAGAAAAAATTCTAAATGTGCTCCCCGTGTGCTTTAGGTAGTCAGTTCCAGAAGTGAGTCGGGAAATCTGTTAATAATTGGAATGGCCTTAGTTGAAGCATTTTTAGTGACAAACTTCCCCATGCACATACCACACATACACGCCTACACACACACACACTCACACACACACACACACACACACTCACACACACTCACACACACACACACACACATTCACACATACGCAGCTCTGGCCTATGCCATCCTGGCAGGATTGCCTCCAGTCTATGGTCTCTACTCTTCCCTCGTCTCTCCTGTTGTCTATGCCGTGTTTGGAACTTCCAGACACATATCAGTTGGTGAGTGCATGACATCGCTGTGTGCATGTGCCAACTCATTTACATCTACTCTCAAAGTTTTTGCAAGCTAGTGTACGATGTACAATTCAACATCATAAGTGTTAGAGAGTTTCACTAGGTTATCCATGTAAGTGAAGACTGTGCCATGCCTGTGCTCAGCTACTGGTAACCTCAGGCCCTGGTATGTTTTCTCGTATGAGTGATGTTTAGGGTAGAAAAGACTTCAATGTGCATAGGCGAGCACAGTTCTAGTTCTCAAGACAGACTGAGCACTGAACTAGTATCGCTGGCGAAAGATAGAGAAATGCAGCCGTCATTTGATCGATCCCCACCTATACACAATTAAGTAGGTTGAATTACGTGATAAAAGATACCAGCCTCTCCCCGGTTGTTTAGTTTTCAAGGGGAGAGCCTGTTACATGTAGGTAACTAGATAGCTCTCCAAATACGGCTATTATATTTCACCACTATAAGCGAGTCTAATTGAAGCATGTGTACATTTCCACCTATTATCCTGGCATGATCCTTATGCCCGTGTATTGCACAACCTACCTAATCTACTAAAGGAAGCTATATAGAATGGAAGGATTTAGCCTCGTTCCCAGGCCTTGCCTGCACACGGGTGATTCAGTGTGATGTTGAATGCTAAATATTTTCCTGAATGTAGTGTAGCAATACTTATATCAGCACAGAACTAAGGTTGTTTGTATGTTTTACATCGATGTGATTATACGAATTTCAAATAATACTGAATCACCATGATGTTTGTGATGCCAATAATCGAACTGGGTAAAAAGCAATATACCTGTGTTTATACAGTTAACCTTGTATTTTCACAATCTCCTTCAGGAACCTTTGCAGTGGTGCAGCTCATGATAGCCAATGCCATTGAGAGAGTGCTTTCTACCGGCTCTCTCTCCATATGCCTAACTGGAGAGTACAACGCAACCATCACTCTGGATGAAGAACACACCGATAGCCTGCTGGTGCCAAATGGGAGTGCCACTTGTGGAGAGGTGAAGGTGGACATTGCCGTCACACTGGCCTTCACATCTGGAGCCATCATGGTCAGCTAGCTATAGTGTGCTACCACATTATGCCAAAATGGTGGCTTGTGAGCCTCTGCCAAGCTTTACAGCTTGTCTTGTCAGCATTCTATTCAGAATGACACTGTGTAATGCTATGTAGCTGCAATAGTATGTAGCCGGGTCTATACCGCAGGTATACAAATGCAGGAAAGCAGCTATATTGCAGATAACACTAGGTTGCCATGCTTGCGAGCCATCCTGTATGTATGTCCCTCCCAACCCCTAGAAGCTACCATAGCTCTCTTGACGTAACACAATGAAGTATCCACCTAATGTATCCATGTGATAGCAACTCCTGCTATGGAGCACAGTGCGAAATCCCCATCCCCCCCCATACTCGTAGAAATTTCACCTTTACATTATGAAGTATTGCGTCCTACTTTCAAGCTTGGTTTTGACTACATATACAACCAGCCAATTCAAGGGCTCCGGGATGAGCTGACTACTGTGCAAATAGAAATTTATGCTGGCACTTTAATTAATGCATCAGTGCTGCCTGCTTCACACACATATTATTATCCTGACCCAGGCTCTATTTGGATTGTTTCAGCTGGGGTTCATAACCATTTTCCTCTCGGAACCCCTGGTCTCTGGCTACACCACTGGTGCTGCAGTGCACGTGTTCACCAGCCAGCTCAGACATATCTTTGGTCTCAGGATTCATACTCCCACGGGACTCTTAAGTGTACCCAAGGTATGTAAGAGGGGAGAGGAGTGGTTACTATATGGCCAATGGTGCCTATTGACGTCATCCTGCTTCCTGACTATTGGGAAGATAGGTAGAATAAATTTTGAACTTAAAATACAACCGCTGCACAGCCTCTGCAAGGCCAGAGGCCCTGTTCTAGGCAGGCCTTTCACACCCAGAGTTTATCTCTCAGTCTCCCCGATATTTTTCTATGACTGCAAAATAAAATATGGCATTTCACAACGTCACACATAAACTGATCCATACCGACGAATTGCGTCAGGATCAGTTTATGTGTGACGTTGTGAAATGCCATATTCTGCCACCCCTCAGACATGGATTGAGGTTTTCAAACACCTCTCCTCTACCAACGTGGCCACTTTCATCATCTCTCTAATTACCCTAACCCTGCTCATCCTGATGAAGATTGCTGACAACTGGCTGCAGAAGAGAACGGTTCCCTTTCCAGGGTACAAGAGAGGTCAGGGGTGGAAGGTCAAGAGGGTGAAGTGGTCACTACCCCTACCATCACAGCTCATTGTGGTGAGAGCAAAATGTTGATACAGGATGTCATTCATTAGTCTTATGACTATACCTAGGTGCCCCCCCTCCCCGCCAAATGGTTTGGCACATTATTTCAGATTTCTTGGGCTTATTCCATCTGTTACCGTATGACTACATAGTCAAACATACACACACACACACACACACACACACACACACTCCCTCCCCAGGTGATTCTGGCCACAGGTATCTCCTACGGAGCTCATCTCTCCAATCGCTTCCAGGTGGACATCGTGGGAGACATACCACAGGGGTAGGCCACTAAGTGTGGCAGGCCAGTAATTTAAAAAAAAGTGTTGCTTCTGGATGGTATCTTTGGATATTTATTTCAGCATGACATTTAGGCAGGGCTACATACCAATGTCTTGAGGTTTGGTTATTGTTTTTTTTAATCCTGTTAAACTCCATTAAACGGTGGGTGGGGGTGGGAGTACAATTTGCATATAGCGTGTGTAAGCTAGACTAATTGCTAAGCAACTACGTTTACATTTTTGAAAGCTACAAAAGGGATCCTCTGCTCCTTCCACCACACAGCCCTCCTGCCTTCACTGTCCCCAAGCCTCAGTACATGCTCACCACCCTGCAAGATGCCTTCGTCATCTCCATTGTGACCTTCAGTGTGTCTGTCTCCCTGGCCCAGGTGTTTGCCAGACAGTTCGACTACGCCATCCACTCAAACCAGGTACTGCAATATACACTGAATTGTGCATGCATTCCACAAGAAGGCTCTCTTTTAATTATTGCTATTACAAGGTTTGTATCTACAGTATATAGCTATAGACAGGTTTTCCTCATATCCCATCTGTGGCATTTATGTGGTAACAGTTTCGAGTCTTCTTTTTGTAATTATGAGCTAATTGAAAAGCCTAGCTCCTTCCCAACTAATTTTTTTAAATTACTCGAGCTGTACTAGCTTTGTACAAGCATGCATGTGCATGAATAAGGCTGTGTGTGCATATGGTCACCAACTCATGTTTCCTCTTGTACACACGTACATCTGACCTACACTTCCAATAAATGCTAGTCACACACACGTATCCTCCACAACCTACACACACACACACACACACATACACACACACACACACACACAGGAGTTCATAGCATATGGAGCCATGAACCTGGTGGGAGCTTTCTTCAGCTCTTTTACTGCTTCTGGCAGTCTCTCTCGCTCCACCATCCAGGCCAACTCTGGAGGAAAGACACAGGTATCTCTACCTTACACACGAATGGAACTATACGTACAGTAAACCAGACAGTCTAGTTGCGATACTGTCACTATTCGGAATAAGGCAGCCACATAGATTAGAAGTTTCTTCCATGCATTATAGCTGAGTTAGTTCTTCTCATTAATTAATGGCTACTGGCTTCTGTATTGCAAGTAACGAGAGGTCTATCAGTTTGTTTCAAAACTTATCTTTCGCTTTGTCATCCGCATCGAGATGCATGGCATTGTATTCCTTCTCTCTTCCCTCTCCTCAGCTGGTCGGCCTGGTGTCCTCCATTGTCATCCTCATCGTGCTGTTGGCTTTGAGCTTTCTCTTTGAGCCTCTGCCAAGGGTATGTATATAAGCCAATTCAGTATATACAATCTGACAATTCTACATAACGTACTTCGAGTTGGTATCCTGTTTATAATTAATGGGGTTTTGTACGGGGAGGGGGGAGGGGGAGCTTCGACTTTCCCCTCCAGCAAGATCCTCCCCCCCCACCCCCACCCCAGAACTTTGATACTCAGTAGTTTATTAGTAGCTAGCTATAGTTGCATAGTAAAGCAATGATGTACAGTGTAGCTTAGCACACATGGTACATGAAATGTGGGCAAATAAACAAAAAAATTAATGAACAAACAAATGGAAACATAAATTAATCTTAGTACCAAGTACTCTAAAGATCACTGTTGTTTCATCTCTTGAATCACTCGGGCTTTCCGTCTCATGAGAGCACATGTAGTGAGTACTCCACAATATCATGAGCCCATGAACACCGTGAAGAGGCGCTCGTGGTATTATGTGTGTCATATTGTATGGAGTGTTTTATAGTTGGTATGCCTTATCATCCAGTGTGTGTTGGCCTCCATTATCTGGGTGGCTCTGTACGGGATGTTCAAGCAGATTGGAGATGTATGGAAATACTTTAAGCTGTCCATCTGGGACATGGTGAGGAGGGAAGGGGTGGGGAGGGAAGGGGTGGGGAGAGAAGGGGTTGGGAGATGGGAGGAAGAGGAAGAGGGAGTAGGGGAGGGAGTAGTGATGGGAGGAGGGAGGTCATGTGTGCCAGGAGCCCATAACCCTTTGTGTGCGGATCTGAAAGGTGGGGGGGGGGGGGGTGAGGGATGTATGGATAGAAGCAGGAGTAATGGTATGTACTGGTGATGTGTGAGATGGAGGTTCTCCGTGAGAAATATTCCTTCAAAGTACATGTAGCTCCTGACATCTGCCCTCCTCCCTCCCTCCCTCCCTCCCTCCCTCCCTCCCTCCCTCCCTCCCTCCCTCTCTCTCCCTCCCCCCTCTCTCTCTCCCTCCCTCCCTCCCTCCCTCCCTCTCCCTCCCAGCTGGTGTGGCTGGTGGTGTTCATCTCCACGGTGCTGCTGGGGGTGGACCTGGGGCTGGCTGTGGGCATTGGCTGCTCCCTCTTCTTTGTCGTCCTCAGGACCATACTGTGAGTACATATAACAATGTAGGGATGGGACTACACTAAAGGAGACAAACTGCCACTTGTATCGTGTGAAGATGACAAAAAGTACATCACCACAAACACGTATGGGCAGGTGACTAGCAAATGAGTGGAAAATATAAGTACTGGCCAGCTGTATACATGTACGTGAGAATATCCGGTCGATACTTTTTTGCATGTCACCTGCTCAGGCATACAAAGATTGCGTGCATACGTATTTATGTATATGCTGAGTCATGAGTGTCAACACTCGCTGTCATGCCAACATTCCAAGAACTTTAGCTGCAATTGGAACCAGTTTTACCCTCGCCTCGTTCCCAGTCTCCACTCACAGTTGCTTGTATTCGCATGTAGAAATGTTGTGAATGAACTCAACCGCACCTGGTTGTCTCTGCTTTCTCTCACTCTTTCCTACCTCTGCTTCCAGGCAGAGACAGCCCAGACACGAGGCTATGAAGTTAATCACTGCTCTACTGTAACAACGATATGTAGCTTGATCTGCTTGAACAGGGACCAGCCGCCTTTGTTGTTCCAACATGTGCACAGCTATTTTAACCTACTGTGATTCAGCTCTCAGCATACGCCTCACCTTGTTCACCAGCTGCTCAATACTTACAGTGCGCCATTTTTGGTAGCAACTAACACGTGGTGGCATCATGCATATGACATAATCATTGAAGCACTAGCGACTACTTCCTGTTAAGCGCGCATGCAACCACCTACAGTATGTGAAGAAAAGGTGGGAGTTGAGACTGGGAATAACGCTACTTTAAATTTATCTCCCAAACTAGCAAGAAAGTAGCCTGTACTATGTGTAGTTCCTCTCTCTCCCTGCAGCCCCTACTCCTCAGTGCTGGGACAGGCCAGGGACACCGAGATATACAGGAATATGGAAAACTTTGAAAAGGTAAGATGTATTGCTATTGAATTTTAAATTGGCTGCTGTGGGAGACAGGCTGTGCTGCTTGAAACTCACATTTGCATCGCTCAATTATGCCGTACATTTCTAGCGCTCGTATCTCTATAGAAGCTACACAAACTCTACTAACTTTGGAGCTGCAGTTAGCATGCAACTGGAGGTTGTCTTCCACTCTTAATGGCTGCCAACCATCTGCTTGGGTTGCAACACAGAACCAAAATCACTGTACACATAAGCCATAGCTGTACTAACTATCTACATGCTATGGCAACCAGAGGAAAATTTAGTTGATCCTCATTTTCATACACAATTTTAATAATAATGATGTCATCATTCACGTGCTTGTACTTTATACACTGACCTGTGCAATTTATTTACCTGGCTCTTGGCCAACTGCAGCTAGTAACAGGATCATTAATCCTTAGGCATTATCTTCTTTCTCAGATTGCTTGATTTGCTCACACTCTTTTCTACTTCCTGTTCCTGTGAGTGGGTGGGTTGGAGGGAGCCTCGTGTTAATTTGCATATCTCGTATACCACACTTTACTACATCTCATGAACTAAGTGTTACATTCATAATACCTAGTGATACCTGACATTTGCTATTCAGTTATGCACATGCTCTCAAGCCCATATATCTATTGCATAGTTTACTCACATAATACACTGTATATATGCACACACACACACACACACACAGGTTCAGCACATCCCTGGTATACTAATCTACCGATTTCAAGCTCCACTGTATTTTGCAAACAGTGGAGTGTTTCGCTCCCGACTGGAGATGGCCTCCCAACTGGACAAGAAAGAAATGAGCAAAAGCAAGCCTGGCTGTATTGAGCAGCTGGTGAACAAGGTGAGGCGTATGCTAAGAGCTGAATCACAATAGGTTAAAATAGCTGTGCACATGTTGGAACAACAAGGTCCCTTCTCAAGCTTACCACAAGATTTCTACTTGCCATAATCAAAGAGCTACACATGTAGTTAGTACACAGTGTTATTAAACAACCTTACGCTGGTTCCAGAGGCCCCAGCTGACCGATCTCTCCAGGGTGATGACTGCAAGTGACATTTGCTAGTACAAGTTTCTACACCTAGTTGTTCATTGTATCACAAGACCACCTGTGTTTCTGCATCTCACCAAAGTACATGTTCATAAGGGGAGTAAGTATATATGTATACTCAGCTCAACTGTCACGTGCATGTATATGTCTCTATAACTGCAGCTACGTGGCCATGGTAGGAGGCATTATGTAGTGAATCGTGAGGACCATCTCAGGGAAGGCAGTGGTGGGCAGGAGCCGGTCACTGTGGCCGACACCAGCTTGGAGACCAACATCACCAGGTGGGTACCATCGGGAATGCCTAGAGGACCAGCTGCAGTACCTGCACATTACTGGCAGAGGTATAGTTACGTCATGTACCAGGTTTTCATGGGGGGGGGGGGGGGTCCTGGGATCCCCCCTCCCCCCGCCAGAATTTGAAGTTGACTTTTTTTTTAATATTCAGTAGTTTATTAGTAGTTAATTTTCAGCATTTTTGGGGCCCCAGAAGCAACCTCAGAGCATGTAAGTTTCAAAAAGTTCTGGGGGAGCATATATCTCCATGCCCCCCTAGTGGAGTGTGGCTCTGCACACATCATTTTCCCCGCCCCCATTGAAATATCCTGTATGAAACCTTGTGTACATGTAACTTGCACTGATACCATATCGTATATTATGTACATGCGTGATGTGCATGTGTTCCAGGACAATGTACATGTATTTGGTGCTCCCTCTTCTCAGGACGTTTTCATTCCAGCAAGCTGTGAGTGAAGACATTGTTGGGAGCAATCCGAATCATGTGGTGCCGGATGATGTTACTATCAGACTGCCGACTCAAGAACAACCGTATGTTCTAGTCTAGTCTGTTTATTGGTTGCCAGACAGTCCAGACCGTAGATGGTTAACTAAAGTAATTAAGTGCAGGTTAATTCATTCCAAAATGTCAGAGAGGTATTCCAGATCCTGAGGGAGGTACTCAATTTGCACTTTACAAGTGCTAATCTTCAAGAAGGGTTTTTGATTTAGGAGTTAACCAGTTAATTAATTAATTGTATGTACTTCCTCTCTATTGCCATCCCACTTTCCCACCCTCCCCTTCCCTTACCCTCCCCTCCCCTCCCCTCCACTCCCCTTCCATTCCATCCCATCCCCTCCCCTCCCTTCCCCTCCCCTCCCCTTCCCTCCCCTCCCTTTCCCTCCCCTCCCCTCCCCTCCCCTCCCCTCCCCTCCCCTCCCCTCCCCTCCCCTCCCCTCCCCTCCCCTCCCCTCCCCTCCTCTTCTTCCCCTCCCCTCCCCTCCCCTCCCAGTACTGAGACAGTGATCATAGACTGTGCACCCATTGGGTTCATGGATGCAGTCGGAGTCAAGACTCTACTGCAGGTGAGGGAGGGTCTTAACTTGCATTTATTTTAACAGACACAGCATAAACTAAAGTGAGCCTCATACATGTACATGTTTCACTGTAGCAGGTAGAGTTTGGGTTCTACATGTAATTACCGGTGTGACGGAACACTGAAATACTGTTGGGAGTGCATTACAAATGATGGAATGAGAAGGGGCCACAAACAGCTGCAAACTTTATGAGATTTCAATGCACAGGTGCATGTACCATTGCCGGAGGAGGGAGATACATGTACATGTACATGTACATGCAGTACTACTACATTGTATTATACTGTTTCTTATTTTCCACAGATAGTGCTGGACTTTGACCGCTGTGGAGTTCAAGTGGTCCTGGCTGCTCTAACAAGTAAGTGCTATGTGTGTAGCAATGTATTGTGGACATTAATTGTATGCCTTTCCACATTTCAATAGTAAATAGTTCAAAAATCTAAAGTTCATGACTGGATAAGGCTTTTATCCTCGCCGCTCCACAATATTGCAATGCAATACCAACATGTATACAATACTAAACCACAGAGACTGGAGAAGGCGCAGACACAAATATTTGGTCACTGAGTGCCTTCATTGTGAAAAAGATTGAAGATTTACTGACCTTAGCTCCTTAGCTCAGGCGTAATGGTCGGTTTCCAGTTTTGAAACTTTGGCCCTGTACACACAGGAGATAGCCAATAAGTCTCCATTCTTGGAGTTTGGACCTGTTAGAAGTTTCTGTACAGCTACAAAGCGGACCTGATAGGCCTTAAATTTACAGCAAGAGATTCTTCACTCACAGTCACCTTCGACATTACAGCATCTTGCCATGACTGCTTAACATGCATTGTGTGAAAACATGAGTGTTAACCTGTAACTGAAGAACTTACTACACACACAAACACACACACCCTTCCCGACTCACCCTCACAGAGGAGAACCGGGACATCCTGGAGAGGGCGGGGTTCTACAGCCGGTGTGGGAAGGAGTGGCTCTTCCCCTCCATCCAGGATGCAGTACACCACGCCAAGCACGGCAGCAAGCTGGTCAGTCCCTCATG
This sequence comes from Phakellia ventilabrum, assembly GCA_963921505.1. Lineage (NCBI taxonomy): Eukaryota > Metazoa > Porifera > Demospongiae > Axinellida > Axinellidae > Phakellia > Phakellia ventilabrum. Next base: position 5,329,061 of record OY997386.1, on the reverse strand, counting down.
GTGTATGTGTATGTGGCCATTCTAGAGAATGGAAAGTCCCCGCTATCTGGCTCCCTTCCTGGCTTACCTCTGGACTCCAATGTTGCTTGTAAACACTAATAGCCGGTCATCTTCGTCTTCGTCTTTGTCGATCATGCCGTCCGTCTCCACATATCTAAACGAACACCACTAACCTTGGAGCTGTAGTAAGTCTCTCTTGGTAAAACTATGCAATAGATTTGTCCAGATGTCTGACTCTTCGTGCACCACAGCTTCCAATATTCGAAGACGGCATACTCTCCAGAAGCCATTTTTGCCACGTGCCTTGCATACATAATACGTAATACGCAAAAATAGAACGTTGTACCCAGATTCGGTAAGACATACGTACCATAATATATAATACATATATTATACAGCCACGGGCCCCCAGTAAAATTGCTAGGTTGGGGCTCGCTCAGGCTCGCCCCAGTGATATACAACTGTTACCACCTACCGCATCACACTCAGAAGCTGTTTCAGAGCTTATGGTTACACCCGGCATCTTTCTCTCTTGCTCTCCCTCTCTGTCTCAAACAATGTGCACACACTCTCTCTCACACACACACACTCTCTCTCTCTCTCTCTCTCCCCCTCCACCCCCCCCCCCCCTCCCCCCACACACACACGCTAGCACCCTCAGAGTATAGACCCCACAACTCTGCAAGAGGAACATGACAGGGAGGAACAGGAAGAGGAGAGCACAGAGAAGGATGATGGACAACAAGAGACCCCGGACAGAGCTGGTCCGGACAAGGCTAGTGATGGCTTCATTCAGAAATTATAGGGGCCAAATTCGCCCCCCATTTTCTGTGGTACTATAATTATATATAACGTTCCTTAAACTAAAGATATTGCCCCATCCCAATTAACTGTGATACAAATTTTATACAGTCGTGGTCAGATTAGAGGGAGGATGGTTTCTTGCATACAGGATTAAGTCATGAGACTATACTGTGTTTGAGCTGTTACTTTATAAGGGGTGTTCAAGTTGAAACGTACCTGAGATTCTCACAGAGTGCCTCCCGATACGTATGGGTAATCACATGGATTTGACTGCGATTTGGGAATAATTGTATGAGCAATAGGTAAGGTAATTGCACAAGCGAAGCGAGTGCAATTTTGCCTATTGCAAATGCAATTATTCCCAAATGGCACGAGAATCCATGTGATTCCACATTAATCACATATCATTACAGTTCCTATAGTTACAGCCTTTGTTGAACTAAATAAGTGTGCGATTATAAAAAGTGTGCGATTATGGAAATAATCGCACTCTTATCTATAGGGGTAAATGTATTGTTACTAATATAGTATGTGATTAGGGTAGAAATCAAATCTTTGCAGCCTCTGCATGCAGAGGTGCACAGTGCCCCTTCAGCTGTACAGATTTACAGTCCCAAACTCAAACACATTTCAACAGTATTGAAGTGTCAGCCAATGGAGTTGGCCCTCAAGACTACTATAGTCCCACCTTGGTCAAAAAAGAACCCCACTTTTCCTAACCAGCCTATAGGCCTGTAATTCCGAGCGAAGCGAGGTTCTACTTCAGTTCGATTGACCTTTTTTCGTCGTCGTCGTTGCCAACCTGTTCCAGCCAGTTCTCCTGGCATAGCCTATCAAACACACAGCAAACAATTACCTTCGCTATAAAACTCCAAACGGGGAGACTTGGAAGCGATCACTATCACAGTAAGCTTGCTTCGGCCTCTGGTCTTCTAGGCACACAATAGCAAGTAGCCGTTTTGTTTTGTTTGACCTTTATCGTTTGTGGGTGGGTGCTATGGGTGTACCACCTGCATGCCATGTGCCACGCCCAGCAATTCTCGCGAAGCGAGGACCCTGCACATTGTGTATCACTAGTATTCTTAGCCAGCGCTTGCTTATGTAGAATGCATGGTCATGGAGAGTCCTCTCCACCTACAGGAACCTCCCATAGACCAGACTGGACGTGATTCGCCAAAACATGTTGATGTCGAAATTGGGAATTCATCGCATTCAGAGTAGAAGATGACTCGTTTTAATATCAGAGTTCTATTTGCAATTATGATAGTTATGTATTTTTTAAATTTATTCATTGCACTTTGCAGTTAATATTTTAATCTGTGTTGTACAGGATTAATAATGGTTTACAGAGAGCAATGCATACTGTGGTCTCTGGTTACGTGAGCAATGAATGAAGTGAGGGTGAAATTTGCTTGCTTCTCGACCAATCCTCTTTGAAGGTTCATGGTTAAGTATAAGATTTTACTTTGTGCAATTTCCTTCAAATCATGATAGGTGTTCTTGCAGTAACACCTAGTGACAGAATACAAAAATTGCCGGAGTGCATAAGTCTTACTGTAGAAAAAGAGGAAAAAAAAGGGCAACCCTCTTCTCCCAACGGAACCCTAGGCCATGTGACACTGCCACGTTAAGGGGTGAACGGGCAGGTCGTTCCGGCTGACCGAGCCTTCAGCCTTTCGGGCGCCTGTCCGCTATGGTACAGGGATCGTCATCGGGTCTGTTTAGTGTGCCAGGCTTTGGGAATCAAGGGAGGAACACGGACGGATCCTAGGCCGTACTGTCCGAGACCACCGTGGCAGTTGCCAAACCACGTTACCCTCTACCTGAACACACATGGTCACAGCCCGGAGCTAACTGCTCCACCCACTATACATAAGTTAGCGTATTTATTAGGTTTGAAAAAAAGTTACGTTTTGCTTATGGGTTTAATTAACATACCATCGAACTCAATTACATGACGTCATATGCTGTCCACGATCCAAGTTCGAGACCACTTCGGTTCTGAGCCCTAAGTTCAATGCACCTACTGAGGTTCAACATTAATGACAACAAGACTCACTCGAGGTCACTTGCAACCGGACACGATACATACCAACCGTGGTATGATGGCCGAGGAACAAGACGAAGATTTTGGGCTAGAAAGCCTACCAGATAGCAGCGATTATGATACCGGCACGGAGAACCTCCTCCAAAAAAGGTTTCAGCATGCGGTTAAACTTTTGCTGCATGCGGCCTTATAGTAGTAGGTTTCATATTAACTATACCGTGTATTCAATAGTAATAATTACAATGATGCATCAAGCACATGGCCACTTTATTAGAGTGTGTACTACTACTAGCTATATAGAGATGCAAAAGCCTATTATGCTTTGATGTCGCTGTTGTGAGGGAAATATTCAACTCTTGAATTGGTTGCGATTTTTAGCCCTTGTTTGGTAAATTGCGTCTGTCTGCGCTCTTCATTGTATTAGACTTTTCGGTATCCCGGTAATGTAATGTCACCTGCCACAATGTGTGTATTAACTTAAGTAGTGACTGCAAAGATTATGCACCAGTATTTTTGCTGCATAGGAGTTATTGTGTCCAGAAATACCTATACAGTTGTAAGCTGCTACGTATATTACTGCAATTTAAGGCCAGACCTACCTGATCTTTGTTGCTCGAGCCCAGTTGGTTAAGCTTCTAAAATTATCTCGCATGACATTTGCTATTATAATACTGCTTATTCGTACGCGGTAGCCTGAAATCGTTGCATGAACTTTGTGGATCAAAAATTACGAGTTGTTCCTAGGGGGAAATGTACAAGACTTTATTTTTACCTGCCACCCGGATCAATTTTGTGCTCCGGAGCAAAAAATCAAGTAGGTCTGGCTTGATAATTAGCTGTGCTCTGAGGTTGAGCTGCACCCATCCTTGCTGTACCTCCATTCCCTCCTCACACACCTCATATAGGAAAACCACCATCAGCATCAATCGGGACAGACTAGATGAGGCCAAATTTGAGAAGGGGTTCAAACCAGCCAAAATCTCCGTCAGGGAGCGGCTGGAGAAGCTGGTGGTCCCCCCAGAGCCAGTGAAGAGAGCCCTGACTCCTCCGTGCAGCCGGCAGGAGTGGCTGCAGTTCCTGCTCACTCACGTCCCGATCCTCAGCTGGGTGTGGTCCTACCGCCCCGGTTTTCTCGTCGGTGACCTCATCGCTGGCATCACCGTGGCCATCATGCGCATACCCCAAGGTGGGCTGCTATAGTGTACCCTGTGTTTAGACCTTATTGAATGACTGTCACATTACGATGCTAGGATATGCAGGTCCACCACCATCTTGAGTGGCAATAATGATGCATGAGGTCGATATCTTTCGTTGCAATCAAGTTGTGGGAGGTGTAGGTTTGCTACACTTTCCAAACCTTATAATAACTGCTTGGTACTGACAACTGATGTACTAAAAATATAAGTTTCAAGCTGCCCCTCATTTCTATAATCGCTGTACAACTTACCACTCTTTTGCCACCCGTAGGATGAAAACTAATTAACCAGAAAATTGCAAGATGTGAGACCTCAATTAAATGAGGTCTAGAAGTCACACATAGTTTGATTCTGAGCTCATGTTACCTACTACTACTTTGTGTTTACAGTCTGAGAGAGGTTAATGACCATGGTTGAACCCTAACCTAAAGCCATAGTTGAACTCTCTGTACTAATGACCTAATAATTCATGGTCACATACTCTCAGGTGTAGCTAGCCTTGTACCCAGGCTTTCCACGCCCAGATGTTATCTCGTAGCTGGCTGCGAGATAAAATCTGGGCATGGAAAGCCTGGGTACGAGGCTATAGCTAGGTGTAGCCAGGTAGCCTCGGATAACTTGTGGGTTTCACATACGTAGTGTACCCATCCTACCCTGTTGAGCTGTTTAGATATACAAAAAGAAATAATGAGAGAAACAGATAGTCCAATGCTTTGGGCTGATCCAGGGGCTCATTGAGGCAGCAAATCTACATGTATACCAGTCACATGTGACTGGTATACATGTAGATGGCAAAATTCAATCATGATGGCCAGATTTTAGATTATAGGAGCAGTAGACCATGATTATTGCTGATGGGTGAAGCGATTATGAGTACCAGAATCTTCCTGGGAGTGACTACAGCGAGAGTTTGGAGAAGGTACATCACTGCTATATTTAGACTAGAGCGGCCATGTTTGGGTTTTCACTGTCTATAATTATACTACACGTGTATAGTTAATTACTTGCTCCCTCATTGGCTTCGCTGGCCCCATGTCAGCCAAACTGAGGGCAAACTCATTGCAGATACACAAGTAAAGATGTCTGTTGCTAACGTAATTACAAAGAAGCCATTGAGGAAGTAAGGAATATAGTTACGCAGGTGCAGGGGCTGCATCCTATTATAGGTAGCCATGTACTGTCATAGCAGTGATACTGGAAAACCTGCAGAAAAATAGGCTGGCCCTCAGAAGACTGTCTGCAGTGAGTATTAGCTAGATCATCAAATGATCTACAGGGTTAGCCATCTCTGTAGCAATTTACAGCTTACCTTGTCACAGAGTGGCCTTGATCCCAAGCCCCCCCCAGTATTTGTCACTTAATTGCTGTCCAAGAGACTTTCGGTCTTTGAGAAGCTAGAAGGATCAACTTTCGTATTTCTGGATGCTTTACTATGTATACTCTGTACGCTTCAGCACTGAGATCAAACTGCACATACGTACATAATTTTTTTTACACATGCTTCCTACGTCTCCAGTTAGCAGTCACAGCATCAAAAAATTAATAGTGTGTTTCTCTCTCTACATTCCTTTTGCTGCCTATAGGTACTGGAAACCATAGTTATTTTTATTATTTTCCCTGGCAAACTAAATTGCGCTTAATTGGCCTGTAAATGTTGGCTTTTTGTAGTTTGCCGTAGAAAAAAGACACACTCCTGCTTTTTTTCCTATACTATAAGCTGTGACAAGTTGGGAAGGAAAGAAAGATGTCTATTCCACAGAACCGCCTGGCTGAGTGTGAGGTGTACTTGATCTGGGGCAAGTTGGAGGAGATCGATCGACACATGACCTCACTGTAATTTTAATTACAGAAGCCCTAACATGCTATGTTATGTAATATTTCGCTATGTGTAATTTGATATCGATGGACACAACACACACACTCACTCACTCACACACACACACACACACACACACACACACACACACATTCACACATACGCAGCTCTGGCCTATGCCATCCTGGCAGGATTGCCTCCAGTCTATGGTCTCTACTGTTCCTTCATCTCTCCTGTTGTCTATGCCGTGTTTGGAACTTCCAGACACATATCAGTTGGTGAGTGGACATTGCTGTGTGCATGTGCCAACTCATTTACATCTCCTCTCAAAGTTATTGCAAGGTAGTGTATAAACAAAATGTCCTCACGTGGGCTGAGAGTCTTGGCCCAAAACGTGATCCTCACATGACTTTGTTGGCAACAACTAATTAATAACTACATTCCAACCCCGCCCCTAGCTGGTTAAACAGTAATTATTCGTGCAGCTATGTATAGTAGCTAGTTTAGGCATCCTTCTTGTCGGCCTAGGCCTTGAACGTTACCGTTTTCAGGTACTAAATTTCGATGGCAAGCTGTGTGCAGCGAAACTGATAATTAAATAACAGGTAATAATTGCATTTTCTCGTTGCTATGCGTATTTCATGTTTTGGATATTTTGGTGAAACTGATGTGCACAGGTTACCTCATGCTGTTCAAAAATCAGCCATGAATGTGCATATTTCAAACCTAGCTGCGTTTCCAGGTGTAGAAAAGAGGAAAGAATGGCTCTTTGCGCCTGGGAACGAGGCTAATTTCAAACTGTGTTTGCGGACTTGACTAGGCTTGTCCACATAAAGCTCAAAAAAATTGCCTCTTATCTTTTTTTTAGCATGTGCTTCCATTCTAGCCTATTACAGTGGAGAATATTTTGACAAATTTTCCTCAATGACTGCACAAGTGTAAAGTAGCAATGTACAACAACGCTAACACATACCTGGATTTATAGAGTTCCTTATATTTTCACAATCTCCTTCAGGAACCTTTGCAGTGGTGCAGCTCATGATAGCCAATGCCATTGAGAGAGTGCTTTCTACCGGCTCTATCTCCATATGCCTAACTGGAGAATACAACGCGACCGTCACTCTGGATGAAGAACACACCGATAGCCTGCTGGTGCCAAACGGGAGTGCCACATGCGGAGAGGTGAAAGTGGACATTGCCGTCACACTGGCCTTCACATCTGGAGCCATCATGGTCAGATGCACTAAGACTACGCAGTTATAACCTATACTTTTTATAATGTCGAGATAGGACTAGTATAATGATAAGTCCATTATTATCCCGCCGAAGCAAAGGGGATGCTGAGGACAGAACCTGAGGTAACCCATGAGCCTTTCCAGGATTACTGGTGATATAACGTATTTTTATGTCCCACAAGAATAGCCTATGTCACACTGTCAGCTAGCTAGTATGCTACCATATTATATCAATTTCACCATTACACTGTGAAGTATTGCCTCCTACTTTCGAGCTTGGTTTTGACTACATATACAACCAGCCAATTCAAGGGCTCCAGGATGAGCTGAGCTATACTGTGCAAATAGAAATTTATGTTGGACTTTAATTAATACATCAGTGCTGCCTGCTTCACACACATATTATTATCCTGACCCAGGCTCTATTTGGGTTGTTCCAGCTGGGGTTCATAACCATTTTCCTCTCGGAACCCCTGGTCTCTGGCTACACCACTGGTGCTGCAGTGCACGTGTTCACCAGCCAGCTCAGACATATCTTTGGCCTCAGGATTCATACTCCCACGGGACTCTTAAGTGTACCCAAGGTATGTAAGAGGGGAGGGGAGGGAAGGGGACGGGACGGGACGGGAGGGGGCTGATTATTATATGGCCAGTGGCCTAGCTGTTGAGCTCATGTTATTGTGGTGAGAGCTACTTCCTGACTATTGGAAAGATCGATAGAAAAATTTTACACTTAAATACAACCACTGTACAGCCTCTGCAAGGCCAGAGATCCACCCAGAGTTTATCTCTCGGTCTCCCTGATATTTTTCTACAGCTGCAAGACAAAATATGGCATTTCATAACTTCACGCCCAAACTGCTGAAGGATTACGTACCAATAGTGATAAAATCTGGCCGTAAAAGCCTGCATGGGTATGAAGTTAAACTAGCTTAACTGAGATCAGAAGCATGTGCTATACTCTGCCATCCCTCAGACATGGATCGAGGTTTTTAAACACCTCTCCTCTACCAATGTGGCCACTTTCATCATCTCTCTAATTACCCTAACCCTGCTCATCCTGATGAAGATTGCTGACAACTGGCTGCAGAAGAGAAAGGTTCCCTTTCCAGGGTACAAGAGAGGTCAGGGGTGGAAGGTCAAGAGGGTGAAGTGGTCACTACCCCTACCGGCACAGCTCATTGTGGTGAGAGCAAAATGTTGATACAGGATGTCATTCATTAGTCTTATGACTATACCTAGGTGCCCCCCCTCCCCGCCAAATGGTCTGGCATATTATTCTTGGGCTTATTCCATCTGTTACTGTATGATTACATAGTCAAACATACACACACACACACACACACACATACACACACACTCCCTCCCCAGGTGATTCTGGCCACAGGTATCTCCTACGGAGCTCATCTCTCCAATCGCTTCCAGGTGGACATCGTGGGAGACATACCACAGGGGTAGGCCACTAAGTGTGCCAGGCCAGTAATTAAAAAAAAAGTGTTGCTTCTGGATGGTATCTTTGGATATTTATTTCAGCATGACATTTAGGCAGGGCTACATACCAATGTCTTGAGGTTTGGTTATTGTTTTTTTGAATCCTGTTAAACTCCATTAAACGGTGGGTGGGGGTTGGAGTACAATTTGCATATAGCGTGTGTAAGCTAGACTAATTGCTAAGCAACTACGTTTACATTTTTGAAAGCTACAAAAGGGATCCTCTGCTCCCTCCACCACACAGCCCTCCTGCCTTCACTGTCCCCAAGCCTCAGTACATGCTCACCACCCTGCAAGATGCCTTCGTCATCTCCATTGTGACCTTCAGTGTGTCTGTCTCCCTGGCCCAGGTGTTTGCCAGACAGTTCGACTACTCCATCCACTCAAACCAGGTACTGCAATATACACTGAATTGTGCATGCATTCCTAAGAAGGCTCTCTTTTAATTAATTAGTGCTATTACAAGGTTCGTATCTACAGTATATAGCTATGGGCAGGTTATGCTCATATCCCATCGGTGGCATTTATGTGGTAACAGTTTCAAGTCTTCTTTTTGTAATTGTGAGCTAATTGAGAAGCCTAGCTCCTTCCCAACTAATTACACGTGCTGTACTAGCTTTGTATAAGCGTGCATGTGGATGAATAAGGCTGGGTGTGCATGTGGTCACCAACCCATGTTTCGTCTTGTACACACACGTGTACTGACCTACACTTCCGATAAATGCTATAGTCACACACACACACGTATCCTCCACAACCTATACACACACACACACACACACACACACACACACACACACATACACACACGCACACACACACACACACACACACACACACACAGGAGTTCATAGCGTATGGAGCCATGAACCTGGTGGGAGCTTTCTTCAGCTCTTTTACTGCTTCTGGCAGTCTCTCTCGTTCCACCATCCAGGCCAACTCTGGAGGAAAGACACAGGTATCTCTACCTTACACACGAATGGAACTATACGTACAGTAAACCAGACAGTCTAGTTGTGATACTGTCACTATTCGGAAAAAAGATAGATTAGAAGTTTCTTCCATGCATTATAGCTGAGCTAGAGAGTTTTAGTTTTTCTCATTAATTAATGGCTACTGCATGGCTAGTTCTGTATTGCATGTGACGAGAGGTCTATCAGCTTGTTTCCAAACGTATCTTTCACTGTGTCATTGACATCGAGAGGCATGCCATTGTATTCCTTCTCTCTCCCTCTCCTCAGCTGGTCGGCCTGGTGTCCTCCATTGTCATCCTCATCGTGCTGTTGGCTTTGAGCTTTCTCTTTGAGCCTCTGCCAAGGGTATGTATGTAAGCCAATTCAGTATATACAATCTGAAAATTCTACATAACGTACTTCGAGTTGGTGTTCTGTTTATAATTAACTACGGGGAGGGGGGAGCTTCGACTTTCCCCTCCAGCAAGATTCTCCCCCCTCCCCCACCCCAGAACTTTGAAATTGTTGATACTCAGTAGTTTATTAGTAGCTAGCTATAGTTGCATAGTAAAGCAATGATGTACAATGTCGCTTAACACACATGGTACACGAAATGTGGGCAAATAAACAAAAAAATCAACGAACAAACAAATGGAAACATAAATTAATCTTAGTACCAAGTACTCATAAGAGCATTGTTGTTTCATCTCTTGAATCACCTAGGCTTTCCGTCTCATGAGAGCACATGTAGTGGAGCCCATGACTGTCGTGAAGAGGCGCTTGTGGTATTATGTATGTCATATCGTATGGAGTGTTTTATAGTTGATATGCCTTATCATCCAGTGTGTGTTGGCCTCCATTATCTGGGTGGCTCTGTATGGGATGTTCAAGCAGATTGGAGATGTATGGAAATACTTCAAGCTGTCCATCTGGGACATGGTGAGGAGGGAAGGGGTGGGGAGGGAAGGGGTGAGGAGGGAAGGGGTGGGAGGGAAGGGGTGAGGAGGGAAGGGGTGGGAGGGAAGGGGTGGGGAGGGAAGGGGTGGGGAGGGAAGGGGTGGGAGGGAAGGGGTGGGGAGATGGGAAGAAGAGGAAGAGGTAGTAGGGGAGGGAGTAGGTGGGAGTAGTGATGGGAGGAGGGAGGTCATGTGTGTGGATTTGAAGGGTGGGGGGGGGAGGACGTATGGATAGAAGGAGTGATGGTATGTACTGGTGATGTGTGAGGGTGGAGGGTCTCCTTAAGAAATATTCCTTCAAAGTAGCTCCTAACACCTGGCTTCCTCCCTCCCTCCCTCCCTCCCTCCCTCCCTCCCTCCCTCTCAGCTGGTGTGGCTGGTGGTGTTCATCTCCACGGTGCTGCTGGGGGTGGACCTGGGGCTGGCTGTGGGCATTGGCTGCTCCCTCTTCTTTGTCGTCCTCAGGACCATACTGTGAGTACATATAACAATGTAGGGATGGGACTACATACACTAAAGGAGACAAACTGCCACTTGTATCGTGTGTACACCACCACAAACACGTATGGGCAGGAGACTATAACAAATTCACTGCAGAGATTTGATTATAGTAATGAGTAGCAAATATAAGTACTGGCCAAGTAGCAAAAATTAAAACTGGACCTATATAAACTGTATATATATACATGAGAATACCCGGTCTATCCTTTTACCCGAGGTACATGTCACCTGCTCAGGCATACAATGATTGTGTGCATATTTATGAACATGCTGAGTCGTGAGTGTGAACAGTCCATCATGCCAACATTCTATGAACTTTAGCTGCAATTGGAACCAGCTTTACCTTCGCCTCGTTCCCAGTCTCCACTTACAGTAGCTTGTTTTCGCATGTAGAAATGGAATTGTCATTTACTGCCATTAACGTTGCGTGCACCAGGTTGTCTCTGCTTTCTCTCACTCTTTCCTACTTCTGCTTCCAGGCAGAGACGGCCCAGACGCGAGGCTATGAAGTTAATCACTGCTCTACTGTAATAACGACATTAGCTCAATCTGATCCAAACCTTGAACAGGGACCAGCTGCCATTGTTGTTCCAACATGTGCGCGGCTATTTTAACCTACTGTGATTCAGCTCTCAGCATACACCTCACCACCAGCTGCTCAATACTTACAGTGCGCCATTTTTGGTAGCAACTAACACGTGGTGGCATCAAGCATGTGACATAATCATTGAAGCACTAGCGACTACTTCCTGTTAGGCGCACATTCACTGTTAAGCACATATCTCCTTGTGTCAGCTGTTATAGGCGCATGCACTTAACAACCACCTACAGTAGAGACTGGGAATAACGCTACTTTACCTCCCAAACTAGCAAGAAAGTAGCCTGTACTATGTAGTCATAAATGTAGTTCCTCCCTCTCCCTGCAGCCCCTATTCCTCAGTGCTGGGACAGGCCAGGGACACCGAGATATACAGGAATATGGAAAACTTTGAAAAGGTAAAGAGTGTATGAAGTACAAGCACGTGAATGATGACATCATTATTATTGAAATTGTGTATGAAAATGAGGATCAACTAAATTTTCCTCTGGTTGCCATAACATGTAGATAGCTAGTACAGCTATAGCTTATGTGTACAGTGATCTTGGTTCTGTGTTGCAACCCAAGCAGATTGTTGGCAGCCATTAAGAGTGGAAGATAACCTCCAATTTATTTACCTGGCTCCTGGCCGACTGCAGCTAATAACACGATCATTATTCCTTAGGCATTATCTTCTTTCTCAGATTGCTTGGTTTGCTCACCCTCTTTCCTACTTCCTGTTCCCGTGGGTGGGTAGGTTGGAGAGAGGCTCGCGTTAATTTGCGCATCTCGTATACCACACTTTAGTAGTAGTACAAGTATTACTACATCTCATGTGCTAAGTGTTACGTTCATAATACCTAATGATACCTGACATTTGCTATTCAGTTATGCACATGCTTTCAAGCCTATCTATTGCATAGTTTACTCACATAATACACTGTATATATGCACACACACACACACACACACACAGGTTCAGCACATCCCTGGTATACTAATCTACCGGTTTCAAGCTCCACTGTATTTTGCAAACAGTGGAGTGTTTCGCTCCCGACTGGAGATGGCCTCCCAACTGGACAAGAAAGAAATGAGCAAGAGCAAGCCTGGCTGTATTGAGCAGCTGGTTAACAAGGTGAGGGGTATGCTGAGAGCTGAATCACAGTAGGTTTAAACAGCTGTGCACATGTTGGAACAACAAGGTCCCTTCTCAAGCTTACCACAAGGTTTCTACTTGCCATAATCAAAGAGCTACACATGTAGTTAGTACACAGTGTTATTAAACAACCTTACGCTAGTTCCAGAGGTCCCAGCTGACCGATCTCTCCAGGGTCATGACTGCAAGTGACACTTGCTAGTACAAGTTTCTACACCTATTGTATCACAGGACAACTCTCCAGCCCTGTGTTTCTGCATCTCACCAAAGTACATACTCACAAGGGGAGTAAGTGTATCTGTATACTCAGCTCAACTGTCACGTGCATGTATGTGTTTCTATAACTGCAGCTACGTGGCCATGGTAGGAGGCATTATGTAGTGAATCGTGAGGACCGTCCCATGGAAGGCAGTGGTGGGCAGGAGCCAGTCACTGTGGCCGACACCAGCTTGGAGACCAACATCACCAGGTGGGTACCATCATAAATGCGTAGTGAACAGCCTGATGAACTAGCACTAGATCTGACACCAGCATGTGTGATATCATGACCAGATACCTACAAATGTTACGTAATTAAAAGGTCTTGACTGTTGTGTAGACTCCTGGCTAGAAATCCATTTGCAGACCTTATGCTGAATGAGAGGCCTGATAGTAAGCTACTAATTAAGTTAATTAACAAGAGAGCCACAATTAATGATTTTACATACCCAATGGAGAGCCTCATTTGCAGCATAAATGGTCATATCTGATTCAAATATTTAATTCATGGAAACCAATGAAATTGTACATTTGAATGAATTATATTGGTTCAGCACATTTCATTATCAGATACGCATAACCAGCAGCATTTATTCACTAATGCTTAGATGTAATTTGCCTATGAACTAATGGCTGTTGCTTATGAACGCTGTTTTATTTCTCTTAGTGTCTTTGTTGTGTGATTCCAGTGTTCAGTTAGTTTGCAATGTTCCCTAGCATGGCCTACCCTCATCCCCAGGCTCCACTCCCCAGCTTTTATCACACTGTGTCTATCTGCTTCTCATACTCTTGAGTGATAAACATTGGGGAGTGGAGCCTGGGAACAAGGCCTGGGAATGAGACAAGACTTTATTCTGGGATTGAGAGTAAGGTATTGACACATGTGGCCCTTCCTATCCTCAGGACATTGTCATTTCAGCAAGCTGTGAGTGAAGACATGGCTGGCGGCAGTTCAAATCGTGGGGTGGCTGATGCTACCACAGTCAGACTACCCACCCAGGAAGAACCGTATGATTTAAGATATTACAATCAGCACTTTTGCGTAAATTCCTAAAATCTGCGGAGTAAAGACTATTATGCATGTAGTTTGATAGTACAATTGTCAGTGAGCCCATGTTTCATAGAGAGGTATTGTGTTACACCTGACCAGCCTAGCTTTATTCCCTGTTTTGTCGTCCTCCTAGCTATTTGTCATTTCCAGGTAAGGAACAGCTAGGAGGGGGAAGACTGGGAGCAAGGCTGGAGTCCCAAAGCTTTTCCCACACAAAATACAAATTTAAATGAGCTCGTTCTTAATTATTCGACATTGGCCAGTAGTAGGCTTTGTATGCTAATCATGTCTCTTCCCCTCCCCTCCCCTTCCCTCCCCTCCCCTCCCCTCCCCTCCCCTCCCAGTACTGAGACAGTGATCATAGACTGCGCTCCCATTGGGTTCATGGATGCAGTCGGAGTCAAGACTCTACTGCAGGTGAGGGAGGGTCTTCTTTCAAAATTAAAAATGTTAAGCTCAAACCAGGAGTGTATAATGACGTGAGAAACGGAAGAAAGAGTAGGAGTGGGAAACAATCATGAATGCAAAAAGATTAAATTTAGTTTAGCTAGCTTTGGGCCCGGTATCTTCTCACCTATGGGTGGCATGTGGGGTAGAAGGAAGACTTTTTATGTGGTTGAGGACAGTTACTGGCAATTTTTAGGTAGCTACACTTCTTGTCGCTACTCGGCAAAAATAGAAAAGTGTTCAGTTGGTCCCTGTCCATACGTAATTAAGTAGTTACTTAGGGATATGCAAGTACAATATATATGCAGCAGTCTCGGGTAGCCAACATGTATTTTGATCGTATCACTGCATTCAAGAGATGCCACACCTGCCTTGCCCCCCAGGAAAGTGTGACGGATGGACATTAGATATTGTATATAAACATAGCCTCGGTCCCAAACCCAGACCCCATTTTTTGTCACTTGCAGTACAAAAACATCACAATTTTTTCCATGATATTGCAAAAGCTATGAAGTGGAGCCCTCGGAATGAAAGTAGTACAAACACTAACTGAAATCCTGAGCCACATGTCATGATGATAGGCCTCCGATTACCGTGTTTGACAAAAGTCAAATACCAGGCTCTCAGTAGCAAAATTATACTATGGCACTTGAGCCGATACTGTCAGAAGTGGTAGGGTTAATGTGCATTTCTCGCCTTCCGCAGATAGTACTGGACTTTGACCTCTGTGGGATTCAAGTGCTTCTGGCTGCTCTGACAAGTGAGCTCCATGCGTATACACATACATCTTCACAACAACCTTGCTACTCTCTCAGTTGAACACATAGACGTGTGTGTATGCACACATGCCAACATGAGGCATAATTATAGTATGTATAAGTTTATCTCATTCCTAGGCCACATGAGGAGTGACTAGTCTTGTACCCAGGCCTCCCCTCACGGCTTTTTTAGCAACCACGGAAAAACACACATTTTTCCATGGCTGTGCAAGGGAAGGCTTGGGTACGAGGCTAAGGAGTGGCCTGGTTGAATCAGTTGTATTTGTACTCCCAAAAGTTCTTATACGAACACAACCACACACACCCTCCCCGACTCACCCTCACAGAGGAGAACCGGGACATCCTGGAGAGGGCGGGGTTCTACAGCCGGTGTGGGAAGGAGTGGCTCTTCCCCTCTATCCAGGATGCAGTGCACCACGCCAAGCACGGCAGCAAGCTGGTCAGTCCTTCATGGTGTATGTAGCAGGAATTATTGCCAGAAGGAAAAGTGTATGAAAAATGTATATTATATTTATTGTTATAGCACTGAATTACATACCAGCTAGCTGGCTCATCAAATGCAGGACATACAATCTCCCTATTTAAGTTACTCTTCCAGATACTGCATTGCAATTTGAGATTCACAGAAAATGCTTATTGTAGCAGCATTCTGTATTATAACCACCCCCCACCTCCCCCAACACACACACACACACTAGCACCCCGGCAACAGAGAAGAACCCACAGCTTTGCAAGAGGAACATGACAGAGATGAACAGGAGGAGGGTCCCAGGAGCTCTGAAGAGGAGAGTGGACGGCAGGAGATGCAGGTATTAAAAGCGGTCCAGATAAGTCTGTGGATGTCAGTAAGGCTAATTAGCAAATGCAAACATATTTCCTGTGGGTGTGGCGTTGCTTGCACAATCATGCAGTGTGAGGAGCAAAAGATAGGAAAGCATGCCCTACGATGGCAGAGAGGTGGCTGCAATTAGGGAAGCTACGTGTGCAGCAACACAGAAGTAGTGGTAGCAAGAGAGGAGGAAACATATTGACAGGAGGTTCATCAACAGCAGGTAGCTAAGGCTGTTTCAGCAGCAGGAAAGTGATGACCGCCGTTCTCAATGCTTGGATTAACTGAACAATCAGCTGAGTAGCGTAATACAACTCAATTTCCACGAGGCCCTCTGCACTGTATACCATGTATGCACTAGTTGAAAACTTAATGAGCTTCGTGCAAATTCAGTAATATTTCTAACAACCTACAAAATTTCCCATGCTGGAAAAACCTTCCTGAGTTTCATGGTATTGTTAAATAGTCAAGGGGGTGGGGGGCATGGGATGGGCCACCTATTATATATCCCCATAGACATAGCTAGCGCTTGACTCAGATCTCACAGAGTAGGGTTGCTACCATACCTTATATGGTAAACAAGACGCGTCCACACTTATTTGCTCAGTACATTTTCCAAATACATGTAACCTGTGACATTTGGATCGCTACACTAAGATACTTCTAGTATAATATTATGTGCGGCGAGTTCCACGCTTAATATGGGCTCCTGTGACACATGCTGCTATAGTTTAGCCTCGTACCCAGGCCTCCCCTCGCAGCTTTTTGGGATCAGTTGTATATACCCACACTCCTGCCAGGTGTCTAGTGGGTGTGGCCAATAAATTTAAACTATGCAGGAGCCCCTCCCTAACTTAGGGTAATATTATAGAAGCCCCAGAGGATTAGAGAGCAATTTTGGTGTAGCTAGCCAGAATTGGGAGGCTTAAATTGTTTATGGAGCTTGCAGGTAGGGCTTAGGTTGTTTGAGAATCATAGTATGTCAACAAGACTTTCCTTGTGGTGTTTGTGAAGTACAAATTTTGTGAAATACTGTGCTAATAAGCAAAAGTATTTAGCAAATCGAAATATATGGGTAGACCGAAGTTTGCTCACAGTTGTAAAAGTTAACACTTTGATGCCATACAATCATTTTGTCTCCATTTACAGGAACCACTCAGTGGTCGTCACTTACCAAAGCATGACGATGTTGAAATTGGAAGCTCTTCACATTCAGAGTAGAAAAAGAATTATTCTTTGTCAGTGATTTAGTATCATACATGTGAATCAACTACTTGCAAGTATCTACAAATGGTGATGATGTTTACCAGCAGCTCTTTGCTGGTGCTGCTATGTGGCTCGAGATATGTGCATGTGTGATCATATATCCCCCCTCCTTCATGGAGGGCTTGTTACAGTACTTTTATGAGTTTTTTTTACAGGTCCATGGTCATTAAAACTATTGTAATTTGGCTATTTGGCTAAATTTCAAAGCAGAGTAAGTATAGCAAATATTGAGACTGGTGGCATGCAACTACTTCATGTCTGGGCACAAGATATGTATTATAAGTGCCGGCTATTCTCTTTGTCATGTTCTTTCATGCATCTAATATCGTTTTTTTCCAGGCTCTTGTAAGCTTATAAGAGCCTATAGGAAACAACACTGTCACTGTGAAAAGATTAATTAGAGTTTTCCCAATCTGCATCCGAATAGAAACCTGTAAGGAACCACAACATAGATAGATAGATAAATTTTAATTTCAAGCAGCAACATAGGCTCCTCAAGGCAACGTAAAGACAGTGTGTTTCCCACATTGTCTAGAGAAACATGCTGTGCATGTGTTTCTGAGGATCCCACCAGGTTTTAATTCATTTCCTTTCTTGATGCACCTGGAGAAACCCCGGCATTATTTTTCACAATTCATGCACCTTAGGTGGTACACAGATTAGTTTATTATGCATGTTGTAATTTTGGTGTACTAAATGACAAAAGTACTAGCTAGTAGCCTTATTGCCGGGTTCCCCATGTGCAGAATTGTACGGCTGGCTCTATTGCATGCACAACCCCTTGATCTAATTTGATCATTGACAGAGATACTCCTGGTTTTATTTGGCCATATCATGTTATGTATTGGCTACGCGGCCTTCTGGTATCATATGAAAGGCTCAGAAGCATGGTCTAACCCAGAATTTCTCCCCTCCCCAAGTTTGATATTAAACGCTCGCCGAGTTGCGTGTGACGTCATGTAATTGATTTCGATGGTACGTTAATTAAACCCATAAGCAAAACGTAACTTTTTTTCAAAATTAATAAAATAAATATGCTAACATATGTATAGTGGGTGGAGCAGTTAGCTCCGGGCTGTGACCAAGTTTGGCAACTGCCGGTGGTCTCAGACAGCACGGCCTAGGGTCCGTGTTCCTCCCTTGATTCCCAAAGCCTGGCACACTAAACAGACTGATGACGATCCCTGTACCATAGCAGACAGGCGCCCGAAAGGCTGAAGGCTTGGTCAGCCGGAATGACCTGCCCGTTCACCCCTTAAAGTGGCAGTGTCACATGGCCTAGGGTTCCGTTGGGAGAAGAGGGTTGCCCATTTTTTTTCTTTTTCTACAATAATGCACTCCGGCCAACTCTGTGATGCACTCTCATCTTAGTCTTGTACCCAGACCCCCCCCCCACCCCTCCATATGTGCAAGAGGGTCTGGGTACGAAACTGCTCTTTGCACAAATTGAGAGTAAAAAATATGCACATTCTGTTAATATATCGAAATTAACATACTCATCAGCCTTCCACGGCCAGATTTCATCTCTTATCTGTGGTGTTTTCCACAACTTCATCATAAATTCTGGGTATGAGTTATGTGTTTAACCATTGACAAAAGTGCTGTAATGATGACAGAAAAGAAAGGTATTACATTAATCCATTAGGCTCGTTATAATTAGTTAATGCAGAAAACCTGCACTCTCTGGTTCAGTTCATCAGCTACCAGAAGTCTCCCCTGGCGGTCGGTACAGATGTGACGAGGGTACTGGAACATACCAGGCTCCGTCCCCTTCTTCCCAAAGCACTTAATAAATTTCCCATCGAGGGTGAAGATGGATATCCGATGGTTCCCACTCTCCGAGACAACGATATTTCCGTCTTTATCCATTGTGACTCCAAACGGGTAGAACAAATCGCCCGGAATGTGACCCTGTCTTCCGAAACGTCCAATTAACTGACCATCGGGTGTGAAGATCCACACGCAATGGTTCCCCCGGTCGGCTACGATCACCCTTCCCCTCTTGTCGATGGCGATTCCGGCTGGATACTTGAAGGGGGTGTCCATCGTCCGAGGGCCGAAGTTCCCCTGGTACCTCCCATTCCCATCAAAGATGTGTATGCAGGACTTTTCCCAGTCGGAAACAAGCACCTTGCCGTCGAAGAGGACGGCCACACCCCATGGCTCACCGAGGTGGAGGCCGCGGATGGAGCGAGTGCTGAACTTTGAGATGAATTTACCTGTGCAGGGAGGTGATAACCATTGGTCACGACGAGGACACTTATGACGAAACCCATAAGCATCGGATTCCTACAAATAAGTCAGTAGGCCTGCCTGGTGTAACCAATCATAAGGCCACAGTAATACTACACAGGGAAATGAGCCTATGAATACAGAGTATAACGAATACTGCTCATCGCTGAAACTAACTGTATCTGCACCGTACGCGCACTGTTTCAGTCTGTCGTGGGACCACTAGGATTGAAGTCTTAAGTTTATTACTGTGAACTATGAACCCAATCAGGTATTTAGCGTAGAAATTTATGCTGTTTTAGAACATGTCAAGTGGTCCCACAACGGACTGAAACATTGCGCATATGGTGCAGGTACGGTTAGTTTCAGCAACGAACGGTGTCCGTCCTATCCCGTATACATAGGCCCATTTCCCTGTGGTAGTTATGGCAGGGTGGTCTGCATGCCTCTTTTGAAGGGTACAGAACCCTTCTTGAAAAGCTAGGAACCCTTTAAGCCTTAAATTACTCCAGGCACCCTTCTTGACCATTACTTGTTGAGGTGAGAATGAGGCATTCTACATGCATTAGTGACCAAATCAGTAACTTATGCTGTTGGGAACAATGTTCTCTGCTATCAGATCAGTACGCATTTGCAAGCCCAACTGCTCAATTGAAGAATCTGGTATGTAGGGTAAATTGTAGGGCTCTGGTACAGGAGGTTGTGAGTTCCAGTCCAGAGCAGTAGACTATTTCCCCCCTCATTAAAAATTTGCATGTGTGCATTTAGCTATCCATTCTTGACTTAAATTCACCACACTGAGTTACAGTTTCTCAGACCCAGCCCCAGCCCATCTAGCTTCTCAGACCCAGTCCCAGCCCATCTAGCTTCTCAGACCCAGCCCCAGCCCATCTAGCTTCTCAGCCCCAGCCCCAGCCCATCTAGCTTCTCAGACCCAGACCCAGCCCATCTCACTTCTCAGACCCAGCCCCAGCCCATCTAGTTTCGCTTAATCAGTCATAATCAATGCACTTCACCTCTACTTACATGTAGTAATGTGATACTTTCACTATAATTAACCTTAAGAATGTATTGTGGTATGTGGGTGGATCAAAGGCATGAAGCCCAAGTCTACGCCCTCCTCCCAGGCTCCGCTCCCCGGCTTCTCTCCACAGTTTCTACACTGTGCTGGGTAGGGGTAGGCGGATTATGCTCGAAAATCTACCTATTATGCTCTGCTGCACTGCTCCAAAAATGTACCTATTATGCTCGTTAAATTATCAACAAAACAGCTTTCCT
Organism: Phakellia ventilabrum; assembly: GCA_963921505.1. NCBI lineage: Eukaryota > Metazoa > Porifera > Demospongiae > Axinellida > Axinellidae > Phakellia > Phakellia ventilabrum. The sequence goes on along the minus strand of OY997386.1, from coordinate 5,308,189 downwards.
GACTATCTTACCCAAACACTCACTCGCTCTCTGCAAGCCTGTCTGATCGAGTTGGCATCGCAGCAGTGTCCTGCAGTTCGTTTGCTCTAACCTACAGACAGCATAGAGGCTCGAAGTTGGCTAAGTAGCAACGTCGGTAAAGAAGTAGTTGCCTGTAAGCTGCTGCCAGCCGCTTGACTCTCGCTAACAGCGCTGAGATTGCTAGTCGTCGCCATCACGGAATCACCAAGTGGCCGAGTTCCCTCAAAACTTGACATAATTTCCCTGCCTATTATGCTCGCATTATTCTCAATGCTTTCGCGTAACCTATTATGCTCATTTTAATGCTGGCATACTCCGCGCACTCCTAGTGCTGGGGAATGGAGCCTGGGAAGGAGGCTACACTCAAATAGCAATAAAAAGCGACGAGAGCACAGAAACAGAGTAAAAAAAAATCCTAGCCCTAGCAGCTTTGGGGAAGAAATGGTGAGTAAGCCCCACTTTTTTCTCCATAACTGTAAGATAAAGTATGTGTGAAGAAAGCCTGGGTACAACAAGGCTAGTCTATCCCTTGCAAAGGGAACGTTTAAGTGCTCAGCCATGGGAGTGATGCAAATCACTCGCTTTGAACATGTACTGAATATTCTTGCACAGAAAGCAAAGCAGTACTCTGCTTTTATTAAAATTGCAGTTTCCAAAGTTAAAGTGTAGTGAAGATTCTTAAAAGGCTGGTTGTTAGCAACCAGCAGAGAAGTGTAAGCGAAGACAGTGATCACTATGGGAGTAAAGTATGAGCCAATACACACATACAGCAGGCCTAGGCTGCGTATGTGAGACTGTACTTGAAAGAGCTTCAGCTACATACAGGTGTTTATTGCCATGGATATGTAATCCCAGGGCTGGGATGTATTAGGCATTTATTGGCATGGATATGTAATCCCAGGGCTGGGATGTATTAGGCGTTTATTGGCATGGATATGTAAGCCAACAGGGCTGGGATCATATGTTGGCATGGAGGTATAATCCTATAGGGCTTGGCATGGATATGTAAGCCAACAGGGCTGGGATCATATGTTGCCATGGAGGTATAATCCTATAGGGCTTGGCATGGATATGTAAGCCCAGGGCTGGGGTACATTGTGCCATATTAAGGTATATGTCATAAATAAAGTTGGGTCAGGGTTAGTACTAGCCTCGTTACCATGCCTCTCCGCTCCGTGCGTATTACGTAATGCGAGCGAGCATGAGCGAGAGGAAAAGCGCTTTTCCTCTTGCTCGCTTCACTCGCTCATATTACGTAATACGCACGGAGCGGGGAGGCCTGGGAACGAGGCTAGGGTAGTAGTGTTTCTGGTACATGTATCTAGCATTGTTGATGCTGTCCTGCAGTTTTAGGATTTGTTAATGAGTGCTAACTTTCATATTTCAAAATCAACAAAGTTTGTGCATTTTGGGAAACTCGAGCCATTAGTGATCACCAAAACTAGCTGACTACAGATTTTCTTTCAGTAAGCTGGCTAGCCAGCAATTTAAGGCATCAAGAAGCCACATCAAAACTAAAAACACCGCACCATCATCAATTCTACCAGCAAACCGAGAGAACCTACCTGGGTAAAAAGAAGTGATCAATTTGTCCCGATCTCTGACCCTTCGTGCGTCAGAAATACAAAGGCGGCATCCATGTAACTGGTCAGAATGCCATCTTGAGCATGTGCTGTCCACCAGGGTCGAAAGCGTTACAGACATAGATATATATATATACACTAGCTCAGATTCGATCCCCACACTGCGCGATTACTTGCCTTGCACTAAGGCGCTCGGTAATTAACAGTGTATTTGTTTTGTAATCTTCTTTAGTAACAGTCGCTGATGTAATTACTAATGTTTCCAAGATTTTAGGGGGAAAACTGGTCTTGGAGGGGGGGGGGGGGGTTCCCAGGGCTCCCCTATGACACCCTAAAATGTCCTGCAAGAAGCTGTAGTATGCAGTAAAGTTTACAAATATTTGTGTGTATTATTTGGCAGCAGACAAGCAAAAGTTACCCCAAGACTGCCCAAGAAGTGAAAATAGTCAGTGACTTTTAATATGATAGTGTGGGTGTTACCACCCTTTCAGTGGAGCTTTGAGTTTCCTGGAACTTACTGTAGCAATAATCAATGAGATTCACAGTAATAGATAGCCATCACACTGAAATTCCAGGAAGGGATGGACAAAAGCAGTCATGGCCTTAAGAGAGGAGAAGTGTTCTGTCCTGAGTGGTGGTCAACACTGCAGCTAGACTTTCGCAGATGGTACATTATTATCGCGATATACGTCACGCACGTGATGTTACCACACATTTCTGTCTACAAAAAATGGCGTACTGAAAGTCATAGTGTAGTATTTAGCTGTTTTTTCACTTACCAAGTCAAGTTAGCAATGGATTCTTCGCTGCATTTTGTTGGACTACCATCTACTACAGCCATCCAAAGCAATAAAAGACAGTGGATATGACAAATCCGGCTCTACAGTGTCCGGCATTGATCGCTTATGCACGCAGTAAGTTTCACTACGGTTTAGCTTAGTGCTGGTCGGAGAGAGGTAAGTACTGGTCGGATTGCGACAGAGCTGGTCGGGCCCGACCACCGCCAACCATCGTGGGCAGAACTCTGGAGGAGCTTTGGTGCAAACTGCTCAGAGGCAAAATTGGTCCATTTACCACACAAGAAAAATGTACACAACATAATACCTCTTGAATAATTTCAGCAGAAGATTGTTAACCTGCTTTTAATTCCATCTGCCAAGGGAGCTAGAGTTCCCCGAATGTGGCTATACCAACATGGATGTCCCTCATATACCCACACATAATTAATCTTTTGGTATTGTATGAGGTGAAACAACACTGTTATGGATTAAGAACCTGGACACAACATTGAGTCACAGCCTACCACATGCATTGAGCATAGCCTCGTACCCAGGCCTCCTCTCGCAGCTTTTTTCGCAGCCGTGGAAAAAAACGCGTTTTTTCCACGGCTGCGAAAAAAGCTGCGAGAGGAGGCCTGGGTACGAGGCTACATTGAGCAAGCATGAGAACAAGTGGGACAACAGATCATATAATCATATTCACACTACATGTAAGTATGTATTATGTAGGCGCCAGACTGTATGACTGAGATTACAGCGTAAAATTACACTGATGAGATACATGGCACTTGGACTTAAGTGGTGTTTTTATAGAGCTGGAGGTATGATTGTGGCTATGAACACTGTTAGATTAGCAGTGAGGAGGAGTCCTGGGATGATGATAGTGGCTTGGTGTCAACTAGCATACTGCATGAAAGGGTGCTCAACGTCCTAGCTTTTCGTTGCTTGCCGTAGGAAATCGATGAAACCTTGTGAGGGAGAGACTGGCTACCAGATTCCAGCCTTCCTGCGGGTGAATCTGGCAGCCAGTCTCTCCCTCACAATATTGCATCGATTTCCTACTGCAAGGATAGATTATACCATCGTGTGAGCAAAATAGCCAAAGGTCAAAAGTTAACTGGTATACGTACATGTAGTTAGTGAATTGACTGGAGTTAATTGGCACTGTAAATTTTCTAAGGAGGTACATGCCATAAAGATATTTCGGCTACTCACGCCCCACATGAAGACTGGCCTGCACCCATGGGTAGCCGACCATCAGGAGCTGGAAATACTGTCCCATGTAGAGTGGCTACACATATAAGACCCTGCCTATGGTAGACTTAGTGCTACTCATGTGACCCTCAACGAATCAGAAGTCTCAAGATCAATCACATGACAGCGCTTTAAATCTGCATAAAGCGAGGTAAGTGTGCATTATTTGGATAACGCACAATTTTCTAAATGACTCCCATACGACCTATGGCTGTTTCGGGTCAGTGAGAGCACTAAAACAGTTAGATACCAGTTGGCAGTGCATTATGGGGTTAGTTAGTGCGCTGGGTCAAAGTAGCTATAGGTCTCGGGCAGATAATGCACTCGTCTTCGGCTCGTGCATTATCCTGCCCTCGACCTATAGCTACTTTGACCTCGCACACTACTTAACCCCCCGTAATGCACTGTGAACTGGTGTTTAACCATTACATAGTCCTATAGTAGACATATAGCTGCTGGTTAACTGCCCTAATGAGGCCCGACATGGCTGCAGTAGCTATACTTGTGGCTTCTGCCCTTCTTGTAAGAATGTAATTTACAGGCAGAAGTCTAAATAACTAATTAACTAAACATTTTAATCAGTTAGCTTTTGACCTTTGGCTATTTTGCTCACAGGATGGTATAAATAATCCTATTACGGTGGAGGGGGGGATGGGGACGTAATGGCTGTTGCTCTATGTAGTATGTTAATCCAGTGCCCAAACGACCATTAATTCTCTAGAATTGAAGACCGTGTTGTACTATGTTAGTGTAGAGGAAGTGGGAGCCCAACGGTTTGAAGTGTGCTCAACATTCATTTCAGCCACTTCGGTCATTCTGCAGGCAGTCTCCTTAATTAGGCAGTACAGACAGGACTTCTGGACCAAAGCCTTATCACCAAGAGTGACAGCCCCAGGATAAGGTTTGTTTACGCTGACTGATTATTATCAGAACTACAACTATCACATATCCCTCCAGCATGTACATGTACATGTACATACCAACAGAATATCCTTCAATACCGAATTTACCTAGTTTAGCACCACCATTCTCAACAATGGAGCTCTAGATCTGCTTATCGAGTGAAAGTGGTGAACTACGTTTTAGCAGCTACAAGTGGCACACAAGGGGTTAATTAATGCAGAACTCCTCCCCCTTCACAAAGTGAGTGCTCCCTCTCCAGCATGGATAAGAGACAAGTCAACAACAAGTGTTTCTCAAACTGGGTAATGAGTTGTGGAGTAATGTCACTAACTGCCTAGACTAAAGTCACCAAAGCAGGGAAGACAATGAAGTAGCTGCTCTGAGAAGCCTGTTGTTTAGTCTCTCAGCCTTGTTCTGCCTGAGTCTGGACTAGGAGACTTGCAGAAATGATCCCAATTAAGGGCTTCCTAAAAGGGCTTCCTACAGACTTCCTAAGGACTGCAGTCACCACATTGGGTGCATTCCAATGTACTGTGCACGCTAGGGCTGGCTCTGTACTTATGAATAAACAAGCCTTCAGCGAGGCGCAGCGCCACCCTACCACACTTTAGGGAGAACCTTGCGTCTGCTTCTGTAAATATAATATTCCTTCTTAGTGCAGCGGTGAACTAGCAGCTACTGAGTGCACACAAGGGATTTATTAATACAGAACCCCTCCCTAATTAACCCCTTGTATACCGCTCCATTGCTGGTAGTTCACCGCTTTCGCCAAGTAAGTATACAGCGCTTTATTTCGTACTCAGGAGGGAAAATACTGGAGAGAGTTTTTGGGGGCATGCCAGTTTCAATTTTGAGGAGGGAGGGAGGGGGTTACCCCCTAAATGAACCTCTATACACAAAACCTAGACCTTTTGCTAGGTCTTCACTTGTCACTCAATGAATTGTGGACTGCTTGAAAGACAGTTGCACTTCTCTACCTTTTGCTAGGAATAGCTACAAAAAGATTAGATTCACTGCCTTCCTTCATTGATTGGAAACTACAGTTCTACAGTTGTACAGATGTCCCCACCCACGCAAAAATGAACCCTTCTACCGCCCTTCTACCCTATATATGTCACGCACGTAAGAAGAAAAAAAAAGGTCCACGCTAGCTAAAATGAAAGGCAAACATAGCCTGGAAACAAGCATGCATTTGCTGGTATCCCATGGGGTCACCAGCTGTATTGCTAGGACTGTGCTAAAGTGGACTGTTGCCACGTGCAGCTACATGTTGCAAATATCTGCACTCACCGGAGCACGAGAACTTCTGTACCCTGGCAGCTTCCTTGTCGATGACCAGCAGGTTACCGTCCGCATCCACCGCGGCAGCAGTCGGCTGATAGAACTGGCCATCTCCCTTCCCCTCCGTTCCCACCACTTCCAGACACTTTCCTGTCAGTAAGAAACAAAGCTGATTGTACATTTTGTTTATAATTAACAGCTTCACAGTTAGCCTCGTTCCCAGTCCACAAAAGAGTGGCCTAGCTGGTATACACTGTTGGCAAATGCACAAGAATTTAAGGAAAACAGTCAGCAAACATATTCGTAAATAAGTTCAGTCACACAGCAATGAGTAGTACGGAGGCAGTATATGAGTATAGAAACTAGCTTCCGATTTTGTACAACTGAAATGGCATTATAGCCAGTCAGGAATTGTAAAAGGATCTACAATTTTCAATCTGCTAAGACTGCTAAGAATGTGGTACCATTAAAATTCTGAAGCACATCTCTCCAGCTCAATTTTCAATTCTAGATCGCTTTCAGTGGTAAATGGGATCAAAGACTTGAACTAACAATCACTTTCTAGTAACCCTACTTTCTAGGCATATACCTGTCGAAAAAAAACCATCAGTACAGTGCTGTCTTCACTTTTCACTTTCATGAAACGAACAATACACGGTCTGTATACGTAACAATGTATGAATAAATATTACGATTGCCATAAAAACATGGTAATTACACGCGTGCGCAAACAGTGTGTACCAGACCACTCTTTTGTGGGGGGTGGGGGGGGGGGGGGGGGGGGGGTGTGGACTAGGGACGAGGCTACTTCACGGGGACTAAGTAAACAGGCTCCTCTACATCATTTCTTTCTAGGCCCAACATGTCCAGACTCCTCATAATTAAGCTAGCAGAGTACATGAAACAACTCCACTCACCTGTTGAGGTCAGGATCCTTATGTTGTGATTCCGGACGTCTGTGACCACGATGGTGTTGTCGGTCCCACTGCACACCCCACAGGGGGACACGTCTTCTGCCATGCTACGAAAGAGAGAGCCGGAGAGGTTCTTGGGGCCGATCTCGAGCACTGGTTGGTAAACCTCGGCTTCGATTTTGTAAGACTCTCGTCGGAGCGGCGGGGTGGGTGGTACGTGGCGGGGCTCTCGTCGAAGGGGAGGGGTGGGAGGTACATGTATATCGGATAAAGAGTCAGTCATATCTCCAAAATCCCCCATTCTAGATTCTGGATCGGTGTATTCTGTCCCACTAGACTCGGCCGAATCGGTTCGCGGACGCTCAAGAGTGGGGGACATACGGCGATACTTCTGTGCCGAGAATACACGAGACCTTATTGGTGTCGGCGGAGTGCTGAAGCTTCCGTACGTAATCTTCTCCCCCACGGTCCTACAGAGCTGCTCGAACTGAGGGTCTTCTACAGCTGGAACACTGAGTGAGGGAACCTCCCTCTGCTCCTGGTGACTCGCCTCCGTCTCTATGACCTCCATGTGAGAGTACAGCATTGACCGGAGGGGCGTCTCCTCCTCCAGGATCTTAATATCCCCTTTCCTCACCTCAAAAATGTTCTCGATGCTCTGGACGCACTTGTGAATGCTCTCCATCGACTCTTGGACCACCTGCTTTCTTCGTGCGATGGCCTCCACTTTTTCCTCGACCTCCCTGTGCACCCGACCCACCAGCTGTTTTTCTCTGACGCCAAGGAGCTGACGCAGCCGGTTGAAGTAGGCGTGGACGAAATCGGCATTCTCGTTCCCTTGTCTTTTCACGTTCTCCACGTCAGCGTTGAAGGAGCTCAGAGCTCTCTGACCGTTGGCGGTGGCACTATTACCTAGCGTTATCAAGCCACCGAGGGCTTCCAAGCGAACTGCTAGAAACTCTTTGGCGTAGCCGACGTTCCCGTGAGTTCGATGCTCATCCAACATACATTGCCCGCACACTAGAGCTTTACAGGATTCGCAGAAGTACTCCAGGTCTTTGTCCTGGTGACGACGGCACTTTGCTGCTGTAGGGGTGTTCTGCTGAAAGATCTGTCTCTTAATATCATCCTTCTCAGTCGGGGATAGAATCTCCACGAGGCGAGATAGTTTAAAATTGCGTGGCAATCCTGCAAGAGAGAAAGAAAAGATGAGACCGCAGTGAAGCCTAGATTGTAGGTACTGAGTTTGTGAACCATACACGTATGTACCTTCATATCTAGATGCTCACACATGCTATGTTACACTCTACCGGATTTCATAAAGCCAGCCCACAGGGATATCCCTCCCACTTCATGCATGCTAACAAATTCTTGACTTCCATTGTGCTTCAAGCAGCAGCTGTTATGAGTGTTATCCCATGACCAATTGGTGACAAAAGCTGTAACATAATCTCCCGTGGTTATAACAATCAGCATACGTTCAGCAAGCCTTGTCAATGCCCGGGAGAATGCTCTACGCTCTACATCTAGTCACATCAAAAACTCCCTGCCGCCCAATTGGTTGAAGTTTGGCTACCTGTCGACACACCTTAAAGGTCCACCCATGCATCATTACCACCAGGCTTCACACTATAGTGCAGCATGCCTCCCACATCACTAAGCAGCTAACTAGCTATGATACAGTAGATTGAAGCCACTCAGAAATAGACTGGCCACTGGAAACAAAGTCCTAATTCCTATACTACATATTTTCAAGTAACAGCTTGGTTGCACCATTTTCCTTTCAAGGAAGAAGTGCTTGTGCAGTAACAGACAGCTAGGGGTCTCTTTTGTTTCACACAGGAAGGGGGACACAGTGGGATCTACCCACTCCCTCAAAAGTGAACTCTTCACAAACACACTGCCTCATGGGAAATAATAGACTTCCTCATTGTGTTGTATGCACATCTACACTCTGTTGCTATGTGAACTATCACAAGCATGTGCACTAGAGCCTTTCAGTACGAACTGTCACCTTGACTACAGATTAACTGGAAAACAGCTCCAAACAATGCATGAAATTGAGCTTTAGCATGAAATTACACATCTGGGGTACATGGACCTATCTTCATTCCAGGTGCATGTATGTTTTTAGACGGCAAAGTTGTGGCTAGGGTGGAGCCACACACTTTTACCATTTATACACCACTCCTCCCTGTATTGGCACCATAAGCATACAGAGTAGTAGCAGTAGCAGCATGAATATAATTATCACATTCTTTGCCGTCACAGCCACTGGCAACTGACATGACATCATCCATGGCAGATCACTCTAGGAGGTCACTTTTAATCACATATCCAGTTCCCAGCCTCTTGTGTCTATTTCACTTTGTTACTAAAGAGCCTGGCATGTTTTGTCGCATGATTTAACTGTTTCAGTACTTAGTCCGTATTAACGAGCTCTGAATTTAAGAGTACTTACAGATTCGCTGCCTTTTTTCATTGCCCGAGAGCAGCAACTGTCCTTGCTCGTGTAAATCAAGTTCTTTGTGAAAAAAAATGCACCAGGCCCACAGGTAGCTAAAGTGAAACGTCCATGTCATTTTCAGCCTATATAGGCCTGAACGCAGGCTACGTACAGCTGATGCAGCTAGTTAAGTAACTACCCTACCAATTGCGTTTTTCTCGTTGCTATGCGTACTGCGCATTCAGATATTTGGTGAAACTGGTGTGGGCCTGGGGACAAGGCTAGCTCCATGCACTCTACACTTACTGGTACACATTGTGTCACACCTCACCTCTGACCTCCTTCATACAGAGGCAACAGCTGGAATAAGTTAGGTACTGGCCCCCCTTTCGGCCATTTTGTGCTCTACTGACCTCACACATTCATGCAGTTGGTATCTCGCAGGCTACAAATTGTCAATTATAGTTCACATTTGGCGTTACTAAAATTAGAATACGATCAAATTTGCCACTGCAATGGTTTGCACGAAAATCCCATTGGCAGTTTGCCATTAAGTGTGCTACATAGGCAAAAAATGTACTGTCTTTCGGTAGCTACTTGATTGTAGTATTGGTAATACAGTAGACTGCAGATCCATAAGTGGTTACGCAACGTTAACTGTATGACAACAAGCTACTGTTCATTGCAATGTGCCAATGCATGCTCTGCCAGTGAAGATCAGTGATACACTTTCTTTCTGAAAGCTTTGGCAGACACTGTTAGGTCAACGAAGTAAAACAGACTGCCTGTGAATTGCTTGCATAACCATTTACGAAATTGTAATCCGCTGAACATTTAATACATTGAGAAATGATTATGTGAATTTTTCATGAACTTAATTAAAGATGCAGACGACCCAGGCTCTCGTGCATGGTAGCAGGGAAGATAAAGAGATCCACCAAGTGAGTATAGGTTTTGGGGATTAGATTAGAGTATAAATCAACAGAACACAAAATTGTCTAATTTCGAAATCTTGTACATGTACCCTTCGCTTAGTCTCGTTCCCAGCAGACTTTTCGCTCTCCGACTACCATTCGCGAGCTTGTGTTAGACCCATCGAGCATGGTACACACGCTGGGGGGGCAGGAGTGACTGTATTGGTCAGAACGCGGCCATGCCTAAGGATTATAGGCACATGTAGGCAGCCGATCAGGTCGATTAATACCAGATATCGACCCTAACGTAAACCCCTATTTATTAAAGGTGACCACCGTTACCTGATACTCCTTCGCTGGGTAGCGCGGTCTTGGCCCTGCACTCCGGGCAGATCAGAGCATTGGGATGTGCAGACGACACACGGTGCAGATGCAGCAGACATTCTTCACAGAAAGAGTGCATACACACAAGGGATCGAGGGCGGTCGAAGAACTCCGTACAGATCGCACAAATGAGCTCGTCTTTTGCTTGCTCCAAAGCACAAGCACTGGACTGTGACATGATCCTTTAGCTGCGGCGGCTTTATCTTCTGATCCTCAGCGTGCAACACGAACGCACATGTTTAATAGTCATGTAGATACCAATCGGAAATACCAACCACAATTTCCGTATTGTGCTTTCGATACGAACCAGGGCGGGGCGAAGGCGTGCCTGCTAAGCAGGGATGATGATCGGTGTTTGGGCGACTGTTCTGCTGTTAGATCTGGTTGCAGTAAGTTATAGTTAGCCTCGAAAGACTATGCGTCCTTTTCACTACCCTTGGATTCGCTTATAATTTGCAACTGTGAATATTAAAGGTGGCATCCGATGAGAAATGCGCTGATGAGTATGAATTGTTCTATAGACAGAGTCTACCAGCCTCTTTCCCATCAGATACCACCATATTCATAATCTATATCTTAGGTAAACATAACAAAACACAAAATAAATAAATTTTTGTGCTGGGTTAAACCACTTTGTTCCCAGGCTCTCCCCCCAGTTCAAGTTGTTGTTTTTTGGGGGGGGGGAGGTTCACCCTAGCTTCATTTCCAGGCCTCTGCTCAGAGGGGAGAGCCTGACAACGAGGCTAGGCTAGGGGTACAAGACCTAAGACTGGTGTTGTCCAGGGAGTACAAGCAACCCCTGTTAACTTCTCCACTCTTGTATATGCCAGGGGTGTGTTCAGAAATTTTATACTGAAATAGTCCATATAAGCAACTCTTAGCCTAGCCTCGTCCCCAGGCCACACTGCCTGAAAAACAGTTCTGTTTATATATATGTTTGCAAAGTTATTAATCTGCAGTGAGGCAGCTCACTGTTGCTTGATATCTCTCTACCCTTCCTTTGTATAGGCTGTGCCGTTGGACTCTTACCTCACCTTGGACATACAGGTTCACAATGTGCAAATGAAAGTCAATCCCTGCCAGTTACCAGCTGTGAACGGGCTTTCTGATCACGATAATGCTGATGGATATCGTTGTAACATTACCTTCAAATTTTGCCTCAGGACTCTGCCAGCAACTAAAGAGTGTCAGTATGGAGAGTTTACAACTGCATACAGTGTCCTGCAAGATGCTGCCACTCAGCGATCCTTCTCAATCGGCTCCAGTGGGCCCCCTTTCCCAAAGAATATAACGTTTCATTTCTTACCAAAGGTGTGTTATCCCTTCTGTACATGATCCTGATTGACATTATGTCGGTGATGCACGTACAAATGTAATGTAAAAAAAAAGGAGTTAAGATCTTACATTTGTTAGCCTCATTCCCAGGCCCACATGCACATTTCATTCATGGGCCTGGTATATTTTCTTATAATTATGTGCCACTAATTTGACATTCCCATACCTGTATCTACTCATTTGCAGCTTTTATTTGAGCTAAGAGTGGAAGTTCTTCATGATTCACACAAAAAGGAATCTCCAGCCGATACCCTTCTGGTTAACTTCGGGCCAGATCTTTCAGTGAAATCTGCATTCAGTGAACTGCAGCATATTGATGGCAAGTTTGGAAGAGTGTCTATTGAACTGACCTATCGTCTAAGCTCAAACTGTCCAAAGGGTTTCCATAGCAGAAAGTGCTCAATTTCATGCAATCCACCTGAGAACAGTCCAGGGAAGTACACCTGTAACTACCTTGGGCAGCTAGTGTGCTTTGGCAACAGAATTTGGCCTGAATGTACCAAGTGTAGACCTGGATACTACGGACCAGACTGTAGTCTGCATTCTGGTAATACACCCCAGGAGTATCTGAAGGAGCTGTTTCCATTGGAATACACCAATAACCCTTGTAAGTTAGCCTCCAAAGTGTTATTATGCTCATTAGTCATGCACATGAATCTGAACATATAGCTACATACAGGAAACTAAACCTGTCGAGATCTGCCATTATTTAACCATCGCATTATAATATTATATGATATTTCGAATATCTCCTTTTCTCTTTATGTAGCACGTATTGTTCAGCGTCAAGTTGACAATGGCAACAGTACCGATAATGACACACAGGGCAGTGGCGATGGAGACAAAGATGATTCAGGCCTGTCATCTGGTCAGATAGGTGGGATTGCTGGTGGCATTGGTACTCTATACATCATTTACTTGGGTATTGGAATTGGGTTGTACTTCTATTTTTTCCTTGAGTTTGCTCTAGATACTTACTTTGACTGTCTTAGTACTGTTCTAGTAGCACTTGTATTGTTTGCTCCTTACCTTCTGTTCATTACTCTTCTTTTTCCTTTTTTTCTTTTGCTCATCATCTGTCTGGGCGCAGTTTGTGCTCTTGGTAATAATAATTAGTTTTGGTTGGCTTGTCATTGCTAGCCTCATTCCCAGGCTCTTGCGGAGGGGAGAGTAGAGCCTGGTACACACTGTTGGCGCATGCACACGAATTTACGGAACATGCTTCTTAGATGCAACTGAAGTAACCATTTTTACGTTAAATTTATGAAACGCTTTTTACAGTGTGCAGGACTGCCGATACTGCATGGTCTGTGGTGTGTGTGTGTGTGTGTGTGTGTGTGTGAGTGAGTGTGTGTGTGTGTGTGTGTGTGTGTGTGTGTGTGTGTGTGTGTGTGTAAGAACAACATGCCTGTTTACACATTCTCTGGTATTTTCTCCATTTAGTGATCCCACATTTATATCAAAAGTCCATAATTATTGCTGTTCTGATAGCCTTTTTTGCATAACATTTTGATCCAAATGATGAAATGCTAGCCTTAGCTTGTTACCAGACCCTTACACTCATGCTCAGGAATCTCATTATTCACATGAGCTGGGATAGCCCTAGGTAAATAACACCCATTCTTCATGCAATGAATAGTTGTAGCTAGCTATATATTCATACTCGGCTTGTAGTGCAATCATGAGGGTAATTATAATTCCAGTTCATCCCACACACTACAGATCATCCGAGGGATAAACATAGCAACTGCCGAGTCACGGCCAGTTCAGTGCCTCTAGTTTGCAAGCTGTAGTGCTGGTCTCAGTTAACCAGCAGTTGAGTGAGTGGCTAGTGAAATCATCAGAACTAGCTAACTTTCTACAGTTGAAAGAAAAGGTGGATCCCAACAGACCTGAAAACACCTCCTAATCAAACAGGAAGGTATCTACATGTAACATGTAGATGTACATGTACACTCTTGACTACTAGAGATACATTAACTGAGAAACAGGTCAGCTACGTACATTATACATATAGTTTATACAGTAGAGCCATTGCTTGGATGTTATGAAACAGAGTTGGCAAGTGCTACAGCTATCACGGAGGCAAAATGGGGATATGGGGACTTCAAACTTTCATCAATAAGTTCTTTACACGATGGAAGCGTGAGACTGTGAAGGGCAACATGGTGGTCGATGGCAACCAACTCTGTCACCAACTGTATCACTCCCAATTTGAGGGAGGAGTTTGTCTGGATTGGATCTACGGGGGCCAGTACCCTGATTATCGGGCCATAGTGGTCGAGTTCTTCCAGTATCTGCAGCAAGCTGGCATCACACCCACTGTGGTCTTTGATGGAATCCTCCATAAGAATGATAAGTTTGACGTTGTCTACGACCGCTACCGAGGGCGTGTTGTTCGCAGACATAAAGTTTTGTCACAAATGCCTCATTCACCACCCCATGACAACAGCAACATGTCCCTCCCTCCTCTGGCATACCAAGTCTTCCATGCCACCTTACAAGAACTGGGAGTGAAGCAGGTCATTGCTGAAGGTGATGGTGATGCCATGATCGCTTGCATGGCTAACAAGCTCAAATGCCCAGTCCTCTCCAGAGATTCTGATTTCTGTATGACTCACCTGCCCCGAGGCTATATCCCCTTAGATCGATTCATGAGGGACTATTGCAAGAAATCTATCCCCATCACGGCAGAGGTGTTCTATGTGAGCGAGTTCAACCGTCAGTTTGAGCTCCAACCTGATAAAAACCTCCACCTTGTCATCCCGGCAGTCTTGGGTAACGACTATCTACAAAGACTTCCAAAGGTACTAACGCACATTCAAAGAGTTTCCAGTAAAAAAAATCGTTTCATGTGCCTACTAAGGTACCTCAAACAATTTGAATCTTTCGAAGACCTTTTGGCCTCTATTCCAAAAGATGCACACGAGCTGGCGCTTTGCAACAATTACCAGCAAGCAGTAGAGATGTACAACAATGTGCAGAAATGTAAATCCAACGTTCTTGTAGCTGAACATGGCATCCCTCAGTGGCTAGCAGAGAAATACTACTGCGGAAAGTTCATGCGTTACCTCCTCCAGGCTCGGTTGCTAAAATACCAGCTCACAGCATCATCAGCGCCAAGTAAACTTTTGCGTCAATATGCATATGGCATCCTCATACGTATGCTTGGGACTACATTCATCCGAGAGTACCCAGCTACTGATGGCAAAGTCAAAAAGATAAAAGTAGAGGCATTGGATTGCATTCAAGGAAGTCTTTTACCAAAACTCTCCGAAGTGGAAGATCTTAGCACAAACGACAGGAAGCAGCTGCTGTATAAAATGCTTGCCTGTGATCCTGTCCAGATTGAAGCCCTTGAAGAGAAGTGGAAACTGGTTATAGCATCAGTCGTCTTCTGGGCCAAAGCAACACAACCAATCAAAGAGCTTGTGCAGGCTCTACTAGTCTGCTTTCTTCTCTCTTCTGAAGCTTCTACTAAACAGCACGACCTTCTACCCCACAGGGCAGAGAGTTGGTTGGAGACACAGAGTGCCTTTGTTGCATGGCAATCTACCTACTGGGATAGTACAGGGCTTAACCAGCTACTAATGGAGCCACTGCAGTCGCCTTCCGCAGCCCTCCTGTTCGATGGCAAGCTAGCTATGAGTCTGGCAGCTGAGCCAAACATTGATCACAGCGTTACAGCATTCGGCATCAATCGTGACCTGTACCAAAGCCTCCTAGACATAGTCTTGTCCCAGTACAAGGTACCATCAGTGAGCTTGAAGACAGTAAAGAGACCTATGACAACATCAAGAAAATGGTTTCGAAGAGCAGAACCAGAAACACACCCAAACAAAGCAGCGGTCCCGCAACGAAAGAAAGTAACATTAGTCGCCTACATGAACAGCCAGGGAACATACGCAGCTACGGAAGAGACACAGTCCCAAAAAGAAACACACGTGTCAGACAGACAGCGTCACAGAAGGAGATTAGGGGATTGGCCATGGGGACCATTGACACAAAGACGAACACCACTCTCACTCATATACAGCTACAGTGCTGGGCTCCCACCCATAGGACTGGACAAAAGCCGGAAGCAGTACAGTCGACGTCAGGCAAAGAAGAAGCAGAGCATAGCCTCACAAATGAAAGAGGGTATCCCTAGGTACATGTTTGATCTGCTAGACGATGGCTGGGGTGACTGAAGCATCCTTTTTATTTGATATTAACCAAATCGCCTTCCCTGTCTATTGCTTTGTACATAAATTTTGATGCATGTATAATCATTTACTTGGAGTTCTGGCAAACGTAATGGCCCATATTACAAATTCCATATTTGGTCAATTCTGGAACACAATTTTTTTTACAGCAATATACTATTATTTGAAACTATAGAAATCTCCAAGTTTGGGCCTGAAAACTTCTCTGTGTGTGAGTTATGGCTCAAAGATATGAATAGCTATTTGTATTGCTAGAGTTAGCTACCCTTGCCCTCCAGCCTGTGTACTGAAGGCTAGGGTAACTCCAGAATAGAAAACACTTTCAGCCCCAAACTTTGGATTTTCTTTATGTCCACGTAGATGTTCCCTGAATACGTACGCGTAATATAGCCCATTCTTCATGGAATGGATAATAACCTGAAGTCACGAGGATGAATCCACCCCCTTTATATACTGGGATACAACCCCACCTACCTGCATTAGCTGAAGTTCAAAGCAATGTGTACATGGGGAGGTGCGGGTGTCTGAAATTAAAATTACATGTCTGAAGACTGATATTTCATATCTAAAAACCAGCCAAGTATTTTTACATACATCATTCAACTGAAGGTTGTGCTAAGCAACAGGTCAGTCTAAGCTAAATGCAGCTGTAGAATAGATTAACTTGGCTAGACAGTCTCATCATGTGCAGCTTCCAGCGAAAGTACTGACACAGCAATTTCGTATGCGCTTCCAGGTAGCGATCAGAACGTGCCAAAACAGAATTATAATCGTTACCTATCATTCTTTCGTCGTCTAGGCAACACAAAACTAACCTAGCTTGACGTACTGTGGTCTATTGAGCCCGCAAACTTCCAGTAGCTTCCACTGCGCTAGTGGCTATAGGCTAGGCACAGTAACGAAAAGACGTAACTTAGCGCACGTGATAATTGCGGACGAACACACACACACACGTACACACGCAAACTATTAAACCTGGTGCGCGCACGGCTAGTATACCTCCCGAAATACATCGCACATACGCGTATTGCGCGTGTACGCATAAATACGCTAGTTTCGGTTGCAAAAGCGCATACTGCTGTGTGGGAAGTTTAGGGTTGGGTGGATTTAATATGCTCGAAAATTATTTCTATTCCCCTATTCCCATAATTTTTTGCGACACCGGCCTGCCTGCCCGAGAGACTATTAAGCTTACTCAGATCAGCAGCGCATGAGCCGCCGTGGCCATATACATACTGTTTCTGTTTCCGTTTCCGGCCATTTTTTCCCCCCGCACGACTTTCGTCGCCAATCAGAAATACGAAACTGCGATTTCCATATTTTCGGTCATGGATAAACTATAATAGCATATGAACGTGTACTATGTATCATTCTTGTTGGGAGCGGACCTGTGCCCGTTAATACCCTGACTTTGACTTGTGAAGCAGAGATGGTGATCGCAGTTTGGGCCACTTTCCTGTTGTTTTTTGGGCTAGTTGAAGTAAGTTACAGATAGCCTCCAAATACTATAATATTATATCTCTTTTTTTTTACACTTGGATTGCAGAAAATGAATTACTGAATTACTAGCGTACTTGCAGGGGGTAGCTATAGGTGATCTGGTTGATGTTTAAGTTCATGTCGGGGTGATTAAATTATTGGTCCGAATGAAGAGCTAGAAACACACAGGTGTAGAAGCAATGGAGTGTAAACTATGTGCATGGGGATGAATGTGAGAGTGTGGTATATGTGCTCTGCATGGGAGTACAAGTGTCCTGTATAGAATAGCTGTTGCATTGGGTGGGAGCTTTGGTAGACTAGATTTTAACAAGGCAGGCTTTATTTCAGGGTGTGAGAATTGGGACAGGTATGAAGCCTTAGCTAGTTATATTCTTAATCTCGGATGCTAGGAAGAAGGAATTATAGCTACGGTAATCATGGATGGTGTAATCTCTGGTTGCTCTTGCTCTTGTCCTCTGACTGGAGATCTTACAAGCTCCACCTACGTCTGTGGGTGCATGGTCAATGGCATTAGTACTATGGTAGCAACATGAGTCTATTATTATTATTATTATTTACACTTGGATTCGTTTATAATTTTGATATGCATGCAACTGTGAACAACGTGGAATCTGATGCATGGGAAACACCTGACAAGTATGAGATGCCACACATTTTGACAGCTGAATAATCAAGTGTATATAACCACACTGTCAGGTGAGCAGTATTAAAAGAGGCTGATGAAAAGTGGGTAGTAGATTTCTTCAGGCCCTGGTTGTGCAGTTGCAGCTAGTAGCTCAGTAGCTATACTCATGCAAGCCTATGATTTTCAAGTAGCTACATGACATTGTATAGTATCTCTTGATTTACAGGTATTCTATCTGAAGTTGTGGAGTGTTAGCAAGAATAGACATAGCTAGCTCAGAGGAGACTACGTATACTTGCAAACGAACTATTATTAAATGCAAGGTAATACAGGCAGGCAGTGCCATCATCAGTCTGGCACTGGGGTCTAACAGTTATGCCTCTTCTTACACTCATATGACCTCACCACTGTAATAAAATGTAAAACTGTCCCGACATTAGCCGCTCGACTTGGCACCGAACGCACCCCAGTGCAGTTTCCGCGTAATTATTATTCACGTTTCAGTGAGCGCACACGGTGCCGCAGTCTCACTCGCTTATTTTTCATAGCAAGAATAAATTGTAACTACCGGTCACGCATCAATGGGAATATAATGAGATCATGTACTAAGCTTGAATGGGACCAGATCATGTGCACAGTAGCTGATGCAATCAGTAGCTAAAGGGAAGAGCTTTGTTTAGACTTATTGTATTTAGTCGGTTCCATGCCAAGTGTCCATACGCCTCTGTATAGCTAGTATCCCACAGGATATGGTAAACATCCTATGCACGGGGACATTGTAAGTGCTCCTTGAGCGCACACGGTGCCGCAGTCTCACTCGCTTATTTTTCATAGCAAGAATAAATTGTAACTTAGTCTAGCTACCGGTCACGCATCAATGGGAATATAATGAGATCATGTACTAAGCTTGAATGGGACCCTAATGAGATCATGTGCACAGTAGCTGATGCAATCAGTAGCTAAAGGGAAGAGCTTTGTATAGACTTATTGTATTTAGTCAGTTCCATGCCAAGTGTCCACCTCTGTATAGCTAGTATCCCACAGGATGTGGTAAACATCCTATCGGGACATTGTAAGTGCTCCTTATTAAATGTATAATGTTACATCATTCATTACTCATTTTATTGGTTGAATTCAGTTGGTTACATACTGACATAACCTATTCTTGGCATGGGAACAAATAGTAGCTACACAGCTATATAGCTAGTTACACCGTTCCAAAGCTTGTTCCTATACATGCATTGACCAATGAAGGTACTAGCTATAAATCAGATACACTCCACTCACTCCAGGTTATGAACATACAATATTACTTCTGGGTGCAGTGTATCCTATACTTATAGCCCAACCCACAATTCAGGCTAAGAATGGCCTAGTAGGCTTGCATGCTCCCAAGCAGAACGGTCTGGTGCACTATAACAAGTCCAATTTCTTGGGTCAATGGGCAGAGCAATGAGCAGAATATTCGAGGCTTGAACTGCTGAATAAATGTTTACTGAGGTCAGTAGCTACACTAATGTAAAAAAGTGTTGTGTATAATCATATATACTTGCTTTCTCCATGTTCTGTCCCAAAATTGTACAGTATAGCTAAGTAGCTACAAATACAGAACTTGCTGTATCTGAGGAAATACTTTGGATTGATTTTCAACTGACTAGCTCTTGTATCACCAAGACGAGCAAACTTCAAACTTGTAGCTATGATGAAAACTGCTAGTTTGTCTCAATGCAACCGTGGCCAAATCCTGACAAACAATTTATTAATTGTTAGTAGAAGATTACTGCATTCTAAAAGAAATTCAACTTGGTTCACCAGACTGTTCTCCATAGGGGTAAGCCTACGTCTGACCGGATACTGTAGCTAAGTGATGTTTGTCTGAAGGGGGTTACTGATCATAAAATTTGTCCATGCCCTGGGAATTTCATCTAGAGGGTGCATGGAAGGTAGATGATATGGTTGTTGTATATGACACAGGGTTGTTTCAGGCTGGGGAAATTAGGCGAGGGAGCTCGAGTCTACAACTCAGGAAGTTGTGTTAATAACCCCACTCTTCTGTGGGGTGTATATAAAATAGAAGGTCATTCCCCTGTGATTAATTAAATGGAGTAGGTGACTTCGAATTCATGAGTATATGCTAGCTATAAATTAGTAGCTAAGCACTAAATCTGTATAGCAAATATGTGTTCGTAAAGTCATTAATTTGCAGTTAGGCAGCTCACTGCATGTTGCTTGAGTCGGATCTCTCTACCCTTCTTTTGTATAGGCGGTGCCGTTGGACTCTTACCTCACCTTGGACATACAGGTTCACCATGTGCAAATGAAAGTCAATCCCTGCCAGTTACCAGCTGTGAACGGGCTTTCTGATCATGATAATGCTGATGGATATCGTTGTAACATTACCTTCAAATTTTGCCTCAGGACTCTGCCAGCAACTAAAGGGTGTCAGTATGGAGAGTTTACAACTACATACAGTGTCCTGCAAGATGCTGCCACTCAGGGATCCTTCTTGATCACCCCCAGTGGGCCCCCTTTCCCAAAGAATATAACTTTTCACTTCTTACCAAAGGTTTGTTGTCCCTTCTGTACATAATCCTGTTTGATATTTTATCATTGATATAAAGCCTCATTCCCAGCCCCATTTGTGTGCCTATTCTCATGATTAGCTATGTGATGCATATAGGATACAGAAAAGTGGTAGCTTGGATTTTTTAGTCTGGGTGCACAGCTGCAATTCTCAGCAATGGGATACTAGCTAATTAAAAGATACTGTTTTTTATATGTGGGGAGAGCCTGGGGACAAGGCTAAATTAAAGGTACCACCAAATTGGTAGCTATATCTGCTAAGATACGGGCATGTACCTGTAACTAAAGATTTATAATTATGGCTTCCATATGGTAAATTAGGTATTCAACTTGGCATTATCCATACTTGGAATCAAGCCCCAAAATTTGAACTAAGCCTTGGATAACTAGACTGTTAGTGATGGGGGGAGAACATTGTCTGGACCGCTACCATGCAGCTATTTAACACAGTGCTGAAATAAGCTGGGGAGTGAGGACAGGAAAAAGACTATGCTAAGCAAAAATTGGTAACTATACACTCTATACTACTGATGGTGATAACTGTACCCTGCTACATTTATAACATGCTTGCATGGCTATAGGTATAACATGCTTACATGGGCTATAGGCATTCAGCTGCTTACCTTGAAGGTACGTAGGCTGACTTCTCACTCTGAAATAGTTATTTTGGCAGCGCAGTAAATTCAGTCATGTTTCCCCTTTAGTTACAGCTATAGCTTTAGACAAATATGAGCTTATTAAGTAAACTCTCACAATCATAATTATGCAGTAGAGTCTACAGTTGTATATACTCAGTAACTCGCATAGCTTCACCTATTTTCTTTGGCCATGGGGATAGCTTTTCCTAAGGCTAAAATTGATGGTAGTCCACTGAACTAGACCTGTCTTGCAGCAACTAATTGGACATTTCTTAGCTTCTAATAAATTTATATCTACATATTTGCAGCTTTTATTTGAGCTAAGAGTGGAAGTTCTTCGTGATTCACACAAAAAGGAATCTCTAGCCGATACCCTTCTGATTAACTTCGGGCCAGATCTTTCAGTGAAATCTGCTGCATTCAGTGAACTGCAGCATATCGATGGCAAGTTTGGAAGAATGTCTATCGAACTGACCTATCGTCTAAGCTCAAACTGTCCAAAGGGTTTCCATAGCAGAGAGTGCTCACTTTCATGCAATCTACCTGAGAACAGTGCAGGGAAGTACATCTGTAACTACCTTGGGCAGCTAGTGTGCTTTGGCAACAGAATTTGGCCTGAATGTACCAAGTGTAGACCTGGATACTATGGAGCAGACTGTAGTCTGCATTCTGGTAATGAAAACAATACAGCCCAGGAATATCTGAAGGAGCTGTTTCTACTGGAATACACCAATAACCCTTGTAAGTTAGCCTCCAAAGTGTTATTAATCATGCATGTGAGACTGAACCTATAGGAAACAGTATCCTTTTCTTTTATATAGTACGTTTTGCTCAGCATCAAGCTGACAATGACAACAGTACCGATAATGATACACAAGTTAACGGCGATGGAGACAAAGATGATTCAGGCCTGTCATCTGGTCAGATAGTTGGGATTGTTAATGGCATTCTTAATATATACCTTCCTTACTTGTTTACTGGAATTTATTTTTATTTCCAAGTTTTTGCTGGAATTTATGCAGATACTGCTAAGTCTAAGAATGACTGTTGTGTTATTGTTGTAGTAGCACTTGTATTGCTTGCCCCTTACATTCTGTTTATAACTCTTCTAATTCCTTTTGTTGTTGTTACCATTGTTTTGTTTGTAGTTTTTGTTCTTGCCAAGATGGTTCGTAGTAAATGATTACTAGAAGAAGCTGCACATGTGCAAAAATGCCTCAAACAGTAGAAATATTGTAGCATGACTAGCTACAACTGACAACTGTTGGAATATTGTAACATCTGTATAGCTGAAATATTCTGGTTTGTGATATCATAGCTAATAGGTATGACTGTTGGCGCACGCGATGAAGCTGAACCGGCGCAGTGTTGTTGAAAACAACCAAGGACACTTAACCACTAGTACTAACGTGGATTGTGTGTGACACGTAACGCTATCCTCGTGGAGCTAAATTTGTTAGATTAGAGGGCCCTAGGGAACAGTTTTATTCAAATAATATATGGTCCCAATCTTGAATACTCTAATGTGTAACCAATTCACTTTTGTTCAAAAAATTGTGCAGGTAAGCTCTATAACTGGGAGGTTTCTGTTATCCGTTGGCCGTCAGCCATTTTGTGGACAATTGCTGTTAGTAATTAAGTTATTCCTAGGCTTAGTTACAATGAGCGAAAATTGTGTGTTTTAACTTTTTGTACTGTAAATGCGGTATTAACCCTAATTAAGAGTACAGCACCACCCATCCAATTATCTGTAAAATTGGAAATTGGCTGTATTTATATTGCGATTCAGTGGATTTTAGCAGGTGAAGTTGAGTATCGAATCAGATTTTGGAGATATCAGGTGATACATTAAGATATCATTTCCCTGAAGCTGAGGCCAGTCGTTTCTTTGTACCTCTTCAGTATCACTCGCGTGCATTTATAACGTAAAAATTCTCACGCGTGACTAGCTGGCTTGCAAGCTAGAGCCTCCCTTTTCACATGGCAATCGGAATAGGCTAGAGGAGAAACACCAGGACAGACTAATACTACAGACAACATTAGAAAGAAGCAGAAAGTGCAGTGCATGAGGCCATGCATGCAGACAGACTGACTAGTTACTGCTGCCTGGTCATGCTTAAGTGGTTGTGGCATAGCGGTGCATGACATGCATATGATTGTGCACCTATGGTTTTGACATCCGATTTTAGGCTTGCAATCAACCCACTGTTCTATTACTATTCTTTCATTCACTTGATATGTTCTCGACAAGACAAGGCCCAATGAGGAAAGACATAGTATCAACATTCCTTCTCTGTATTAAACGAAGCGACACTTCTAGGCACTTCCGCGTTTCGGTAGACATTTCGCAATTTCGCCTGTTACTATTTCGGCGAGACGCAACAATATCCCATCCTGTCGAATTTTAGACAATATACGGTAATACTTCATGGCTGCTATATATAATTACTAGAACAGTATCTATGATATTACCCCTGATTTAATTGCCTCCCTTCTGGCCTTCGGAGGAACTGCGTATACGTTTCGATCCTGGAGCAAAATAACGATCAGTGGAGGAGCGGTTAATAGCCAGAATACGGTACGTTAACAGTCTCGTTCCCAGGCTCAGTGCACTCCAGCTTTTGTCGATGCGAAAAAAGCTACGGAGTGGAGCCTGAGAACCTATATTAGTTAATTATATACAATCATCTCCGTCTTAAGCTTCTGCGTGGAAGATGTGAGCAAGGATACTTTATAGTAAGTGTCCTTGATGTGAGATAGACAGATTTCCATATTATGGAAACCTGATCCTTATATCTGGGATGCTATAAGTTTAGAAAATTATTAGCTATAGTGTGAACATGTTTACAACCAGTGCATGGCATTGTGTGTGTGTGACACTGACTGTGTGTGTGTGTTAGCTAGTTAGATAGCAACAAGGAAATTAGTTTGTGTCTCAGTCAGAAAAGTTTACCTGAGACATTCTCCCTTCAGCAAAATTAATACTAGTAACTGATAGTATTGAGACTACACTATAATCGACAAATGCCAGTTCCAGAAAATATTACAAGAAAGTCCATGTGGGCTTAGACCAGGGACTTGAGGCTACAGTGTCTGTATGTGGTGAGCCCGGTATATGTGGCCTGAATTTAAAACCTGAAGGGCTATAAGCGGATAATATAATTCTTTGTGCCTACTCTATTATGTTTATATGTGTATAGTAATGTACATTCCTATCCCCTTCTTTAGCTAGACTCTTCAGCCATGCAGAAGTCCCTGATGATCGTGGTATTGGCTATCGTTTTCTTGAAAAGTAATTGGTACTATATCTATAGCTAGTACAAAACATTCATGCTGTGCAGGCATGACTATACTGCATGAGGTAGAGACTTATAAGGACTCTTTGCATGGTCACCCCTCCTCTGTTAGGAGTGGTTTAATGGTTCTTTGAAGACATAGCTAACAAGAAACAGAGGTGCTATTATGATTCTATAATTACTTTTCAGGTGCTGATGCTCAGGACACATGTGGCTCTCCTACAGCAGCCCCTGGTGATAGCATGAGTGCAGAACTCTCAAACACCGGGACTTTTTACTTCTACCCCACAGCATTCAACTCCTCATGTGTGGGGACTGTCGTGGCATATGAGTTCTGTTATAGGTACACACGAACCAAAGAGATCCCTGAGGATGTTGTCGGCATAGTGGTGTTGGAGAGTGTGGGTGACAACTACAGAGTTGTCTGGACAGGAGATGAGAGGGAAGATCGCAACTGTGTTACAGATACATTGTTAGGAGTTGAGCGCTGCTGTGGGAGAACCGACCTGACTGCTGATCAAATGTTTACTGTCGGTACTGACCATGGTTATGGGTTTGTAATGCCGGGTACCACACAGAACATCCTACTCACCCTTGAAACCAGAGCTTCTGGCTATCTCCTGGCTGCTCCAGCATTACTCAGTGACCCAAACGCCCTCCCTGCAGTTGGTAGCAAACTAACCCCCGGGAATTTGGACATATCTTTTAGACAGTTACAGAATATCCAGCAAAGAAGTGTCCAATTCATCATTCGTAAGCACTGATAACTTTGCTAAATATATTATATTTTATCAGGCAAATGTAAATGCATAGTTGTTTTAATTGCTCAATACATGACTCTACCCGATGTTCATGCACACAGTGATTCAAAATCTGCATTGTAGCTACACGTTTATATTAATTGCATGGCTAGCTGGGTTCAGCTTCCTGTGTTTGTCCAGGACACTATCACCTCTTCCAGCTAGTAAGGAAGGTAATTCTCTTGGAAAGTCCAGTAGAATCACAGTACAAGGGACTATTGATACAACTTTGATGTCACAGTGGTTCTATGTTTGAGTCGTGGGAGTATAAATAGTGCTCCTGGACCCTCTAATCTATTTTCAAGGGGGACTGATTTCTAAAATATAATATAATTATACTCTTATTCTCAGAACCGCTGCCATCAGAACAAGTACAGCAACTTGAACCAGAATCCATGAACATTGTATTTGGCTTTGAACAGACAGTGTACAATACCACTGAGAGAGCTCATGCCAACGTAGAGATATGTGCCGCTGTGACTAGTGGACCACTCGAGAGAGCTATAACGGTCTCCTTTTCCGCCAGCAGTGGTACTGCTACACCAGCTGGTGGGTCCACAGTTGTATTATAATTATATATGTTTGCATGAGTCCAGCGTGTTGTCTCTGAGGCACATAATGATATGCATATTATGAGTATCCATTAGCTATGCAATCCTGGTTCTCTGCACACCTGTAATTGGGTGATCCCCATGCATGCAGTCTTTGTGTTGTATTATAGTCATTGAACGGTAGTTACTATTGTCTCAGATATTGATCTGGACTCTGTGAATGGCAGTCTACAATCACTGGACTGGACTAGTGGACTGGACTGGTGGACTGGACTACTGACTAGACTGGTCTAAAATGCCATGAACCACGTTTTTCTCTATGCTAAAGCTTCTAAAAGTTGTTGTTGTTAAGTTTTTGCAGTGAACAGTAAGTGCCCATGCCTGTTGAGGCACCCTGCACCTCAAAGTTTCAGTCAATGTGCATATGACCTTTGACCTGTCCATAGTGGCATGGACACATATAGCTTGGACAACCACTTGCTAGAAGCTTTAGTATCAAGAAAAACACATTTTGTGCCATTCATTAATTAGACAAGTCCACAAATCTAGTCCACTAGTCCAGTCCAGTGATTGTAGACCACCCTCTGTGAATTGCACACACCATCCTTTATTTATCATACTGTAATTAATAGCATGTTACATATTGTGTAAGAAACTCCCTTGTTTGTTATGTACCTGGCACAACATTGGGGATGCCTGCGTCAGTGCATGTTGTGTATAATTAATGATAATGGTAAATGGTAATGTTTTCCATGTAAGCAATCATAGTAATTTACCATTAATCCATGAGTTAGGCATCAGATGATGGTTATGATGGTTATTCACGCTTGAAATTTGCTTACAGGTTCCATTCTGTCCGTTTCACTGTTGATTGGTATTGCAGTGATACTACTATTGAGTTTTGTTACATGTTCCACCAAAATTCCAGGCAAAGTTCTGTTCCAGTAGCTGAAATACATCCCAATGTACATAGTGAGTTAGAAGTTCTTTCACTCAAAAATGACTGTGATTCGTTACCTCCTAATAATTTACCAGTCCTATATGGGCCATTTCTGGGAAGAGACAAAGACTTGAAAGAAATTAACTACTCACTAAATTTACTCTGCATCTTCTGGTGTTACAATGGTAAATATCTATGGTGCACCAGCAGTCGGAAAGTCTACACTAGCCATTTATATTGGCCGTACACTAGCAGCTCATGGATTTGCCATTCGATATATCAATGTCCAAGATGCACACTACCTACTAAGTGAACCTGATCAAAGTCACACTGTAGCAAAGGAATCTAAAGTAGGTATTGGAAATCCAAGTAAACTTACTCAGATATTGATCTATCTTGGTATTCACTAAGCGAAGGCCAATATGTACATGTTCTGGCATCAGCACAACACCTGCTTGAATGGGCCATGGGATTGAAGAATGATACACTTTTAATTCTTGACAACTGTGACCACTTCCTTCAGAGTGAAAAACATAAAAAAATGTTCAAGCAAGCATTGAAAGATTTACATGAAGCATCGAAATATCTAAGGATAATTACAACCAGTCGGATGCAGTTCACAATTTTTGATGGATTCAAATCGTGGCAATTAAACAGCCTGGACAGCAGTTCCGCTATCAAACTACTGCAGGAGTTAAATTCAATGCTCACTGCCAGGGACAGTAGAGAAATTGGTGAGCTAGTAGGCAACAATCCACTGGCGCTGAAAATAGCTGCACATCTGTTAAGGGAAAATAACCTTCTTAAACCACAGGAAGTAATAAGTGAACTCAAACGCAATCCCATGAGAATCTTAAGTCCTTCCACAAATGTAGAAAGTGAAAAAATACTACCTATTCTTCAACTTTCATACAAATATTTGAATCCGATTACTAAAACTTGTGCTCACTATTTAACTGATTTCCCAGGATCGTTCAGTACGGATGCAGGAATCAACATTTTAAATATGTCAAACTTTAGTGACCCTGAGTCCTGTATAAGGGGCATGTTCTATAGGTCACTCCTAGAAGTCTACAAGCATGCAGGTGTGCCTCGATGTCAGTTCCTCACTCTAATCAAGAGGTTCTTTGAACATGTTCAGCAAGACAGCCATTTGGATATTTATGCACAGGCTTCGAAGAAATTTAGTTGGAGCTACCAAGTATATTACTCACAACTCCTTGCTAATGACTCTCAATTGTACACAGAAAATGTGGATAAATTTCAAAGTATCACCACATTGGAAAATGACATTCACAATATTCAAGAACTCTTTGAAATGCTAAGAAAGGAACAACTAACAGAAGATTCCATTGTAAGAGTTGGCCATAGCTTATGCAGTGGCTTACTGTCAGAAGTCTTTCCTAGCATTGAATTATTGAGACATTTGAAGAAAGTGATCTTTATTCTTTTGAATAAAAAGTTTCATATATTGGAAGGCGGTGGTGAGCATTTATTTAGCAAACAACTTTATGTGAAGTTATTTTCGCAAGCAAAGCTATATCTGACTGCCATTGACTCTGCATACTGTTACATAATGTGCTTAGACTTTGATGCAGACAAGATATTTCAGAGAAGGAAAAAACTCTTTCCTGTTAACAAAGAATTGCAGAGATTATTAACGGAGCTAGAGGAAATTTCTGTTAATTATGATCATATATGGGCATGTGGCCATGACTGCAAGAGCATTACTTCAGTGATGTAGCAAGTTTGGATGATGCACCAGCGATTATATTCACTGCATTTACACTTGCAGTTAAAGTGATTGTAGTGTTGATAATAGGAGCTATATATCTGTAACGAGATCTGGAATTTGGTAGTAA
Organism: Phakellia ventilabrum; assembly: GCA_963921505.1. Lineage (NCBI taxonomy): Eukaryota > Metazoa > Porifera > Demospongiae > Axinellida > Axinellidae > Phakellia > Phakellia ventilabrum. The sequence continues at coordinate 5,279,375 of OY997386.1, read as the reverse complement.
GTGTACTAGAGTGGTGCCAGCTAATACTGTAGTTTTTATCACAGTTCCCATTTGTTTAGTTTTAAATGTTATAGACTGCTCTTTTATGTTTATAAACGATGCCTTCTCTTGGCACTATGACAGTATTATTATGGGAGCAGTTATAACAGCCGTCCTCTATAAAGATATTTCTGGTTACCTGGGTAAGAAGACAATTGTATTAGGATTGACAGCACTTTTGCTATTAAGTGATGCACTAGTTCTTAAACTTCCTGTACATGTTTTGTTGATTGCTCAAAATTTATTTATTAATAGACACTGCTTTGATTTATTATCATTTGTACTTCTAATATTGCTAAGTGGATATATGTAGTAGCTACACGGACACTGTGTTAAACATATAATTTATGGTTTTTGTCGCGTGTACCGTCTGAAATTTTTCTATGATTGAGTTGGTTATACTACAGTAATTGAATGGTAGCTATTATGAGTAGTATGGAAAGTGGGAAAATTGTACAAATTATGTGTACGTTCTATAAACATCTGTTTCGTTTTCCATGCATGTACATTTAGCTAATCACTGCGCTGACCATAGAATCTGATATCTAAAAAAATTGGACCTGCTTGTAAGGAGGCCTATCCATTGATGTTCAGTCACGTGAGCACCTTAAGCTTAGGGGGGCCTATAAAGCAGTTCATCGTTTGTATTTATGGAGGCCTAGCTACCTGCATGCCATTACTTATGAAAGGACGGAATGATATAGTAGCAAGACATATTCCTACATCTTGTAAGTGCTCCTTGGGACTATATAGTCTCAGAGGCCATGCATGAAGTTTTTATCCTGCGCAAGCATAAGGAAAGTTCGTCTGGCCCGCAAGATTATCTTTAGTACAATCCGTTAAGGCTTCAAGACATGCAAGAGTTAGAAAAGCATATTCCTCAGCAGTGATCAACACCCCTGGCTTCAGCATGGTCATAGTTAACTAAGTATACTGTCCGTAAATTACACGTCCTACCGAAACTTGACAAGCGGACGAAGAAAGGACTTGTCCGAAAAGAATATCCTGCAGTTTGTTCCTTTTGACTGTCGAGGCTGGTTTCTGACATGAGCTGAGCCAGTCAAAGTGAGAATGCTCGGGATGTCTATGGCTACTGCACAAATTATCGGCCATGGTCATGGATCATTAGTATGAGTGGGAGGAGCCTTCAGAAAGGAGACAGAATTATGCCTCTAACATGCTGTGACGTAGGGTTTAGGTAGACCCTACGACACGGCACGTCACAGCATGCTCGCTCGTATAATGAACACACACAAAGCAGGGAGGACTGGGAATGAGGCTAAAGTAACTGTATAACATATGTCTTGAGGTTATCAAATAGCTTATCTTGTGGGTATAAACCTGTCCACGCTTACACAAACCTGTAGCGTGTGTGAGGTACCTCCAGGGTTTAAGAAGACACGTCCCAAGGGATTGTACTGGAGCTTGTTTGAAGTGAAGATCTTGCAATGGGACAAGTAGCATTTCCCGAGCTCACTTTGTAAAGGAGGGTCTTTGTCTAAAGCCTGAGAAAGAGGTGGGCTTATACTCATAGGTAATATGAGACATGAAGAGTGTGAATGATATTCCTTGATTAATAAGGACATTGTAATCGGTCTTGTGCTAAGCCTTGTGCCCAGGCTACACCTCCTTGGGGATAAGGCAGTGTCGAGGTTATCTTGTGCCCAGATGTCTGCACCGTCCATCAAAGGAGTGTCTGGTATCCTGTGTGAACGTTCTTGCCACAGCCTCCATACTAGCTGATGGTCACTGTAGGCACAGTATATTCCATACCCCATGTAAATGTTGCATAAAGGATAAAGCTGACATCTGAATGGAGCTTGGAATGGTAAAATGCAGTTTGTGACTTTCATGATGCCAGATGCTCCTTTGCATGGAGGGCATGGAAGTCTGGACACAAGACTACACTGTATTATGTATGAGTGAGTGATATTCCTTGAATAGTAAGGACACTATTATATGGATGTGAATGTGGGTGGACTACAACCACAGATCTTGTATTTCTCCTGTTCTGTTCCCGGGTGGGCAGCCATAAACAGATCACACGGCTTCTCAAGACTAGAGAACTACATTTAAATCCTTGTGTTGCTAGGAGAGGGGGAGTGGCCCTGCACCCCCTGGGAGGGTTCCAGGCTGTCTTACCTGCCGTTGGAGAGGTGAGTGTGTGTGTGTGTGTGTGTGTGTGTGTAGAGAAGCTTATGCTTGTGCATGCTAGCATCACAACATAAATACCACACACACGCACACACACACACACACACACACACACACAGACGTACATGCAACACACCACTTTCTTGCCGAGTCCTATGACCTCAGAGAACAACCCCAGGAACCTCCTTATGTTTCTAACTCAGCAATGGTGGCTGGCCGTTGTTTGAAGTTCTCTACAGCATAGTAGAATCAAAGCGTCAAACCAATTTAAGATGCATCTCAAGTCAATAACCCTGATGACACTAACTGCAAGAATGTATGATAAAAATAAATGTAGAGTGAATAACTACTAGATTTTGTCTGTTATAGTATACTCCTCTTGAAGGCTCAACAGTACTGTTACTGTACTACACTATAAAAAGAAGGCAAAATTGGGGCTCTAAAATAGAAAATTTGTAATTAGGAAGTTAGGAGTGAAACCTTCTAATGGCTGCCACAGCATCTTGCTTGCTCCAGCTCCGATTAATGTAACAGGTATGCATCATATTGCACATGTCTACAATACATTATACACCAATGAGTATTGTGTATTGATAATTAACCGTAGGATATTACCAACCTCACAAGGCCTTTGTGGTAGGATACCCACATCCAAGAAAGAGAGTTTTCTTTCAGGCAGTTTCTATAGATATATAAAAAACATAATGTACTTTTCACCCCTCTGCTGTTGTAGCTACTGTAGTAAGAGAGTACGTGGCATGGTGGTGCATAATATGCTTGGGTAATTATAAATTGCTACAGAACTAGTGGCTCAATATCCAAGATGACCTGTAGACTCGTATATGTAATAGCATGGTTTGGAGTGAATTTTAGGATAAATCGTACGAGTAATGTACCAAGGATGGGGTTAAATTACACGAGGCAAAGCCGAGTGCAATTTGCCATCCTAGGTATATTACAAGTATGATTTATCCCAAATTTCACTCCAAACCATGCTATCACATGTTAATCTTATAGCTCCCAACAACAGTGAAATATCACATAGCAACAGTGAAATATCACGAAGAGTGAAATATCATAATAATTTCATTGTTTCAAATAGGAGTTTACCATTAGCTCTACAACAGCTATGAGATTAGTATATTTATATACATATAGGTTAGTGGTCATATTAACAGCAAGAGCCAATCTAAAATCTATCAAAGCCATTTGGGCTAACGTGTGGCTTCATATACTCAGCAGTAGCACTTGCCAGTAGGGAAAACGAAGGTCACTAATGCATCTTCAGAAAATTATTGCTTCATGTTCAGGTGGGAAGCACCATAGAGGGCGTTTTATCCAGTGGCAGCTGTATATTGTAGGCCATGTCGACCAAAATGAATATGTACGATTATGGTCACTTTCAGTGTCATAATTTGTATGGGTAATCACATGGATTTGAGTGCGATTTGGGAATAATTGCATGAGCAATAGGTAAGGTAATTGCACGAGCGAAGCGAGTGCAATTTTGCCTATTGCAAATGCAATTATTCCCAAATGGCACGAGAATCCATGTGATTCCGCATATCATTACAGTTCCTATAGGTACAGCCTTTATTGAACTAAAAAAGTGTGCGATTACAAAAAGTGTGCGATTATGGAAATAATCGCACTCTTATCTATAGGGGTGAATGTCCTAATATAGTATGTGATTAGCAGTATAAAGCTAGCCGCGTACCCAGCACGTGCGCATTACGTAACCAAAAGCCTGGGCATAGGTACGAGGTTGTTTGCGGTGGACAGTATTAAAAATGCTTGTACAGAGTTCGATCGGTAGTTCATGGGTTGGATGGGGATGGCGTGGTTTGAACTTCAGACCAGAGAGTGCCATGGCTCGTCCAGCTGCAGTGCGGTACTAGACATGATGTACCACTACAGCCCCGCCCCTTAACTTTTTGTATTTTGCCATGACGTAATTATAAGTGGTCTAGCTAGCTTTCGCGACCTGAGTCCTGCGCAGTGACAGCTTTATCAGCTCAGCCTATACAACGGAAGCCTAAAATCTGAAGGTATATTGTAGTAGTAGTCTTATAGCTTGTCCGCTGTATTTATAGCCCCTCCCTATTTTGCAGCTCTGAACATTACTATTATAGCTATAGTGCTAGGAGGTACCAGCTTGAAATATAGTCAGATATGATTAGCTGCATACTCCTAGCTACTACTATCAAAGTAAGGATACAAGCAAGTGTGGCATATTTCATGTTCAATAAACAATGCCATGCTGAGCAACTGAAAGACCAAGCCAAACTGCATGGTACTGGCCAGACACACCAGAAGAGATAGGTACCAATTATGGTACATGTACAAGCCCGCTGTACAGCAGTCTCACATATGAATCAGGGAATGGGCTCACTCCGGCTTGGTCGAGTTATTTAGGAAATTTTAATAAAATTTGGAGCTGAAAAGTGGGGTGGTCTAAATATGAGTGGTGGAATTAATATGGTGTCTAATGCTCTATCCAGCATATACTTCCTTGCCGAGTCATGAATACTATAGATTCCATAGCCCAGTGGTATGTGCGCCTGGGAACGAGGCTAAGTGGTAAGTACTTGTGGAGATATTTTGTATACACCACTGCATAAAATTTACCATATAAAAGTTTGGAAAAATGAATGGCTCAACATGCATCTTCTCCATTATGCAGAAGGCGTCATCAACATATCGTCTCCAGATCCATGTCGGCTAACTCCTCAAATATCTAGGTGTTAGCTATCACAGGGGACACGGGTGATCCCATAGTAGCTCCATCGCTTTGTTCGTAGAAGTCGCATAATCGTCTAATACTTATAAATTTCTATGAGCCTTATGAAAGCGGGAATTTACTGGTGAAATTAAGGTTAATTATCAAGGATTTCGTAATAAACCATATAAAAAAAGACAAAATTCACACTTGTGAGATCAAGAACGAAGTAGCTCATACACAGCTCGAAAACATAAGCCACAATCCCTACACTATTGAATACTAGAATTTGGACTCTTCATTCAGTTCATACAAACCATGAAATTGAGCATCCAAGACCTGGCACTTGTGCATAAGGATGTCTACGAGGCACGATCAAAGTGGTACAACCTTGGACTACAGCTCAGGGTACCTCCAGCCACTTTAGATTCCATAGAGTCCGAAAAACATGCTCCTGATGCATCCCTTCGTAAGGCTTTAGCAGTATGGTTGAGAGGAGTGGATCCTTGGCCAACTTGGAGCTGCATGACAGAAGCACTCAAGAGCCCCACTGTGGGAGAGTTGCAGTTAGCTGTTCTCCTGGAGAGGAAGTACTGTGACTATGGTCACATAGAAGAGGCTCAGAGCCAGGCCAGGAAGTCAAGCAGGAGAAGAAAAAAACCGATGTGTAAGTTCTTTTATTACCACTTAATCTAGCTGGTTCATGCATACTTATTACTATGAATACTGTGATAAGTGGAAACAGCTGACTATTACAAATTACGGTACATAAATAACTGGCTTTACTAAAGTATATGATTTTTGGAGCCAGTGCATCTCCTATTCCTCATCATTGATTAATGCCATATTAACCAGAGACTGAGGCTTTAGATACAACATTGGTGATGCTTGCATCAGTGCATATTGTGTATAATTAATGGTAACGTCTTCCATGTAAACACTCAGAGTAATTTACCATTAATCCATGATTTAGGCATTAGATGATGATTGTGATGGTTATTTATGCACTTGAAATTTGCTTACAGGTTTTCTGTCCATTTCACTGTTGATTGCTATTGCAGTGATACTACTATCGAGTTTTGTTTACATGTTCCGCCAAAATTCCCAGCAAAGTTCTGTTCCAGTAGCTGAATTTCACCCCAATGTACATAGTGAGTTAGAAGTTCTTTCCCTCAAAAATTGCTCTGATTCGTTAGCTCCTAATAATTTACCAGTCCTCTATGGGCCATTTCTGGGAAGAGACAAAGACTTGAATGAAATCAGCCACTGGCTAATTCACCCTGCATCTTCTGGTGTTACAATGGTAAATATCTATGGTGCACCAGCAGTCGGAAAGTCTACACTAGCCATTCATATTGGCTATACACTAGCAGCTCATGGAATTGTCGTTCGATATATCCCTATCCAAGACGCACTCTACCTAGTAAATGAACCTGATGAAAGCAGTCCTCAAAGTGACACTGTAACAAAAAAAATTAAAGTAGATGTTCAAAATTCGAGTGAACTAGGTGTCTCTAGATCGTACTCAGATATTATTCTATCTTGGTATTCACTAAGTGAACAGCAATATGTTCTGGCATCAGCACAGCACCTGCTTGAATGGGCCATGGGATTGAAGAATGATACGCTTTTGATTCTCGACAACTGTGACCACTTCCTTCAGAGTGAGCAGTATGAAAACAGATTCAAGCAAGCATTGAAAGATTTACATAAAGCATCCAAATATCTAAGGATAATTGCAACCAGTCGGTTGCAGTTAAAATTTTTAGATGGATTCAAGTCTTGGCAATTAAACAGCCTGGACAACAATTCAGCTATTGAACTACTCCTGCAGGAGTCAAATTCAATGCTCACTGCCAGAGACAGTAGAGAAATTGCTGAGTTAGTAGGCAACAATCCACTGGCACTGAAAATAGCTGCACATCTAATTAGGGAAAATACAATATTTAAACCACAGGAAGTAATAAGTGAACTCAAAAGCAACCCCATGAAAACCTTAAGTCCTTCTACAAATGTAGACAGTGAAAAAATACTACCTATTCTTGAACTTTCATATAAATATTTGAATCCAATTACTAAAACTTGTGCTCACTATCTCAGTAACTTCCCGGGATCGTTCAGTACAGATGCAGGAATTAATATTTTAAGTATGTCAAACTTTACTGACCCTGAGTCCTGTATAAGAGGCATGTTCTACAGGTCACTCCTAGAGGTTTACGAGCATGCAGGTGTGCATCGATGTCAGTTCCACACTCTAGTCAGGGAGTTCTTAAAATATGTTCATCAAGACAGTCATGCGCAGACTTTGGAGAAGTTTAGTTGGAGCTACCAAGTATATTACTCACAATTCCTTGCTAATAATTCTCAATTCTATGCAGAAAATGAAGATAATGTTCGAATTATTACCACCTTAGAAAATGACATTCACAATATTCGGGAACTTTTTGAAATGCTAAGAAAAGAACGGCTAACAAAAGATTCCGTAGTGAGAGTTGGCACTAGTTTATGCAGTGGCATACTGACAGAAGTATTTTTTAAGAATGAACTATTCAGACATTTACAGAAAGTGATCTTTATTTTTGAAAAGTTAATGGATATGGTGGAAGTCAGTGAACTGGATGATAGGATACGTTTAATATTCATCAAGTTACTAAACCTATATCTAGCCTATATTGACTCTGCATCCAACTGTGTCACAGTGTGTTCACAAATGTTTAACGAAGCGAACATACTCAGTTTTCAGAGAAGAATAAACAGCTTATCTGTCAATAAAGAACTGCAGAGCTCAGCAATGGAGCTAGTGAAGCATTCTCTGTGGACCTGTGGCCATGAGTGCAACAGATTTTCAATTCTAAATTTAGTAGTAAGTTTTTTAAGACGCCCAAGTCTGTCTATAATATTTATCGTCATAATTGCAGCTGATGCGGTTGTAAGTATTAGTTATACCTGGATGGGCAGGTTCATTTTGGATGGATCTGGAATGGTGAAAGCTATTACTTGTGCTGTCATTCTGATGATCAAACTCACTACTGCTCCTCTACTGTTATCCTTCAGTGTGCACAAATTATTGCATTGGCCTTTATTGAAACTAGTCATATATCCTTGTGATCTTGGAATAACAGCACTTTTTCTACTATATAATTTAAAGCATAGGCACCGCATTGAATTTCATTTGTTATTACGTATGGTTACAATATTATTCTATGGATTCTATATATGGAGTACACCATAAGTAAAAATGCATAATATTTCTGTACACTAGAAATTTTATAACACTACTGTATGATTAATTTGGTTATACATGTATGTAAATAATCTATGGTTACAGTGGGATTTCTATTTAGAATTTACTGAACAGTTATTCACTTGCTATTTAGACTGAGAGATACGTTGACATACAACGGAGCAGGTGTTTATGTGAGACGGCAACAATTAATGGTGACATAGTCTGGGCGGATAATATGGCGACGGCACAGTTATTGTATCTATGATGGCACTCAGTGTAGACATGGTGGAGCCGCAGGGACTAATTCATATGGTTATGGTGAGACACAGGGCTATGGCACAATAGATCCTAGTGCTCCTTGGGACTACAGCTACAAGACCAGACGAATTTTCTTTCTTTTGGACTCCACCAGCATAAGAAAAATTCGTCTGGCCTATGACTTTGTCTTTAGTAGACCCAAGGTTAAGGCTTTCAAGACATCTGACTACAACCACTCCTACTGTAGGAGTGGTTAGTACTATCCCTTACTGGCTTACTGTACAGTATTTAAACATCAAACTGCTTGATGCCTGACCTTGAGAATCAGGAATGGTATGTAAGAGTTAGAAAAGTGTATTCCTCAGCAGCAGTGATAGTACACCACCACCAGGCTGCATTGTCATATAGGACTTCTCCAAATGTTGAGCCTTACACAAGAGCTAATCTACCTGTGAGGACAAGGAGGGTGGTAGCCGGGTTGCAGGCTTGGTGCCTGCCTCTTCAGGTCGAGCTCGGACGATACACATCTCCTAAAACTCCAATTGAAGACCGCATATGCAAACTGTGCAATAAGGGAGTCGAAGATCAAGAACATTTCCTACTTTCTTGCTCCGGCCTTCGTGAGACTAGATCACATATTTTTCATTTAATCCACTCCATCAATCCCGACTTCCTTTCGTACCCCCCTTTTATGAAATGCAAGTACCTACTGCAACCTCAGGAACATATACACTCTATCACTTCTGGTATATATCACTTATATGTCTGTCGACAGAATATATTATACAACATTCTCAGTTAATTAGCTATGTGTGCATTTGTTTGTATTACTTGCCCTCTTCTTTCTAAATAACCTGCCCCTCAAAAAAAGAAAAAAAGAAAGGGAGCTCCAATCTCCTCTCTTACTCATATGAGCCGGCTGTATTCGCAGGTGACGGGAGGGGCTTACAACTGATGTGAAGATGGCCGAAAAGAAAATTCTGCAATTTGTTCCGTTTGCAAGCAGGCTCGAGGCTGGTTTCTGGCACGAGCTGAGCCAGAGGAAGCTGGAAAAGTATATGCTCAGCGAAGATGCTCGGGATATCCATGGCTACTACACAAACAGTGAGTCTACAGACGTAGTCAGCATGAGTGGGAGGGGCCTTCATGCTCACAAGGCAGAACTGAAGGAAAAAGGTTGGACAAGGCTGTTGACCGCCCACCCACATGTAAAGAAGCACGATGGGAAACAGGAAATTTATTTGGAGTTGCCTTGAGTACTCGCGGGTACCCAGACCCTCGGAAAACCGAGGGTCTGGGTACCCGAGACTAGGGTTAGGGGGTGCGGCCAGGCTACGGGATGCCAATATATGCACTTCCTGCTGTAGCCTGGTTCCCGGTGCAGAGGGAGGGGGAAAGAGTGCCTGGTGTCCACTGTATGCGCATGCGCGTTAAATAAAAGAAATCTTGGAAAACCGTATCACTAATGACTATTTCCGTGTGACGAAAACGTCACGTTCAGATACGAGTTCGCTAATGTTTCCGTGTCACTACACTGTAGCAGGCTTTAAGCCTGTAGTGATAGTTTTTCGCCCGGTTGATGTTTAGAAAGTGATTGGTAGTTCGATTTTTCGATCCCGTTTGCCACTGAAAAGCCTAGAAGGCCAGATCTGAGATTGAAAATCGAGCAGCTCACAGCCCGGGGTGTAGGCCTGGGACCGAGGCTAGAGGGAATGTGCATGTGGCAGTCCCAGGTAGAAAGGAAACATTATTGCATTGCGTATTTCGATCACATCACTGCGTTGAAAGCACTGTATCTCTGAACTTCAGTGAACGAGGCTCATACGCGCTGCTTAGTATCAAAAAGTGAGGCTTCTACGCAACGTGTATGAGCCCCGCCCTTAACGGAAGCTCAGAGACAGTGGTTTGAACGCAGTGATGCGATGGAATAATGTTTGTTTTCTACCCAGGACTGCCACACACGTATTTCCCTTTGATGTTCGATCCAGTTGTTAGGGAGGGATAGAATCTTTAATACAGCCAACTGTGTACTAATACATAGCTAGATAAGTCAAGACAAGCTCTTTGAGAACAGAGCAAGAGAATAATGGTAAGTATATAGCAGCTTGCTTTGCAACTGAAAGTACATTTTGGAATGTCAACGCTGCACTTTTTGGCTTTTGAACACCCTACAAAGCCATGGTACAGCTGGCCAATGATCTCATTTAATTTAGTCTGGTCTCATCAGAACCACAGGGTACAAATTCCATGTACCCAGTTGCAGTTACTTTGATCCCACATAAGATCAGAGAGTGTGGTTTTATCATCTGTGGCCCCACCTGTGAGCAATATGTGGTGTTGGCATGGCCTCTGGCATAGCTGCATTCTCATGAGCTAGCCAGTTGTAAGAATTAAAACTATGTGTATCAGTATAATATTGGAGGTCTGCGTAGCATTACTTGAAAAAAGGACTGATCTTGACTCTCCATACACTGGCCATGTGCAGACAATTTGACAGATGCATATTCTGATTATTGATTACACAATCAAAACAGCAATTGTTTAATGAAATATGCAATGAAAGTGTAACACCCAACTATCACCAGCCCGTCTTGTTGGGATTGTTCCCATGTTGGCTTGTATTAGCACAGAGCTCGCTTGCAGTACTACTGTACAAGGTACGTAAAAACTGCAGCGGAGAGACTGGGATTGAGGCTCTCACCCATCTGCCTTGGTGAGTGTTAAAACAAATAGTGTATGGCAATTGACCAGACTTTCCTTCGTGTTTCCAGTGAGCGTCTGGCTACGCAAGAGTAGCCTTCAGGAGGGTAAAGCCTCCATCTGCAGCACTTGTCCAAGGCTTGACTGTGGCTGCTGTAGGAAAGTGGAGAGACTGTACTGCTTTGGAACTGCCATTCACATCACCCAATCATGTCCAGTCCGCATAGCGTTGTAGCTACCTGTGTTATTCAAAAGTTCCGCGATGTAGTTTGTTGAATCTATGTTAGCCTCCTTCCCAGGCTCTACTCTCTCTCATGCAAGAGCCTGGGAATGAGGCTGGGAATGAGGCTAACTTGAAGTAACTTTTAGTATGTAATACAGCAAGTGCAGCCAAGCAGTTTGTTTCACACACACACACACACACACTACTGGCCCTCACAGATGGAGTATGTACACATGCTGAATGCTACCATGACTGTGTGCTACCACTCGTGCAATATGTGCCATCCTAGAAAATTATCAGACGGAGGACGGGATCGTAGTTCCGGAACCCCTGAGGGTATTTATGCCACCTGGACTCACAGAAATCCTCAAGTTTGTAAAGCCAGCTCCCATCGATGAACCCACGACTAAGAAACAGAAAAAGCAAGCAGCTGGGACAAAAGCCGCTCAGCCAAAAGACAAGTGAAAATTTTATTATATGAACATCAGCAGTGAAATAAGCTGGCTGAATTTGTTTATGTAGTTAGGACAATCAGTGTTCAATGTAATGATAAGAGATTATTTACTCAATAGCAGTAGCAGTCTACAACAGAGTGTATTAGATAATATGCTTGCTTACACCAGGAGCGTTCCTGCTTACACTAATAATAAATTATTGTTTGCTAACATCTGTACTGCACAGCTGCCATTTCCCTCACAACTAAGTACAAGTACATACAGTCAGATAGCCACACTAGAATAAGCAGTATCTCGCGGGCCAGACGTCTGGCCCGCGAGATACTGCTTATTCTAGTGTGACTATCTGACTGTAGCTAACTAGTCTCGTACCTAGACCTTGGCTCCTCCTCATCTGGTCATGAGACTACCCATTTCCCTCACAACTAAGTACAAGTACATGCAGTGGTGAACTCGTTTCCTCTGAAGCAATGGCTGGATAGCTTTCTACATCACCTGGAATGAGGATTGCACACGTTTCTATTGTGAAACTGCAGACCACTATATCTTCTATGCATGCACTTTCAAAAGTTTATATGATGTCAGAGGGTGATCCGAGGAACAACCTATTCCTTTGCTGTGTAGGCCTGAGCTAATTATTCATTTGAATTTGCCTATTATTCAAATCCTGAATTCTTGCTAAATGTCCCTATTATTCTTTCAAAAACAGCCGATTATTCCCAAAAAATTACAGCACATAAACTCATCAAAATACATTAATGCATGTGTATCCATTGCTGCTGCTGTGCTAATGGCTTACGTGCACAAGGTCTCGCAAGGCTGCTGCCAAACCATATATGGTAGGTGAGAAATGGCTTCACTACGTGCATTGTGTACACAGCACTTTCCAAATAAGGTAAAAAGCACTTAAGACGCTGCTGCTAATTATTAGAATGACGTAATCTACGTAAAACATGCCGATTATTCTCGCATTATTCTTATTCTTTAAGTAACCGATTATTCTCAAAATTATTCCCGCATAATTAGCGCAGGCCTAGAGCTGTGGCTGCTAATTTAATTGCTCACATACTCAATAGGAAGTTAAGTTTGTCGCGTGCGCAATAGATTTACCGATGTGGGGGGGTATTATAATTAGTCGGCTGCAGATCACATTTATAGTACTGAAGCAGTATAGACAGATCGGCAGGAAGAAAGTGATCTACGCACTGTCGTAACTTGGTACCAAATTCGCGAGCCCCACTGAGACTCCCAAGCATCAACTGCAGGCAAGCTAGAACCGCCATTATGATAGCTAATAATCGTCTATGGCGGTTCTCTTATCTACCACTACCACTATTCAGCCATGCATATGCAGATAGTACAATTTTTACTATCTGCATGTGCAAGACTGAATGTTCTAGTGGTATGTGCGCACGCACTAGTCTCGGGTATCCAGACCCGACGGGTCTGGGTACCCGAGACTATGCACGCACAACATGCTATTGTGTGCATAGCTCAGTGCTAAGCTGGTTACTATAGCCTCGTTACCAGTCCCTCCACTCCAGCGTTTACGTCGCTTGCAGTACTGCAGGCGATGTAAAAGCTGTACTGCACGTTCAAGAATATTTATAGGTCGGCTTGAAAATAAAAAAAGGCAATCAGCAAGTGATTAATACTTCCTGTTTGCCTAATGCTGGCACTTATAATTGCACGGCACTTCTAGATCTAGCTAATAGCATTCCAATTGAGCCGTCAACCTTTGAGGGAATGGTTGGGCACCCCCTCAAAAACCTTGGCATGCAAGTAGTTTTGGCTATAGAGCGGTTGCAGGTGATGTCACGACCGTATAACTAGCTGCTACTGCTACACTTTCTGTTTAGGCCACTCCAATATGATTGTTAGTTTCTGCTCACCCGCCCGCACGCTGCTTCAGGGCCGCCCGAATTTCTCCATTATCCCATTATTGCACATGTGCATGAGCCTTTTCATGCACATACTGGCTCCTGAATGGTTGTAGCATGGTTGCTGCGTCGTCTTTCTCCAAGGCCTACTTAAAATTGAAGATTCTCAACAGTAATGACGAAGCAGCTACAGTTAGCGCTAGCACCTATTTCCAGGCGGTTGTGCTACCGCAGCTACTGGTAGAGCCGGCACGAGTACACGTTCGTTTGATAATGGCATAATGGCTACCCGCCCGCCCGCATCACTTCCTAAAGATCATGCGAGCAGAAACTAACAACCATATAATTGGAGTGGTCTTATTCCTTACTTCCGTGTGGCAAAAGAGTGGTAGGTTCTATAGTGAACTCACAAAATTTAATAAGAGCAGCTTGAAACTTGCACTTTTAGTATGTCAACTAATGCTGTGGCGTAGTTATCATGCAGGATAAATTCAACGAATCTGCCAAGTACAGCGGGAGTATCGCAATAACTTCCGTTTAGCTATCATTGAACACATAACGTTCTTTTTGCCATGTGGAAGTGCTTAGTCACGTGTTTTCGTGACGTAGTTGCAACTGCTCTATATGAACCATGCATATTTTTGTGGGGGTATATCAGTGGCGTAGGAGCCGTAGCGGCCGTAGCGGCTTTGGCCGCTACACTTTTCGCCTAAATATTAATTATTCATAAGCTGCAACCCCACCAACCGCGAACCCTTCAAGAGGGAATTTGAGTTGTTAAACGCTGTTTCCAGCCCTCATGGTTCGCAAAATGGCCATGGCTAACCGTATACATTATGTAGAAGAGCAAGACGTCGCTCGTGCCCTTTTAAATTTTGGCTAATTTGTAGACGTTAGGTTGCGCGCTCGGCGCTACAGCCGCGTAGTGTCTTCAAGCCTCCCCACTTCCAAACTGCTTCCTACGCACCTGTATATAGCTAGGTATATTAATGATCTGCTATTTTTTTGTTTCCAGAACCATGTTTCTGCTTCTGTTACTGATATCTGGGATTCTACTTGGTGATGTCGAACCTAGGTCTGTCAACTCTATTCCTCTGAATTCCAGTGAACGTGATTTTTACTACATGCTTGAAAGTGTATTTGAAAATGCTCTAGATCTCTCGAATGTCGGTGGTGAAAATAGTTACAAACTTCAAAGTGGCTTTGCTGCCGTATTGAATTCCAATTAACCGCTGCAGTGTATTCCAATACGGTATGTTATTGTCTGTGACAAACCAAGCAGTACCTGCACCAATGAAACCATGATGGTACCTGAGTGTGCATGTGCTAATAAAAGTGCTAACTTATTATTACGAAACTTGGCAATGGACTTCATTTCAAATGGATTTTGCAGGTGAGTTTATTATCACGTGGTCCAGAATTGGATTTGTGGCTTTTGGATTTCACTGGAACAGGTATTGCGAGTTTGCTACTGAAGACATCATCCAGCTTCAGATTCACCTGCAAGAGTTCCTTCTTGTATCAGAGTCACTCCAGAGAACCCATGAAGCACTAAACAGTCTAACATGGACAGTGGTAAGGAGCGATGTGTAGCGGGAAATTTTCACATGATTGTGTGAATATTTACAAAGAGCATGCAAAGAAATTTAATTTTTGAATGAATGAATGTGCATACGTGTCGCGTTGGTACAAACTGTGAACTTGTGGAGTGTTCCTCTTGACTTAGGGAACACTCTTTATTGTGTCATTTAGAATCCTTTTGTCAGTCACGGTACTAGATATAAGTAGATCATGGCCCTCTTGCATCTGGAAGAGCATTCTCCACAGATGATTGCATATATATTTTGCAAGTTCACCAGCATGTAGCCCCACGAATAACACGGAATTTTACACTGTGCAAAAATTTCCTGCTACAAGTATACGGATATGTGTTTTAAGTTGTGACTGGATAACCGTTAGACACCGAGCCCAAGGGCTATGTGATTTAGAAATCCGAAGGCCTGAGGCTGTAGCATCCTGAGCGAAGCAAGGGCGCTACCAAGGACCTGAGGGTTTCTGGTTGAGGCATCTAACTTATTTAATATAGTACTGTAGTTTTCGTAATCTTTGCAACAGTGAGTAAAAAATGAAAAGCAAAAAGCAAGTAGGAGGATTTGATTACTCTCAGATTGCCTATACATAACATTCCCTGAGCTAATGGAATAATACCCATATGAAAAATAAACCACTGTAGTCCTAGTGGGGTCTATGTAGAGTCTATGGTGAGATTTAGAACCCGAATACTGATCAATCAATCTATCACTATGCTCTTATAGGTGAAGCATGAAGCAGAAAAGGCATTGGGTATAACAAAAAGTCCTTCAAGTGGATATTCATCGAAGTGGATGGACCCAGAAACGTTTTTCAGTGAATCGTCAGCTGTTGTTGGCGTGTATCTTGGACTGGCCGTATTGAGTGTTTTTGCAATACTTATTGCTGCTGTTCTGTTACACTTCTTCTACGTTTTCCTGAAAAGGAGTTCCATAAAGATTAACAAAAACGTGTATTTTTACTGCGCACTGTGGTCTTTTGAAATTGTTGTCGTAATTATAGCTTGTACGAGCCTCGGTAATCTCATAGGTATCTGTATAATATACCGTAGGAATTATGAAACTTCTATTCCGATAAATAGTTAATGTGGTGTTTTATGTATGTGTACTTGTTTTTAATATTATTGGAAGTGTGATATATATTAAGCCAGATGTAAGATTTCCTGTTCCAGTATTGTTTTGTTGCTGTATATCTGACAACCTTTGTTCCCGGATTTTGGGATTCATTTTTGTCCTGATGAAATTCATAGCTTTTAGCTATCTGGTGCTCTGTATCCCATCAGTTGTACTAGACTTTTTTTGTCACCACTACCACCACAATAGTCAGGCTAAGTTATCTTGAGGTTGCCGTGGTAGCAGTGTTTGGTTCTTGCACTTTTCTTATATTTTCCTTTGAAAAGTGTCGTAGCCCTAAACGTCACTATACACAGGAAGTTGATGAAGACCCAGAGCAGGGTGAAGGACTCATTAATGGATCATCGAATGTGCTAACCAAGTGCAGGCGCAACTGTTGCAAAAACATTACATGTACACGTACGGGAACTTTTCTGGCCTTGATTTCCACTCTATGTCTACTTATTACACTTGCCATAGTGGTGGTTATAGGGATTGTGGTTTTTGTCATCACATTGGAAGAAACAAGTGCGGACAGTCTACTCAAAGCACTTCCAGCTGTTTTCATTAATATATTCCTTTTCCGGAGAGCACAAGACGAGCATAGTAAAGTGGTAAAAGCTCTGAGAGATATTAGTGGAGGAGATTTAAAAAATGAAAACGAGGAAAACACATACATGTAGAGCAAATTAAAAAGCAAAAATTGGACACCACTAACTTCAGTCAATGTACAGCACTGGCTAATGCAAGGATTATTTGTACCATCACTCAAATTCCTACCTTAATTGTGTTATCTTATAGAACTAGTGAATTCCAAGATAATGATTATGTATACACATATGCATGCATATCGTACAAGATGACTTTTTCCAAGAGCATCATCACGCAATATGATTTTTCAGGCACTTACACACAATTGTTGGTTTTTTAAAATAAAAGCTTGCTGTTAATTATTGTAGAAGGCTAGGAAGCGCAAGCCTCTACTATGTTTATAACGCATTCTGTATAATTATGCACACATTTGTGCATACTACCACATTTGCAAACTCTTGTAATAACTTGATGTGAAGTGTTTATAATAATTGAGGAGTGCATGTGTGTTTTTGGGGGGGAGCTTAATTAAGGCTTTTGGGTAGTATGAGTATATATGTAATCCAGAAGGATCCACCACACACTCAGTGTGCTTCACTGGCCCTAGCATGTGCAGCAGAAATAGGAAAGAGCTGATCATGATGGGGGTAGATTTCACACCCATAGGTGCCATATAATAATAGTAACCCCTCATTGTTGTGGGCATTAGCCTGATTGGCTGGGGGGAGGGGGCTATAAAAGTGATCATGAAATTTAAAATGGCTCCTCTCAAGCTGCTCAGCCTGCATAGTAACTTCAGTTGGCTATAGCTACTACTCCAAGTTTATGCTTGTTATCCTTGAGAATTATAATGCCCCTTGCACTGAACCCTGGTGCACACTACGTACATCAACCAGCAAGCCTGGATCCGGAGCCATGCATGACAGGGCACTCTGTGTTCAGGTAAAGGGGATGATGGTATAATTTTATACTTGAAGTGGTCCTTTGCACTCATCCCAAATATTGCTGAAGATTATATATAGTAGCAAGAGTTAACTCTGCATGTGGGTGGTAATAGCTAGCCCAAACAAGCACACAAGGAGTTAATTGCACTCTTTGCATAATTATATACAATTGCAGCACAAGCCAGCCAGGAGTACGTACCCTAGGCTGGGAGTCTAAATGGCCACATTGCTCTATTGGGCCCTTAATATATTACCTCATTCTTCACTAATAGGGTGAAACAAAATTAGCTAACTTGAACAGTACCTATAGGTGGATAAGGATAGTTTGGCTGGTTCTGATGGACACTTGAATGCACCTCACATGACTTGAGATAGATTGCTTGATCATAGGGTATTAGGGTGTATATCAAATTCTGCGTATAAGGCCATGCAGCATACAATGTCATTATAATTAGCTACACAGAAAGTATGTGGCGGTAAGATAGTATGTAGGCATAGCTACATGTCACATTAGTCTCGTGCCCAGGCCTTGGCTCCTCCCCATCAAGGTTTGGGCACGAGACTAATGCCACATATAGCTATAACTAATGGCATAGTGTAACCATTTCAATGCAGGGCCAGGAAAATCTCATTCAGTCATATTAAATACACAATGCAGCACACGTCATACATTTACAATAAGTCATGGTTAATATTTTGAATTTCACCTATCGTCTCTATTTTCAGATAGCTGAATAACATCAATGTATTTCTTAGATGCACGCTTAAGCCTCTCCTGAAGCTGTTGAACTCTCTTTTTTTCTTCTTTTAGCAATTCTAAAGTTGCTTTCACTTCCTCGACGTGTTTGTCACCCTAAACAGCACAGGTGGGAGAGGTACATGTACACATTTTAAAAAAAATACAATGGTCTCAGCAGGTTAATGACATGCCCTTACTTTCATCTTCTTTTCCTCCAGCCTGTCCTTGTACTTATCCTCAAAAGAGTGCAGATGGGAGTCAGTGATTTCACGGTAATTACTGAAGAAAAACTAAGGAAATATGGATTTGTGACTAAGATAATATTATACTGATTGCACTGTGCATGCAACTTTATAAACATACTGTATGAGACATAATTATTATAGCAAGGGGTGATCTTAAAGAGCTTGAAGCAGGACAAAGCATTAGTCATTAAATGTCGACCACTCTCTACTGTCAAGTATATATCACTTGTCGGCCAAATTATGGAAGAAAAACAATACAGAGAAAGTAGATTACGGGAAATTTCAATAGCTATCTGCTTAGTAGTTTCCAGTATTCAAACACTATCTAAGTATGAGTTATTTACATATACGTACCTTAGATCATTTCTACTGGGCTCTAACTGCCGGCCAGGGGCAGTTAGAGCCCAGTAGAAATGATCTGAGATATTTGTCTATGTTTTCTATTAGGGAATACATTTGGTAGGGTTAGAAGGGATTACCACGGTAACATATACCAACACATATTATTATTATATATCTTAGTTCAACTGCCATGCATGTTATGTTCACAGAAGTATACATAGCATATACCAAAACAGGTATAGGTACACAGTCTCATCAGGCCAAAAGTAAAGACTGTTGCATGCAAGAAGAGGCTGGACAAAGTTGACCTTAATTTAATAAGCTCATGTACGTATGTGGCATAGAGATAGCAAAATAATAGCTGCAAAAACTTTGAACTTCATACAAAACACACAAGTTAATGAATAACTTACTTCAGCCACGCGTTGCTCAAGGCCCTCTAGGTAACTCTCAAGAGTTTCTTGTACATAGCTGTTAGTCTGTTTCATGGCCTCAGCTACACAATCAGTAGACCTTAACACCAGAAAATAACGCCAAGTGAAGTGCAGTGCTATACTTCAGAATTAAAATTGCTTACGAATAGGTGTATATGGGTGGAGATGATAGTTTGAGACGACTGGTCCACCACCTGCAGCATGCATAGTACCAAAATGAACGATGCATAATACGCTGAATTTATAGAAAGCAATACAAACATACCAAAATCCTTTAGCAAACCACCGCGACCAGGAAAGGTCAAGCTCACTGTGTTAAGACAAGAAGAGATAGTCTCATGACTGATATAATAATATACCCTGAATCATGGCAAATACTGTGTACTTAAGGCGGTGTAACAGTTTAAGCACAAAGCAAAGAGACAACTACATAAAGTGGTGCAACTGATAATTCTATTCCTAAAATAAACATCTTGAGAGAGAGGCAACTAACGCATGCAGCTTAACCTTGTTCCCAGGCCATGTGGTAAAACTAGCTAGCCTCGTACCAAGGCCTCCCCTCGCAGCTTTTTTTCGCAACCGCAAGCTGCGAGGGGAGGCCTGGGTACGAGGCTAAAGACTAGCCTGGTGTCCATTATTGGCACATGTACAGCTCCCCAGGTCTAATTACTAGACTTATGATTTACACTTATGTTAATACGTAATATGCCAACTGTAAAAAGTCGATTTTTTTAGTTTTAGAGCATGATCATTTCCAGAAAGGTGACAGTGCTAGCTTAGAACCACGATGACATTATGGCATTTGACCGGTTGCTGTGGGGTACATCAGCATCACCAAATGTAGGTAGTCTCATCAAGCTCGCCAAAGACCGAAAGCAACAGGTGGGACATGTTAGGAAGGTCATACACATGGAAATTGACATAAACATTCTCTAGTGGCTACTGGAGAGATGAGCGCTACACGAGTTACTGGTGACGATCGCATTATGCATGCCTTCACAATGCAGCCAGTCTGCAGGGAGTCCCTCATGTCATTTTTCTTTGCTGTATCATGTATGCTTTCTAATACTGTAACCCACTGACGTTTACACGCATGCATATGATAATTGGAAGCAGAAGGCCTGCGTGAGCTGGTAGAATCAATTCTGCAATTTCAAGCCTGGAAATGGGCAATGGACAGTGTAGGAGTGTGTGAACTGTTAAAGGTTTTACGGAAAATGAACCCATATCGCATTACACAATAACTGTACATTATTGAAGGGACCTAGCAAAGGATAATGACATACGGGATTTTAACTTTCTCTTTGAAGTTGTCGAAAGTCAATTGCTTCCCTTTAAAGATGCCTTCAAGGTTATCTGAAGAATGACAATATTGGCAAATTTTAGTTTTTATGACAAACATATTAGATGCAAAAAGCAGTGCATACACAATTGAAAGAACTTGTATTACCAATTTCTTGCACTTCCACTGATGCTTTGAATTCCTCATTACAGCTTTCATCAAACACGTCTTCAGTAGGTTTCAAGGCGAGGAACATTTCAGCCGCTTGTTTCATAACGCCGATATTCTTCTGCATTTTTGATATAGCTTCCTTCCTGACTGTCCACCCAAGTTTAAAACCACATGAGGCATCAAATACTGCAGCACACAATTTTCCCGAGATTTCCTCTTGGAGCAGCACTTTGACTTCTGTTAGGAACAGAAGGATATTAATGACTTAACTAGGGATACGCAAGTGCACTATGTCTCACATAGCTATACAGATAAATGTATGCAATGGGCAGTTGCTATACAGAAGCCGAGCAGGATGGCTGGTACTATCTTCATGGCCCAGCCAGTCACGAGAATAACAACTAAATCCAGAACCAATGCTGCTGGAGAATTACGAAGCTCTGAAAAAGCGACTGGTCTTGAAGAGTTTGACATCTCTATCTGCAGCATATTTCCGAAGATCAACCATGACTTGCTATGAGAGAGTGGAGAGACGGGCTGTACTGCTTGAGACTCATGTTCGCATCGCTCGATTATGCCGTCTGTCTCCAGCACTTATCTCTACTAGATATCTACTAGATATCTCTTCTAGGCTACGCAAACTGTACTAACCTAGGAGCTGTAGTATATAATAAACTTGTCCAGACCTCTGACTTATTGTGTGGCACAAGTTCGAAAACAGCATCCATTTAACTGCCAGAGATGCCATTTTGAGCTTGTGCTTTGGGAGCGTGACTGACATATCTACCTATAACACAAATAAATAACGCTAGCTGAGATTCTGAGCCATACATGTCGTGATTATTGGCCTCACTGCGCTCAGCAATTAATCAAGTTAGGAACTATTGGAATTGTGTATGTGCAGTACAGATGGCTTCAATTATAGGGCTCACAAGCTAGGGGAAGGAGGGAGGAGACTAGATACAAATCATGCACATGCTCAGGATTGACTAATGCAGCCAGGCATGCACAAAACACGCGTTCGGCTAGTGCTTTATGCATCCCACAGCTGTTTGTTTGTCCCTCCGCAATTATCATGTGCGCCATGCAAGTTACATCATTATGTTACCGTAATCCCGAAAATACGCCTATGGGTGATGAACTTAAGTGGCTATTTTGATATTTCACTCGAAAATAGTGCGCGTGCACAAGTAGAATTACACTCAACAACCTACAAGTTCTCTTGTACAGCAGCTGCTTCCAGAAGTCGGTCTGTGGTGTGCTACTACGGTAAGCCATTACGTGCAGACGAAACACTGCAGACAGTAACACTGCAGATAGGAGCGCGTGCAGTCTCATGTCATGCGTCAGTACACACATGATTATGCAATGGCAGATAACAATAACGCTTGTGAAGCCAGCCTTCATTAGTTAGTCCGGTCTCTTTCACAGTACATGTACATTATAGTTCTTCAGTGCACTAAGTGCTTTCCTGTTTGCTGATACAACATATAAATAGGTGGGCGTACTTTCGAGCTTTAATGACCCTACACAATAACTTTTTGCAGTTAGGGGGGTGGGCTTATTATCGGGAGATTACGATATATATAGTAGAAGCTAGAAGTTTGCAGGCTCAATAGGCCAAGGTACGTCAAGACTAGATGGCGTAATTTTGAAATTTCTCTTTTAAAATTTAAGTCTCCTCTGCTCTGTCCGAGTTGCTGGCTTTCAGTGGGTAAGTGTTCTCTGAACACACTCTAGTTATGATAATGACAATGGAAAAGTTCATAGTTTCAAGGTGACTTACTCATTTGCTATCACTCTTACCTCTGTATGATAATGGTATAACAAATTGATGTCAGCACAAAACAGTGACCCTGCTATGAATAGTCTTAGAGATATGTTACTACTGTTCATGTGCCTATACATCAATAGCCAGAATAAGGCTAGTGCCCTACAAACTTCACACTCACTTGACTCAAATTCCTTGGGACCAAAGCTTTCCCTTTGTGCTTTAATGACTTTGTGACACTGTTCATGAAAGCTTTCCAATACCTTCATGGCAGATGCTTTCGCAGCCTGTAGAGAAAAAGGTTACCTATAGCTTACACACTTGAATCAATCTTATAAACCGGAGATTCGAAGTTGAATCATCCCGGCCACTGTTAAGAAAGTAACGCATGTGGTATGACAAGTACCTGGATGCTGCAGCTCTTATTTTAGATTTCGCACATCTATGTCTACAATACTGTCTTGCAAGTTTCTCCAAGTAGTAGTTAGAGATCACTAAAATAAAGCTTGGATAGGGGACACAGCCCTTGCCAGGATTTGCAGGCCAAAGTACTCATGATCACTGCATTCTAGTATACACTTATGCTATTCAGTAATGTAAACTGCCACTCCCATCAGATGTTCTCACTTCTATAGGCCAAGCTTAATCCATTATGCACCTTCTTGTACACAGTTAGCTTTGACCATGTACATTAAATTTGTATTACACCAGTCTGTTTATAAGCCTTCAATAACACAGCAAAATATGCTTGTGCATGGCTGTCGGCATAAACCAATCTCCAGTAACAATACACATTTGCTATGACTATCTTTAAAATTTTTCAGGTGCAAATTAACAAAGGAGGAGGGTGTGAATTATACTTACTTCTACATCCTTTCCACAACGTTGATGCAGCTCTTGAAGCACAGAGTTATCTACCAAGCTATCAGACAAATGTATCACTTTGTTATAGAGCCTGACCTCATCACTGTGTAACTTCTCAGCACCTGAGTGAATATATAACAGTTCATTCTATTGGTGAGATTAATGTTTGTGTAATCATTAATTGCCATGATATTTCATGGCTAAAAAATAACGGGGCACTTTTCACTTGACACACCCAAGGTTGTGCTGAGTAACAGGTCAAGCCAGGAAAAATGCAAGTACCGTAGAGTACGTATCAAGCGCCTATGGGCGGAGAATGTTAGGCTGTCTCATTTTACACAAGCAGCTGAACTTATGTGTAAAGTGAAAAAGTGCGGAGTGAATTTTCTAGCAGCCAGAACTTGTCAGAAGAGATCAAGTAGCGTAGTAACACATGACGTCATTGTTCTGTACGGATATGCGTGGACACTAGCTAGTGTCCACGCATATCCGTACAGAACAATTAATGTACTAGGACTAGCGGACACACAGACAAACAGCCAGGCATGCACACACTTCACGTGCACCCGACTGGCAAAGATGAAACCGAAATCCAATGAACAGCTTATTATTAAGAATTTACCAGCTAGGTTTGCAGATGTTTCCTTGATAGATGATTCAAAATGTTGGCCAGCTATCTCAAGGTAGTTGTGATACTTCTGACTGATAGAACTAGCCCATGTGCAGACACATACTGATGCCATCATCTGGATTCTACAGAACATACGATGTACAAAAAAAATCTTAGCTTATTTCTGACTGAATCAATTTTCGGTTACTTAACAAATGTAGAAAAAGGAGTGGAAACTTTGTTCCAATACCGTTAGTAATGTTACAGCAACAAACTGAGCAGCCTCATTCCCAGTCTTGCAGTCATATAGCCTTGTTCCTATTGGGCTCCTATTGCAGTCACATGCATGTAAAAAAAATGAAGTATGGAAGGTAGCTTTGTACCCAGGCCACGCAGTGTGGCCTGGGTACGAGGCTACATGGAGGGAAGCTCTGCAATGTAGAGTGTATCATACTGTAGGAAGTGTGCAGAGTATTGTATAAAAAGCCAGCTGTGGGTTCTCCATACATGTTAGATTCCAGAGGCCCAATGGTGAAAAACTTTGTTGGCTTCCAGCAAGCAGAAAGCTGGGGTTCGAATCTGGCAGCAGTCACCCTTTTTTCTAAGTCTAGAACAGAAGTTGTTTTAGCTTTTTATGCATAGCTACATGGGTTCTGTTCTTTCCTCTTTCTGACTACATGTATTTGACGACCACATTGCTTCATTTACGCTGTGTTATCTCCATAGCCAACTGCAGGATAGGAGAGATTCTTGGGATTCTGTAAATACTAACTTTGACCTAATTAGCGCTAAAAACACACATTGCTCTCGCTTCTGGGCATAGTGAGCCTTTATAGTTAGTAGTGATCACCGTTTTTAGCAAGCATGCAGCTGCAGCTCCCAATCAGAAAGAGGTGGACTTTTCCCGGCCTAGCAGCCCAGATAACGCAGCAGGCATTTGATTTTGATATTCGATGCCACACCTACTATACTTACCAATGTTCATTTTCTGAAACCACTTTCTAACTGCTACTCGGGCTAAACACTAAGCAGAAGGGGAATATGGTACCTGAGTACCTGAGATTGCCGACATGAGTGCATCAGAGTCTACAGGAAGTGGCTCGATCAACTGATGAGGAGTTCAATCCTCGGTTCATTGCCTGGACTTGACTCACTGTAATCAGAATGCAGCTGGTGTTGGCCTTTAAAACAATGATCCAAGAGAGTCATTCTGTATGCTAGCTCCGTACGGCGGATAATTTTGCGAGGATGACTAATATGACGCCAAACATGCGCGTGTGCACGATTAACTTCCATTGAAGTCCCGTCTGCATGGGCTTAAATTTAACACGTGGAGAAAGGACAAGAAACTGGATATTAAGTTTGTACAGGAGCACATAACCCTCCTCCGAAGAGTAGGAGCGTTAAACTCCAATACCTACAGGATTCCATCTGTTGTCGTGCACAAAACTCCTTATATGGAAAGCGCTATGTAAGCACTTAGCAATGGTAGCTGTAGTAAACCAGCCATGCATGACCACAAGCAAATCCATATAAGGAATTTTCCTGGAAGTGAGATTTGACAACACATGGAATCAATACTCCTTCCTGGAGCTCATAAGCTCCTGGTTTGTGTGGTCTTACATAATGCAGGCACTAAGGTAGACAGCTTGAGACACACTTAATAAAGCTGGTGGTTTTGAATTCACCTGCTTTCAAGTGTTTCTATTCCAGTCACACTGAGCAGTGTGTCAGCCAGCATTCTTGGTGTTTCCCCCTGACTCATGCTCTCTTGCCCACCAGGAGCACTGGGGCATTCCAGGAGGTGAGCTCGTACACGACGCTTTAACGTCGTATTGTCTTGATGCTGTTTTAGCTGTCTGGCCTCAAAAGCCCACTTGCCACAAACTGGTATTACAACCTTTCGTGGTACTTTCCTTCCAATTTGACGTTCTATAAACGTACAAACTTTTCCCTGAATTTCTTCTTTACTCCATTCTCTGCTGTCGTCATATGTTTTGTCAAACTGTGTTACAGCTACCGTCAATCGATTGCTGTCAGTAAATATACCTGAATAAAAAACAGCAGTATTGTGAGTATAAAACAATATAACTGTTGCACTCTATTGCTAATTGCCGAGCGCAGTGAGGCCAATAACTGTAACATAATAATCGGCTCAGAATCTCAGCTAGCATTTATTTCTATATTTCTATCTGGGTACATATAGATCTGTCAGTCATATTCCTAAGGCATGTGCTCAAAATGGCATATCTCGTAGTTACATGTATGCCATCTTCAAACTTGTTGCACGCATAACGGTATATTTTAAGCACAAGCCTGGTGGATAAAAAGCGATACAGTATTGACAACAAGGTTGGTGCTGGGGTGTATCCCCTTAGACTACAATGTCATGACAGTCCTCAAATGATTCAAATCTTTCAGCAAACAGCAAACCTTCGTCGGCTTTGTACAGCTGTTTAAGACACCTTGCATCCTCCTTGTCCTGTAGCTGTCCAACATCCATGACGTAAAGAAGTGCTGAGCTGGTTTTCATAGTTGTCTCAGTTTCCAGCATCATACTCTCCTGGTCGGCCTCACCGTACCCAGGATTATCAAGTAGGCTTATTCGCCATCCAAGTTCCACGGCAGCCAGCTTAGGAACATAAGCAGTTAAGATGCACTCTTTAATCCCCGTTTTAGCGACCTATAGGCAAGGATTTAAGTAGACATGAAATTATCATGGCTATCGATTGTTAGTATTTCATAAAGCAAACAACACCTCATATTAAACTTGTATTCACACATTTCAACTTCAAAACAGTTACAACTAGCAATACACAAGCACATGATGCTACTGTAACAGGTATGCTGCATATATTCACTGTATGTACCCAAGAACCAGTCCAAGGGAGGAAGGCATCACGTGTATCACACCTTCTGATGATGTACTGCAAAGTCTTTTGCCAGAGAGGAGCAATATAGCATCTCTGTGAGTGATGTTGTGTAGGTTTAGCAGTTTTTTTCAAAGTAAAATAGTGAGCAAGCCGAGGTTGTTGAGCTATGAAGCGTTCTTTGGGCCAGATACCCTGCATAATTATAACGTAATTCAGTATTCGTCTCAAAGAAATACTAGTGACATCAAACAATAGTGAATGCACATGCGATGCCTTCCAACCTCCTCTGGAACCAGCCATGGCTACTACAGTAGAGTGCATGGTGTGCTGCCCAAAATTTGTGCATGCACCACCCATGCAATCGTACAGTATCTCCAACTGTATATACAGATTTGCATAAAATGTCATAATCCTTGGAGTTGTATATTATAGCCTCACTGGTGTTGGAAATAATACCAGGAGCTCATAGCTTTGCGGTGCTTATGGGCGCCTGATATCAATCCAAAAGAAAACAACAAACCTAGCCTTGTATCCAGCTGTCCCAGCTTTATCATTTCCAGTAAGAAGGGAAAAAAAGCTGGGATGGCTGGATATAAGGCTACAACAAACCACTAGATCACTGATTTAGTGAAAATAGCTGCACAAACCTCTGTGGTCGACTTTCGTGAGGATTTGTTTAATTTCTCAAGAGCAGTTCTGACATCGCTGGTTCCGTGCACAATTCGAGTACGACTGCGATCACCAACCCATTTCACTTCCAACTGTGGACACCACTGCAGTAGAAAAGCAAAAGTGTGGAGACTACCAATTATTAATAAACCAGGAATGTTCTAATGAGTATAAAGAGCAAATCTTATCTTTTCCCATGGAGCCAGCATACATTGCACCTATATACAATGTACATAGAATCAGGATTTGCAAGCATGCATAAGATACTCAGGATAACATGTACTCTTACAGAGGTATTCGTGGCAGTCCCAGGTAGAAAACGAACATTATTCCGTCACGTATTTCGATTGCATCCGTGCATTCAAAGCGCTATATCTCTGAACTTCCGTTAGGAGCAGGACTCATACACACTGCGTAGAAGCTTCACGTATTGACGCTTCTACTGTACGCAGTGCGCATAAGGTCCGCCCTTAGCGGAAGTTCAGAGATACAGCGAATGCGCAGATGCGATCAAAATACGTGATGGAATAATGTTCGTTTTCTACCTGGGACTGCCTGATTTGCAGAAGCATCTACCTGTTACCTCAAGGTGACTATTATTGAGGTGATAAAATTTAGCGAATTGGGCATATAGGAAATTTAGCGGGTATTAATTTTAGCGTTTGAAAAACCTGAAAAGAGCGTAATAGGCGCAAAAAGCGGCCGCTGCAAAAGGCAAGACGCACTTTACGCGCTTAAA
Organism: Phakellia ventilabrum; assembly: GCA_963921505.1. Classification (NCBI taxonomy): domain Eukaryota; kingdom Metazoa; phylum Porifera; class Demospongiae; order Axinellida; family Axinellidae; genus Phakellia; species Phakellia ventilabrum. Next base: position 5,250,745 of record OY997386.1, on the reverse strand, counting down.
CCACCTACTTTTAATTGTAGTGTATGCGCTTTTACACACACAACGCGTATTTCTATGCGATTAGTCTGTCACGATCGTTCACACGTGGAACACATTTATGACTACGAGTATTACATATTAGCGGGTTTAAAATTTAGCGATTTTTCCAATTCGCTAAATTGTGCTAAAATTAATACCCACAAATAATAGTCACTCTTTAAGGTTACGGGATCCCCGGCCGCGCTTACAATTATTACGCGGTGACCGTAAGTTTAGTTGCAAATATTACATGCAACACATGCGCAATAATTAGTCATCGAGCGGTTGGCAGTGCCAGTGTAGACAATCAGCGAAGAACTCTTAGTAGATCAGAGGGCCAGAAACAACCCAAGAAAGACTACCCTTGAGAAAAATAGCTGGAGGTGAGTGGCAAACCACTAATCTTTTAATTACCGTTTAATATGGCATGACACAAGCTCATTACATGTCCATGTATCAACATGCATAAAATATACCACATACTAGAATTTTTCATACTGTTGTTTCCAGTTGTCTGCTTCTTTCAACCACTGACATGGCTCACGTATCCCTCCTTTGTGTAGGGTAGGAAGTGCCAGCTCTGGAAGTATGGCACTGAAGTAAAATCCTCGTAACTGGGGTACAACACTTTTCCAGAAGGCAGGGTTCCAGTTGATTCGTTCCACATGGATATCAACTGAGGTACGTACTACAAAGTCACACCATTTACGTCCTGTGCAAAACATAGCAGCCTGAACTTGGTAGTAATAAGCATGTGTGTGTTTCAGGGTGATTGTGCCATCTTTTATACACAAACAGAAATCCGTAGCTTGAGTAGCTACATCTCGTAGGGTAGAAGATCTATACTTGTAGGGGTTCTTATACTCTACTATACCAAGTGGGTCAACTGATCCAGGGTCATACACAAGATCATCTGGGCTTGCTGCAAGCCAATGGTGGGACGGATGAATCACAAGCCCGCTTAGTTGAGTTGTGATCTCAGCTGAACTGCTACGCTTCATTTGAAGGCATGCTTCACGTGCTGCAGGCTCCTCAAGCTTTCCCCATGTGGTAGCTGCATTGCCTCTAAAGGAATTATAGAGAAGCGTCTTCACTAAATTAGCAACTTTCGTTGAACTTCTGCACTTCGCTATTTGTTTTGTTACTGACGATGTTATACGCCTTCTTCGCTCTGCTAGCCACATATTGGATGCGATATCCTCTGCTGTACTTTGACCCCTAGGCATAGTTTCTATCTCTATGACTTTAGCATCTGATTTTAAAACGTTAGCATGGTAGTAATCCAACATTAGGCCCTGGAGATAGGCCTGTGGGACATCCGAAGCAGCCTCTCTAATGCCAGGACCATCGTCATGGCGAGCATAGTCACGTTTAGCCTGTGAAGAGTTATTTTAACCCTATTATGATGGCAACTCCGGATTTTGCATTATATGAATGTCTGTGCATGTGTTTACACCAACCTCCATCAACAACTACGGAAATGGATGGTATTCCTTCGTGAAATGATCCCTTTTCTATTGCTATTCTTTTCTCCTCCTCTGCAGCCTCCTTCATACTTTGCTCCAGTGTCTCCCGCCAACGACGACCAAGGATCTTCTCCGTAGCCATGAATGCTTTTTTGCCCATCGTTGGTACACCAAGCACTGAAAGAGATTCGTTCAGAGAACTGTGGCCTCCTCCAGTTGCCATTTGTCCCCAAACTGCTGCAAGATTGCATTCCCATCGCATTCCACTGCCACATCTGGAGGATGTTGGGAATGCTATCTCCATCCGACATCCACTGCACCTTGCACTGAGGATGGAAGCCAAACCGTTGCGGTACTTCTCTCCAGTGAGGGATATCGTTCCCATGTGACAAGAGTGGGAGTGCACTGAGACGTTGTTTATGAATGATGTCAAGTGTTGAAGATTTATTATACGACTTCCTTCCATTGGGCTGACGTTTTCGTAATTAGGCTGTATATTTTCCTTGTCTTTCTTCAACCACCTAGTTGGGGGTGTTCGTTTGAAAAGCTCTAGCTGCCAAAGAGTGGAGTAAAGGTAGGGAAAGGGACTGACGGAAGCTTTTATAGATTTAGCTAATGTAACAAAAACTATGCTATTTTTAGATCTAAGGTAGGCTTGTTAGCTGTATTTTTGTCGATATACCTGGCTGTTTCTGTGTCGGACAAAATAATTTTCCAAAAAGCTTCCGTCAGTCGCTAAAGCGAATGGCTGTTGTGCCGCAGGACCGAATGACTGCTCTCCGCTGTACTCCAAGGCGAACATATCTGGCGAAAATATTGCTGCATAAGCAGTAAGTATATCTCGGTGAAGGTACAAAGCATCTTTTCTGTTTTTGCTGCGCACACTGGCGTCCTTCAGAACTCGCAGTGTGTGCTTTTTGGCGCTAGTATTTGGCCTGCATAAAATAGTTATAAACCAACCACTCCTACAGCCGAAATATCTACGCGTCGGTATCCCGTAACCTTAAGAGATTATACATCGACCCCCTGCAATATGAGCTGTCAGTATAGACTAGAATTCTGCCACATAGCGTGATATGGCATAGCAGTTAGCATTAGGACCAACTAGAAGCACTGAAAATAATTGAAAGTGCGAATGAAAGACTTTGGCGCTCAACACAGACACCCCTCTATGAGATGGCAGTAGACAGCCACCAGAGGCTAAAGAAAAAAACTTGAGAAAGCTTACATACGTTCACTATGTGGCAGAATTACAGTTGACTCCATTAATTTGGCAGTTCCTTGTAGAAATCGAATATTCTTCCTTTGTGTATTCAATCGCATCACAGCATTCAAAGCGCTGTATCCTGAACGTTTGTGAAGGGCAGGGCTCATATGCACTCCCAGTCTTTTCTGCCAATCTATGATGCAGTCCCCACAAAACAAGTACAGTCTAACAGTTGCTCTAGGCAACAGTGTAGCATAGTAATATTTACCATGCTAGTCAAATATAAACACAGAGATTAACCTAAACTAAAAGATTGTAGTTATGGGGTTGCTTTCAAACTCCAGAAACATCATGCTAACTGAAAGTGTAATAGATTTGCATGATAATTATAGTAGTTCTTACTGCATATTTGCTTACCTCACAAGGCATTGGGTTTGGGCACATTCCTTGATGAACAGAGTCACTATGCTTGATTTCAACTTTCACTCCAGTGTTATTCTCTAAACACGTTGGTAGTAGGCTACAGTAATAAAACAGTATTTTTTTCATGTAGGGATTTAGTTCAAATATTGTTTACACTAGGCAGCTACAGTTGTGGAGCAGGTTAACGAGTTAAGGCCATGACTTATAATAGGGGTTTCATACAGGGGGGGAACCCCCTCCAAAGGCCAGTTTCTCCCCCCCCCCCCCCTAAAATCTTGGCAACCTTATTAGTTAATAGGAATATCAGTAACTGAGTGGTACTTCTTTTCAGGACCATAAATTCGACTCCAAAATGGCTTCAGAATCAACCTCAGAGAATGTAAAAATCTAACATTTTCATGCTCACATAGTACAATAATAAGTTCGGACGCAGGAACCAACAATGCATGCGGGCAGGAGACAGGAAACATACTACAAGTTGTGGCCTAACTATAAGCTACATACATGTACGTATATCTAGCAGTATTCCTATAACTTCATTCCCAGGCTCTCCCCACGTGTACTGTAAGCGACAAACATTAGGAAGGTCTGGGATCGAGTGCTACAACCACCCGGTCATTGAAATTATCAAAATTTGGCTAATGTGGCTTGATATCAATGCAGCGTGTTCGTATTGCGAGTGTTGACTATTCACCCCCAAATCACCTACGCACATTCCAAACAACATTATGAAGAAATTTGAGTGGAAAAATCACAACTTCATTTTACTCACTTTTTTGGCATTTTTCACAGGTCCGCGGCCATTGAAATTAAAATTTGGTTACTGTGGCTTGATTTCAAGGCAGCCTGTAAGAATCGCAAATGTTGACGATTCATCCCCAAATTATCTGCATACATTCCTAACAACATTAGGAAGAAATTCGAGTGGAAAAATCACAACTTAATTTTCCTCACTTTTTTGGCGTTTTTCCCAGGTCCGCGGTCATTGAAATAATCAAAATCTGGCTACTGTGGTTTGATTTCAAAGCAGCCTGTAAGTATCGCAAATGTTGACTATTCATCCCCAAATCACCCCTAACAACACTAGGAAGATATTTGAGAGTAAAAATCACAACTTCACTTTCCTCACTTTTTGGCATTTTTCACAATCCTAGGATTGCGCAAAACTATATGCTGTGCAAAATTTTATGCACTTTTTTGGCGTTCTTCACATGTCCGCGGTCATTGAAATTATCAAAATTTGTCTCATTCGGCCTGATTTCAATGAAGCCTGAAAGTAAAATCACAAGTTCATTTTCCTCACTTTTTTGGCGTTTTTCACAGGTCTGCGGTCATTGAAATTATAAAAATTTGGCTAATGTGGCTTGATATCAATACAGCATGTTCGTATTGCAAGTGTCGACTATTCGTATGGGTAATCACATGGATTTGAGTGCGATTTGGGAATAATTGCATGAGCAATAGGCAATTTTTCCTATTGCAAATGCAATTATTCCCAAATGGCACGAGAATCCATGTGATTCCATGTTAACCACATATCATTACAGTTCCTATAGGTACAGCCTTTGTTGAACTAAAAAAGTGTGCGATTACAAAAAGTGTGCAATTATGGAAATAATCGCATTCTTATCTATAGGGATAAATGTATTGTTACTAATATAGTATGTGATTAACCCCCAAATCACCTACGCACATTCTTAACAAGATTAGGAAGAAATTTGAGTGCAAAAATCACAATTTCACTTTCATCACTTTTTGGCGTTTTTCCCAGGTCCGCGGTCATTGAAATCTGGCTACTGTGGTTTGATTTCAAAGCAGCCTGTAAGTATCGCAAATGGTGACTATTCACCCCACCTACGTACATTCCTAACAACATTAGTAAGAAATTTGAGTTGGAAAATCACAAGTTCATTTTCCTCACTTTTTTGGCGTTTTCACAGGTCTGCGGTCATTAAATTATCAAAATTTGGCTACTGTGTTGGACTAGTAAACTATTGTCACGTGGTAACCATCAGGATGCAATCATTCCTTAGCCTCATACCCAGCCGTCCCAGCTTTTTTTCGCTTCTTACTGGAAGCGAAAAAAGCTGGGTACGAGATTAATCATTCCTCACATGATATTTGTGGATGCACACGTATACACACTTACATCCAAATACAAAAAGGGAATAGAAAATGTAAGTGCACATCAAGCACCTGGCTGGTTAGCCTCGTTCCCAGGCTCTTGCGTGGGAGGAGTAGAGAGCCTGGTACACACGGTTTGCACATGCTCAGTTGCCCCAGGATTTCTGGGGATTTGGAAACTAGCGGATATTACGCCGCAATATCACTCCGTCCATCATCGTATCGTCGTTCGTTGCACGCGTACAATTGAAGATAGTGGAGCTTTCAGAAGAGTCTGGAAACGTGGCTGAGCCGGTGCTGATGGTTTTTCGCCATGCAAATGCCTAGAAAGTGATCTGAAAGGCATTGAAGGCCAGATCTGAGATTGAAAAGCAAGCAGCTACTAGGAGAGAGGCGCTTTCGAATTTCTGTCGTAAGACAACTACCATAACTCTAGCGGATAAAAAATAACAGGTAGTTTAGCTATTCTTGACGGTTAGAAAGCCTTTTCAGTTGTAGAAAGTCAACTAGTTCTTCCGCTTACTATACCTGTATACTGCCTCTGTACTACTCCTCGTCATGTGACTGAGTTCGTACGCGGACACGTTTACGGCCCGTTCCGTAAATTCTCGCGCATGCGCAAACAGTGTGTACCAGGCTCTACTCTCCCCTCCACTCGAGCCTGGGAACGAGGCTACTGGCTGGTAAGAGTTGCAGATTGAGGTTGGAACAGTGCATGGGGGGACTGATAAACAAGGTTGATACTTCATATCTAAAAACCAGCCGGGTATTATAAATCATCCAACTGAACGTTGTATTCAGCAACAGATCAGTCCAAGCTAAATGCAGCCGTGGAATGGACCAGCTTGCACAGCTTCCAGCGAAAGTGCTGACTCGGCAATTTCGTAGTGCGCTTCCAGTTAGCTACCAGAACTTGCCAAAACAAAAGTATCATCGCTACCTACCACTTTTTCGCTGTCTATACAACACAAAACTAAGCTAGCTTGACGTACCTTGGCCTACTGGACCTGCAAACTTCCAGTAGCTTCCACTGTGCTTGTGGCATAGTAACGTAATGACGTAATGCGGACGCACAGACAAACGTACACACAGACAAACACGGGAAAAGCAATCTTAGTACCAGCCAGGCGCGCGCGAAGCGTGTGCCCGGCTGGTAAAAATTTAATAGTTAAGACAAATGACTTAAGAAACAAACCTATCATCCAACAAAGCATTGAGCAGTGTGCTCTTCCCACAGCTATGCCGGCCATGTGTACTAATGGTAACTTCTTTGTTCTGCAGCTGCAGATAGGTAGCTGAGATTTCATCTCTAGGAAGGCCACAACCAGAGTTGAATATCAGATATTCATTGGCTTCCTGAAGGAAAAGGAAATTTCATGTAAAACTGTTTGAGACTTATTAACTCTACTAACACTTTGTGTCGCATATACATGTATACATACTGCATAATTATGTACTTCAGTTCCACGTATAATATTACCACACACATTGCGTGAGCTATATACATCGTACTAGCTAAATTGCTTTACGTTGTTCGCTGGAAGCTGTGCAAGACAGGTTGTTTAATAGTTAACACTTTGCACGCCAATATAAAATCGCAATGGAACATGATGTGATGAGGAACAGGTGGAATGTATCTGAAATGCCTAGGACTTACCTCAGAAGAAAGAAAAAAAAATGGGGTAAGAACCCCACCCGAACCCTCGGGCGACCCCAGCACCTCGTCTAGAGTTTCGTTGCTGAAACTATAGATGACGCCTGGGATCAATGCTAACGCCTGTGAAATGTTCGGCTTATATACCGATGACGCATTAATGCGTCATGGGCGTGCAAAGTGTTAATACAGCCATAATTATAATCAAATTACATGTATACTAACTAAACCTTAGCTGGTACATATGTGTAGCTATTAACCCTCTGAGCGCGGTGAGCGTATATATACGCTCTACGTTAGTCAATCGTCACCGCGGCGAGCGTATATATACGCTCATACTGGTATTCATAGCTTACCGGATGCTGACACGGCTAACAAGCTTTCGAGGAAGCCCCTACTAATCCCTACTGACGTTGGCAACGTCAGTAATCGATCTGAAGCTCCACCTACCGATCGAGAGAATCTAAGCGCTTACTTTTTGTGGTACTGTTTTTACACTGGCAGCTTAGGCAAGCTTTCTAGCACCAGGAACGCAGTTAGTAGCGCTCGAAAAGCCTATTATAGGCTTGAGGCATCAATCCAGTACCTATCTACCCCAGTAACTCACCAGCTAGAGGGCAGACATCGACGGCTCAAGAACAGGAAGAGTATGAAGGTTAGCGCTTGAGTTTAGCTTGGTATAGTCAGGGTGCAATGACGCCCTTAGCACACAATTTAACGACAGCTTGACAGTTCCTAGCCTCCAAAGTTGCCGTTCACCAAGTAAACTAGCTAGCAGCCATAGAAAACTTCGAGTTCATGTACCTAGGTCATAATTAATTACAGCTTCCGCGTGGACAAATGGAATTTAATTTCCACATCCGCGCCCTAAGGGTTAACATGTAGACAAAAGTAGTAACTCTCTCCAGTTTTACCTTCACGATGAGATCTTAGGTATAGAATAAGTATATACCTTGCACTCATTCTCAAAGTTTGCTTTTGGGTCTTCAACTTTGACTTCAGCTATAGTGACAAACAAAAATAAGTACTCTAGTTATACTTTCAGTAAATACAGCTGTAAGTTAACCTCATCCCCAGGCCACACCTCCGACGAGTGGCCTGGTGTCTACTGTATGCGCATGCGTGTTAATTTCCAAGAAAACCGTATCACTAACGACTATTTCCGTGTGACGAAAACGTCCCGTTTGGTTACGAATTCGTTAATGTTTCCGTGTCAAAAAACTGTAAAGTGAAAATACGTAGCAGACTTTAAGCCCGTTGTGATGGTTTTTCGCCAGGTAGATGCTTAGAACGTGATTGGCAGTTCGAATCTGAAGCTAGCCGGCCATACAAAAAATGATTACGTAAACAATATGGCTCATGCGGCCAACCACGCAATAATGAGCGTGGGTACTTCCTGGTTGCACTTCCGCGACTGCCGGCGATTTAGCGATCAATCTGACGTCTTATTGTAGACTGAGAGTATGCACACCTGGCACAGTCACTTACTACACAAACATTCCACCGGGGCAGTAGCCATGGTCTCTGACATGCGGAAACTCCGATGCACCAAAAAAAGCACTGGCCGCATGCTCATGCGCACGCATTTGACAAACTAGCTTGGGAAGTAACTCGCTCCATTTTGCTTGGGTCTAATAGCTAAGTACTAGCTCTGATATCATACAGTGCCAATATTTGTAATATGGTTCTTGCTGCTATGCTATGTAATACCTAATATAAAATGACATTCGTTCCTCTCAGTTTAAAAACTAACGGAGTTACAGACAGAGAACACTGTTGGAATTCAACCATGTAAATTGTGGAAAATTCTTTCAGTATTGAGCACACGCATGCCTATTGTTGATTTGCATGAATGATCTATATTGAGCACGCAGCTCACAATTTTGCAGTGTTCACATAAAATATCATTTACCTTCGGGCAAAAGTAGATCTGCTGCACTTTTGATGCCTCTAGCAGCAACAGTCCTGACTTTGTCACCAACAGTCCTGACTTTGTCACCAACATATTCTTTAAGGGCCCCCAGTACATCCATTGCAGAGCCTCCCTTTCTTTCCTCTTCTTCTTTTTTATCTGCAATACAACAATAGCTTAGTCACTTGAAATACAACAAATGACAAAGTTGACCCAGAAAGAGGCAATAAGCATACCAATGTTATGATACAATAGAGATACAAACAGCTGCGATTGCAGAAGGTCAAAATTTACTGATTGGTATTAACTCAAAGCTTCAAATTTTGAACTTGAGATTCAAATTTTATCCATGCATTAGTTGCAATTATCAGTAACTGCTACCGACAGCTGTAGCCACAGGTTTATTGGACCTGGCATGGTAGTGGTTGGCCCTAGTGAATGATGTAATCATGTGAATAGATGTCTCGATCAATTATGAAGTTTGTCAGGTCAAAATTCACCACGTTCTGACATTTCGTGTGATCAAGTGCAAAAAGTTATCATAAGCACTGCTAGTAGTGAAAGCTAGGGATAGGCCCCGTGTACTTATCATGGCTGTAGCAAGCGGTCCGGCCGGTCCGGTTTTGGCCGGACCAGTTTTCGGCAGATAATTTTCGGAATTGCGCATGCGCAGAAGTAAACGCCACGTTACTGTGCCATAAAGAGTGATAGCTACTGGAAGTTTGCAGGCCCATTAGACCAAAGTACGTAAGCTAGCTTAGTTTCGTGTTGCCCAGGCGGCGAAAAAGTGGTAGATATTGATGATACGTCTGTTTTGGCAAGCTAACTGGAAGCGCACTACGAAATTGTCGAGTCAGCACTTCGCTGATCCGCTCCACGGCTGAACTAACCCATTGCTGAGTACAACCTCCAGTTGGATAAAATGTCTGGCTGAATTTCAGATATGAAATATCTTGAACTAGCATGTTAAAATTTTGTTGACTATTTGCACTGTATGCATGCATGAAAAGATGCCTCAGAAGGCCAGAAAGCGCCTCGGAGCACCTAAAATCACAAAATTTTCGGGGGGGGCATGCCCCCAGACCCCCCTAGAATGAATGGGCTAACGCCCACCGAATGCTAAAATATTTGGGTAGTTACCCCTGGCCGGATCACTCCAAAAGTGCTTGCTACAGCCCTGCTTATATGTGGTAATAGTATAGGCAGTCTCATGTGCATAAAATTGTCCAGCTAGCGAGACTACATGTATGTAGGAGTGGAAATCAAAACTTTAAGTTGATCCTGTTACCATTAGTGTAGAGTGAAATATGCTCTGGCGGTGCTATAATTTGATTGATTAGTTAAGGAGACATGCACACACTGAAATTTACCAACAAGAACGTTCACATTCCATTTTCGTACAGCGATCATTCTATGGTGACAGCTCTATTTTTGTACCGTATCATCAAATGTACACACACTTTTTATCATAGAAAAATAAAATCTTGGTACACAATCTTACTAGATACATAATACACGTAGAGAGATCCTGTTAGTGACATAGTTACTGCTTGGTACCCATTAGCTACATTTGTAGTTCTATCACCCGCCCACGGCACCAAGTAATGAGGCCTAGCCTAAAGTATACTTCCCATCTCCTAGCTACGTTCTACGTTTCTATCAACAGCTTTTTGTTATCATTCCAACACACTAATAGTGAATTCGAGTGCTGCTGTGAACAGAGATAGACTTAGGCCTATTAGTAAGCAGAAATACGCTGTTTCTCATCCACTGCCAGGCACAGACACAACACAACTATTTCCATACTGAATATCGTTAAAGAAGCCTTGAAAAACAAGGAAACCACAGCTTTCCTGTGCACAAAATTTTTAACTGACACTCTTTTATTTTGCCACTGCCCACATTGGGATGAGAAATATATAGCTACTTCACTACTACAGCCTTTAGCTAGCAACAGCCTTTAATGTAAGTATTCTGCCAGCCGTACATATCATGGAGTACGGTAGTACTCCATACGTATGTAGGGATGGCACGGGGGGAAAAATGGCCGCCGCATCAAATGTGTACAAAATGATTTGTTCAAAAGTCTGCTTTACAAGTGGTCATAAGCTTTTCTGAGCTGTACCTGTCATTCTCGGGTGTTTTTATCCGCAAAGACTGATACCATTGCTAGAAAACATCGCTGAAGTACGAAATCGGCAGGTCCCTAAATCTCCACTCATAATTTGTTTCTTTCTTTCTTGTTAAGCAAGGCTAGCACAATAACGACTGAAGACGACGTTCTGCTGCAGGGTCTGCCAAGAAGTTTATAAACTCGAATTACCGAAACAGTCATATTTATGTTGATTGTATTTAATAACAGCATCCTAATATTAATGCAATTTACTGTACAAGAGAAAGGTTTGTCAAGCAAATATCGATCTTAACGTCACGGGCCCCCGGGCCCCCAGGCCCCCCTTAGCGTCAGATGACGTTAACAAGACTAAAACCGGTTTGTGAACGCCCCCTTACACCATGCACCATGAGTCACATCCCGAATTCAGTTTTAATTAGAGAGTACGTTCGCTCACCTTTCTTCTGTGACATATTGCTGACTTCTTACCAACGCTGTATTTCCAGCACGGTAGCGATAGCAAGGGAGTTGTCTCGTGCACACAGCACGAGACCAGCAAAGCTTCGCGTACTCTCGTGCCCAGACGTCCACGCACGAGACCAGACGTCCACGGCGTGGACATCTGGGCACGAGACTATACTAAGCGCTTAAGCTTCGCGCTGCACGCATAGTAACGCGGGCGCGCCTTTTAACTGGTCACGCACGTGCGCGTGCACGGCACCATATCCGTAGTGCGGCTCACTTTTCCCGTGTTTTTCCAAAGTGCAAAAAATGCTGGGCAGTGGAGCCTGGGAACGTGGCTAGTCTCGCGCGCCAGACCCTCGCACCCCTGCGAGGGTCTGGTGCGCGAGACTAGGAACGTGGCTAAGTGCGGCTAGGGCTTAGTGCATAAACTAACAGTAGCTATTTAGACTAAAATCTAATTGCTTTTGGCATCCAAGAAGGAACTTCAAAACTTGATTAATCATTCAGCCACACATGCATTATACATGACATTGTGCATTGTAGTTAGTTTACACTTGGAACGATTGTGCAAACTGCCCTCCCCGCCTGATCATGCTGCCTTCTTATGTAGTATCAACATTCGCGCTCCCAAAAACAACTGATGCATGGCTCCGCATGCCACATAGGAGTGCTATAGCTATCATTGTGATCCTGAGACACTACACAGACTGATTGATCCTTAGTCCACCATTTTCTCTGTTCACCCATAATCTTTACACTTGGGAGTGTAGTTCACTCGAATGTAAATATTGAGGTGTAGCTATAGGCTCAAGTTGTGATCATAATAAGAAAGGATGTTCTACCTACAGTATACATGTATCAGAAGAGAATGTGACCAAAAATATAAACCATGTAGTGTACCAGTGGCGGGGGGGGGGGGGGGGGCGGTGCCCCCCCCCCTCGGCCTAGTGAATTTTTTTAGTACTATTATATCAGCGTTATAGCACTTATGAGCATAAACTTACTGTCAGTGTGCAATAGGCTAGAGGAGAAACACCAGGACAGACTAATACTACAGACAACATTAGAAAGAAGCAGAAAGTGCAGTGCATGAGGCCATGCATGCAGATAGTTACTGCTGCCTGGTCATGCATAAGTGGTTGTGGCATAGCGGTGCATGACATGCATATGATTGTGTATCTATGGTTTTGACATCCAATTTTAGGCTTGCAATCAATCCACTGTTCTATTACTATTCTTTCATTCACTTGATATGTTCATAGTATCAACGCTCCTTCTCTGTATTAAACGAAGCGACACTTCTAATTATTCGGCACTTCCGCGTTTCGGTAGACATTTTGCAATTTCGCCTGTTATTATTTCGGCGAGACGCAACAATATCCCATCCTGCCGAATTTTAGACAATATACGGTAATACTTCATGGCTGCTATAATTACGAGTCGAATGTTACCTATGATATTACCCCTGATTTAATTGCCTACCTTCCGGCCTTCGGAGGATCTGCGTATACGTTTCGATCCTGGAGCAAAATAACGACCAGTGGAAGAGCAGTTAATAGCCAGAATACGGTACGTTAACAGTCTCGTTCCCAGGCTCAGTGCACTCCAGATTTTGTCAGTGCGAAAAAAGCTACGGAGTGGAGCCTGAGAATCTATATAATTATATACAATCATCTCCGTCTTCTGCGTAGAAGATGTGAGCAAGGATACTTAATATTAAGTGTCCTTGATATGAGATAGATAGGTTTCCATAATATGGAAACCTGATCCTTATATCTGGGATGCTATAAATTTAGATAATTATTCGTTATAGTGTGAACATGTTTACAACCAGTGCATGTGTGTGTGTGTGTGTGTTAGCTAGTTAGATAGCCACAAGGAAATTACTAATAGTTTGTGTCTCAGTCAAAAAGTTTACCTGAGACATTCTCCCTTCAGCAAAATTACTAGCTACTAGTAACTGATAGTATTGAGACTCTACACTATAATTGACAAATGCTAGTTAAGGCAGTTCCAGACAATATCCTAATATATAAATCCATGTGGGCTTAGACCAGGGACATGAGGCTACAGTGTCTGTATGTGGTGTGCCCGGTATATGTGGCCTGAATTTCAAACCTGAAGGGATTAGCTGATAATATAATTCTTTGTGCCTACTGGTCTACTATGTATATATATATATATAGTAATGTACATTCCTATCCCCTTCTTTAGACTCTTCAGCCATGCAGAAGTCCCTGATGATCGTGGTATTGGCTATCGTTTCCTTGAAAAGTAATCGGTACTATAGCTAGTATAAGGCATTCATGTAGTGCAGGCATCTCTATACGGCATGAGGTAGAGACGTATAAGGACTCTTTGGTCACCCCTCCTCTGTTAGGAGTGGTTTAATGGTTCTTTGAAGACGTAGCTAACAAGAAACAGAGGTGCTTTTATGATTCTATAATTACTTTGCAGGTGCTGATGCTCAGGACACATGTGGCTCTCCTATAGCAGCCCCTGGTGATAGCATGAGTGCAGAACTCTCAAACACCGGGACTTTTTACTTCTACCCCACAGCATTCAACTCCTCATGTGTGGGGACTGTCGTGGCATATGAGTTCTGTTATAGGTACACACGAACCAAAGAGATCCCTGAGGATGTTGTCGGCATAGTGGTGTTGGAGAGTGTCGGTGAGAACTACAGAGTTGTCTGGACAGGAGATGAGAGGGAAGATCGCAACTGTGTTACAGATACATTGTTAGGAGTTGAGCGCTGCTGTGGTAGAACCGACCTGACTGCTGATCAAATGTTTACCGTCGGTACTGACCATGGTTATGGGTTTGTAATGCCGGGTACCACACAGAACATCCTGCTCACCCTTGAAACCAGAGCTTCTGGCTATCTCCTGGCTGGTCCAGCATTACTCAGTGACCCAAACACCCTCCCTGCAGTTGGTAGCAAACTAACCCCCGGGAATTTGGACATATCTTTTAGACAGTTACAGAATATCCAGCAAAGAAGTGTCCAGTTCATCATTCGTAAGCACTGATAACTTTGCTAATTTTATCAGGCAAATGTAAATGCATAGTTGTTTTAATTGCTCAATACATGACTCTACCCGATGTTCATGCACACAGTGATTCAAAATCTGCATTGTAGCTACACGTTTATATTAATTGCATGGCTATAGCTGGGTTCAGCTTCCTGTGTTTGTCCAGGACACTATCACCTCTTCCAGCTAGTAAGGAAGGTAATTCTCTTGGAAAGTCCAGTAGAATCACAGTACAAGGGACTATTGATACAACTTTGATGTCACAGTGGTTCTATGTTTGAGTCATGGGAGTATAAATAGTGCTCCTGGACCCTCTAATCTATTTTCAAGGGGGACTGATTTCTAAAATATAATATAATTATACTTTTATTCTCAGAACCGCTGCCATCAGAACCAGTACAGCCACTTGAACCAGAAGTAATGGACATTGTAATTGGCTTTGAACAGACAGTGTACAATACCACTGAGAGAGCTCATGCCAACGTAGAGATATGTGCCGCTGTGACTAGTGGACCACTCGAGAGAGCTATAACGGTCTCCTTTTCCACCAGCAGTGGTACTGCTACAACAGCTGGTGGGTCCACAGTTGTATTATAATTATATATGTTTGCATGAGTCCAGCGTGTTGTCTCCGAGGCACATAATGATATGCATATAAAATTATGAGAAGCCATTAGCTATGCAATCCTGGTTCTCTGCACACCTGTAATTGGGTGATTCCAATGCATGCAGTCTTTGTGTTGTATTATAGTCATTTTGACCGAACGGTAGTTACTATTATCTCAGACATTGATCTGGAGTCTGAATGGCAGTCTACAATCACTGGACTGGACTAGTGGACTGGACTGGTGGACTGGACTACTGACTGGACTGGCCTAAAATGCCGTGAACCACGTTTTTCTCTATGCTAAAGCTTCTAAAAGTTGTTGTTGTTAAGTTTTTGCAGTGAACAGTAAGTGCCCATGCCTGTTGAGGCACCCTGCTCCTCGAAGTTTCAGTCAATGTGCATATGACCTTTGACCTGTCCATAGTGGCATGGACACATATAGCTTGGACCTGATCAGGCTTGGCAGCAAGTTTCAGAGTTAAATAAGTAAACAACCACTTGCTAGAAGCTTTAGTATCAAGAAAAACACATTTTGTGCCATTCATTAATTAGATCATTCCACAAATCTAGTCCACTAGTCCAGTCCAGTGATTGTAGATCGCCCTCTGTGAATTGCACACACCATCCTTTATTTATCATACTGTAATTAAATATAGGTTATACCACAACCACGAAGAGGTTTAGCGCATATACACTACGAGGGCGAAACCGAGTAGTGTATCCGCTAAACCTCTGAGAGGGCGAAACCGAGTAGTGTATCCGCTAAACCTCTGAGTGGGAGTGGTATAACCGATTTGTACCACAGCAACATAGTGTATGGCTGACCACAAGGAGTGTATGGCTGACTCAGCGTAGTGTATGGCTGACCACAAGGAGTGTATGGAGTGGTGTATGAGTTTTTGCCGCCTAGTGTATGGCTGAGCTTGCAATTTTGGTTAGCAGGCCAGCTGTCTTCTGGGATATACACTGCAGGCGGTGCCTTTGAACTATATGGCTGCTGTGGTACAAATATAATAATATCATGTTACATATTGTGTAAGAAACCCCTTATTTGTTATGTACCTGGCATGTTGAGTGTCTAGGTCCTATGCCAATAGTTAATAAACAGATTTTTTTTTGCCAAGTTACCCACTTTCAGGAGCCAACTTCCACCTCCAAACTTAGACATCTTCAACCACAAAGTTGTCAAAACAGCCATGTATCTACATGTATGATACAACCACAAATACTTTATATGTATGCATGCACATAGGTGTCTAAAAACATATTCTCCTGCAGCCCCTGCTGATTATATGTCAACTTCTATGGAATTGACCTTTGTCCCTAACAACACCCGGAACTGTGCAGCTGTGGTCATTGTAGAGGATGATATTCCAGAGCTCACAGAAAACTTCTTTGCCACTCTCACAACTGCTGACTCAGCTACAACCCTGGCCCCGGACAGAGCACAGGTTAACATCTGTAATAACATTGAGGCCAATGAGACTACCAGTATTGTTCCTATTGCTGTGCCTACTGCAGTAGGAGTCAGCTTACTGATTGGCATAGCAGCGGTGATTTTGATATTGTTTGCTTGTCGCAAGCAGGAAACAGATGTGCCCAAGAATGAAGAACAGTTTGAAATAGCTGAAAATGACGCATACACTGCAGTTGTTGCTACAGAACGGAATGAGGCCTACATGACAAATACTGATTCCATTCCAGCAGTTCAGAATAAGGCCTATGGAGTGACACAGTCGGTGGATGGGAATACCTTGAATAGAGAGGACACTACTGGTGGTGGATATTACGTGGTAAACCAGCCAATTTATGCTGAACTTTCAGATCAACACACTCAACAGGAAGACAATATAGAGCATAGTTATGAGTATGTGTAGTAACAGAAAGCCATGGGATGGTATTACAGTGCTGCAACAACTGAATTTATCATAACAACCACCTCTTCATTGTTTAACGTAGCAAACCTCAAACTGGATGCCTGACCTTGAGAATCAGGAATGCATAGCTATTTCTTTTTCCACTCTGCGCTGTTATGCGTGGGTTCTTGATACTAGCCTCGCAAGCCAGCCCCCTTCCGCACCGATTAGCCTCGTGCCCAGATGATCACGCCAACCAACCCCCCCCCTCCCCCGTTGGGGCGCATGAACGTCTGGGTACAACACTAAGCACCGATCACACTCAGTATAGCGGAGCGGAAGTGCGCTGGCTAGCTTGCAGACTGAATATGTCGAGTAGGCGTGGCCTTGAAGTCACATGATTTTTCGCATAAACCTCCAAGCAGGTCACTAACTAGTTAGTTAACGTAGGTAACCTGGGAGTAAAGATTCATTGTATGAATAAATGAAAAGCTGTGCAAAATAGAATACAATGACATGAGCAGACAGTACAGAACAAGCAGACTGCAGAATCAAAATGCACAGATAAAGGCTACTACAATACTCCAAGCTGTGTAGTCTGCTCGCTTTTCTTCCAAATAGAGCATAATTATAGACAGGTGTTTCTTTTATCCATCAACTAGTGCTCACTAGTGCAACGAGGGTAGCGTCATCAGTTTCCAAAATTCCAATCCACGTTAGTAATTAAATTATTCCTAGGCTGAGATACAAATGAACGGAAATTGTGTGGTTTACTACAATTTTTGTAAATGGTGTATTAACTCTAATTAAGAGTACAGCACCGCCCATATGGCCATCCAATTATCTGTAATATTGGAAATTGGCTGTATTTATCTTGCGATTCAGTGAATTTTTTTTAGCTGGTGAAAGTGAGTATCATATCAGGTGAGTTTTACTATGCATTAAGATATCACTTTCCAGAAGCTGAGGCCAGTCATTACTTTGTACCTTCTCCAGCGTCACTCACGTGCATAATGTAAAAATTCTTTGCAAGTAGGGCCTGCCCTCTCACATGACGATCGCAATAGGCTAGAGGAGAAACACCAGGACACACTAACACTACAGACAACATTAGAAAGAAGCAGAGAGTGCAGAGTATGAGGCCATGCAGACTAGTTACTGCCGCCTGGTCATGCATGAGTGGTTGTGAGCCCACTAGCATATATAACAGGTATATGAGGTGTATTTATGGTAGTCTCGGGTACCCAGACCCGTCGAAAATTGTCTGGGTACCCGAGACTATATTTATGGTTAGGCTTGCAATCAATTCACTGTTTTATTACTTTTCTTACACTCACTTGATATGTTCATTTGTTGTGTTATGCACAGTCACTCGCTCAGGCTCGCCCCACAATGTCATGAGTAGCCGTACGCATCCGACCCGATTTCCTCAAATAAAGGAACTGGGTGAGGTCTATTCCCACCTAGCTCCTCCCCCTCGCAAATGTATGACATCATGACGTTTAATATTTGTCCGAACGAACATGGCTATTTCCCTAGTAGTATTCTCTCTCCTGGCAGTCGCCTACTTCGTTTGGCTGATTTTCCTAAGAGGCAAGGGGCTACCATGTTCGCCCACCCCTCCAGTGGTCAGTGGGATTCTCCCGTTTATTGGCTGTGGACTCCACTTTGTTCGAAACCCGAGAGAGTTCCTGCAGGAGTGCCGAAAAAAGGTGGGCGGAGTGTGAGGTAATCGATCATTTTGCAGCCTTATATGTATGTAGCACAGATATTTAGCGTGGCTAATGGAATGAGGTTCCAGAAGAACTACAGAGTGTCTGGACGGCAGTTGTCCAGACACGCCGCGCTGCAAATTGCTTCGTTCTGAAGTCCTTCCTTCCCCTAGTGTTTGTATGTATCATGAGAGAACTTTATATGTATCGTGAGAGTGCAAAGGTAATTTGCTGCAAACTTATGGGAACATTTGGCAACAACGGCATTGTGAAAATTATACCTGCGCGAGGTTTAGGGTTACGTTAGGGCCAGGGTTAGGCTATATAATTCTAAGTGAGCATAATTTTCATGGAGTTTTTCTTGCCATTGATCCAATTTACTTTCGTCTCCACCATCTGGACCCCCCACTACCCTATTCTGTGAACCTGCATACATGTTAAAGCTATTCCATCCCTACTACCCCCAACCACAAGGGGGGGTCACTCTCATCACAGCTCCCATAGACTCTATTGCAGTCAGTGAGTCAGTAATCAACTGTCAATTCAGTACGGCCAAGCACACTCAGAAACACAGTCAAACATGGTCTAGTTCCCTAACCCATCCTTAATGATAAAGTGAGTTAAGAAGAGCCTTGTTTCTAAAGAAGAGTTGGGAACCAGGCTAGTATTAGGTCAATTGCATGCGTTGAAGCGATATTACTCACGAAACAATAACAATATTATTTACGGTTGAAGACCTTTAAATTATCAGTCACACTGCCCAAAAAATCTGGTCATAGTTTTGACCTGTGCATGGTTGCAGTTGCAACTGTGGAAATGACCGACCCTTGACCCATCCCGACAGGGTATCGTCTCATGTCCAGACTTCCACCTGGCATGAGTCTATAGGTTAGTTATATAGCTGAGTGTGTACTAACATTCACCCTTGTATGGGAAGTGGGTATACATTTGTGTTACAACATGTAGTTCAATGCCCAAACAAGTAATGATGTTGGAGTGGAAATAAACTTTACCAATGCTCTTACATGTACACTTCAAATGTAGATTGGCATTTTAATAGCAGTTACTTCCTCTGTTGTATGGCTTTCCTGCTGCCCTGAGTCAGGGGTATATACTGTGGTGCATGGGTGCTAGTCTTGTGCCCAGATCCTTCACCCATCCCCATAAAAAACGAGGGAAGAAATGGGGTCTTATTTGGGGGTAGGTGGAGGGTTTGGGAACAAATCTAGGGGTGAGTACAATCCTTGGACTGGACTAGTGGACTGGACTGGCCTTATCTCTGTACTACATCTTATATAGAAAGTGGTTGTTTACTTACTTAACTCTGGTAATTTGCCACACAGCCCAAGCTGTGGGTGTATACATACTGCTCGGAACAGGTCAGAAGTCACATGCATATTTACTAAGACTTTGAGGCGTGACACCAGAAGCAAGCTTGTGGCAAGATAGGTCAATAGCCACATCCTAGAATCTATAAGACTTTAGGGCAGTCCAGTAGTCCAGTCTACCGGTTCAGTCCACTAGTCCAGTTCAGCGATTGTGTTGGGACAGAGGCAATGGTGTTGCTACCGCATACGCATCTAAAGCCCAGCTGCGCATGCGTATAAAGGTCAGTTAGGCCCCGCCTCCTTTTGCTGCTCTGCCAATGTGAACTGTGTTTAACTCGGGTTAAACTTTATTGAATTCAGAATATACTTGCTTACCAGGCTTAATAATGTTTTGTTTATCCTATCACATAGCACGGTGACACATACATCTTACATCTGTTTGGTGTCAAACTTTTCTGTGTATTTTCCTCACCGGGACTGAGGGCACTGTATTCTGTGAGGGAGAGTGACGCCAGCTTCACAGAGGCCACCAGAGGACTACTGGGACTCAAGCTACCAGTACATATGTTGTAGCAGCCTACTGTGGTGTCTGAATTACTATAAACCTCTTCTCTTTTCATTTACAGAAGGAGCTGATTACTGGGTCCATGTTGATGTTTCACAAGGTGTGATATGCTACCATGAATTACCTGTAAAGCGTATGTGCAAGCTATCAGATTTGTTGATAAAATGTTGTGTGCTTTTTTTAGGGCCTGAAAAAGAAACTCCTGGAAGGATATCTGATGGTTATGGATGAACTCAGCAGGAAAACGTTGGTTAGCACCATTTATATGTACACACATGCATAATATGTATTTTGCATGACAGTTGTCTACCACATTTTCTATGTATGCTCTTCCGTTCAGCTCTCACTAGGTGATTCTGGAGAGCTAGAAGTTTTCTCCTTCATGAAGCAGTTGGTGCATAGGGTGGGGGTCACCTGCTGGGTGGGCAGGGAAGCTGGTAGGATGATTGTTGTAGGTAGGATCTACAGGCTCTCCCTAGAACCCGTTTTACGATTTTTCAAGGGGAGAGCCTGGGGACGAGGCTAAGTAGGATCACGTGACCGGGAGAATCTTGTATCACAGCCATGTATTAATGTGCAATGACTAAATATGCTGGAAGTCAGGTAAAGAATGACAGTAGAAAGAATTAATACATCTTCAATCACTGACGTGTATCAGTATATAATTTGTTGTGGTATATTCATATGCAGTTCAAGGGGAGAACTTCAAGAGATTTATTGATAACTTTGAAGCACTTGATCCAGAGAAATGTGAGGGAACATCCATTATGTTACTACATTCCTTGAACGTAACAAAATAACGTGTACAGATGCACTAGAGTAAGTAGTGGATGTTCGGTCGACAGGTATAATCGGACGCGCTAGCGCCGTACGCATAAATTACCGGAAGTGGGTGGGGCCTTCGATCGATACTATAGACCCTTCACACTCTGAGTTCCAAGTTTGGTGTTCCTCCGTTGCTTGATTGTGGAGCTATAGCCTTCCAAAAGTAAGTCCGAATATATCAAAGATCGGTCAAGTATATGTATTATCGGGCTCCGTTCCCTGTCTCTTCTCCAAAGCAACTGTCGGTAAAATTTCTGCAGCATTGGGAAGCTCCACGACCCTGCTGCTGCACGCCAACTTTTCGTAGTTGTAACTGCCTCGAGCACTGAGGGGCATTGCTGAATGTGAAGCAGGGTCACTCTATCTATGATTGGACGGTGAATTCCGTATTTTTTTTGCCGTAGACGCCCTAAAATACCTGCTAGCATGACGATACGACTATCAGTGGATTGTACAGGTCCTTAGCAGCATAACGGTGCATTTCCGATGTTTATACGTTGCATGGTTCTCGAGATGGAGCTGTTTGTCTGAAAACTTCAGCATTATCTTCACTGAACATGATGCTGAAGTTTTTAGTGGATAGAAGCAGGCAAAACAGCTCTATCTTTGGAATGCCACATCGTATAAACATCGGAGTTGCACCGTTATGCTGCTAAGGACCTATACAATCCACTCATAGCCGTATCGTCATGCTAGCAGGTGTTTTAGGGCGTCTGCTGCAAAAAAAATACGAAATTCACTGTCTGATCATGGATAGAGTGACCCTGCTTCACATTCAGCAACGCCCCTCAGTGCTCGAGGCAGTTACAACTACGAAAAGTTGGCGTGCAGCAGCAGGGTCGTGGAGCTTCCCAATGCTGCAGAAATTTTACTGACAGTTGCTTTAGAGAAGAGACAGTGAACGGAGCCCCACACTTGACCGATCTTTGATATATTCGGACTTACTTTTGGAAGGCTCAAGCTCCACAACCAAGCAACGGAGGAACACCAAACTTGGAACTCAGAGTGTGAAGGGTCTATAGTATCGATCGAAGCCCCCACCCACTTCCGGTAATTTATGCGTACGGCGCTAGCGCGTCCGATTATACCTGTCGACCGAACATCCATTACTTACTCTATAAGGAATTTGTCACGATAATATTAACAGAGATCTGCAGTCAATGGCTTTCTATTATCATTGTGAAATATCATGAGCTAAAAACGAAATTCAATTCTTGTATCTTCTTCACTACTTCAGCATTCCAAAGCCTGTCTGCATTGATTGGGATATACACGTACATCCTGACCCACGGAGAATCACGAGAGAAGCAAGCCTTCGATGATATGGCTGCTCTGCTCACCTCCATCTGGACGGAGAGAGAAAGAATGGAACAGTGGGTAAGGAAGAGGCACAAGGCGACGTGGAAGCTACCAGTACACCAATGTGGCTGTAAAAAACAATAACAATAACCTGATACATATTTGGTGCACTATAACATTGCTTGGTACATGTTACCATGACAGTGGCAAATTTTTCTGAGCTTTATATTTCGGCTGAACATACACTACACACTATCATAGTTAGCCCACATTCTCTACTCCATCCTTGTACTGAATAGGTTTGATCATGGCTGGCACGCTCTATTCGCCCTTTGGGCTCATAAAGATCACCATCCGTGATCATAAATACACTGCCAAGCGTAAAGATAAGAAAGGGGTGTAATGTTTTGGTATGAAGGAGGGATTACAGAGGATCGAAACCTATACTATTATGATCCTTGGGTGTAAACTAAAGTTCTCAACCTATGGTTTCTCCACTTGAGGAGGTATGGCCAAAACAAGTATCTTTATGGGACCCCTTCAAGGCATGTGTTCAAAATGGCGTCTCTGGCAGTTACATGGATGCCATCTTTGAACTAGTGGCGCACGAAGAGTCAGAGATGTAGACAACTCTACCACACAGTTTGCCAAAGAAGGCTTACTCAGGGTACTTAGTAACTAAGTATCCTTGATATGAATTTCAAGCAGCACAGCTCGTCTCTCCGCTCTCCCGTAGCAGCCATGGCTGATCCTTGAATATATGTTGCAGATTTAGACAACAATCTGCCAAAGACCAGTCACTCTTTCGTAACTTCTCCAGCAGTATTTTATGCGTGGTTCCAGTTTAGTTGTAATTTTTGTGATAGGCTGCCTCGCAACCTGCCTCACCCTGCCCAGGCGGTGATTTATTACATTTGCATACTTGCCCACTATACTTTACACTTGGCAGTGTGATATACTCTCAGAAATATGGAAAATACGGTTACTTGATGTGCTAGCACAGATGAAATCCTGCAGTGTCTGTATTACCAATATAAGATTTATTTAATGTTCCATTCTTTCTTGCTATGATATAACCTAGCCGGAAGACAACCTGCAATGTCTGTACGAGATACATGCTGACCTGCCACTGGAACAGGTCAGTAGTTAGATGCGAGACCAGGAGGTGTACGCAATTTAGAAACCCAAGGGACCTGGGGGGCATGCAGTGTCCCAACTCTAACTTCCCCTCCCCCCTATAGTTATGTGGTGTTGATACTCAGTAGTTTATTAGTAGTTACATGTAATTTTCAGACTTCTGATGCCCCAGAATCAACCTTGGAACATCTAAATTTCCTGGGGGACTTGCCTTCACACACCCCTAGTGCATGGGTGTTAAAAAATTAAATGTTGTATGAAAGCCTGCCAAGAATTTTACAGATTCCATTACTAAAGGCATATGCAGTGCAGCATAGCACACCAGTCTAATAGTTGCTGTACTAAGTCAACACTTTAGTTCTGCTCTTGTGTATAACCTGAAATATTTATCTTCCAAGGCTTGAGTATGCTGAAATCAGTTGTTCCAAGGGCGGTACGGTGTTTGTGGATGAGGCAATGAGGGTCAAGCAAGCCAGCTACTGTAACACTATGCCTACAAGGGTAGAACCTCAGTATTATTTTCAGATTCTGAGTCTGCGTCCCAGCCTGGATGAACACACAAATGTCTCAAAGTTGCTTGGGACTGAAGCACATGCGCTCATGGTGGCTTCATTCATTCTTTCAGTGAATGAAACTACATGTACTCTGAGCTACAAAAATATCACTATTAATTTTTATTAGCCAATTACATGTAAATAACTTAGTGGAGGTAACTAAGATGCCACTTAATTGCCTACAAAAATATTTTTTACCTTATTTTACTAACCCAACAAACTCGGTGCTGTTTTGGATATGCTGAGTAACCTCCTACAATACTGCAGTCTGCATGAACACCTGCTAACAATCTCCTTGTGACTTCAAGTTTCTATTTCATTCACAGCGGCATCGTCAGGTAGCCATTGATGTCTTCCAGTTCCATGTGGCTTCTCAAGCTAACATGTACGCAGCTCTGTCATGGACCCTTTGCTTCCTCCTGGTAGAAGACCAGCAGCACAGGTACATACATGTACAGGGTACTGCTTAGTGGAGTACTCTTTACCTTAGCACAAACGTTTATAGGAAAAAAAGTCTATAATGCTGTTTCTCTATAAACTGTGGTTAAGAGAATACAGTTTGTATTGGTACAGCTAGTTAAAATTTGGTCAGCAATTGCTGGCCTGTGGGCTTCCAAAGTACTGTATGCCAGATAGTTGATGGATAGATTTGATCCTTCGACTCTTTCATGAAGTTGGGTTAGGCAAAGTTGAGTGTGAAACTTGAGTTGGAACAGGAGTAGCTTGTTCCCAGGCCATGCAGTCGGAGGGGAGTGGCCTGGCTAGAACAGCCTTGATTATGTAGATGTAGAGCACGGTGATGCACAAGGCAACTCTAAATCTCTAGCATTCAATGTCACTGTACAGTTTTGCATTTACTTGTACCTTGCTAATGTGTTATGTTGTTCCACTGCTAGTCATATTCATATCCCAGTTGGACATGATAACCAGCTAAATATATTTTATGAGAATTAGACTATAGATGTGAATGTGGCAGCTATCAGTCTGCTGTATGAAATGTTGTATATCCTAGGGAGAAGATGGAGAATGAGATGAAGGAAGTGTCAGACGAGTATGATGGAGACTTTCTCTACAACATTGAAGCTCTTAACAAACTGAAATACACAGAAGCATTTGTGCAGGAGGCACTCAGGATATCCCAGGTAAACTAAGTACCCAGTAACGTGTGAAAGGTTTTTGATGGGCCTATCCTTTCCGTTCCGTAGCAATCCATCACCCTGAGGAAGGTGATGCGGGAGATAAGGTTTATGGACTACTCAATTCCAAAAGGTGGTTGAAATTCTCTAGGGATGGAATGTCCAAACTGTGTGTTGCATATTGCTGTGCCTTAATTGTTTCCTTCTCACCCGCTAGCATCTATCCCACTCTATGTACTTTTTGTCATAAATAGAGTGGGACCATGCATTTGTTTAATTGTTAGCTGGCTTAAACTTGAATGGACTGTTTTAATTTTTGTATGTTTGAATATAGGAATGGCTCCCTACCCACAGTGCCCCTAGTACTACCATACTGATTACCTGCCGCTTTGGGGATAAGTAGTCAAGAATGAGATAAATATCCTGGCAGTTCTAAATCATACCATCAAGTGTTCGTATGTGTGTACCTTTAATACTATTTTGCCATGTTTGACTCTGTTACTATTATTCCTTCTTTAGGCTACTATATCACCACTCTTCTGTCTATAACCAACGTCCGTACCCACCCCGATGACCCACCTCCCAACGTCTTCTGTCCAACACGGTATGCATGCATGTGACCAATCTTGGCCAAATCAATCCCTTTACTTCTTGTATGTAATTGATGAGATAAGCTGTGTAACATCGAAGGTATGAATACATGATTACTGTATGCTGACACATGCAGCAGGTGTGCATGTTCATGCATGTGTGCATGTATGGCAGACTTCTAAGTTATCAAGAATAGTAAAACAAAAGTTAGTTTAAAACTATTCAGTAGCTACATGTGTCTTATAGCAATGCAGAGATGCAGAAGTGTCTCTCTGCCAGTGGCTGTGAGCTGCTCGATTTTCAATCTCAGATCTATCTTTTTAGGCTTTTCAGTAACAAATAGGATCACAGATTCAAACGGACAATCACTTTCTAGTTATCTACCTTAAGAATAACATCACTATAGGCGTTTAGCCTGACTGTCAACATTTCATAGTGCAAAAAAAACACTGGGCACTGCAGCCTGGGAACAAGACTACGTATGTGTAGCTATTGCGGGAATCAACAACATTTTATAATTTGCTCACAGCACATATTGGCAAGCCCATAAGCTAATAACTGTACAAACATCGGCATACGTTATGGAATTACATGTCCTCCTATAGGCATTCATTGGAGGGAGATGAGCAGTATCAAGTCAGTACATTTGGCCACGGCTTCCATGCCTGCCCTGGACAAAAGTTTGCATTGAGCTTTGCAAAGGTAAATGTCATGTCTTAAGAATTGATCAGAAAGGGTTATTATCTACTACTGAATCTGTACCGTGATTATAAACATCAGAGAAGACCTAGTTACAGTGACAGGCTCACTATACAATACTAGCTAAATGTACAGTATACTGAAAATAATGGGAGGCTCATGTTACCCAAAATTCTCACTCGGTGAAAACATGCAACGTTTCAGCCCGAGCTGGGCCATCATCAGGCGTGTTTCAAGCATGCATACATGGATTATTTATACAAGTATGGCTACTGCAAAAACGATGTTCGAAAACTTACAGAAGCAGAACTGAAGTCAACGTCCAGACTATGTCCACATGGGTGGAGCCTGACAAGCATATGCGTATATAACTACAGGGGGCTGCAATAAGAGTCACACTATCACACTTGCCCATTAACTAGTCTCGTGCCCAGACCTTGGCTCCTCCCTCGCAGAATGGTCTAGTGCACCAAGTCATATTTGGTAAGATCCAATGAGATTGCAGGGTTTGAAATTACCGTAAGCCAGAAAATTTTACAGACAATTAAATCTGGCGGTTTGGCGATCAGCAACAGAATAGCCAAATTAAATATCTGCCAGTATTTAGCTATGATCTTTCACCCCTCAGTACATGTGGCTACTAAAATGCTGAAAGTACATAAAATTTAATGGTTCTAAAACAGCTGGCAGAGCAAAAACAGACTTGCGAGATGGCTCCTATATAAGCTGTAAATCAGTTGTAGTTTAGATATTTTTGGGCTGCCATAGTACATGTAATATACACATGTGCATGCCTGGTCCAAGAAAGCTTTAACTGAGCTCATATCCTCACTTCACTCAAAATGTGCATGAATATTTGCTTGAATTTGAGCTTTAGTGTTTGCCCAATGTGTATTAATAATTATATCAAGTAATTGATGAAAGATATCCTGTGTGTTTCTCTTTCAGATATTCTTGTATCACCTTCTCATCGGCTTCTCGTATCTGAAGTTCACTCCGTGTTTCCAGCATGTGATGATCCCACCCTCCACCGTGGGGGCTGTGGCTAGGTCTGCAAACCCCTGCATTGTGTCGTATTCAACTGAGCAGAAGCCATAGTTTCCTGTACTTTACAAGTTACCCTTTCTTCAAGGTTACTGGAGCACTCCAGTCCTTCTGACTTATTGTAGTTTGGCAACAGTTATAGGAGGCTATCCAATTATTTTAGTAAACTTGTGTTTTCTTTTATGTACAGTGTTCTACACATAGAGAGCAATTTCCCACAATAATATACTGTAGTAGGCACCTAGTAGAGGTCATGAGCATATAGGTAAAGTGTGTAAATGTAAATTGTGAAAAAATAAATGTCAAACTAAGTGGCAGTATCTTAGGATTTGTATTTGCGTCATCTGATCATACAACAGGATCACTGGCAAATATGGTATCATAAGAATACACTGCCAAGTGAAAGGGGTGTAACAATATATTATGTAGTGATTGGTATGAAGGAGGGTCACAGAGGATCGAAACTTGTATATGTATCATTGTGATCCTTGCTGTAAACTAAGATTTCAACTTAGGGTTTCTCTACTTTCAGTTTCTGTCCAGAGTCATGGCCAAAACATAATATTATAGCAGTATGCAATTTTCAAGTATACAAACTGTACATTCCAGTGCTGTTGTGGTTAGTAGCTAGAGTTTGTGTGGCCTCTGTATAAGTAGCCAAGGACCAGTCACTTTTTTGTAGCTTCTTCAGCAGCATTGCATGGTTAGTTGTTATTTTTGCGACAGGCTGGGTTTGTGAGAAGCTAATTTAAAGTACATTTGGATCTTCAGCTCAAGGGCAGTACCCATAGAATCCTAAGAATCACTCTCTTCATATATAGTTCTGAACAGCCTTGTTCCCAGTTCTCATTACATAGTTTTGCAGTAATATGTAAAATGGATTATATATGCAAACTCGAAAGCTATGTAGTGGAGATTTGGGAGTGCTAAAAATGTAATGCTATCCTGCATAGACAATGCCATAGCTGTGTATCTTTTCCATAGGTAGTAGCTACATTAAATCTCTTAGAGTCATGTGTCATTGGTTTTCTGATTGCTGTGCTTTCGTGTTTACATTATCTGTGTAAGAAGTCCCAAACATAGCAAGGGGCTAGCACTGAACTACATATGCATGTAGGAAGTAGCAAATGGTATCATTTCTTTTAATTTCAATAGAAGAATGGGGAATTCACCTCACAGAAACCAAAACATTAAACATTGAAACTAAAGCATCTCCTAGTTCATGACTAGGTAAGCTTAGCTAGCAAATGTTTTTGTAAAAACTAACATGACATCACATGCGTGATGTAATTATGACATGTAATGTTTTATATTTGCAAAACCAACTTATGGTATCATTTCTTTTACTTTCAATAGAAGAATGGGGAATTCACCTCACAGAAACCAAAACATTAAACATTGAAACTAAAGCATCTCCTAGTCCAGGACTATGTAAGCTTAGCTAGCAATTTTTTTTGTAAAAACTAACATGACATCACATGCGTGATGTAATCATGACATGTATGATAAGCCTGCTTTGACTAACACATGGTATGCACAGCATAGAATACCATACTCTAGATATTGAAACTGCAAATGTTAAAGTGGGCTATAGCTAGGGCTTTTTATATGCTTGTAAGGGTGAAGTCCTTGCACTGATAATGTCATAAAACTGCAAAATAACCTTGGGAATTAACCCTTCAAATTCGCCACTGATGTCATCAGTATGTGCTGTTTACAATGACATCATTAGCTACTTACTAATTAATTAGCATAGTATGTTGGAATGGTTCTTTTCCTGGAACTGCATTTGTGAATCAAGAGCTAGACATGAATCACAGAAGTAGCTAGCTACATCATATGATATTATGATGAGCCAAATTTTCTGTCAGCCATGCCTGTCGAAGGTCAGAATGGCTCACTAGGATAATTCGGAATACTACCTCCAGAAGACATGAGACTAGAAGCAATGCAAAGCACAGAAAAACCAGTCAAACCGCAGACAGCATAGCTATAATACTGACCTTAGAGCTAATTGTACCATTCTCATTACATGTAGCACATTTATTAAGTTGACATAATATGACCAGTACCCCAGGTTACAAGAGAGTCAAAACACAAAGATTGATCTCAAATCATTCCGGATAATGAAGTACCTGAGTACAAAGCTACTGCATGTGTATATCAGGTGAGCTACAAAGATACAAATGCATTACACTTAACTTACAATAACTACCTCAAACACAGTATCAACTTTAATATTTTTGTTCAGTGTTTATTCGATCATGTGTATCATCAGATTCCTCACCTTCAGCAGATGGCTCGGTAAGGAGGGCTATATACTGCTCTGAATGGATCATTCTATCTGGCAACGATTCCTCTGAGCCTGAGTGAGCCATCCTCCAGCAAATTTTACACGGCATTGAAGCATAGATCCTCTGACACATTCTTTGGGTACAGCTTCTATGACCACAGCATTTGTATAGTAGTAGCCCACTAAAAAACAAAATTGGAATAATGGAAAATATTCCTGTAGAGACATCAACCATCCTTTTGATTCTGCTGTGTGTTGAAAGAGCATCTGTACGATATGCTATAATGTCAGCCATGGATGAAACACAAAGTAGGCTAATTACAAATAGCAAAGAAATGTTAATAGAATTATAAATATGGAATTTATATGGATGGAATAGAGCAATTAAAAAGAGTAAAAGGAGGATCAAGACTAAAGCCAATGGTACCAAAAAATTACTAAAGGAAAACATGCCAACCATTGCAATCATAGCTATCCGTATCATTTGGTACAATGCTGCAAACCACCGACAGTCACGAGTGCTATTGGTCCCATTCTTGTAGCAACCCTGAAATGAATCCATAAAAATATGTAGCGCTTGACATCGAATTCTACAATAATTTAAGCACCTCTGCAAGCACCGACAAGGATACAGACACAACAAAATCAAAGGAAGAACATTAAAAACAAGAAATACTACAAGTGCAAGTATGCCAAACGGCAGATGCTCTGGGCCAAAGTATTCCACTGATCCATCATAAAGGAGATAGCGCTTTTTGAGTGCTTCTCCATGGATATTGAAGACACTCACAGGAAACAAAAGATTGAAGGAAACACTGAGAAACTTAACATATGAAAGCAGAAGGAAAGTACAGAAAGCAGCTACCAATGAATTTTTAATATTCCACTGTCTTCTAAAACAAACACAACAATGATGAAAAGGTTTCCACAGCCATACAATTATTCTGAAATTGTGATCATGAAGAGTGATTAAGGAGTAAGTAATGACAACCAGAAGAAGGGGATAGACAGCTATGACATAGTCCAGTGCTAAGACCTGGAGTGTAGTCATCTGAGGGTGTATGCAAAATGGTGGGTACAGAAGGCGGAAAAAGTCCAGATTCCAAATGCCATGCAGTGATAACAAAACAAACTCAGCTAAAGTAAGATGACGTTGCTGCTTATGATGAAAAGAAATTGGACGCACCAATGTAGGAAAAGATATCATCTGGCTGAAAAAAATAAAAACATCCAATAGACCTGTAGTTACACTGATTCGAAAAAGGATCACCACCAGAAAAAATAGTGTGAGTGGCAAAAATGCAACTGCAATGTACTTTACCCAGTTATAGCTGTAGTCTGTGCACTCTACACAGCTGAAGTTGTAGGAATACACTGGTGGTGCATACCCATCCTTACACTTGCCACACAGCTGTCCGGTACGACCATAATCTTCACACTTTTTGTTCAGCAGAAAAGGCTCAACAGGCAAAGCATACGAGTGATGTTTGGAAGCAAAATTGCATTTCCCAACTACCAGAGATACGTTATGAATGCCATAGGTCATGCAGTAGTTTTCATGTAGTACCACCTGCCCAGAAATTTCATCACAGTTTATTGTAAGTCCAAGATCACTACCACACTCACAAGCAATGCTTCCATTATCAAAGCGCTTTGTAAAGAACCAAGTATTTGAACATGTTGAATTTTTCCAAGTATCATCAGTGCCAGTATTCACAGAGTGGTTCTTCCATTGAGTGGTACTGAACCCTTCAACTATGTTCAGTACATTCAGGAGAGCAAAAGTAGCTAGAGCCATACCACAACAACACTATGTGAATGCTTATTGGAAAAAAAAACATGCAAAATTTAATAAGCATTAACTATGGCTTTCATTTATGCTGGGTTAAACAACATTTACGTATATATATATATATACCGTAAAAATAGAGTGGTCGTTTTAACCCATATAAGGTCACCTCAGTTACAACTATGGTACCACAGAATGCACAGTTAAGTGCAGTTCAATAAGATCACTTTACTCAGGGAAACCCAGCTACCATTTTTCTTTGGATGGGATAGTAACAGGTTGGT
This sequence comes from Phakellia ventilabrum, assembly GCA_963921505.1. Classification (NCBI taxonomy): domain Eukaryota; kingdom Metazoa; phylum Porifera; class Demospongiae; order Axinellida; family Axinellidae; genus Phakellia; species Phakellia ventilabrum. The sequence goes on along the minus strand of OY997386.1, from coordinate 5,218,609 downwards.
ACAGATATGGGTTCTTAATTGGCCTTTCGAAATTGGAGAAATTTGTTTGTAAAATGATCCACTTATTTACACATTGTTTTGTAGACTGCGACTGAGATAATTCAAATTATAGGTTATAGAAACCCTTTCTTTTTGCAACGTATTTCCGGGATTCAGGGCTGGCACGACAAGTTTGGATGGTCAGATTACAGAAAAACCCTTCCTTTTTACAATGTATTTTCAGGAATCAGGGCTGGAACAACTAGTTTGGTTGGTCAGGTTACAGAGAAACCTTTTCTCTTTGCAACCTATTTTCAGGAATCAGGGCTGGTACCACTAGTTTGGTTGGTCAGATTACAGAGAAACCCTTTCTTTTTGCAACCTAATTTCAGGAATCAGGGCTGGCACGACTAGTTTGGTTGATCAGATTACAGAGAAACCCTTTCTTTTTGCAACCTAATTTCAGGAATCAGGGCTGGCACGACTAGTTTGGTTGGTCAGATTACAGAGAAACCCTTTCTTTTTGCAATGTATTTCCAGGAATCAGGGCTGGAACCACTGCATGGTCTGGTTGGTCTGGTTGGTCAGGTTTAAACCTGATCACTTTTTGGATAAATGCTTTCTTCATAGAAGTGTAGAGGGACCTTTAATGCATATAGCTATTCTGCAAATTGAATCTCTCTCTTACAAAGCATACAAAAACTAGTGAAGTGGCCATGCCCACTTCGGGAGGGCTAAAACGGAAAAAAAACAACAACCTGTGGTGCCACTTTACTCACACACTGAGTCTAGTTACCATGCTTTGCTAGGAGAAAGCTGCAATTTGCAGTGTATATGCATTAATGATCCTTCTATTCTATACACTGCCGAGTGTAAAGATAAGAAGGGAGTGTAATGTTTGATGTGAGGGCGCTCGAGGGGTTACAGATACAGAGGGAAAAAATGTATACAATTAGGAACCTTGAGTGAAAACTAAGATTTTCAGCCTAGGGTTTCGCTACTTTCAGTTTCAAAGAGAAGTTACGGCCAAAACAAAACTATACACATTTTATAATTATGATCCCCCAACATGGCATGTGTTCAAAATGGCGTCGCTGACAGTTTACGAATTACTACAGCTGCCAGGTTAGTTGAGATTGGGTAGCCTCTGTATAAGTAGAGATACGAGCACTATTAATTAACCAACGACATGATCGACCGATGCACATGTGAGTTTCGAGCAGCACTGCTTATCTCTCCACTCTCCCGTAGCAGACGTGGCTGATTCTTGAAGGTATGTTGCAGATAGACACAACAATCTGCCAAAGACCAGTCGCTTTTTTGTAGCTTCTCCAACAGCATTGTTATGCATGGTTCCAAATTAGTTGTTATTCTCGCGACCCATCTCGTCCATCCCTGGTCATGATTTAATACATCCGCATCTCTACTCAAGGCATCTAACCTTGATCTTTGGGTGTTTCTGTAACCAACAAGACCACCTAAAAAATGACGCTAAAGAAGCAGGTAGCTACAACACCAAATTTTTTTGTTCTTAGCTGCCTCAAAATTGGTTCAAGTGATTTTAGCACCAAAGAACTGCATTGTTTAGCACAAGGGTCCACGACAACACAGCACCTTCATAACTATAAAGGGATCTGGAAAGCGATACACACTGCACTCAATCTGTAGGTTAGACGCCATTCTCCGATAGCATGTATGGTCGGACACTACTATACAGAGACAAAGCCTGGGAGACATTCTGCCATATCACAGAAATGGAGAGGGAGTCGATTGTATCTTGCACACCAAAACCCACGCCTAAGCATCAATTCAGAAACTCAAATCAGCTATGGTGATGAAAAACAGGTGTGGAGCAGAAGGGTCTTGGGGCTTCTCAATGATGTAAAAAAATTCATCGAAAGTTGCTTCAGAGAAGTGAAGGCAACGCTATCCGAGATAACATGATTTATGTCTAGCGCAAACAGAAATTGATGATTGGGTGTGGTTTTTGGGGTGAATGGTACAGCAAACTCCTGCTCCATTGCAGTGGTATAGTTGAATGTCTCCAAAGCTTCGTCTCCGTGGAGGAGTGTCCAATCATATGTGGTGTCCGACAATTGTGAGGACTCTAGCAGAAGCTGGTATCAGAGCAAATGGTCTAGTCAACGAGAGTGAGTGAACAGTCTCCACGACCGCACAACCACAGTAAATAGTGCAGTCAATGGTCTCTTGTGGTTTCCAAACAGTTTAGTCAATGAGAGTGAGTAAATAGTCTCCTTGACATACCAGATGTGACATAGGCTGGATGATTATAGTACTTAGAATGTGCTTTATCATAAAAGTGAGTTGCTATTGAGTATAAGAATACACTTGATAGTTTACCAAAGTTACTACAAAAAGAATAGTAAGACTTCGCTATTGGTTCACTTACTACAGTTAAATTCTCTCCTCCTTTATTTCCTAACTTGGGGGTAACACTGCTAACACATTCAATACAATATAATCACTAAATATACTAAATTTTACATACAAAGCGGTCTTCATCAATAAGGTCCATAATCTTGGTTGAATACGTTCTTCACACAGTAGTCTGGCTCATACTTTGCTGCCATAAGCCGGGTTTTGCTCTTAAAGGTATCAGGGCCAACATAACAAAGCTGTAGTGTAAAAATGATGGGACTGTATCTGACATCAATGTGGTGGAATATAAGGCTAGACTGTTACTCTATGCTATAACAGAGTAATGAACATGTACTGTCGGGTGGCTCTAATTAGCTCTAGCTCTCTAAAACCACCTCAGGTTGACGAGACAGCTAAAAGTCCTTTATCCCTTTTATCGCTGATACTTCCAATGCAGGGGGTACTCAGCATTTGACTAGCTACCACACTATGCCAGCAACTACAAGTGTAGTCTGGAGAACTATAACGAATCAACACACAATATGAACAGTAGCTAATCCACAGGCCAGAATGGAAGGCTGCCTGAAAAATCTCAAATTTCAGGTATTAAGAGGTATGACTGCAATGATCATACTCACAGGTGGTTCTAACCGAAATACCGTAATCCGGGAAATTTTCGAGTTGAAAAATTTTCATAAGATAAATTTTCGCGTTACAAATTTTTCGTAGCGACGGATGAGCTACGAAAATATTTTAACGCCGACATTTTTTTAACACATGGCAGAAAGAAGCGCGTGCGTGAGATTCAGCTGCAGCTAGCTGGCATGGAGGAGTTTGAAAGAATCTGCTGCATTCGAGGCTACCATGTGTATAAAGAAATATGGGAGGCAGCTGCTGGAGAAGTGCTGACGCTCTAGATCGGTACGCTGTAGCTGTGAAAAAAACGGGAACTATCATTGGACATTTACCACGAAAGTGAGAGCAGACAGGTAGACAACGACCCCTTAGGATCGGGCAGACCATCCTTCGGTTTCAGAATCGACATCACGAAAAGAACCAGGACGATGGCAATTCACACGTGGCCACTGCAGTTGTACGTGTTATTTTGCGGACCGTAAATTTTCGTTGTTTTAATAATTAGATGTCGAAAAAAAATTGTGAGTTAAATTTTCGTTGCCATCTAGGCCTACGAAAATATTTTAACACCGAATTTTTCCCAATTTACGGTAGATAATAGAACATTCTCTTATCAGACAGTCGTGCATGAGGTGTTTTATTCCTTTCTAATGCAGTGGGACTCCCCAGTTGGCTACTGTACTCTGCCGTGTTGGTACATACGTAGTAGCCTCAAGGACTAAAGTGAACATTGCTAATAGTGAGCAGCAAACATCAGGCCATAGAGCAGCCAGACAAGTGCATAACTATATGAAAGAATACTGAACAACTATCATGCTACTTTCACACTCTTAACTACTGAAGCTAACCTCCATGTGTCTTACTCCTCCGTTGAGTTTAAAAGCATTTCTGCCATGGAATATTCTTCTGTTGTTTATGGTCATTGCTTGTCCCGGCTTCATGTGATACTGTATCTGCAAAGAGTGTGTTTGGCATGTAATGTTAATCTACTACAAATTATCAGGATCCTTAACGCACCTTTAAGTCTGATTCCTCAATCATTTTGCCAAGGCAGCAATAAGCTTCGTAGTATCTCTCTACATCTTCCTGAGTGAAAGAGTCAGATGTGTTGTTGGATCGAGGCAATCTAAAAATTGCAAACTATGTAGACTGAGCTGGATTCATTAGGAGGTGTAAACAAAATTCTTGCTATGAAGCATGAGTCACAAAGGGGCAAAAAATATTACAAACCATGTATACTGGGCAAGACGTTCTGTTTCATTTCTTCACTCTACCTAGGACAGCTTCATCTGCAATGCCATCTCACCTTGAGGGTTTTTTAAGGTGACAACATGCCCCGCCCACACCCAAAGTCTCGCTGATCTTTTACTTTGGAAGCCAATGAACTGTGTAAGTGTCATCTCCAGATCCTCATCGCACATGCACACTCCCAGAGCTATATAGGCTATTGAAAGACATTAATGATGCAAGTTAGCGGGTGTGGTGATATGAACTGTATCCTCGCCCAGAGCAGCAGTCTTGCTAATCTTTTATTTTGGAAGTCTTCACACACGCACACCTCCAGAGTTATATACCCTATGCAAATACATTAACAAACTTTATCCCCGCCCACAGCAGACCGACCTGTAGACGGGGCAATATTTCACACTGCCTTGTCCGTGTATCTTACTGCTGTAGATAGCAGTGTTGAAACACTCTGGCTCTGTGATATGAGTGAGTGGAGGGCTTTTTCCCTACACATGAGTTTTCATTTACAAAATAGGTCGATCCATTGTACTTATAGTTGCAGTATTATAGTTATACACATACACACAGAGCTGTCTATAGGCAGTGTAATCCTGAAAATTAAGTTCATTCTGCAGATGGGCACTGCTTTGCATCTGTATGCATGGAAATCTCGTTTCAAGACTATCACATGTAACAGGAGCCCATAACCCAAAGGGAAGGAGCATTAAACTTATGTATGTATGCTGATTCTAACTGTTGTCAAATGACACTTGCACAAACCTCCCTATATGGTAAGTGCTATGTAATTGCTACATGTATAATTCACTTAGCACTAGCGTAAGTCATCGAATGTCGACCACCATCTATTGTCGGCTATCTATTGTTGGCGAAAATTACGGCGCGGTAACGATCGATTGCGGATACCGCGACGTTCCCGGGAAAATTGCTATAGCTGGCTCAGTGTTGAAAATGCATTGTAGCGATGTTGTAAGTTCTATTTAAATGAAATTTTAATCTTAGAGTCTATGCATGCTGTAAATTCGAAAGATATATACTTGGTGGGTGTGGTTCAAATGCTGTGACATCAACGAACGGAAATGCGAAATGGCCGACATTGCGTGAACTACCACGATCGAGCGGTCGACAACAGGTAGAGCTGGCCGACAATACATGAAGAGAGCCGATCACTGCTGCGCTTCGGTAAGACCCTGTCATTACAGCTACTCATTGGAAAAATGATCGTTTGGTAGCTGGATCAGTGTTCTTGGAACTGGACTTTGTCCGTAGTTTCTAGCTAGTATGGTATTGGAGTAGATACGTGTACAAAATTAGGTGGTCGACAATTGATGACTTACGCTAGTAGTGTAGTAAACCACCATGTATAACCACTAGGCATTCCATATATGGAGTTTTCTTGTAGGTGCCATTCGACAACAGGTGGAATCACTAGTTTAATACTCCTTTTTGGGTTATGGGCTCCTGCATGTAAAGATGCACAGAAAGTTAACATTACTCCAACTAACCTCAGGAACCTGTAAGGGACCATGGCTGTGCAAGGTCCAATGCATAGCGGAAACCTGTCATGGGTACATACAACAGAGAGTTCTTAAACACCTGAAATATCCTATTATTTACTTAGTTTCCTACCTCTCCATGGGTGCCCAGTATTATATGTGGTCTTCGTATCTTTAGTGCAACTGGGGGCTTCCTGTGAGCAATGGTAATGTACCATTACTACAGTAATGGTCAGAGCCATTATAGTTATTTTTCACTAACATCAGGGTGGTAAATCTATAAAGGGTTGCTGGAACCTCTGTGAGAGTTTTGAAGTGCTGAGGGAATTTCTTCCTCATTTCTTCCACCACAGCAAAGCAATCCAACCAGATGTTATCACCTCCTTCAACACAGTCATCCAACCTAATGGCGTTTAATACAAAAACAGCTTAAATGCATTTGGAAATACTGCATTGACCAGTATTTGTATACTTGACTTAGTTTAAACTTGATTCTAAGATGTACTCTTTCTGCTGAGCAATTCCAGTCCTGAGCCCATTTGTTTAGATAATTGGATGTCTTTTCCACAGGGCACATCTCTCCAGGAAGATCTGAGCCAGATGTATGCCAATGTGGCTAGAAGGAGGCCTCTGATACAGTTGGGCATCATGTACTGTAAACTCACTAGTTTTGTTCCCAGTCCCCCTCCCCCCCCCCCACACGAACACGTGCTTGCAGTAAAATTGCATTCCTTAGCGTGACACGTGCATACATACATATATACAAACGCTTGGTGAGATACGATGCAGGATTAGTTGCCTCGCGCTAAGGCGCTCGGCAATTAAGCACATGGTTTATTGTGGGTCTTATCATCACGTGTTAACTGCATGCACTTTATGTGAATAGTTTCATTAAAAAAAGCATAGCTGGCCATGCTAGCCAGATAATCAGGCTCTGTAATCACCTTCAGAAGCAGCTGTGAGGTTCTTGCTACTGGAGATAGTCAGAGATTCCATAGGACGCATTCTCTTTGATGCCAGAGCATTAAAATTGCACTTATAGTAGTGGTGTATCGTGTACGGTTAGATCAATTCTGAAGCGTCTGCGTAGTTCAAATCTGCCATCCGTTTGCCTTGCATGGCTATAGCAAATAGCCGTACAAAAAATGCAGCAAAGCACTACAATGATATTTTTAGTATGCCATTCTCTGTAGAAACTAACGTCTGATAGCATCACGCATGTGATGTAATCATGGCGTGTGTTAATCAATTACTTTAAGCACACATTCACTGTTAAGCACATAATTCTTCATTGTCAGCTGTTATAGGCTCTTGTACTTCGCAACCAGCGCCATGGTATGCCATTTAAAACACCGTTTCTTTGCGTTTGAACCATTATAACCGCTTCTGTAATTATCGTGCTAGCTCAGCTGAAGAAACAAGCAATAAGAAACAAGATGGACAAATTGCCGTTTTAGGTACTTTAGTGATGCTCTCTAGCAACATTAACAGTTTTATTACCAATGAAAACACTAGGTATCACTTATAAAAGCTTATCACTACATCTAGAGCAGAGTTTTGAATATAAAATACATGTAACACAGCGTAGAGAAGTCTTGTGGTGAAGCGACCAGCCCTTCTCAGTTGTGGCTTCATGCCTCACACATTCGAAAGCAAACACACGACCGCACAGTTGCAATCTGGAGCGCAAACTGTATTAACGTGCTCTCTTATGGCTTCATTTATGTGAGCAACTAGACTAGACGCACCTTATTGCAGTCGATACTTTAGTCAAAGCCCTTCTCTTGCACATTGACTCTAGCAGAGGCAGAAGGCTAGCTACAATCAATGTTTCCTTAAATGTAGCTACGTACATGGGTCATTTCAGATAAATGTAATTAAGGGCTGCAAAAATTGCGTGGTGAAATAATTAGTAGCCATGGCATCTGATTGCTGAAATACGGTACTTGTAGCCATGCATAGTGGGCGACCATATCACAAACACAGGTGAACAATAATCCAGCCAATATTCAAGACACCCTATATATACCTTAAACAGTGTAGCAACTGTAGACCAGAAGGGCTCTCATAGTACTGCAGGTCCAGGTGCAATGAAAGTGCATCCGAAGTGGATCCAATATTGTCTGGGCTTTCTTCTGAAATGGACTGATATGTCTGTATATGTATAATAAAAAAGTAATGTCATTAGTCAGTGTCAGCTGTGATGTGTACTTATTTACTTTCTAAATACTTCAGGTATCCAGTTGACAATTACCATTATCGTATCGGTACATTTGGGAGCTATAGCACTTGTACAAATATCAGGACTACTAGGGCTACTTCTGTTTCTACTCCTAAAGCCAATGGATACTGTGTACCAGAACTACGACGGGAAATGGTCAGACTACTAAGGTAGCCTGTTACCTGGCAGAGTTGCAATCACCAACTAATGAGTCCCGATAAAAGATACCGGGTGATAATGCGAGAATCTTAATTACCAATAGCCAGACAGTTTATTTGAATAAACACTTCATCAACTGGTGGTTGACCAGCAGTGCATAATGTCCACATAATTATGTACACTACAAAAAAACAGGAAACGATTGCAGTTGTTATCTTACACAGAAATAGTGGTCGAGTCGGAGTTGACAACACTACATACTGTTGAGGGAGGACATGTGTTTCCACCTGACATTTATGTTTCTCTTTCCAAATAAACAAAAATATGGAGAGCAACATTGCAAGGATGATTTGCGCATGCTATGCCTTTGTGTATATACATATGTATCAGACTGTACTTGTAAATGCAGAAGTATAAGCAGGAGTATAAATTGCAGTGCACCATGTCCACCCACCATTCCATAATGGTTCCCCTGAAGCCCACCTGCAATCTTTGCAAGCTGTTGGATGGAAGAGCAGTTAGTGTCAATGATATCTGAACTGATGAATAATGAATCAAATAATTGATATTTTGAGTATGTACCTTCCCAAGTGAAGGCAAAATACATGTTTATTACCTGGTTTTAATTTTGAGATTCTAATTCATAGCCAGCTGCAATGAATAAAGTATTTTGTGCTTGGGCTGTCCTGTTGATGCAATCCAATTATTACAAAGGGAATTATCATTCAAAACCAGAAAACTCAATTATATAAGTACGCATTAATTATAAAACCAGTCCTACAGTTTCATGTTTTGAAACAAGACTATATAATGGAATATCAACTTCAAACACATTGCTGCTGGACAAGAAATTGAAAACTGACTACTTGTATAATTCAAGAGGACCTAAAACCATGCATCAACATACAAAAAGAGTTTATTGTACTAATAGCTACTTCTCAACCATGCTGCTGGATGTCTTAGTTCCAAGAGACTAAAATAGTACAGGCCCATGTCAATTTTTGTCGAATAATATGAGAAACTATATGAAAAGTGTTAAGTGAGCTTACGTTTGTGATTTCCCCAAGATTAGTTGGGATATCTGTCACAAGGCACATGCCATGTTCATTAAGTGCCTTCAGCCACCTACAAAGAAAAAACAACAAGGAAATAATCGATCATTTCACCATAAACTCTATCTTTTAATAGCTGTACTTTGGCTGCAACCTGCCTTGCAAAGATATGGTAAACAAGGATATGTCTATAACATTTCCACATTTGAGAATAATTTAGCCAGCTAAGTCAGCCCTGTGTTTTTTTTAATGTAATAGTTGTAGCATGGCCTCGAGTGCCACATGTGAGATATGGGCACAGTTGACACAGGAAGCCCGAGGGCTTCCTGTGGCAACTGTGCCCAAATCTCCATGTGGCACGAGAGAAGCCATGCTACAACTAATTTGTAGCATTTTAGATTGTAACCATGGTGCATTACATGCTTCACTGGTGCTTTGGTTGGGAAAGTTTTTACAGATACTTGCCCTAATTGGATAGTGGCACTGCAGTGACTCATAACGCATCATAGCTGTGCCAATATCTGATAATGGCACAGCTATGACGCATTATGAGTCACTGCGATGCCAATATCTGGATAATACATTGTTTGCACAAGAACAGCTACTTTATGCTAAATGTTGGCACAGCCGGGGGGGGGGGGGGCCTTTTGATGTAAGGCTTCACCATGCTACAATATCACTTATGAACTGTAGTGTAATTAAGCCGCCAATTATTGACAGAGTTTTGTAACAGTCTGGCAACTGTAGCTTTAGTTAGGAATGGTTCCGGACCACTTTATGTTTATATATGATACATCAGCAAGGCCTGCTGAGTTTTGGAGTTCGACTAGTGTGTGTCTCTAAACATATTACTCCATGGAAGTGTAAGTTTAGAGTTGGGCTCATACTTGTAGTAAAAACTTACTTCCATAAAGTTTCCTCTCCTTTCATGATATCAGAATACTTCAATTCTGGTGGAGAATTCTGTGAACGTTATAAAATTAGTAACTGCAATATCTATAGCAAAATATACACACAAACTCACTATAGCCTTTGGCAACGGTTGGCAATGCTTTTGTAGATCCCGCAACCTAACTGCCGAATAGCTATTGTCTTTTAGCCACTGCAGGTCAATACAGCCCCTGTGTTCCTTTTTCTGCTCTCCATAGGACCAACAGAAGTGAACCATAGTTTTCTCAGGAAGTTCTACAAATACAAAACAGCAACAACAGGCTAACCACAGTTCTTCATACGTGTACATTCATGTATGACGTTGGAAGTAGAGGCCTATGAAGACAATCATACTTAGTGATGAAAAGGCACACACTAAGATCAGTGGCTGATAAATATTGTGTCTGATGTCATGTTTAAAGGTTATTAACACGTAGTATATACACCTTAGAGAGATTATGTACCACATGGGCAGTGAACTGGAGTATCATACCTCCAAAATTCTTTTAGTACTCTCCTCTTCCTCCTCCCCCTCCCCTCCTTACAATATTAGTGCACGCACACCAGTACATAGAAAGGTAGCAATTAATAACATAGCAATCACAGCAAGAGCTTATTGGCCTGACGCAGATAGCTGTTACCAGGTATTAGTACTAGATAATACATTCCAATAGTGTCCTACAGTCATGAATACCGTCTGAGAGTGTAACATATACAGTTATAAAATTGGGTAGGTCTTACTAGAAAGTGTTACTAGCAGATTTAGAACTTATATATAATGCTTGCCTACTATTCCTACGCTGGGGTGCTCCCGTAGCTTAGTGGGTAAGAGTGTGTCACTACTACTCTAGGTTTAATACCCAGTTTGGCACCTTTATTGATATCCCTTAAATCCTAAGACAATATGATTGGCCAGTTCTAAGTTTCATACATGCAGTTTCATGGCTCAGATCCTAGCTACCCACACACAAACTGCTCTCTAACCACCTCAAATTGTTACCCCTTGGACGAGGCTTCCTGCACGGTGTTGCATGACACACGGCAGGACTGGACAAACAGCTGAAATATGCTTATAAATGGGAAGGCACAGTTGCTGAGCCACAGGAGGGAAGCAGTAATGCAAGTCAGTGGTTCTCAACCAGTTCCTAATGTTGACCGCTATATGCAAATAATTGACAAAGGTGTGGCATCGACAGTCAAATGCTACACCCCCTTCCATTTTAAACAGAACACTGGCAATGTACTGCGTGTTTGTTATTATGGCTATCATACACATTATGTAGTGAGTCCACTTAAGATACATCATCTGGCCTGGCTTACGGGTTTCAGCTCTTTCAAGGAGTTGTAGCTCTCTATTTCATTATAAAGTCGGCAATGACACATCAATGAACTACGCCCCAGGTACATTGACAGCTAAATGATAGATATATATATCTAGCCTTCTTCCCAGGCTCCTTTTTTGTGACAAGAGCTAGGATGTAGGCCTTGGACTAAGGCTAGTATGTATCATTATTATCCAAATAGCAACACCCGCTGATACTTAACTCACTATTGCTTAATGCCATATTATCATCTACTAAAGCTCATTGTGCAACTATTAACTTGCAATCCAGCAAGCATAGCTACATGTTAGTCTGGCTCACTTCTAAAACTTGAGCAAGATTAGTGGCTGCATGGCAGTACAACAAGACTGATATTTCATATCTAAAAATAACCGGATGTACATCATCCAACTGAAGGTTGTGCTCAGCAACAGGTCAGCCTAAGCTAACTGTAGCTGTAGAATGAATCGGCTTGGCTAACCAGTGTCGTTATGTACAGCTTCCAGCGAAAGTGCTGACACAGCAATTTCGTAGTGCATTTCCAGTTAGTGATCAGAACTTGCCAAAACAGAATTAGCATCGTTACCTACCACTCTTTCGCCATTTAGGCAACACAATACTAATCTAGCTTGACGTACCTTGGCCTATTCAGCCTGCAAACTTCGCACCTGGACGAACACACACACACACACACACACACACACACACACACACACACACACACACACACACACACACACACACACACACACACACACAGACGCGGGAACGTAAAGCGATCTCAGTACCAGCTAGGCACGCGCGAAGCGTGCGCCCGGCTGGTAAAAACAAATCACCCTCAAATTTCTGGAGGTAGATTTCACTTGAAATCAATACTGAAACAAGGTCTCTCCAATAAAACATAGAAAAGTGTAGCTGTCTTTCAATCATTCATGTGTGAAAAGAAACTACGATCTCCTCCATATTTTGTGATTTAAGGGGAGAGCCTGGGGATGAGCCTACAGACACTGGGTCACGCTGAATTTGTGTGAACTAACTTCAAAAGAGCTACTGCACAATGAATGAGAAAAAGCAGCAATAGACTAAACTGTCATAATGAGGTAAGCTATAAACTGTCCAATCATATCACTGGTTGTACCTGCAAAAGCCAGATATGCTCCTGTCATGATTTAATATGTATCCATTGAAGTACATGTAAATTTAAAGACAATGCCGTATTGAAGATCAATATACAAGTACACCACTACATAACACGCTTCAGGAGTGCATGTCTCTCATATACAGTGCCTATTATTTGCACTTCTGATCTCGCCTCACAAGTATCATAGATCTTGTTACTATGAATAGCTGTATGATGTATTAGTTATTGTATGGTTGCAAGTGCCACATGATGGCATGGTGCTATGGCACTCAGGCTGTAGACTGGCATGAGCAGCCTTACAATAACTACTTTAACTAATGAAATCCATGGTAACAGTAACATCAAACAACATTCAAACGCAATGGCAGAGATAAGTGCTAAAGAGTTGCTGACCTATGTACTAGTGTGTAGAGGCGTGTTTCTGTATTTAGCACACGCTGCCACTCCACTAGCCGTTCTAGGCCCAGGCTAGACGGGTAGCCAAAGTCGGCTGGGAATGAGACTAGTTCTCACTGTTGCTAGGAGTGTTTTTGCTGCTGCTGTTAGCTAGTATTTATTTTGAAAGTGTGCACATCAATTTATGGGCACAAAAATGCCATATGTCCTGTCTAGGCTCCCCTAGCCACAAAGCCCTACCGCAGCTTTCTGAACGTTTGAGTGACTGGAATGGAATTGGGTACCTTCTTCACGTAAGCAATCGAGGTTACTTTTTCCCGCAGTAGGTATGACGCGTTATATACCTGTAATGCTAAAATCTGGGAATGACTTAGGTATAGTATAAGATGTCTTACTCTATGACATACAATGACACAATTAGTCTGCACACCTGCAACAAACACAGCTAGACAATTGCATAATTGCATTAAGGAAGCCAATTTAAGAAGCAATTAGGCATACCCAGGTCTTCCCGTGTTACTATAGTAACATAGTATGTTATCACACACACTGAATGGCCTAGAGCTACACTTATACAGTGCTCAGAATCTAAAGAGTAGATTTTTCCTGCAGGCACTTTCTGTCAAATTTTTTTCCAAATATTAATGTCAATACTTATAATACCTGTTAATAAGCCCAGCCAGTCTGAAAATAAGGCTGTGGATCGACAATAAGGTACTTTTCTGCCACGTCCTCCATAGAGCGCTGTACTTAAGCGCCATTTTTTTCTGACGTCACGGATTTTCAGTTTCGTCACACCGATGACGTAACTCGTCATTACTTCAATTAAAGGTAGGCGTGGAATACATTACCAAGCGCTCTGATCTTGCCGCACCGCGTGCTCAAACTGTTTTCTGTCTGTAATAGACAGCTACGAAGACTGAAGGAGAGCTGGCTGTGATTCTCTGATGTCGAAAGTACCTCAGAGCCGAGAACAGCGACGAAGACCCGCGGATTGATGGACTGATGGCCCAGAAACAGCTACCGTAGGCTATGAATGCCGATTGTCAGGGACGATAAAGCCAGCAACTACCCATCTAACACTGTTACCGCTTACCCTGTCGTACAGAGAGACCCACACAGCCAACGGGCAGCCGCTCTCGCGATATGCCCCAGCATTCGAGGACCACCAGCACCGGGGCGGGGAACAAAAACAGCCACGCAAAACTGGTCGTGCGGGTTATCTGGCTCTCTCCTCAGCACCACTGGACTCCAAAACTGCAGTGCAGCGTCCTTCAAGTCGTAAAACTTCACCCCCACGCACTGAACTTCGAAGAACGCTAAAAGTGTGTCCATGATGCAGCGATAGGCGCGTTTGTGGTTTAGCGTCATCATAGGTCGTGTGATTGGTGGAAAACGTCAGAATACGTAATCAAAATGGCACAAAATGCCGGGAGAGACGGGTTTTTTTTTTTTTGATTGAACGGTGAGACTCGGGAATTGTTGGAGTAGCAGTAAATGAGTATCAACATCTTAATACTTCTGTAGATTTTTTGGAGAGTTCTTGGACGATGAATTCTAAAGTTACTACCCTAAGCGAAAACCCCCTCAAAACATGAACTTTGGTCCTTATCTCTGGTGTTGACTGTTTGAAGGGAACAATCCTAACATTCAAAGGTACCTTGCCCTGACTGCTTCTTATATCCAAGGTTTGAAATCTCTCGGAAGAAATATGCAGATTTAAGCACCCTAAGCGATTTTCCAAATCAGTTGCCTTTGAGAAGCCATAGAACCCTGGGGTTATCACTAATCGAATTAACACCTTTCCCACATTGTAGCAGATGTATGTAGGTATATGTATTCCACTTTTGAGAACCTGACATCAAACCATGTAGGGTGTAGAACAATTAAAGCAATTTTCTCAAAAATCTACTCTTTAGATTCTGAGCACTGTATACAATGTATATGTTCTAACGACTAAGTCTCGGCTGTGGTGGAGCAGGTGTGTAGTGAAGGTTATGTTTCAGTTTTGGAGACATTGAACCTTTCTACGCAAACAGGGATATCTACAGACGAATGAAACTGACAAGGTTATGGCATAGGAATAGCACCCAACATGTCGGGGAAATATAACCTCTTGATCGGTAGCATTTCAACTTCATTTCACTAGCTCAGTCTCTTGTCGTAGCCAACAGCCTTCCTGATGTAATTCCATACTCAACTGAGAGTGCACTAATCAGCTTCTTCGCTATCTCTTCTTCAGTTATGGAATTTGCAAGAGTTTAGTAGTGGTGTAAGCAACGTACTGAAGTCAAACAAAGACCTTTGAACTCTGCTAGGCTAAGCACAGCTTTTTTTGGATACATCTCCATTTGTACACTGCTATTGCAATTTTACTTGTGACAAAGGCAGAAAAAAAACACTTTCGGAGTATCAAAGATCGACCAATGTCGGAAATTATCAACTTTCCTTTTGGTTCTGTGTAGACAGTTTTGACCAGTCTGTGCTTTACAAGGGTATATCCTGTTATTTTAACAACCACCACCCATAGAAATGGTCAAATACTGCTGCTGGTCAGAAATCGATAATGTATGCTACTCCAGCTCTCGTGAAAGGCTGTAACAACCTTCATAAACCACAGCTAGAGTAAGTTAATAAATATGTTTGTGACGAACCTTCCAATTTTACTGAGTGAAGTCTCACGTCACCCCGAAGCTCCTTAGTATCCAACACTATTTTCATATCAAAACCACTGTCCCAACATTCCGGGCAATGGCAGTTGTCACGGAGCCACACAGCATGGTAGGTGCTCTGCTCCCCATCTTTCCAAATAATTTTGCACTTTTTTCCATCAGTAGCACGCTCCAGGCTGGAGACAGCAGCTGAGGTATTACTCAGAAGGGCAGTTGTGTGGAGTGGGCTGGTGAGGATGGAAGAGATAAAGTAATCTGCTGTGTGCTTTAGGAAAAATATTAATCTAAAGCTTTATGGTGCCAGTGCATGCAGACAACTATAGTGCGGTCAGTTTGATCTTTGTATATCACCATCTACAGGTAGGCATATGTATGGCAGCTAGAATACAAATTGGAGGTCTACAATGATATATGTAGGAATCTTAACTATTTTTTTGGCAATGGCATACAAGATTTTTTGTGGCAATGTTATTAATACCAGATTTTAGTGAGTGAGTGAGTAATCAGATATTGTCATAAATCTGCAGCCACATGCACTATAATAGTGGCCCACTCTGCTATAACATACTTATACAAGATCATACGTGGGTGCACCAGCGGCTAGCTCTTGTTTTCCCACTTGGAAATATCCTGCCCTTCTGTGCCCTTCATTCAATCTACATGGTTGCGTTACAAAGGAGCCCATAACCAGAAAGGAGCGTTCAACTAGTCATTCCACGTGTTGTCAAATGGTACCTACAAGACAGCTCCTTATATGGAATGCCTTGCGGTTATGCATGGTGGTTTGGTTTACTTACCATATAAGGACCTGCAGTCTAGTGCAGCATACGTACAGCAGTTCAATGCTCCTTCCCTTTGGGTTATGGGCTCCCCGATTTTTCTCCACGGCTGCAAGATAAAATCTGGGCGAGGAAGGCCTAAGTTTGAGGCTACTCCTGTGTTACGCTAGAACTATAATACCGTAATGCTACAATGTCAAGGCCGGCTTAGCAGGGTGGGCTCGGTGGGACATGGCCTACTCAATATTTGCTGTACGCTATAATTTTGCGCGCTGCCTCTCCCAATGTTGCAGTACAATATTTAGGCATCAGGAAGGAGGTGGGGTCTAAGCATGAGATTCGACTACGGAATGCTTACATGTGTAGAGATGGCGTCGATGGATGAAGCATTTCATCCCTGTAAGCTTTGAATTGTGAGAGCACTTCCTGATGGCTGAAATCATGCATGTAGAATTTTTTTCCACATAATAATGAGCTCACACCAC
This sequence comes from Phakellia ventilabrum, assembly GCA_963921505.1. Taxonomy (NCBI): domain Eukaryota; kingdom Metazoa; phylum Porifera; class Demospongiae; order Axinellida; family Axinellidae; genus Phakellia; species Phakellia ventilabrum. Next base: position 5,201,717 of record OY997386.1, on the reverse strand, counting down.
CTATCCAAAAGGCATGAGTGCAGTGCAGTGAACAAAGGAGTTTTCAAGTGAGATGATTACAGCCTATGTAGGGAAACTTCAGTTCCGTTTGTTGGGAGGAGCTGTCCACAAAGCACAGCATTATTAAGAGCCACTGGAACAGTCAACAGTCACTGTCAATAAAATGATATAGCTAACAGTACGAGTCACAAATAATTTAATGCGTTCGCTTATCTTGGCAAAGACTGATAACTCCAAGAAGACTGAAGGTGAAACCGAACTACTCAAACAGCGAGTTGACACCAGTCTTGCCAGTCTCTACAATTAATAATGAGCTGCAAGCCTATCTACCCTTTTTGTTAAGTCAAAGAGACAGTCATTGTAGCTAGGTCGAGGGTATTGTTACAGTGGAGAAAATGAAGTAGGCAGAATGATGTATCACATGCTTTCAAATTTTACGAGCAGAAGGTTCATCCTAGTGGTGAGACACTTTCTGAGGATCATATCCGGGCTAATTCATTAAAATACAGACCTTTCCTTGGGTGAATGCTTGTCTCGGAGGGGGGGTGGTACAGACTGCAGACACCAAAAAATTATGGAATAGCCTTCGAATTCAGCAGTGCACACCCCCCCCCCCCCCTCCACCCCTAGTCTATAGTTTATATACTAGAGTGGCTACCGACTTTAGTGTGTCTGACTATAGACATACCTAGATCTAACTCTCGGAGCGGGAGTGATCCAGCTTCTATTAATAGACCAAACTTCTCCGTGAGAGAGACGCTGTTCCCGTACAAAAGCCCTGTGGATACCTTTCACAGCAAACCTAAGATTTAGACTTCGCCCACGGGCACTGGCACTTAGTAGTAGCCGTACAGCCATAGCCGCTAAAGCATACCCCGGTACTGGAGATCGCTTTACGGTAGCAGGCGTCACCGCAGAATTTAATTAACAGAAGCTCGCTGGGGACGCAGAAAAATTCGGGGTAAAAATCAAGGGAAACCGCGCAGACCCCCCTGAGTAGACTGCTGCTCAACGCCAAGATCTCGGTAGGGCCAATCAGATTCGTCGATTGTTACGTGACGTCATCCGTAGGTACTTACGCTAAATGTCACAGAGTGCTGTATATAGTTTCGCTTCCACACGCGCGCAGACAAACTTAGGGGGTTCCCTATAGTCTCGCGCGCCAGACTCTCGCACCCCTGGAGTAGGGTCTGCGCTACAGTAGTTGTGCCTACTGAATGAGTAAAGTTGTGCTGTAACGTTTATATAGCTTAATTATTTGACCGCGCTATATAAACGTTACAGCACAACTTTACTCATTCAGTAGGCACAACTACTGTAGCGCAGACCCTACTCCAGGAGTGCGAGAGTCTGGCGCGCGAGACTATAGGGAACCCCCTAAGTTTGTCTGCGCGCGTGTGGAAGCGAAACTATATGTTGCTATAGTAACATGGTATAGTGTTTTTTTTCATAGAGCATGATAAGAATCCCATATAGCATAGGAAGCTCTAGGAAATGTGTACATACACTAAATGGCCTAGAGCATAGCTGCCCATGCTCTAAGCTATACTTAGAGCACTAGACGTAGTAGCGTGTTGGTTAGGGCTAGTTAGTCAGTTAACCCTGTTCATTAGTCCCTTGGCACAAGGAGCAAGGATCGCATCATTCTCTCAGTTATGGATTTTTTTTTCAAAGTCCTGTTAATTTTACAAACAAATCAGCAGGCAGTGTTACAGTAGTAGCTACCAATGCTGCGTGATATATTTATGGACAATGAATGAATGTCCTGTAAAACTCCACGCAGACAATGGTGGAGAATTCTGTTCCAATATTGTGTCATAATTTTTTACATCACTGGGGGGGGGGGAACTTATTCATGGCTGTGTTTACCATCTCCAAAGCCAAGGTCATGTTGAGAGACTGAATAAAAGGATTAAAGAGAAGCTTTGCTATCGTTTGCTAGATTTTTCACCAGAGAAGAGCAATCAGATGTACGAATGGCCCTACCTTCTTCCAGAGATTAGCTACATACGTATTTAATTCAACACCATTTGTATCCCCAATGTGTACTATATATTGTGTTCTCAATTGCAAGACATCCTTTTCTGGTTGCATAGTATGTATGAACACCATCACACATAATACAGGTGATATCCATATGCTCATCCCTTAATTCATGGATCATTCTTGGAGAGCACTACACCTGAGGAGGAATCCTTGTTCAACATGTACATCTATAACACATACAGGAACAACTTTATAGACGAACAGTTAAGAACCTGCTTTACTGTGGTCATGGGCCTCCAATCAGGTACAGGAGCTAATTCACACTAAATATTAAATTATGTGTACATGCATGATATGCATGGTCTCGCACATTAGGGATGGAATCGAAGGATTCCAAGAAGTATAATACATGGTACACTGAAGGTCTGTTTCTACATCATGATATCCAAATTGTACATGTGGCAGAATTATTAACCCCCCTTACAACTATGATCACAAGTGTCTACCACCAGACAGCTTAGTAAGTACACATCCCGGTCCAGCTCTGACAATTCTATGGTTTGCTAGAGTCCCCTGTGCAACCTCCTACCGGTCACTGTGCCAGTGTAGCACTGAGATGTACTACAAAGTCCAGTTGTTGGGAAATTCTTAGAGGTACCACGACGAATACCAGATTCATCTCTGTGCATAAATGTTGTAATAATGAATAAAGTACACAACTGAAAGAAATAGCAATTATTAGCACAGATAGTAACAAAAACAACACAACGTATAAAAATAAACAGCTTCTCCATGTTAGCATCTGCCACCAATCTTACACATGGGTGTTTGCTCAGAACAGTATGGTATATCACAAATTGATCAAACTAAAAAATAAAAAAAATGAAACATTCACCTCTTAATTATTGTATAGCAAATGCCTAACAGTCTCATTAGATTCCATAGTCTTGGTTGAATACATTCTTCACGTAATAGTCTGGCTCATACTTTGCTGCCAATAGCCGGACTTTGCTCTTAAAAGCATCACTGCTGACATAGCAACCCTGTAGTGCAGAATGCCGGAACTGTATAATTATTAATACGCCTATCAAGGAGGTGATAGCATGGTTATATGGTAGCCTTTGAAGTGGAAATGGGTGAGTGATCTAATTAATATGGGGTCAAATTAATTGTGTATAGACAGTCCAGGAATGTGAAGCCAGACCATTACAGAATTTGCCAGCAGTTAGTAATTTGGATGAGCCTTAGCAAGCCCCAATTGATGCGGATTGGATTTCTGTGCATGCGCAAAAAGGATGAATATAACTTGCATACATTCGTCCTGCACAGTCATACTGCAAACGCGTTGACATGCGTAGCCTACTTCAACAGTATACACGTGCCACAAAAGTAATTCCATGCTGATACAGCTTACTCACTACCAGTACTACTCAGAAGAGAGCGTTTTGGAATAGACTGTGCAACAGAGAAAGGAGAGCCACCAAAATTACAGAAGAAAGGGAGCAAAGGCTGAGATGAGTTACCAAAAGCTAGGTAGGGTTGTCTGAAGTGTGAATGTTCGAGAATAAGTATGGATGGTACAACAATCAGTGTGAGCGCAAAGAGTGATCAGTCAAGGCAGCATGCAGGGTGGAGGGAGGCCAGGCAGCAACACAAGCAGAAGCTTAAACGGTAAACAGAAACAGGTGAGGCCACACTGCTGGCCAAGTGTACATGTACATATTAGAAGCAAGAATGATAGAAAGCAATAGAGACCACAATGCAGGAGATGTCTTGCAGGCTATAGTTTAAATACTAGTTAGATAATTAATAGCTATTAGTTTTATGGTTGTGCGGTTTGCATTTTTGACCTTTGTGGTACACTATTTGGTGGAATTGGCAATCCCCACTATAAAGCTTGTATTGGTTACAGCCACCCAAAAGTATTTTAACTTCTCTAGGCTGTCAGAAACACTATGGTAAAGTTTGGTTTCATTGTGGTAGCCATCTGTTTTCATTATCCTTGCTTTATCCTTCTAGTTCCACAAAATCTCTGTGTCTGTAGTGTACGTACATGTGGCAGTCCCGGGTAGAAAACGAACATTATTCCGTCGCGTATTTCGAGCGCATACGCGTGTTCAAAGCGCCGTATCTCTGAACTTCCGTTAAGGGCGAGGCTCATACGCGCTACGTAGTAGCGTCAATATGTGAGGCTTCTACGCAGCACGTATGAGCCCCACCCTTAACGGAAGTTCTGAGATATAGCGTAGTGAACGCGCGGGTGCGATCGAAATACGCGACGGAATAATGTTCGTTTTCTACTCGGGACTGCCACACATGTATTACAGTAATTATGCACATAAAATATCAGATGTGACTATCTTAGGGCCTATTAGCACAACTATTCTCAATGAAATTTAAGGATAAGTTATGACAGGACAAGTATCACTACATTCCCTCTCAAACTAACCTCCAAGTGTCTTCTTCCTCCATTGAGTTTATAAGAGTTTCTGCCATGAAGTATTCTTCTGTTGTTTATAGTTACTGCTTGCCCTGGCTTCAAGCGATAGTGTATCTGCAAAAACAGCTATTATATAATGTTACTGCAAATATCAGAATCCATGCATGTAAACTCACCCTTAAGTCTGATTCTTCAAACATTCTTCCAAGGAGGCAAAAAGCTTCATAATATCTCTCAACATCTTCCTGAGTGCATTTGACATGTAAGAATGGAGAATCATGTGTGGTAGTCCGGGATAGAACACAAACATTATCCCGTCATGAATTTTCGACCATGTCACTGCATTCAAAGTACTGTACATGTACCTCTGAACTTCCATTAAGGGTGGGGTTCATATGTGTTGCATAAAAGCATTAATGCGAGGCTTCCATACAGTGTGCATGAGCTCTACCCTTAATGTAAATTTAGAGATACAGTGCTTTGAACACAGTGACACAAACAAAATATGCGACAGAATAATGTTTGTTTTCTACCCAGGACTGCGGCATGTTTTAAGGATTATCAACTATTAGCACTACTTGCATGACCCTCAACGAATCAGAAGCCTCAAGATCAATCACATGACAGCACTTTAAATTGCATAATGCACGCGTTTTCTATAATTACACCCGCTTTACCTATGGCTGTTTCAGGTCAGCAAAAGTATTAAAACCAGTTGGCACCATGCATCATAGGGCTAGTTAGTGCGCTTGGGCAATAGCAACAGTCTTAGGCAGATAATGAACTCGCCTTCGGCTGGCGCAAAAGAAGCCATGCTACAACTATTTTGTGGCAATTTAGATTGTAACTATGGGCCTAGTGCATTACAAGCTTCACTGGTACTTTGGTTGAGATTGGTTTTACAGTTAAATGCCCTGATTAGATCGCCGTTTCCTTCTAGGAATGCATGATCGGATGGATAGTGGAACTACAGTGACCCATTATGAGTCACTGCAGGGCCACTATCTGGATAGCGGCATTGCTATATGACGCGTTATGTGTCACCGCAATGCCACTATTTGGATAGTGGCATTGTTTGCACAAGAACAGTTACTCTATGCTAGATGATGGTATAGCCTACCCTTTTGATGTAAGGCTTCAACATGCTACACAGCTGTCAGTCCAGCATGCTTACGTCTTACCTCAGTATGCAATGTTACTTTTGGCCACAGCGTGCACATACAATTAAAATATGTATGTCAGAGTCTTTGCAGTATGAAGCAGCCCCAGTCAGACCGTCCATCTGTTTGTCGACAACAAAAAGCGGCAACTGGCTACACTAAGGGGCTCACTCACACTCGTCAATTGTTGCACACTAACTAAACCCCATAATGCACTGCCAGCTGGCATTTAACTATTACCTACATGTAGTACTAAGCATTAAATATACACTTAAATAAGTTGATACTAACCTCAGGAACCTGTAAGGGACCTTGGCTGTGCAAGGTCCAATTTATAGCTGAAACCTGTCATAAAACAAAGAGATCTTAAAATTGAACTCTTAATATCTACTTATTCTCTTACCTTTCCACTGCTGCTCAATATTATATGTGGTTTTTGATATTTCAGTGCAACTGGAATTTTCCTGTGAGTGAGAGCGGCTATTATTATTTAGCCTCATTCCCAGCTCATGAAAGAGTGGACTAGCTGGTACACACTGTTTGCGCATACGTGTTTTTTTCGAGATTCATAAAGTATCAAATATTTACCATATATTCGTTACGTATACGTATATTACGTACAACGACAGATGGTTTACCAGCGAACAAGTGGTACTTTCCTACAGGTAGGGGTGCAGTGCATGATAACAAATGAAGATTGTTGAATTTGGTCTATACAGATGCATCACTCTCATATGTTATTTATGTAATATTTTAGTCCTAGAGCCTATTCATAGTCTAAATTCGACATATATATATATCCTGTAGATGTGGTTCAAAACTGTAGACATTATTAAAGATTGTAGCCCAGTGCGTGGGTGGATCAAAGGAACCGCCCAGACTGTTATACTACGTAGACTGCCACTTCCTGGGGTTTATCTAGATAAACCCCAGGCTAAGCCTTTGATGTTGGGGTTTATCTAGATAAACCCCAACATGCATGAAAGAGTAGTACAGCACAATATAAGTTCTTCAAAAGTCATCCATATCTGCATTTTGTACAAGTCTGTCAAAATCATCACAACTGTCATACTCTCCAAACTGTACATTCAAAACAAAGTTACCATGCGGGTTAATATTTAATGTGCCACCAGCACTCGCCTGAAATAGGCTTTGAATGTTTAGGCTAGGTGGACACTGAACAGAAGTTAAATGATGCCTTACAGACCGGGATGAAACACTGGCACTAGGATATAAAACAGGAGGGCGCATTTGTGGTACTGAAACACTACAGGATGGCTGTGGGTCACGAGCAGCGACCAAATGTGATGAGTAGGGCAGTTCGTCGGGTGAACAAAGCATGTTGGAAATGGCCTGGTGCTGCTCTTCTGCAGTGCGCTCGTACTTCCTAAGTGCTTCAAGGGAACAGTGACCGGTTCTCTGCTGAATCTCTCTTTCAGGAACGCCACCACTGTACAGCGATGTAGCACCAGTCACACGGAGGGAATGGTTTGTCTTACACTCACTTAGCCCTGCTTCCTCACACACTTTTCGGTGGATACCGCTCGCCATCTGCCTTCCTCACTTCGGTTACAAACAGCGCTAGCCAGTGAGAGAGTGCTGCACAATCGTACGGTTGTTTAAAAATCTCTGGAACCTCATTTCCCCGAGCTTTCGCGACTCGTGCCACTGTTCAAACACTCATAGCCCATCCAGTGTTCTTCTCAGTGTTGGGCGGAACATAACCTTTCGATATTTTAGCAAGCGTCTCATCGGAGGTCACTTCACTAAAGCGATCTTCGGGTTTTGCCTTTTGCTTGCCCTTCAGTGATAGGCGCCCCTTCTTGGAGACCGGTTTATTCTCTTTTCCACTCGTGCTAGCACCACTCTTGTGCTTCTTCGCCGGTACTTGAAAGTCTTCCATGCTATCTATATCTGTATCTGGCTCTAACTGACTATTCAAGGCATCTCTAGCAGTTCGAAAGCTAGGGTTATACTCAGGACAATTGTTTCCACAATTTTCACAACTACAGAAATCAGGATCTCCTAGGCAAAAGTCTGCAGAAATTGTCCTTGCAGGCTTAGAGCAAGCCATCGCTACTCACAACCAACAGCTATCGCTAGAATGCTAATTCAGTTAGGTCTCGCAACCAATCAGGTTTGTGCTGCATTGGATACGCTTAGCAACGCATAGCAACTCTGATGTCAATAGAAGTGCTGCATTGGATACGCTTAGCAACGCATAGCAACACTGACGCCTATAGAAGCGTTTCTAGGATACTGTAGCTGGGCTACAAAATATTTAGAATACCACTACAAAGGGTTTATGGGAAAACACTCGGTCAGTATAGATAACCTTCCCAGGCGAAGACTGACCTCCTGTATTTCCCATAAACCCTTAGTAGTGGTATTCTAAATAATACATAACATCTGATTAGACAACATTGATTACAGTATAGCTTACTGGGCTGTCAACAATAGGTAGAGCTAGCCGACAATACATGGACTGACCCAGTCACTGTTGCGCTCTGGTAAGACCCTTCAATTATACCTACTTGTTTATAAAATGAGCATATTGTAGGTGGATGAGTATTCTTGGTGCTGCACTTTGTCCAAAGTTTATAGCTAGTATGGTATCGGAGTAGATGCACGCACAAAATTAGGTGGTCAACAATTGATGACATGAAGTAGTGTGTCTTTTGTCAGCTGGGAATGAGGCTATTATCATTATGCACTGCTAATTAAAGCTATAGCCATTAGTTATTACTAACCTGTCAGTGAACAATCTATAAAAAGTTGCTGGAACATCTGTGAGAGTTTTGAAGTGTTGAGGAAATCTCCTCTTTATTTCTTCCACCACAAGAAAGGCATCCAACAAGGTACTCTCACCTCCTTCAACACAATCATCAAACCTATAATGGCATTTGTAACATGAAAAACAATAGATTATCAAGGTAATACCCTACTTATTGATCATTTACAGATACTGTATATACAGCTAATGTGCAATGATTATCGAAATTTCCATGTTTAGTGACACCATAAGATTTTTTAAATTTCAAAATTTTCCAAATCATGGTATATTTATATACACCTAGTCATGCAAAGTGAAGTGGGGCAGACCCTGCCAATTAAAAATACTAAGGGGAGAAAGCCAGAACTTGAAACGTTTTTTTCCTTTCACTTGGCACTGTAACCATGCATAAGTCAACTGTATTTCAGTGCATAAGACACTTTCATACCTTAAGCATTGCAGCAACTGTAGACCAGGAGGACTCTCGTAGTACTGCAGGTCCATATGCAATCCCAATGCGACTGAAGTGGATCCAATATCATTGGGATTTTCCTCTGAAATAATCTCGAATGTCTGCATGCACAAGCATAATACAAAGAAGTAATGTTATTGATAAGTTACAAAAAAACAAACATTTAGAACTATATAGGGATGAATCCCAAAAAAGCAACCAAACAAGGTAGAAACGACACCACAATACCTTTATGGATTGCTATCCCTACATCTTTTGCCATTTTTCCAACCACACTTACACCACAACCCCACACCCATATCCACAGCCAATAAAATGATTGCAGCACTTCATAATTTATAACGCAACCTCACGCTATAACTTGTAGTAACATGCACATAGACTCAATACTGTTCACCCCTACTGTTCGCACACAATCCATACCATGTTGAGCGGCAATATCTACTCACAATGCAGACCTTTGTCTCCCTCACACTTCAAGACTACAAACTGGGCAACACTAAAACTACCACTTACGAAACATCCTGACTCCTCCCCCTACATGTACAATGCATTAACCCATTTATGCTTATATAATTACACAAAAGCATGCACTTTAAAGTAAATACCATGTGATGTACACATCACAATTGTGTTGGACTAACCTCCTGTCATGCCATGTAATAAGCACCATGAGGTATGGTTGAAAAAATGGCAAAGGATGTAGGGACAGTAATCCGTAAAAGTATTGTGGTGTCGTTTCTACCTTGTTTGGTTGTTTTTTTTCGGATTCCATCCCTACATGGTTCTTCTTTTTTTTTTGTAACTTGTTTCTGTCGTTTTTTTTTGGGGGGGGGGGGGGGTGAAACACTCCTTGCAGAGATGTGTTGTCGTAAATCATGATTAGCAGAGGATAGTATGTTCAGTAGTGATGTAAGGTTATTTTATTCGAAGCCAACCGACAACAGCAAAACTACAGCAGTTGTCTACCTTCTTTATATAGCACATTCTGCAGACAGGTCCTGGTTGCATACATTGTGTAGCAGCTTGTAGCTACATCACAGCATACTTAACTGTGGAGTATTAGCAGAGATAGTTATACTTCAAATGCGACCACAAACAACTGCAAGGCAATACGGGCAAGGATTGTACTTTTAGGTCATAGGAGTGCACAGCACTGAGAGCTATGTAGGTACTGACTCTATTTAATGCACATCATCGAGCCTAGCAGTTGACACTAATGCGTATCTCATATATAAGCAACTCACTGCTATGTAGCCTCGTTCCCAGACTCTTGCGTGGGCGCCTGGGAACGAGGCTAACTGTTATGATGAAGCACACTCCAAGTCCTGACAGAAGCTGGTGTATACCTCAGACGTCACAAGTAGGCTTCAAACTATCAAACACATGCATAGTTGAGCTTCCGGTTAAGCTATTAATTGTTATGAACAAAAGTGGCATGGAACAGCAAGTGTTCACTTGAGAGTGCTAGTAAATCACTATCGAAACTTTGAGTTCTTTGAAAGCGCTCTCGTATGAGTGCAATGTCCCACTAGACATGCCGCTTCTTCGCGTTTGAATCGTTGTAATTGCTGCAGTGAATATCGCGGTAGCCCAGCTGAAAGAAGAAGACAAAAGGACCAGAAAAGGACGATTTGACCGTTTAGCGACTTGCCGATGTGGTACTTCAGCATTGCTCTCCAGCAGCACTAAGAGTCTTGTTATTAATAAAAACACTCGAGAATGACAGGTATGGCTCATAATATCAAATATACAATAATCATAGTGAAGAAGACCTCCAGTACCCTCCTGCCTATGTGTACATGTCAGTTATATCCATAGATAGCCCCTTGCATGATAACACTAATATCATTTTATGTATTGCATACTTAAAGCATACAGTATTTTAGATATGTCAAATTCCCCAAGGTCATTCTGTTTCAATTACAACGTTGGATTGTACGTATACACGTTGCAGTACACCACCCACCTTTCCAAAATAGTTCTCCTGAACACCACCTGCAATCTTCGCAAGCTGTATTGGATGGGAAAGAAACATACAGCTGAACAAAGGCTACCAAAACAGCTGATTTGTCAGGTGCTATAACGCTTCACCTTTCACGTGAAGGCAGAGTAAATTAGTCTCACGTTTGGATAGCAATACTACTATAAAGGAGCAGTAATACCCATTGGAGAACAACAACTGTCTACCTGCCTATTGAAGTGTACTTTGGAAGAGCTACAATCATGTATTAATAAAACTTATCTAAAGCTGAAACATGTTACGTTTTGTTCAAACCTAGCTAATGTAGGTTGTTTTTAGTTCAAGAGACAGAAACAGTATAGACTCAAACCTCACCATATACACTGTATGGCGAGGCAAACCTCACCAAAACATACACCTTGACTACACTGTAGTGAAGGCGTATGTTTTGCATACCAGAAACTATACCATATCCATAGAAGTGGCAAGTAAGCTTACCGTCTTGATTTCTCCAAGGTTGGTTGGAATATCAGTCACACAACACATGCCACATTCGTTAAGAGTCTTTAGCCACCTGCATTGATACACAATTAAATTTTTTCACCGCAGATGACCAGTAATTTGGTAACAAGAGATACAGACACAGCAGGTTCTCCCCAGGAAAAAAAAAAGAATGGGTGTATATCCTGGACCAGTAATGGTGTATGGCGTCGACAGTTTGAAGGCTTAGCGTGCACCGTAGTTGTTTTGTGCACTTGAAACCAAATTTACAGTTGTGAATATTTCTTTTTCCCTGCATGTACAGTGTATACGCTATATTCATAAGAAGCCATTGCAACACCTACTTACGTAGAAACCTTAAGCAGGCATGTAAGTATTGTTTAGACTTGCACTACAATAACACTGACAAAGTTACGTATGATAACTTGCATATGTAAGAATACAGTTACTTTCTATTATGTTGGAGCATTAGGAAAAATTCGATGTAGTCTTAAAGAGCCAGATCTTGGTTAGCACCAAAACTGTTTGCAAGGGGTGAAAATACGCGTTCAGCTGCAGCTGATGAGGGCTGAATTAACAAAACCTGACGAAATGCACTTGCTCAGTTTGGTAATTCTGAAATCTGCTGGCTCCACCACATAAGAGGGTCAACCTCAGTAGCCACGTTTGAAGCATGACCAAGGAAATTAGGTTGGTAGCTCAGACTTAGTAAAGAGCATCGCTGGCTTCTCTTTGCTCCAACAGGAGGGTTGTTTTTCAATTTACGCTTCCTAGCGAACTCAGAGGGCTCTAGACACTTGAGGCTATCTAGCAGAGATGGCCTTGAGTTAGAATGGCTACTAGGCTCTGCAATACTATCTAGCCCCGATTCCACAACGTCGCTTCAACGGGTCACGGGCATCCATGAGCCAAACTGTTTTCATTAGCTTTGCACGCACGTGGCAATCCGTTTATTCCCAGCAACCGCACTGATTATTCTGGAAATATTCTTCATTCTCTGAGCTACCTATTATTCTTGTATTATTCCGGGCATAATTTCTGCAAACCTAAGAACTCTGCTGCGACAGTGTAAATAGCAATGATAGGTTCTATGAAACAACTTTGTATTGAATTATCTATGAACTCACAATACGTCTGATGAATAATTGTCAGCATAATACCCAAAGCAATTGATGCTTAGCAGTTGTAGTACAGCGGGGGGGGATTACTTTTCCAGGTGTAATTTTCTAGTGTGCAGTCATTACACATGCCTGTAGCCTTGCTTCGAGTAAGTTTAGAGGTGGGCTCAATAAACACTCAGGACACTGGCTTATAGTAACAACTTACTTCCATAGTGTTTCCTCTTCATTCATGATATCAGCATAGCTTATTTCTGGTACAGATTTCTGTGAATGTAATAATACATGTGTTTAAGTTGGTGATGCATGTATACATTACGTTCACCTTGTTGTAGTGATAAATACACAAACTCACTATAGCATTAAGCGATGGTTGGCAATGCTTTTGCAGATCCTGTAACTTAGATACCGAATAGCTGTTGTCTTTGAGCCACTGCAGTTCAATACAGCCCCTGTGTTCCTTTTTCTGCTCCCCATAGGACCAACAGAAGTGAACCATAGTTTTCTCAGTACCTTCTACACAAAGAAAGAACATAGGATCAACAGGAAGCGTATCATAGTATTCTTAGGAAGTTCTAAAAATAAAGAAACAATTAGCCAAACACTAAATTGTTTTTATAAGTACATTATATGTTCATACATTAGTAAAATGTAAAAACACAAAACTGTTATTATATAATTATAGCGATGCAAGCAATAGCGAGTCCTCAGCTTGAGGGCTATTCATAGTGTATATAATTAGGAGCTAAGTCTATTTTGTTAATTTCTCCTGCATCTGCTTTATTATAGTGTGAGATCAAAGCTGGAGTGAGGAGGACTGCATGGGAACACAACATACTGGTTCATCATGTTGTTGCACATTATAGCACAATATCTCAAGCAGATACCCAATAAAGGCTGATGATTTATTAACCCTGAAGAAGGTATTTTTTACAAAATTTACTATTTACGTATTACTCTACAGTACGGGCAGCTGTACTATAACTAGGGCAAGGCGAAGCTGAGCCCTAGTTATAGTACAGCTGCCTATACTGCGAGCAACTTAATGTACATTACCACAAGAATATTAATGTAAATAGTGATGTGTTGCATGTGCACACGCTGGCCATGAATTTCAGCACAAGTGCTGTTGCCTCGCTCTCAGACCTCCACCCCAGATTTGGGCAGCAAAAGCTGGGATGGAAGCCTAGGTCAGTAGCGGATCTAGGATTTCGAAAAGGGGGGTTCCAGTATCACCGGCGGCGGAAGCATGAAAAAAAAATGGGAGGTGGGGGGGGGGGGTGGGGTGAAGGAGTCGAGTTTCAAAAAATGTTTTGTTTTAAAGGGTCAGGAATCACTCCATGGGGTCTTTGCAAACCAGTACTGAAAGTGCTCTTGGTAAAATCCTGCATGCAGTAGGCCTATGGCCATAGACCTCACTAATTCACCGTAAATCCGCTTACCCGCGTACATAGTTATGTTAGTGCTGACTTACTAAGTACATAGTAATAACAGAGGCAGCCCTTCAAAAGAGGGTGTTCCATGTAACCAGGAGCCCATGGGCTCCTGATGTAACCCATGAAACCCCCTCTAGATTCACCACTGTAGGTAGCTGTCATAAGCGGCTTTAGAGTGGGCATAACCTTAATATGGCTAGCTAGCCAACTTGAGCCAAAGGTTGACGGGGACTAAAGCGTAGTTAACACACTGCGGTTGAGCCTGAGCTCATTGGCTGAATAAATTACACGCAATGGCAATACGAACGCCCCTTACCCCTTTTCTCAGAAAGCAGTCAAGCAGATCATAAAAATGGCAGGTAGTTCAGTAGCAAAGCCTTAGGCTCGGTCAGTTGCTGCCTTTCTGCCTCCAAGTCGTGTGGTTTTATGTGTTTACTGACAACCTTGAAATGATGGTTGCAATGCTAAAGCGAGTAGACCTAATCCAGTCCACTCTCTGGACTCCAACTATGCTGATTCAACAACTCATTCAATCAATAGTAGCTACTAATCCTGTAAACTAGCTAGCTACACACATCTCTATACCTGGGCTGGAGCTAGCTGCATCCCTACTAGTGCGTTTACATTCCACAGTCCTGATTGGCTGTTGCTGTGACACACCACTGGATTGTGTATTGTTGACTGGTACTTCCTGTAATATAACCCCTTTCTACTAGTATGGCCGCTAAGATATTCATACTACTGATACTATAGTAACATATTATGTAAGTTTAAACAAAAATACATTTGTGGCAAACCTTCAACTTTTACTGAGCGGATCCTCAAATCACCCTGGAGTTCTTTAACATCCAACAGTAATTTCATTTCATAACTACTCCAACATTCTGGGCAGTGGCAGTTGTCACGGAGCCACACAGCATGGTATATGCTTTGCTCCCCATCTTTCCAATTAAATTTGCACTTCTTTCCATCAGTAGTACACTCCACACTGGAGATGGCAGCTGAAGTAAGCCGCATAAAGGCAGTTGTATGGTAGGATTGGCTGGTAAGAGCATAATAGTTGAAGTAAACCAGGTAATTTGTTTCTTGCTATGGAATTTGATATTCTATAGTCAAATTCCATATTAAGGAATACTGTAGACGCTGGTTGTTAAGCGCATATCTTTATTAAGCGCACATTATTTATTAAGCGCATAGTTTATTGAGGGTCCTACTCATTACGTGTTAAGCGCATACGTATCGACAGCTGAAACAGCGTACAAAGAGAATGGCAGAAGCTGCTGAACTACCACTGCAAACTACCCCCATCAGAAAGCGAAAGAGATACACCAGAGAAAAGAAACTGAAGATAGTTCGCTTAGCACTACTACAATAACATCCTTGAGGAGACTGACGGTGAATCTGTCATGGGTGTTGCCCTCCTCCCGCTCCAAGGTTAGTACCTCCCCAACTAGCGGCCGCCAGATCCGTTTGTAGATGTGATGGCCACGAATGACGCTCTCCAAGGTACACTCTTCACTCTCTGCCATGCTACCGGTAATAGCGAAAGTACCACCTAGTTTTAATTTTACATCCATTTATTAAGCGACTACTTCCTATTAAGCGCGTATTTGCTGTTAAGCGCATATTTCTTTGTTTTCAGCTGTTATAAGCGCATGTGCTTAGCAACCAGCATCTATGGTATACTCCCACCCAACCAATACCTTACATCTGAAATTCAGGTAACCACTAAGTAGTCAAAACAACCGCATATTATTTTACAGTGTGTATAGTAAGCGAAAAACTAAACAAGACTTATCTAAAAACAAGCCTGGTATTGTTTTTTTACATAAATCATCCAACTGAAGGTTGTGCTCAGCAACAGGTCAGTCTAAGCTAAATGCAGCGGTAGAATGGATCAGCTTAGTCTCTTCATGTACAGCTTCCAGGGAAAGTGCTGACACAGCAATTTCGTAGTGGGCTTCCAGTAGTCTCGCGTGGCCAGACTCTCGACGGAATGATGTAACTTAGCGCACGTGATAATTGCGGACAAACACGCATACACACAAAGACAAACATGGGAACGTAAAGCAATCTTAGTACCAGCCAGGCGCGCATGAAGCGCTCGCCCGGCTGGTAAAAATAGACTTTCTGCTAGCTAGCTACTTCAGGCAATTAATTAAGCCATAGAAAACAGAATCAGCAAATGGTTCGTATAATTATTATTATGTATACGTTTGTTTTATATCCGTATCATCAAAGATGACACATTTCAAAATATACGCAGATTCAACTGTGTCCCCAGGATGCATGTGTAACAGTGGATACCAGGCGACTTTTTTTTGTATGGCCTGGGAACGACACTACAAAGACGGTCACTCAAAAGATCTAGACTGCCTTTATACATGTGCCCTTACCCACAGGGGCCAGGGGGCAAGACGTATGTACCAAACACATATATATATACAGACACGGAGGCACAGTCAAGTCGCAAGATTGAGGTTTGCTCAGGCTTGCCCCGATTACATTATGCCTTTTACATGTAGTGTCAAAATGTCGGACAGTTAGAAATCCTAGCTAGCCAAGTTAGTTAGCCACAATTCATGAAGACTGACTTCATTTTTTTCAGATCAGTGATGGTTGATTTTACAATTCCATACTGACTCAGCAAGTTTAGTTTAGCAGGCTAGTTGATCAGTGCCAGTCGATCAGTGCAAGTCAAAAGGTCATGCATGTATGTACACATACAGTATGCAACGGGGTAGCTACATGTATTAGATGTACAAATCTCATATATCCACACATGGTACAGGTGACTTGTACCATGATTCAACAGACCATTTTCCGCGTGACGTCACAGCATGCGGAAGCTCCGATTATTACTCCACGGATGATGGCTGTGGGGGGGGGGGGGGGATAGCCACGCACAGGTAGTATTGCAGTATATGGGGAAACTCCAAATGAGATATGCTTTTTCTGTGTAGCTAACTCCACGTATAAAGCACCTAAGCCTGATTGCCCAGTCACAATAAATACGTAGCTAGTAAGCAAAGAGAGCTTTCGGCTGCTATTCGTTGCATCTCTTTACGACCTTCCCTTGCCAAAATTCAGATGGTTTAAGCCCACTCACTCTTTTTAGTACACACAATTCACGCTGATTGATCGACTTTGTGGGGAGTATAGCTACTAAGAGATTAGAGACCTCCTGAGCCACAGCTATACTCTGGCAGTCTATGCAGGCTAGATATTAAATCAAAAGCAAAGTAGTAAGTAACTATCCCACTATGCTTTATCCAGCCTAATTATGGCCTAGCCTCATTCCCAGGCCTCCCCACTCCATGCGTGCATGGTACGTAATGCGAGCGAACAAGAGGAAAAGCGCAGAAGGCTGGTATCATTTATCACCTGCTGGGTAGACTTAGGATATACTCAATTAACCAGTTGAGTGCACAACTTAGCAACGTGCTCACGCATTCTGTCCCCTCCAAGATCCTGACTCTTGAGAAGATCTTGGAAGGGATGGGGGCACATTGCTAAGCTGTGCACTCAACCGAGTCTACCCTAAGACATGTATACAAGGCAAATTTATGCAATACACAGAAGGTAGAGTTTAAGTGAAAAGTAGGCAAATATAAAAGTCTACTATGTAACGGCACGTGATAAATAATACAAGGCCTTCGCTCGCACGGAGACGGGGAGGCCTGGGCTATGCAGATATGATACCTTTTAACTCCAGCAGTGATCCAGGTTTCATTAGGTTCGAATTCTGCTCCACGAGAGAGACGCTGTCCCAAAACAGAAGCACTGGGGATGACTTTCATAGCGGACCTTAGATTGAGAATTCGCCTACGGGCGCTGGCTGTTAGTAGTAGCCGTATGGCCATTGCCTTTTCTATGCTGATAAGGGACAGTAATAAAAACTAAAAACGCTGCAGTACAGTGGCCCATAGGCTGCAGTCTAATTAATGAGTTTGCGTATCCGTAGGGGTGTAGCCAGGGATAATACATTACGCGTCTGGTGTAGCTAACAACGAATGGGCGTGGCTATCAGGATTGGTCCGCAATCGCGAAATATTTCTGCACGACCAATCCGCGAAAAATTTGTCTCACCAAAAAAAAATTGGCGCTATAGCTATACTATAATATATAGCCTCGTTGACGTTCCCAGGCTCTCACGACTTATAACCTGACTCTGATATGCAAACAAGGGAGGCTGGCAAAGCAGATCTATATATATGATCTAACAGCATCTCATGATCAAAGGGATAACTTCAGAAATTTTCGTATTTCAGGCAGTTAGACAGGTGTGTCAGGTAATAAAAGAACAGTTTTGAAACCAGCAGACTTTGATTTTTCGTTTCGTATATTTACTGTGCTGATGGCTGATTGCATGTAGCTAGGTGTGTAGCTAATAGTGTAGTTTACTCTAAGTGTAGCTAGCTAGCTATACTCTGAAAAGGTAATTTTGAAACTAAGGTGCACGTGGTAGGTAGCTACAAAAGCTGCAGTTTTGGAGTCATCAGGATTAGTAGTATTTTAATCAGCTGAAATTGCTGACTTCGTACCTCCTTGTATTACATAGCTAGGTACTAGCTATAGCTACGTGATTCAACTTTACTTTGGAAATGCCTGATCATGAATGCAAATGACGCTTCTTTGTGTTTGAAACATTGTAGCTAGCTGATTGCTTCAGTGAATTTCATGGTAGCTATAGCTATATAGCTAGCCCATCTGAAAGAAACAATCATCAGAAGAAGATAAATATTGCATGACGTTGTAGCTATAGATATTCTCGCTGGTTGCTGCATACACTAAACTATAGTCGTAGTACACAGCTGTGTAAGGGAACAACACTCTACTGACCGTAATACCTTACATGCCTATCATAGTATTCATAGCTCGTGCATGGATGTATGAAAAAGAGTAAAACACCTTTTCAGGTACGTAAATATATTGAAAATGGGTGTGGTCATGGTAACGTCGCTTATTAAACGAAAGTACAATGAATGACCAATCAGATTCGCTTTTCACTACTTCCTGACGAACATACGTATGTTCGTCAGGAAGTAATTAATTAGTGTAACTGTTTTGTGACGTTACTGCTTCTGTACTACACCGAAATAGACAGCACAGTACACAACTATTAGCCTCGTTCCCAGGCTCCACTCCCCGGCTTTTCTCGCACTGTGTAGAAAAACGGTGTGAGAAAAGTTGTGCAGTGGAGCCTGGGAACGAGGCTACACAGCTAGAACTATTATTGAGAAGGTACCCTGTTTCTCTTGGGTGGCAGTTAAACTTTCCCTGTTATACTAAAGCACTCAGCATATCAGTGCACAGACTATTCAATGAAGTTTAACCCTAGTTAAACGGAGTTAACAGACAAGACAGCATTTTATTGTGCATGGGCACTTATGGGGGTGGAGTCTGAGCATGCGCACTCAGATTTCCTACCACGAGGAGGCAAGGCAATTCAACATAGCTACTAGCTTTCTGTCTCTGTGAGTATTAGGTCGCCCCTAAAGAAGACAATGGCAGAGAATGTGACAGCCGCTTCCTCTGGTGCGCACCTGGTCCCGGCATCTACGGCGGGTGAAGGGGAGACGCCGACCCCAATTGTTGGTCTTTCGGATGCCGATGTCTCGAGGCTAGCAGCGGCGGTGGTGACAATACTAGACCGCCGGAGCCGAGAGACCCCACCAACCTCGTCGCCCGCGGGCCCGTCAACTACAGCAGCACCACCAGGTGATCATGGAAAGTTTTCTTCTCGATTGTGCTAATTAGTGCTGGCTACCTCGAGCCACACATGGCGTGTAGCCAGGGGCTGCGGCGCCTTCGGTTGACAGTCCCAGCATGGCAGTGCTGGGAGGGCTTCTACAGGGCAGTGTTATGACAGGGGCACCCCCGCAGTTGGGCTGTCCTGTGAGGGGCGCCCGAATGTCAAGATGGATACCAGGTCATGCCCTGCGATGGG
Organism: Phakellia ventilabrum; assembly: GCA_963921505.1. Taxonomy (NCBI): domain Eukaryota; kingdom Metazoa; phylum Porifera; class Demospongiae; order Axinellida; family Axinellidae; genus Phakellia; species Phakellia ventilabrum. The sequence goes on along the minus strand of OY997386.1, from coordinate 5,181,918 downwards.
CAGACCTGTGCGGGGAAGGCTGCCATGCAGCAGGGTGGTGAGAGGAGTGCACCCATGGCTGGGTATGGCCGTGTTGGAAGAGTTCACACACGGCCGAGTGTCATGAGGGACACTGCAGCAAGCCCTAGGCTGGGCATGCCTGTACCTGTGTTGTAAGGGTCCCCGCAGGGCAGTGTCGTGAGGGACACTGCAACAAGCCCAAGGCTGGGCATACCCGTACCTGCGGTGGGAGGGCTCCCACACAGCGGAATGTGACAGAGACATTCCCTTGATTGGGCTTTCCTGTGTGGAAGGGCCCCCACAGTCTAGGAATGTCAAGAGGATCAACGGGACATGCTCTGGGAGGGGCATACCTGTGTTGGGAGGGCTCCCGCACAGCAGGGTGGTGAGAGGCACGTACCCATGGCTGGATATGGCCGTGTTGGGCAGGTTCCCACACGGCAGTGTCATGAGGGACACTGCAACAAGAGGGTTAGGCCCAGGGATGGTCTCCTCAACAGGAAGGAAGGAACAGGCCGGGGGCTGGGCATGCACGGCAGCTTGTGGCAAGTGAACTTGCCCAAGACTGGCCCACAGCAGTAGTGCGAACGCTGTGTCGGTCAGGAGCATGGCTGGAAAATTAACCGGGTTGAAGTGTTGCCCCCCACTCCACACAGTACACTCACAGGCACACACATTCACACACACCCAGGTAGACACACTCACATACGCAGGCACACACTCATACACATAGACATGCATATGCATCATCACTGTCACGAAGGGTGAGGGCAACACATATAAGGGGCTGCCCAGTCAGATGGGCAGGGCCTGGGTGAAGGCACCTTCGGCAGCCATACGGGAGCTACCTCATGCATGGTAGCGGCACAAAGGAGGTACTTTCCAGTCGAACGGTGGAGGTACCTTATGGGAAAGTAGTGAGAACGGCTCCTCACGGGCTCCTGTCGCAATAAAGTATTTATTGTTGAATTGGTGCAGGGCATGCTCATCATGGCTGAGTTCTCTCCTGTTTAGGAATGGTGCGGATGGGGATACTCCCCCCATTGAGCATGGTGCCCAGTGTGGCTACTGTCAGTAGCATGACAACCCCCATCACCTTCTCAGTGCCAAGTGGGAGCGTGGCTTCATGGGGGACCAGTGGCTTGACAATGCCGGCCCAGGCAGATGGTCAACTAGTGCTGGTTCAATCGGTGGACCAGCTGAGGAAAGCTAAAAGAGGCATTACTGACATCACCTCGTGGGTGGAGGCATTTGCCTCATTGGTGGCTGTCGTGGCTACAAACCAGCCAGCCGCAGTGCCACACCTAATGTCATACATGCTGCGTATTATCCGGGCAGCCCGTGTGAAGGGCAGCAGATGGCTAGACTTTGACCGAGAGTTCCGGCTGAAGGCAGCAGCGCAGGGAAACTGGAGGTGGTCAATCCATGACGCAGACCTGTGGGACTACCATGTGACCGCTGCTGCGGCCGCTAACCAGGGGCTGGGCCAAGGTGGGCCCCCTCCCGGTCCATCCCAGGGGCAGTCAGGACGCCCATCTGGGTCTCGCTTTCAGAGCAGGCCCATGCAGAAGCCCGTCAAGAGAGGGAGGGGGCAAGGGAGTGAGCCCACAGACACGCCTCCATGGAAGAGGAAGGCCTGCTACTCGTGGAACTTCGACCGTGTATGTTCCAAAGAGGTGAAAGGGGAAACATGTGGTTTCCAGCACACCTGCTACACATGTGGGCACAGCGACCATGCGGCATGGGAGTGTGCAGGTGGTCACAAGACAGTGGACAAATGACTGTCTGCTCCAGGTCCAGAGACACACCCTGTGTTGTGTATGCAGTATATATACTGGTGTCTTGTTGGGTTAATAATGTTGCAGTCTCTCATACGGAAGTGTTGTAATGTACGGACGTATGAGGATCTTTAGTCTAGGTTAGCCTAAGGAAGGGAAGGGGAAGGTATTTGACTCTCCACTCCTATGGGGTGTGATCTACTCCGCCCGGTCATGTTGCCCCCTTCCCCCTCCCCTCCTATATCCCTTGCTCCAGGTACCCAACAATGGTGGCACCACCGGGAAGCCAATGTTTGTGGTAACCAGTATGCATACACAGATGATTTGGTGGCACTGCAACAGTGCTCACCTCGGTTGACCCAGCCAGGTGTCACCCTGGGCTCCGTTGTATCACCACTGTCTGACCGACTTGGGGCATGGTCACAGGCACTGGCTGCACACCCTGATTCAGTGTATAAGGAGTACATTCTCAGTGGCCTGAGGCAGGGTTTCCGCATTGGCTTTGATTACACAAATCACAGCTGTCAACCGGCAAAGAAGAATTTGCCATCGGTGGCTAGTCAGCCTGCAGTAGTCCAGGAGTATATTGAAAAAGAATGCGCAGCAGGAAGGGTCCTGGGCCCGTTTCCGCCGGGCAGTGTACTGGGACTTCAGATCAGTCCATTTGGAGTCATCCCCAAAGGCCACACTCCAGGGAAGTGGCGTCTAATCGTAGACTTATCTCACCCAGAAGGTGGGAGTGTTAATGATGGTATTTCATCTCAATGGTCATCACTGGCATATGTCTCAATTGATCATGTGGTTCAAGCAATACTAAGGCTGGGTCAAGGCACTCAGCTGGCAAAGATTGATATCCGCAGTGCCTATCGGCTAATACCGGTGCACCCCCATGACCGACTGTTATTGGGTATGCGGTGGAGAGGTCAGGATTACATCGATGCTGTTCTCCCGTTTGGCCTTCGGTCTGCCCCCAAAATTTTCAACGCGGTGGCTGACTCACTGCAATGGGTGGTCAAGGAGCGTCGAATGGTTGTTCCACTATCTGGATGATTTCCTGTGCCTAGGTTCTCCAGGCACAGGTGAGTGCCAACGAGCGCTGGACACTCTTGTGGACACATGCGAGGAGCTCAATTTTCCAATTGCAACGGAAAAAAAGGAAGGTCCAGCAGTGATCCTACCCTTCCTTGGCATTGAGCTGGACACAGTGGCAATGCAGCTGCGCCTCCCGAGAGAGAAATTGGCACGGGTAAAGGCCACACTTTCACAATGGGTGTGCAAGAAAATCGCCTCAAAGCGTGAGCTGCAGTCCTTGGCAGGGCTGCTTCAACACGCCTGTAAGGTGGTGCGGCCTGGGAGAGTTTTTCTACGCCGGGTCTTTGATGCAATAGCAAGGGTGCAGCGGCCGCATCACCCCACTCGTCTTAACAGATCCTTCAGGTCCGACATTGCCTGGTGGAGTGTTTTCCTTGAGCAGTGGAATGGAGTATCGATGCTCTGGGACCATATGAAAAGCTCCCCTGACACCCAAGTTGTCAGTGATGCTTCTGGGGCATGGGGTTGTGGTGCCCTGTGGCAGCAGGTATGGATCCAATATCAATGGGATACCAGCTTTGCTGGGGAGTCCATAGCTGTGAAAGAGCTGGTACCAGTTGTCATGGCAGCGGCAATGTGGGGGCATAAGTGGAGGGGCTTGGTTGTCCAATTCGTGTCGGACAATGAGGCAGTGGTCCAGGTCCTTAATGCAGGTCATGCAAGAGATGAGGCACTCTCACACTTGTTTCGCTGTCTGTTCTTCATAGCAGCTACATTCAGTTTTTGGTTTTGTGCGGTCCATATCCCAGGGAGACTTAACACGGCTGCGGATGCCATCTCCAGAAATAATTTGGCAATACTCCATGAATGTAGACCAGATCTTGAGCAGTCTCCATCTCCCATTCCACAGACACTGCCCAGGCTGGTAGGGCCGGACGGCCCAGACTGGATCTCGCCAGACTGGGGATCGCAGTTCAGGAATTCTATGATATGGCACTAGCGCCCTCTACAAGGCGTACGTACATGTCGGCGCAGAAACGTTTCTTAAATTTTTGTGAGGCAGCTGATTGCCCACCGATTCCTGTTTCAGAAGGTTGGCTTTGTGGCTATGTAGCCTTCTTAGCAAGGGATGGCCTCAAGCATAGCTCAATTAAGAGCTACCTATCCTCTATCCGCCATCTGCAAATCAGTGCGGGTTTACCGGACCCCTTTGCTGCCTCTATGCCTCGTCTGGAGCAGGTTCTGAAGGGGATAAAGGTTAATCAGGGCCGCCAGGGCCGGAACATGCCCAATCAGAAATTGCCCATCACACCTGAGATTCTGAGGCGAATCAAGTCCCTTTGGCAACCTTATGAGACGGACCCAGATTACATAACGCTCTGGGCAGCCTGCTGTGTCTGTTTCTTTGGATTTATGCGGTCGGGTGAGCTCACAGTCCCCTCTCAGTCGGGGTATGACCCTACATCACATTTGAGTTTTGACGACGTGGCAGTCGATGACCCCCTGCACCCCACCCTGGTACAGTTAACCTTGAAAACATCCAAGACTGATCCCTTCCGCAGGGGGATGCAGCTTGTCATAGGGAGCACACAAGATGACTTGTGTCCGGTGGCAGCGTTACTGGCCTATTTGGCAACGCGGGGAGGCTCACCAGGCCCCTTGTTTTGTTTTAAGCGGGGCACCCCACTGACCCGTCCAGAATTTGTGGCAAGGGTAAAGAGCGCTTTGCAGTTGCTTGGTTATCCAGCCGATAAGTACGCTGGCCATAGCTTCCGGGCTGGGGCAGCATCGACAGCGGCAGCAGTAGGCCTGGAGGACTCGGTGATCAAGACCATGGGTCGGTGGGAGAGCTCAGCCTACCTGTTGTATATCAGACTCCCTCAGGCGCAGCTGCAAGGGGTGGCTACAGCTCTGTCCAGTTTCGGGAGATACTGACTGTTGCAGACAGTTATGCCACTGGTTGTACTTGTGTTGTTTGTGGTTAGCTACTTTATATTCATCAGCGTGGGCTATTGGGTAGTTGGGAGTGGTCTTGTGAAAGTTGGGTCGTTTGGGGAGGAGGAAGGAGCGCCCCACAGATGTGGGCCGCTTGGAGTGGGCCTAGGGGGCAAGTAGTTGCCCCCCCTCACTTCCTCCTCCCCCATCCGCCCCGGTCGGGTAGAGGGCAGTGTGGGCGGATAGGTAGGATAAAATCAGCGCATGCCAACCCAGCTCCTCAGCCCAAACCAGTCTCGGTACTCGTGACATAGCTTATCTGGTAGCTACGGGTTATTCAGAAGTCGCTGTATGTTAAATGAAGTTTAACCCTAGTTAAACGGAGTTAACAGACAAGACAGCATTTTATTGTGCATGGGCACTTATGGGGGTGGAGTCTGAGCATGCGCACTCAGATTTCCTACCACGAGGAGGCAAGGCAATTCAACATAGCTACTAGCTTTCTGTCTCCCTCCCACCCACCCGAAAGAGTTGGTGTGTTGGTGTTGTTGTTGTTTCTCCGCTGTGGCCTCCGTTTCAGGGAGTAGTCCATAGCGTGATAGTGAGCTGGGACCAGTCGCTGTTTTATCAGCTAGCTGGTTTGGGGCCTAGGGGGCAAGTAGTTGCCCCCCCTCACTTCCTCCTCCCCCATCCGCCCCGGTCGGGTAGAGGGCAGTGTGGGCGGATAGGTAGGATAAAATCAGCGCATGCCAACCCAGCTCCTCAGCCCAAACCAGTCTCGGTACTCGTGACATAGCTTATCTGGTAGCTACGGGTTATTCAGAAGTCGCTGTATGTTAACGCAACATCCATTATTTTGGGGTGTCACCTCTAGGAATACACTGAGCCAAATAATTCTCCAGCGCAGATCATCCACTTCAGACTACAAGTGCGAGTTTACAAGGTGCCAATCTGTCATGTGCAGCAACTTAGCTAGGTGACTATGTAATCCACTATATAAGTGATTAAATTTACTGAGGCTCTAATTAAAAAGTGATCTAACATTTTAGTAAAGCAGGTACAGAATGCCATACTAGTGATACAACTATATACAGTTTCTAGATACACAAAAATTTACCAATTTACCACAAAAAGAATAATAAGTCCTTACTAATAGTACATTTAAATTCTCTTAGCAATACCCTTTACAGCTTGACTTGGGGGTAACACTGAGTGTTATATTAATGTATTACAACAGTCAATACCATTTAATCACTTACTAATAACAAAATTGTCTTCATCACAATATCAATAAGGTCCATAATCTTGGTTGAATACATTCTTCACATAGTAGTCTGGCTCATACTTCGCTGCCATAAGGCGGGCTTTGCTCTTAAAGGTATCAGAGCTGATGTAACCAAGCTACAGTGCAGAAATGAATCTGCCATCAAAGTGGTGATAGCTATAGAAGACTATTAAACAGTCTGCCACAGCTATAACACAGTAATGAACATTGTCAGGTGGTTCTAACCACAACAGATAACTCTCTCCACCGCAAACGAGACAGCCAAGAGGCCTTTCATCCCTTAATTCTGATGCGGTGCGACTCAATCATGCTCTGCCAGTGACTACTGGTGTGGTACATAGCTAGAAGCCTAAGGGACTCTAAAGATTCACTAAAGACCAAGCAGTAACATCTCTCTGGAGGGAGCACACATGCACATAACAGCCTGACAGGTACACACATGTAGCTAGCTTCTGTACAGGCCAGACTGGATCAATATTCTCATTCCAGGCAGTGTTGAGAGGTACAGTTGATCGATTTTAACTGTCATATCTGAACAACAAACTATGAGAATGGAATAAATCTCGGTTCAACACAAGTACTAACCTTCAACTAATGCTAAACCAGGCCAGAAGGCTACAGCTCCTTTTGTTTATGAGATATGAATGTCAATAAATTTGTCATTTATTGTACGATTGCAAACACTATTATAGTTTCCGCCCTGTATCTTCCATACGGTGTGTTCATTACCCACATTCTCCCACTAACCCTATAATAATGCATCATACATCTGTGGTATATTTTTAACGCAAAGTCGTCACATGTGTATAACTCGGCAATGCTATACGTGATCAGGATGAACTGTGAGTGGATTTTAACAGGCTAGGGTACGGCTGCAGCAGTAGTCTAGAGACCAAGTGTTCTTGCCTTACATTATATTGTACTCGTGAAAGTGGAATATAGCTGATATTGCACTCATTGGCAGCATTTTCACTCGCCTTTGGCTTGTGAAATACATCTGCCCACTCGTGCAATATGCTGCTATACTCCACTTTTACTTTTTCAATAATAGACTATTATATGTCATCCGTACTATTTCAAAGTACTGTATGATAGTGCAACACTCTCCCTTCTGCATAACTATAAGGACTACTGAACAAATATTGTAGTACTTCCACTCTCAACTACTGAAGCTAACCTCCATGTGCCTTACTCCTCCATTGAGTTTAAAAGCATTTCTGCCATGAAGCATTCTTCTGTTGTTTATGGTCATTGTTTGTCCTGGCTTCATGCGATACTGTATCTGCGAAGAGGGTCTTTGGCATATAATGTTAATGTACTACAAATTATCAGGAACCTACACTTACCTTTAAGTCTGATTCATCAAACATCTTTCCAAGGCAGCAATAAGCTTCATAGTATCTCTCTACATCTTCCTGAGTGAAAGAGGGGGGATATGTTGTGTAAAGTGAAGCAACAAGAAAGTTGGAAAGTAAGCTGGCTTCATAAGGGGCCGGTATAAAGGCAGGGGTCACAGAAGTATACTACTGTGATCCTTGCAAGATAAAAAGGAAACCATTGCAAAGTATTTTTTCCTTACTGTTGCAAAGACCATGATATTGGTTGTCTTAACCCTTTAGTACCTAATGTCAACTTTTGTTGACATCATGAATAATTAATGAGCTGCGAGAAAAAAGAAAAAAATAATGCTCATTGACGGTTTCCAACCTGCGACCAGCGCATTCAAACACGAGGGTTTTGCCTCTGCGCCATGGGAGTTACTTTCCTAAACAAGGAATTTATAGTAAAAATAAGTGTGCGCATTCAAAATTGTGACTTTTAAATCTCGCGCTTCAATAAATTTAATTGCACATAGGTAATAAATAGTGTTGGACTAGTATGAATCATATCACATTTAACACTGTTATTTGGAATTATTATTTATGCTCAGGCGCTGAAAGTTAACATCACTCTAACTAACCTCAGGGACCTGTAAGGGACAGGTATACTGCAAGGTCCATGTAATAGCTGAAACCTGTCATCGATATGTACAACAGAGAGTGCATGACCATGAAACAGCTTATTAGCTAGTTATTCTCCTACCTCTCCATTGGTTCCCAGTACAATATGTGGTCTTCGATATTTTATTGCAACTGGCCTACTCCTGTGAATAATAGTAAGATACCATTATCTTAGTAATGGTCAGGGGCGTTATATATAGTCACTAACAATTTGGAGCTAAATAAACCAATAGTTGCTGGAACTTCTGTGAGAGTTTTGAAGTGCTGAGGGAATCTTCTTCTCATTTCTTCTACCACAACAAAGCCATCCAACCAGATATTCTCACCTCCCTCAATACAATCATCCAACCTAATGATGAAACACAACAGCTGATTATTTGGCAATACTATATACTGCCATGCGTACAGATTTAAGGGGGTGGGCACAAAGGAGGAGTCAAAGTGGGACAATGTATACCATTGTGATACTTGTTTCAAACATAAGAAACCCAATGTAGGTTTCTCTACTTGCAGCTTCTGTGAGGAGTTATGGCCAAAACAAATCATGATCCTCTATGGCAGGTGTGTGTTGCTTCCAAGTACAGGTAAGATGGTTGCAACAAGGTTCTTCATGGAATAGAAAATCCCAAATGGATGCCATATCTAATCACCAAGGCAGAGCTGATATCCCTGAGGTACTTTTAGTTCGTGAAGAACCTCGTGCAAGCGTCTTAGTTTGGAGTTTAACCCAAGTTAAATGGAGTTAATGCACATGGTAGCATCAAAGTAGAGATGTGAGCATGCACTGTTGGGTCACATAATTACCATGCATGCACAGGCTGCACCAACCCCCAAAGCAGGAGAGAGTTGCCCTTGAAACAAAAGGGGGATGCCCCTCAAGCAGGAGGGAGTTGCCCTCAAACTGGTAGGGGATGCGCCCCCAAAGCAGGAGGAATTTGTCCTCGAAGGTAAAGGGGGATATGTTCCCACAGCAGGAGAAAGTTGCCTCACAAAGCTGGAGGGATTTGCCAATGAGGGGAAAGGGGATGTGCCCCCACAGAAGGGGGGAGTTTCCCTCGAAGTACAAAGGGGATGTATGCCATAAGTAAGAGGGATTTACACTAAAAGTGCACAGGGGGCTGCACCCCGAAAGCAGATGGTGTCACCCTCACAGGAAAAAGTGGGCTGTGCCCCCGAAGTAGGGGGAGTTACCCTCAGAGTGCAAGGGGAATGTGCCCCTGAAGTAGGAGGGATTCTCCCCCAAAATGAAAGGGGATGCACCCTCAGAGTAGAAGGGAGGCACTCCAAGAGGCAGGTACCCTGTGATGCAAAGGTGGATGCACTTCCCAAGAGTAGAAGACCCCTATAGAAGCACCTCTAGGGAGAGTGGACAAGATGGGGGACACCTCTCAGGGGGGAGACGGCTTAATCAGTCCATAGCCTAACCATGAAGGCATGGATACTTACAGGTGGTGGGATTAATACACGACCTGTCAGAGTAGGAGGACAATCCTACTCTCAGCAGAGTAATACATGTACAAAAAAACACGAGCCAAGGCAGCATACATCTAGTTCAAACTGCAACCAGTCTAACAAATCTGAATTAGCTACAGCCATGATAAAAGCAGACTAGCCAAGCGCTAACATCAAATTATACCAAAGGCTAGCCAGATTTTAGCATACATTGAAGCAGCAAGAGTTCTGCTTCTGTTGCTATATGTGCAAACCATACACTCACCTTGTGTATATCTGGATTCATCGAATGAAGCAACTAAAATTCTCCAAATGACTGCTGTTGAGCTGTAGCGCTGCCAAAGAGTCATCCAAACTGGTGTTTTTGACAGCGCCAGCAAACTCTATAGTACTTCAGAGACTAGTAGCTTGCATGCACAGTACTTTTTACTCCTCACTTGACTGTACTCATTCAATATAATTTGACAAATACGACCTTCTTGAGGCTGTTGCGTAGTGATTAAACATTTGTATGATGTCAAACTCACCTAACTGGTTTTGTACAGCTTGTGTGTGGCTTGTGTTGGTGGTATAAGTTAGTTAGACCATGCCTTTATCTGGTACTTTATCAGTAATCCACGCAGCATTATTCAATCATCCCTCAGGCTTCGCCCTCTGGGATAATGCTTCCTGATAAAGCCCTCAAAGGCATATTCTAACTATTACATATTAAATACTTAGTATGAGTTATAGTCATTGCATAGTGGGATGTTAGCTAATGACTAAACAGTAATCCAGCCCAGTATCAGACACCCTATGTACAGGGGCCATAGCCAGACCTTAAGAATAGAGATGGGAGCTGATTATCTTTCCACGAAAACGTGGAAAAAATTGTTACGGTTAATTAGTAGCTATCAGGAAGGGCTATCGTAGCATCTCTATGTATTTTATTTTCACCATGTGTTTACTCTGCTCCTAGCTATATTATAGGTAGAATATAGACAGATACCATGTATATTACATTAAACATGTAGCTAAGTGAACCGTACTGTATTGACATATTTCACTGGCATTATTGACATATCAGCAACCTTCAGGCCTGGAAACAGCTTAGCTGTCTTAGTAGATGAGCTTACCTGTCGAAAAAATGCAAGAATAGTCCCACTTTTCAAGGCCGGCTCCACTCGTCAGAAAGTTATACTTCGTAAAACGTGTAGGATATGATAACACGGTAGTAATTGCGCTCGCACATATCCACTAGTATGTCGAACATCAGAGGAGGTGAGTGCATCTTCTGCCTCATGCTAGCTACGGCCATGCTATACACATACCTTAAGCACTGCAGCAACTGTACACCGGGAGGACTCTCGTAGTACTGATAGTCCATGTGCAATGGGAGTGAACGAGAAGTGTTTGCAGTACTGTCTGGGTTTTCTTCTCTTGAAAAAACTCTGTATATCTGCATGTGTATAATTGAAGGAAAATCAATGCATAGAGTATCAGCACTAATTTTTAGTTTCTGCATATTTCAGGTACCAAACCTAAGCAATTGATAATTATCATCCCATCAGTTCTATCTGAAAAATGCAGGAATAGTGATAGGTACTTCTATTATTACTTCTGAAGCCAATAGGATACTAGTAGCAAAGTAACGTTTTTTTATCCTACATGTGTCAAACGTTTGACAATAATTGAGAGTGGCAAAAGAGATATCTAAGTCAGCACATATGTAGTTGCACAGCCACTGAACTTTCACACTCGCCTGGCATCTCATGCATGGTCATGCACCATTGGGATGATAGCTAAATGGCTTAGATGAACAGACAGTTTTTCAATTGATAGTCGACCACATTTGACCATACACATTGTATCTTGACTACATTAGTAATCAACTGAAACTTAGCTCCTTTACCAGGTTCAAGCAGTCTTCAGCACAGACGGCTGTTACTAGGAATAACTCACACATGAGTAGCTAGTAGTCTCGTGCCCAGACGTCCACGCCCTCCAGGCGAAGGAGCGTCTGGTGCCTTGATTTAAAATTCTTGTCACGGACACCTTAATCATCTGGAATGCCAGATGACGAATGAAATCGCAGAGTGCGGTAATTAAACGTGATTACGTCACCGAACGATCGAAGTGTCAAAAGCGCGATGGCTGCTGTAGAAGAAGACTATTGTATACCTATGGCTATCTTCGACTCTAGGACTCTTACGAGGATTATATGGCGTCTGCTGTAGAAGAAGACTATTGTATACCTATGGCTATCTTCGACTCTAGGACTCTTACGAGGATTATATGGCGTGAATCTCTCAAGTGGGTGCTGGTCCTACTTCGAGGCGTATGCTTTTCGTCATCTGGGCACTCATCTATTTGCTGGAACAGCTCAGACAGGCGGTAAAGAGAACTTGCTTCGTAGCTCGTTGATGAACCCCTTCGCAGCTTCTAAGGACCTTTCAGCCCTCTCCAACTTCGAGAAGCATGGTTTACAGCAATACTGTATCCTCGTGCCACCCTCCGTCCCAGCACCGCCAGCTAACTCAAGCTCCGGGTTGACGACTGAAACCAAGAAATCCAGCACCCTTTTGTTAGCGGCTGATGCTTCGGGGTTTAGAGAGCGTCGCTGACTGCATGAAGGTAGAGTCGCACAACAAATAGCACAGATAGGAATATCCATCTTTGAGTTGCTCTGATAATTGCATTCTTGGTGCAAGCGCCTTTCAATTATACGTCCACGGGACACGCCTCCGTGACAAGAAATTTAAATCAAGGCACCAGACGTTCCTTCGCCTGGAGGGCATGGACGTCTGGGCACGAGACTAAGTAGCTAGTAGCTAGCTACCTTTGTAAATAAATAGGCCCTTGCACATGATGCTAATACACTCCAGATACCGGTACTAATTTTATAGGCTTAAAAGCATACAGCAGTTTATACATGATTCCGCCCGACATTCCCCAAGTTTGATTCTCTTTCCAAAAGAACCAACCACGTGGGGAGCAATAATTACAAGGCTATGCATTAACGAATTGTCCACTTTGCAGTAACAGTGTATGTTCAAATGTATTAGACTGTAAATGCATGGAGAATACGTTACAGTGCACCACCACACCACCCACCTTTCCAGTTAAGAAGCTCTGAAGACCACCTGCAATCTTCGCAATCTACAAAGAATGACGAATTGTCCACTTTGCAGTAACAGTGTATGTTCAAATGTATTAGACTGTAAATGCATGGAGAATACGTTACAGTGCACCACCACACCACCCACCTTTCCAGTTAAGAAGCTCTGAAGACCACCTGCAATCTTCGCAATCTACAAAGAATGACAAAATATTTAGTGCCAGCACTATGTCAGCTGATGAACAATAAATCTATCCATAGAAGCAGTTGATACTTTGGGTATGTGCCTTCCCAAGTGAAGGCAAAATACATTTGCTTTACTGTACTGCGTGGGCAGTTCAAAGGTCATCTATACATCAACGACAGCTGTCTACGCTCTAACTGCCAATTATGGTAGTTAGAGTATAGAGTATATGCTCTATAGCTACAGTAATTGGCAGTGGAAGCCAAGTTGTGCTGCAGGTGCACACTACAAATCAAATTAGTGTTCTATATTTATACAGGTATCCCACTTTGCCATTGCCAAGCAAGTACCATTATTGACAATGATCAGGGTTGTTTGGCAATGTGGAATTGGATTATTGTCAATGTTGAACATAAAGTTTGATAATATAATATTCAAACTATTTATTGACATTAATGGCAGTTAATGATGCAATTTATTGGCAATAATGGTAATATTTTATAGACAATAACGGTACTATTTATTATCTATGGCAGGGTCTCATACCAGGCTCATCTAGTCCCATTCAGAGGATAACTAGAGTTCAAAGTTCACACCAACTTACTATGACGCATGTGCTAAATCTATGCTCGTGTTGCGAGCCTTGAAATGTCGGGAGTAAGGTGCATCTGACAATGAGAAACAAGTAAGCAGGTTTTTACCGGGTTTCAGTTGGACGCTGTTGGTTGGTAACTTGGCATGTGTCACTATATTATACACCCCCCCCCCGCCACAAACAATCATACGTACCTCCGTCTTCAACTAGGTGCTAAATATAGGCCCATTTCCCCCCGATAAATGATACTCCTGAAAGGATTATCCTAGTTGAAGATGAGGATAGGATATATTCTTATGTAGTGGGGGATATATACCGTATTCTACGTATTATCCGCCAATGGGCGGGCCACGTGCTAGGTGAAAGAGGGGGCCGGGGGTGGGCGGATAATACGTAATCGCGATGTAGTATCCGCCCACTCGAACGCGTAGCAAATGCGCAATATGCAAAGCGAGGTTACAAGGTAAGTAGAGCCTTTTTTAGCATATTTGAACCAAGTATGGATGCAAAATGTATTTAAAAAGCTATTATGGAAGCATGCAGATAACTATTATCAGCTAAAAAGTTAAATGGCTAGCTGACTTACCGTCGGTATTCCAATTAAAGCACGTCAAAGATCGAATTGCCGCTCGATTCTACTCACTGCCTTGGAGTTTTCGGTTTTTAGTTATAGATTTAGCTCGCATGGACAGTATAAGGGGTGGGCGGATACTATATATGTAAATACCCTCCACAATAACTTTTGTTCAAAGAAGGGGATGGGCGGATAATACATCATGGGCGGATAATACGTAGAATACGGTAGTCAAACTTGATGTCAGCCACATACAGCCAAGATGCATATTTTACAAAATATGTGAAACTATGTGGGATGTGATAAGTGACCTTACTTTCTCGATTTCTCCAGGGTTGGTTGGCATATCTGTCACAAGGCATATTCCATGTTCATTAATTGTCTTCATCCACCTGCAATGATACACACAAGAGCTGTTTTCACTTAGTTGACTAAACTATCTACACATGTTGGATAATTGCCTATTTATCACACCTTTTCATGGTTGTAGCCTACTATAGCCTATAGCCGTGAGATTAGTAGTTTTACCAGCCAGGCGTGCGCTTCGTGCGCGCCTGGCTGGTACTAAGATTGCTTTATGTTCCCATGTCTGTCTGCGTGTGTGTCTGTGTTCGTCTGCAATTATCACGTGCACTAAGTTACGTCATTTCGTTACTATGCCACTACAACAACGAGTGCAGTGGAAGCTACTGGAAGTTTGCAGGCTCAATAGGCCAAGGTACGTCAAGCTAGGTTAGTTTTGTGTCGCCTAGACGGCGAAAGAGTGGTAGGTAAGGATGATAATTCTGTTTTGGCTCGTCCTGATCGCTAACTGGAAGCACACTAAGCTGTACATGAAGGGACTCTCTAGCCATGCTGATCCATTCTAGAGCTGCATTTAGCTTAGACTGACCTGTTGCTGAGCACAACCTTCAGTTGAATGATTTATGTAAAAAACACCCGGCTGGTTTTTAGATATGAAATATCAGTCTTGTTATTCAGTTAGTCACATTAGTTTTTACGACTCAAAAGGTGATACTAATATCATGAGTCCTATTGCACAATGAGGTCTTGCTTACCAGTGGGCTTGAAGGCGTGACTGAAATGGGGTGCCATTTGTGTCCAAATTTAAACCTCTGTAGTTATTAACCGGCACCGAGGTTTGTATCGTGTTTTCATAGCACATCCATTAAAGCTGCATTTGATGCATATACATCTCTCATGGATATGGATGTGTTAGTATTTTTATGCTACATTAATTACAGCTATCCATTGGTTCCAGATTCGCATTCAAATGCTGATAGCTGTAGGAGACTATCACAGTTTTTGCTCAATGCAAAATCGACGTAAGGCAGCATGGCCCTGCTGGTAAGCTACAGCTTCCTGTTTCACTAGTTTTATTGCACTATCGCATGAAAGCTTCCAGCATAGTAAAATTAGTGTAGTCTCTGCAGAAGAAGTATGTGCACTCGAGATGGACGGCATTATTGAGTGATGCAAATGTCAGCATAGCCTGTCTGATTATGTATGATTCTGGCATTGTCGTGAGTAGCTGGCAGGCAAAACTATTGAGCAGCCCATGCATGTACTTCACAGTCCTGCGAGAAATACTGCACTCACAAATCCCTATTAATTTTTACATCGACAGTTACCTATACAGCTTGGTTTCAGTGTGTACCTAAATATGTTGCACAAGGAAGGAGTAAGTTTACATATTCAGAAACTGGCTTATAATGAAAACTCACTTCCACAGTGCGTCCTCTTCATTCATTATATCAGCATACCTTACTTCTGGCAGGAAATTCTGTAAATGTTGTGACAACTGACAGTAATAGTATTGAATTAGGGATAATTATGATCTAATTAAAATAATGATTGATGATGTAAGGAAGAGATCAAGAACTTTGTCAGTTTTTAAGCTGGAAAACTAACCCTCACTAGTGAGACTTATCTATACAAGGTGCTAAATGGCTATCCGGCAACCATAGCCAACAGGCCGTTACAACTGGAGGTATCTACCAAAACATTATTCGATACTTCATAGCTGATGTGTAAGGATTAAGCTGCAATGTCGAGGGAGATAAAATCTTAATCGAAACAGTGCGTTGAGAAGCTAGACCATACACTGAATTGGAGCAGACGTTAGAAGATGCTCAGACAGCTTGGGATCAACTCAGGAAGCTATGCTAATCGAAGAGGAAAGGCTGACTGAAGAGCTCAGCGAGTTTCACTAGTGAGGGTCAGTACTCTATCTCAAAAACTAACAAAAATTTTCAAGCAATTGTTAGTGACAGCTAGCTCATTTCCTACCTCTAACAAGACCTCAGATGCTACCTCCAGCTTTTGCTTGGTAGCCTTGGACCACGGGCTATTACAATATTAGAACTGACCAATAAACTGCAGTACAGGCACTAATGGGCCATGAGGCGGCCATTTTCAAGCGCCTAAGACGCATGCGTGACCACACCTTATTAACTTGTGGGCGGAATACTAAAAGAGCTAGAGGGATCCACAACAAGACTGCAAAGAAACACTTTCTACAGGTCCAAGATTTGAAACGTGTGTACTAACTAATGTACACAAAATCCGAGAAATAACCCTCGCAAGAGAGGTGGCACAATCAAGGAGCTCAAGAAGAGACTGCTGCATCATACGATCAATTGGTTTTGATCAGCTCACCCTATTTCTTCACTCGTTCATGGCAGCGACTGCTCATTCTCAGGTACGTGAGAGAGTATACCGACCTGATGGATAATCTCAATAGCTTCGTGATCCGAACAGTGCAAGTCTCAGTAATTATAGTGTAGCCGCACCCATCACATCTGCATCTCAGATGGTTTGTTGTATGTGCTTATAATTTAATCCACCGTACTTACACTTGGTAGCGTGGTTACACTTGATATTTATAATTATATTGAAACATAAACTCACTATTGCAGTAGGCAATGGTTGGCAATGCTTTTGTAGATCCTTCAACTTCATCATGGAATAGCTGTTGTCTTTGAGCCACTGCAGGTCAATACAGCCCCTGTGTTCCTTTTTCTGCTCCCCGTAGGACCAACAGAAGTTCACTGTAGTTTTCTCAGGGAGTTCTACAAAATAAAAGGAAACAAAAGGCCAGCCACAGTTTAGTATCTACGCTAATACCAAATAGCTGGGCCTGGAAATGTACTTTGTACACATAATTCTGTATTTTTAAACACTTAGACCCAGCAAAAATTGTGCTTCAAAGAACATTTTGGGAACACCAAGTGACAGATATATCCACGTAACCAGGTTTCGAATCCCCTCCCAGGGTTAATGCCACATGCACTCAATTCATCAAAGTAACACAAAAGCTACCTGTATACTCTAATAAGTCTACCGCTACTTCACAGCGAACTGACACAAACCTGGGTCCATTCAGTATAGTCAACCGCCACTGTGTCTGCTAACGGGGGTAATGATGCGTGCTTTAGCTCCAGCAAACACCAAAAAGTGGTCTGTACACAAAGTTCACAAAACTAGAAAACTGAAATAGGGAAATGAGCAGCAGAGCATGGCGTAGCTGCAACTATTCCGTACTACGACTCTCCAAATGTGTGGGAATATCAGGAGTCTTTGGTCTGTGAAATTTATTCCCGGGATATGTTTCCGCCTGACCAGTCCACAAAACTTTTATCTCTCAAAGATCTGGCACTATACGGTATTTCATGCACCATCTGTGAATACAATATTGATTCCTGCTCAGGCCACCGGTCAGGTGATGGAGTACATGTATGGCTTATCTGTGTAATGTTATGATTATCAAAACTTTTGGTCATTAGATACTTAGTACAAACATTCATAAGCCAGCAATGCCCCCAAATTATAATCATAGGCCACACTTGAGCATGAACATGCAAAGAGTGAAAATGTGAATAGCGAACCTATCCACCCCCTGGAGCTTAACGCCATGCAGTCAGTTTGCGACTGAGGTAAGTAAAAAGACCCCCTCAGTTTTTTCAATGTACGTGTCTCCTATTGGTAAGACGGTATGCATTTTCTCTATAGCAAGTCCCTAAAGTATCAGTCTCAGAAACAGATGCATCAGCCAATTTCAAAGATTATGCCAGATGCAATGCTCACTGGTGGTCTTAATCCTAGACATGGTACAGTCTGCAAATGCCAGATTGTGACTATTCTCACTTTATGCTCAGTAGAATAGACTGCCAATAGTCTGGCATAATCATCACATGCCTACCGAACACCTAATCAAAGTCTGTAGTCAGGTGTTGCTAAGATACTTAGTTAGAGAAATGTTTTGGATGAATACAAAAGTTGTACACGCAAACTCAAATTAGTCAATGCTTTCAAATTGTTCAAACACGTACTAACTACTGTAGTGTCAAAATATGTCCAGTCACACACAGCTATAACTACTAATCAGAGCAAACATAGCATGTCAGGCGCACTAAAATCACGCTGCAGCTGAGAGACTTGCTCACCTGACACAGTCGCTTGCTACAACTTGTTCGACAAGCATTCTTCCTGAGCAGCATCCATGCTCTCCATTTCTTAGGCACACAGAAACTTAAATACACTACCCACAAAGGTAGCGATACTGATTCATATCAACAACAAAATGGCAATATTTAAATCATACCACAGAAATTTCCCACAGGTTAGGCATCACAGCTCGGTTGCTAGGTTGCAGGCTTGCTGACATGCTAGCTTTCAGGTTGCTGCCTTTCTGTAGCTCGCTTCTTGTATACATGCCTGATCGCCTTGCTTGCACGATATACATGTACATTCTCCTGACTTACATGTGAAAGTCTATATTATGTAAATTATGTCTACTGTACACTGCAAAAACATAAGGATTGTTTTAACCCAGTTTGGTTACCTCAGGTGCAATTCAAGGGTCACCTCGTATGCATGTAGTTGCAGGAATAACAAGTGGTCAACTTTCCCTTGTTAGCTACATGGGAAACTACTACTATGTTTCCTGTGACTGGCTTCCCTAACTGAAAGTATGTGGCTACACTGGCTAATTTTCTGGCGCCAGTCAAATCTGAAAGAATGTATTTTTGTGAGTGAACATCTGGTAATCAACTGATCTGATCCCAAAGTATGTAGTTGCAGGAATAACAAAGGAAAGTTCAACCACTAACTGGGTAGTTTCTCTTGTAGCTAACTGCTAACAAGGGAAAGCTGACCACTTGGTATTCCTGCATATGAGGTGGCCCTTGAATTGCAACTGAGGTAACCAAACTGGGTTAAAACAATCCTCATGTTTTTGCAGTGTATAGTAGTTACGTGTATTGCTTAGCTAAACCCCTCCATTGCAAAGTGAAAATATAGATAGTAGAGTAGAATAACCAAAGGAATATGATTGTGACAGACCTTCCAATTTTACTGAGCGAAGCCTCACATCACCCCGAAGCTCTTTAGTATCCAACACTATTTTCATATCAAAACCACTGTCCCAACATTCCGGGCAATGGCAGTTGTCACGGAGCCACACAGCATGGTAGGTGCTCTGCTCCCCATCTTTCCAAATGATTTTGCACTTCTTTCCATCAGTAGCACGCTCCAGACTGGAGACGGCAGCTGAGGTAGTACTCAGAAGGGCAGTTGTGTGGAGTTGGCTAGTGAGAGCATAAAAGATAGGTAATCTGCTGCTTGAATCTGGAAGAATAATAAACGCTATAATGCGTACAGACAACACAGTCAAGTCAAATTTTATCTCCATAGTATTACATTGCCACAAGTAGCTAGCTACTTTTCTGGGAGAAAGAATTACTAGACTAACACTACGTCATATTTCGTGATATGTACAGCGTAGGTAGGTAGCTACATTAAAGCAGGAACATTAGCAGTGCAGCAAGCCCTCCCTAGAGCTGCAGCTACCACATTTGAAGTGGTGAGATTCAGGCCTCCTAAGATCATTTCTGATGCAATTTGGGCAATAGACCAGCTCCATAGCCAGCCTCCAACTCCAGGTGGTTCTCTGCAAAGCAGCTGATTATAAATGCCTGTATGCAGTGTGAATTTTTTTCCAAATGCCTATTTTCCAGCAGCCACTCCTAATCAGGAAGCGCTCTCTTGCATCTCGTTCAACTGCATTCTATTAGCATAATATGAAGATAGCTACTTCTTTATGCTTGGGCATGTTACCTTGCCATCGAAAGTTATCAAGACCTGATGGATTATTAAAGTGGTTGGAGTGTCGTACGTACGATTATAATATCTAGTTACTACACTGTTGAAAATAAGATGATTGGATTGAACCCCTCGAATCCCCCCTTGCTACACCTGGAGTTAGACGACCTGCTGTATTATAAGCCCAGTGCTCACAATTTGAGAAGGCATGTCTTCGCAATAATCCCTCACGTATGAACGCACACAGAAATTTTTTGGTGCCCTGGAAAGTGGTCCGGTTGAAACTGGACTAACCAGATTGGTGGCTATGGCCCTGCTCCTGGTATAGTACATTAAAACAATTGAGGATTTATTTAACCACAGTTTGGTTGCCTGAATTAAAAACTAAGGAGTTAATATTCATATTTTGTACCGCTAACTGAGTCTCAAGAGTGTCTGGTTTTCAGCCATAGTTATATATCCAACAACACCATATAAACTGAACTGCTATGTTAGACAATGCTGCCATACTAAATGTAGCGCTGAATAGGCTATAGGTTATGAGATCGGAGGTCATGCAGAGGTCAATGATCAATGATGTATCAAAGTGATGGAACAAGGTAAAATAATGAACCTCGGTTCATCCCCCTGGATTTGTTTATTAAACTAGCTGTGCAATTCGGACAATCAAAACCCTTAGGTTTTCAGTACACGTACCCTGTAGCTACCTGCAACTCTACAATGGGTGAGCTACCTGAAATTGGAGGTCAAAAATGTACAAATTATGTTTAAATCAATAAGACTGGACGTTTGTGCATTTACATGATAACTGAGATGAGCTAGCTAGACGGTTTTAGCATTAGTGTGCCTCCGGACATACCTAGCTCTAACTCTCGGCGTGATACAGCTTCCATTAATGGACCAGATCTCCCTGTGAGGAAGACGCTGCTTCAAGACAGAAGCCCTATGGATACATTTCACAGCAGGCCTTAGATTTAGAATTCGGGCACGGGCACTGGCACGGGCACTGGCACTTAGAAGTAGCCGTACAGCCATCGTTTCTTTCACGGGCTAAGGAATGCAATTATTAGGGATGATTTGTTCGCAGGCCACACCCTTCGAGGGGTTCGCGTATACATGTATATAGTATAGTACAGTCTGGCCATAGTCTCGTGACCAGACCTTGCGAGGGCCAGCTAGGGGCCAGGCCCAGCGCCTGGGGCGCGGCCAGGGCCAGGGCGCTGGGCGCCGGGCACTGGCACGAGACTAGGTCGGACCGTAGATATACGTCGGACTCTGTCGACTCAATGTGACATGCACGTGACTCCAGCATCCCCGTGAGCCCTGCCCACTCTTTGCCAACGCAGCAGTACTATAGAACCACAGAAGGCCAAGAAACACAAAAATCCTAGAAATATGAAAAATACGAGAAATACAGAAACCCAAGCAACACAAGAAACCCAAGCAACAGGAAATACCGAAACACAAGAAGCAAGAAACATAGAAACTGAAGAAATTTTGACCAACACAGGATCGAAATAGCTGGAGACATGGGCTTGCAGGTGTCGGAGACATGGCTGGCTGAAATCCATACAGTAACTCAAGTGAGGACTATTGGCTTTGTTATTCATTTCTTTGTGCTTGTAAATAATATTATATGAAGTCGTTTGGTAGTGTCTGAGTAGCTTGCATGTCTACTGTCCATTGTATGTTCCTGAGGAAGACATGCATGCACGGAACAGTGGTCTAAATGCAGAATTTACCAGTAAATGGTAAGCACATATGTAGCTTTTAATTTCTCAAAAGTCTGTAGCAACCACAAACACCCCCACACAAAAGTAGTATCACTTTATACAAGGCCATTATAATAGTAAGTCTTAGCCCAACTAACTCCTCCCCAACCTTATCCCTAATCCTAACCTTAAATCTAAAATTACCAGCAGCCCCTTCCTGCTGTTTAGTATATTCTGTGATTATGAGGTCTGCAGTATTACTGCTCCTATTTTGGGTTTCTCAGGCCACCCACTAGTTTATGGTGTATTTCTCAGCACCACTCACCAGGTTTTTTATTTTTACTGTCTGGGGTTTCTTGTGTTTCTTGTATTTGTCAGCCCCACTAGTTTTTAGCATTCGTATTTCTGAGATATTTCTGTGTTTCTTTTTTTATTGGTTTTAGCTCCATATTTTTTCTTGTGTTTGTCAGGCCCACTAGTTGTTAGTGTTTGTGTTTCTGGGGTTTCTTTTTGTTTCTGGAGTCTCAGCACCACCCATCATTTTACTGTCCATGTTTCTGGAGGTTTTTTTTTGTGTTGCTTGCGCTACAGTAACTATGTTTATTGCCATTTGTACCATTACATCAGAATTACAGCATTCCTTCTGACCAATCAAATAAACTCTTTGAAACCCTACTCTGGAAATGTAGCTGTGGCCTGCAAGTCTCGTGCCTAGACTGGACTAATTTACACTCAGACTGCTATCAAAACAACCTCTTGTATTTCCCATACATCCTTTGGGCTATGGACTCTAAGTACAACCAATAACACACTTACTACAGGTGATAAATTTGTACTACTAGTAGTCTACTGGTTGCTGGGACACAGCCTCCACCATCTGCTGAACCGAGTACTAGTATCAGTCACATCACCCCCCCCCCCCCCACCCCCTGCGGCAATCTGAAGAAATTCACTTCTGAAGTATGGCTATTACATTCGAGGGAGTGGAAGATGCTTACTTATTTAGCAATTGCATAAGAGAGCTAGAGATTCCAGTGTGAGCTAATAAGATAAGCTGTATGTGGAGTAGCTCTTTAGACTCGCACAGCAGTCAGGCTGGGCTGTTTCTCTTGGGTGGCAGTCAAATTTTCCCTGTTACACTAAAGCACTCAGCATATCAGTGCACAATCTATTCACTTAGTGACATCCTGTGGTGTCACCTCTAGGAATACACTGAGCGAAACAATTCTCCAGCAAAGATCATCCACTTCAGACTACCATTGCGAGTTTACAAGGTGCCATACATTCTAATCTGTCATGTGCACAGCAACTTAGGTGACTATGTAATCCACTATATAAGTGATTAAATTTACTGAGGCTCTAATTGAATAATGATCTGTAATTCATTAACATTTTAGTAAAGCAGGTACAGGATGCCATGCACTCTAGTGGTACAACTATATACATGTATAGCTAATGAATATCAATTTCTATACTACACAAAAGTTTACCAAAGTTACTACAAAAAGAGTGAAAGGTCAAATAAGAGTAAACTTAGTACATTTAAATTAATTCTCTTCCCCTTTACAGGTTGTGGGGGTAACACTGTGTGTTATACTAATGTATTAAAACAGTCTATACCATTTAATCACTTACAAATGACAAAATTATCTTCATCACAATATATCAATAGGGTCCATAATCTTGGTTGAGTATGTTCTTCACATATAGTAGTCTGGCTCATACTTTGCTGCCATAAGGCGGGCATTGCTCTTAAAGGTATCAGAGCTGATGTAACCAAGCTACAGTACAGAAATGAGTCTGCCATCAAAGTGGTGATAACTATAGAAGACTATTAAACAGTCTGGCACAGCTATAACACAGTAATGAACACTTTCAGGTGGTTCTAACCACAACAGATAACTCTCTCCACCGCAAACGAGACAGCCAAGAGGGCTTTCATCCCTTATTAATTCTGATGCAGTGCGACTCAATCGTGCTCTGCCAGTGACTACAGGTGTGGTACATGCATAGCTAGCTATAGAAGTCTGGAGGACTATAAAGATTCAATAAGAACTAAGCAGTATCATCTCTCTGGAGGGAGTACACATGCACGCAACAGCCTGACAGGTAACCACATGTAGCTAGCTACTCCACAGCCCAGACTGACTATTAAGATTAATTCACTAAGGACTAAGCAGTAACACCTCTCTGGAGGGAGCACACATGCATGCAACAGCCTGACGGGTACATACATGTAGCTAGCTACTCCACAGTCCAGACTGGATCAATATTCTCATTCCAGGCAGCGTTGAGAGGTAGAGTAAGTAATGGATGTTCGGTCGACAGGTATAATCGGACGCGCTAGCGCCGTGCGCATAAATTACCGGAAGTGGGTGGGGCCTTCGATCGATACTACAGACCCTTCACACTCTGAGTTCCAAGTTTGGTGTTCCTCCGTTGCTTGGTTGTGGAGCTATAGCCTTCCAAAAGTAAGTCCGAATATATCAAAGATCGGTCAGTTGTATGTATTATCAGACTCCGTTCCCTGTCTCTTCTCTAAAGCAACTGTCGGTAAAATTTCTGCAGCATTGGGAAGCTCCATGACCCTGCTGATGCACGCCAAACTTTCGTAGTTGTAACTGCCTCGAGCACTGAGGGGCGTTGCTGAATGTGAAGCAGGGTCACTCTATCTATGATTGGACGGCGAATTTCGTATTTTTTTTGCCGTAGACGGCCTAAAATACCTGCTAGCATGACGATACGGCTGTCAGTGCATTGTACAGGTCCTTAGCAGCATATAACGGTGCAATTTCGATGTTTATACGTTGCATGGTTCTCGAGATAGAGCTGTTTGTCTGAAAACTTCAGCATTATCTTCACTGAACATGATGCTGAAGTTTTTAGTGGATAGAAGCAGGCAAAACAGCTCTATCTTTGGAATGCCACATCGTATATACATCGGAGTTGCACCGTTATGCTGCTAAGGACCTATACAATCCACTCATAGCCGTATCGTCATGCTAGCAGGTGTTTTAGGGTGTCTGCGGCAAAAAAAATACGAAATTCACTGTCCGATCATGGATAGAGTGACCCTGCTTCACATTCAGCAACGCCCCTCAGTGCTCGAGGCAGTTACAACTACGAAACGTTGGCGTGCAGCAGCAGGGTCGTGGAGCTTCCCAATGCTGCAGAAATTTTACCGACAGTTGCTTTAGAGAAGAGACAGGGAACGGAGTCAGATAATACATACACTTGACCGATCTTTGATATATTCGGACTTACTTTTGGAAGGCTATAGCTCCACAACCAAGCAACGGAGGAACACCAAACTTGGAACTCAGAGTGTGAAGGGTCTGTAGTATCGATCGAAGGCCCCACCCACTTCCGGTAATTTATGCGCACGGCGCTAGCGCGTCCGATTATACCTGTCGACCGAACATCCATTACTTACTCTACAGTTGATCGACTTTAACTGTCATATCCGAACAACAAACTATGAGAATCTCGGTTCAACACAAGTACTAACCTTCAACTAATGCAGAACCAGGCCAGAAGGCTACAGCTCCTTTCGTTTATGGGATATGAATGTGATTAAATTTGCCATTTATTGTGCGATCGCGAGCACTATAGTCTCTGCCCTGTATCTTCCACATAGTAAGGCAAGAACACTTGGTTTCTAGACTATTGCTGCAGCTGTACCGTGTTAAAATTCACTCATAGTTCATCCTTATATAAATCACATAATTTTATATGATACATTGTTATAGGCTTACGGGAGAAAATGGGTAATAAGTACATTATTGCACTCGTGAAAGTAAAATATAGCTCATATGGCACGCATTGGCAGCATTTTCACTCGCCTTCGGCTTGTGAAAATACATCTGCCCACTCATGCAACATGCAGCCATATTCCACTTTTACTTTTGCAATAATATTATACATCATCCATACTATTTCCAAGCACTGTACGATAGTGCAACACTCCCCCTTCTGCATAACTATACAGACTACTGAGCAGCTATCATATTACTTGCACTCTCAACTACTGAAGCTAACCTCCATGAGCCTTACTCCTCCATTGAGTTTAAAAGCATTTCTGCTATGAAGCATTCTTCTGTTGTTTAAGGTTATTGTTTGTCCTGGCTTCATGCGATACTGTACCTGCAAAGAGGGTCTTTGGCATATAATGTTAATGTACTACAAATATTAGGAACCTACACTTACCTTTAAGTCTGATTCTTCAATCATTTTCCCAAGGCAGCAATAAGCTTCATAATATCTCTCAACATCTTCCTAAGGAAAAGAGTGAGCTATGTTGTGTGAAGTGAAAGTTGGAAAGTAAGCCGGCTTCATAAGAGGTATAAAGGCAGGGGTCACAGAAGGATAAAACGTACATACCACTGTGATCTTTGGGAGATAAAAGGGAAACGATTGCAAAGTATTTCCCACTTGTAGTTGCAAAGACCATAATATTGCTGTCTTAATTGTTTCTTCATAAACTTTAAAGTACTCGGACAATAAATTCAATTGTACATGAGTATTTTAAGCAGTGTTGGACTAGTAGCTATGCATTAAGAATCACATCATGCTACATGGAATGATTATATGCTCAGGCACAGAAAGTTAACATTGCTCAAACTGACCTCAGGGACCTGTAAGGGACACATATACTGCAAGGTCCATGACATAGCTGAAACCTGTCATGGAAATGTAAAACAGAGAGTTCTTGAAAATGAAACACCTTATTAGTTACTTATTCTCCTACCTCTCCATTGGTTCCCAGTACAATATGTGGTCTTTGACGTTTTAGTGCAACTGGCCTACCCCTGTGAATAATAGTAACGTACCATTATCTCAGAGCCATTACATGTATATATACTCACTAACATTTTGGAGCTAAATACACCAATAGTTGCTGAAACTTCTGTGAGAGTTTTGAAGTGCTGAGGGAATCTTCTTCTCATTTCTTCCACCACAAGAAAGCCATCCAACCAGACACTCTCACCTCCTTCAATACAATCATCAAATCTAATGGCATTTATCATGAAACACAACAGCTGATTATTTGGCAATACTATACACCACCAAGAGTAAAGATTTAAGGTGGTTTGAATAATGTAATGTTTCGCAGGAAGGAGGGGTCAAAGAGGGCCAAAATGTATCCGATTGTGATCCTGGTATAAAACCTAAGAAACACAACTTTTACAGCTTCTGTGAGGAGTTATGGCCAAACAAAGCATGATGTTCTATGGCAGGAGTGCTTGCAACGAGGTTCTTCACAGAATAGAAAATCCCAAAGAGATGACGTGTGTAATCACCAAGGCAGAGCTGATATCCTCCCTGAGGTATTTTTAGTTCATGAAGAGTCTCGTGCAATGTGTCTTAGCATGGTAGTCATTGCATAGTGGGATATTATCTGATGACTAAACACGAGTGAACAGTAATCCAGCCCAGTATAAGACACCCTATATATGTACCTTAAGCAATGCAGCAAGTGTACACCAGGAGGACTCTCGTAGTACTGATAGTCCATGTGCAATGGGAGTGGACGAGTAGTGTTTGAGGTACTGTCTGGGTCTTCTCTCGAAAAAATTCTGTATATCTGCATGTGTATAATGGAAAGCAAATCAATGTGATTGGCTTGTAGAGTATCAGCACTAACTTTCAGTTTCTGAATACTTCAGGTACCAAACCTAAGCAATTGATAATTAGCTACCATTCTCATAAAGTCTTGCATTTCTATCAGAAAAGTGCAGTGCTAGGTACTTCTACTATTACTTCTGAAGCCAATAAGATACTAGTAAAAAATTAATTTTTAATGGTTTTCGACGCTACATGTGTAAAATCTTGACAATTGACATGGCAAAAGAGATCACATTACATATCTAAGTCAGTACATTACTGTACGTAGTTGCACAGCTGTTGAATTTTCTCATAGTTCTTAATGTTCATGCACCATTGAAAAGATAGCCAAATGTTTTAGATGAATAGG
Organism: Phakellia ventilabrum; assembly: GCA_963921505.1. Classification (NCBI taxonomy): domain Eukaryota; kingdom Metazoa; phylum Porifera; class Demospongiae; order Axinellida; family Axinellidae; genus Phakellia; species Phakellia ventilabrum. Next base: position 5,154,198 of record OY997386.1, on the reverse strand, counting down.
CAGCTGACAACGGTTTAGCGCAAGATGATATTCCTACTGAACTTGGTTCATTGTCATCTGATGAAGCATGAATAATTTCCTTGATCTCCCCATGTTTTAAACTCAACAGTGTATTATATATATTACTTCATACAATGTTGTGCCAAGACATATCAAGTCTTTTAGAGACAATTTTTTCAATTGATAGACTAGGTTTAAAGCTCAATGATCATGAATAATTAATGAGTAGCCTAAAACTGTCTTTTCCTAGCTTTGGCAGGGTCATGTTGGACCTTTGTGGTTTTATAGTCATGAATATAATTAATTGGCTGTGAATATCATTAATAATGTGATTAATTGACTCTCGTTCAGCAATGTCTGGCTTGCTGGCTCTACAGTGCTTAAAAATCAAATTGACATTTGTATTAGCAAACTTGCAGGTTATTGAGAGGATTCATAGTCATTAATGATATTCATTGACAGCTGGATCAGATTGTATAGGATAGGAGCCGAGTGCATGTGCTGTATGGGAAGTGGAAATTGTTCCTTGAATAGTTAGGCAATAGTATAAATATGTATCTTGATTGTTTCCAGAAAATTCGTAATCAGAATTCTCCAGAAATCTTATCATATCCTGAAACTTAGCTCCTTTACCAGGTTCAAGTAGTCTTCAGCACAGACGGCTGTTACTAGGAATAATTCACACATGAATAGCTAGTAGCTACCTTGTAACTGAATAGCACATGATGCTAATACACTCCAGATACTAATGTTGTAGGCTTAAAAGTATACAGCAGTTTATACATGTTTCCGCCCGACACTCCCCAAGTTTATTTCTCTTTCCTAAAAATGTGGGGAGCAACAATTGAATTGTCCCCTTTGTGTACATGCAAATATTTCAGACTGCAAATGCATGGAGAATACACCACCCACCTTTCCAATATGGAGGCTTTGAAGACCACCTGCAATCTTCGCAATCTACAAAGAATGGGAAAGCATTTAGTGCCAGCATTATGTGAGCTGATGAACAATAACTCTATCCATCGAAACAGTTGATACTTTGGGTATGTACCTTCCCAAGTGAAAGCAAAATACATATATATTGTACTGCGAGGACAGTCCAAAGGTACCAGTAGCAGTCTACACATCAAAGACAGCTGCCTGTGTTCTATGTAACTGCCAATTGTGATAGAGAATATGCCCTAGCTACATGCGGAGAAGGAAAGGGAGGAGCCTCATCACGTGATCATCGATCATCGCTTGTTTATCCATGATATAGGTAGACAAACGGGGGGCCACGGTGCCCAATAAAATAGCTGGTGGAGCAAAAGAGAGGGAAAGAAGGGAGCTGCCAGTAAATTAATAAGGGAAATGGGGGTATTACGGAACACCTAAGCCTCTGAGATTCTAGGAACGACAAACTAGCTCATGATCATGGATACAAGTTATAAACAGTGCATAAACAACAGCTAATGCACTAACTACAAACCGAGTTTTATTGATGTAGTGTGTACAATCACTATTAATTAATTTTACGCTACCCTTTTGCGATCTGCATAGGCGCAGTGGAGGGCTGTAACCGATATGCTGGTAGACTAGCTTAGTATCTACTAATACTATTTTAGTCCACTGTTTGGGGGAAGCAGCTAATCTAGTGGTCAAGCTACACTAAATCGTCATTGAGGTCGATGCATGCATATGGATGCGAATATGTGTGACTATACAAAAGCGACCATTGCTGTCCGGAGACAGGAATTTTCGTAGTTCTTTGGTGGATTCAGCTGTTGACAACGTCTAGTAACTACTCTGGTCTGGAGAAGACTTGACTCATCCAATTTAGTAATTTTTTCAAATTACCCCCCCCCCCCCCCCCCCCGTTCCAAATACCCGCATTTCCCTTATAACAAAGATGGCTGACAGGGCACGAGAGTTACTTGCATGAAGAAATATTAACTTACTCTGCAATCTTCACCAGGAATGATGAGCTAAGGCAAAGAGGTGTGGTTACAATGTGTGCAGCTAGTAACCAGAGCGCTTATGTAGAAGCTTGCGGGTTTCATTCGTGGTACTCTAGTGTAGCATCTGTCGTCATCTGAAAGTCATCTGCGATGTAGTAGTTTGCTCACCGTTCCCTTATTTCTTCCGATTATATCACTCACTGCTTGTATTGGGCACTGCCCACCGTGTGTCTACCTTCTTATCACGTGAATGTGTATTACATGACGAGTTCTACCAGGCCTACCCTGCTTTACATAAGTACTGCAAGTGACAAAAGCTGGAGTGAAGGCCTGGGAACATGCATTATGGTATTATTTGCTTCAAAATTCAACCTTATTTCCTACTGTGACATTTTCAAACAAGCACCATTACTGACAATGATAGGATTACGGAGACAAGGGTATAATCCTTTGTATAGCGAGGGATATAGTATAGTGACCCATGCATAGTGACCATAGTGACCCATGCATACTAAACTTGATGTCAGTCCTGTACAGCCATTGTGCATGAGATATAGTATAGTGACCTATGCATGTATACTGAACTTGATGTCAGTCCTATATGCAGCCATTGTGCATATATGTGAAACTATGTGGAATGTGCTAAATGACCTTACTTTCTCGATATCTCCAGGGTTGTTTGGCATATCTGTCACACAGCATACTCCATGTTCATTAATTGTTTTCATCCAACTGCAATGATACACACAAGAGGTGCATGGTTTCATTTAGTTATTTGCCTATTTGTCACAGGCGTATAGGGCATGTAGCTATAGTTAGACTACAACCATGAAAGTGTGGAGGTGACATGTGGCCAAGTGGTTAAAGAAGTTGACTGCCAACCAAAAGTCACAGGTTACAATCCCACTGATGACCTCCCAGGTAAAGTGTTTCTTTACCCCTCCTCCCCTTGGGAGACCTGAAAAGGCCTGGAGGTAAAAATCAAGTCATAAGATTAGTTTTATTGATACTAATGTCATGAGCACAATGGGGTCTTACTTACCAGTAGGCGTGAAGGCGTGACTCATATGGGGTGCCATTTGTGTCAAAATTTAAACCTCTGAAGACTTTGTAAATTAATACGTAATAAATATTAACTGGCACTGAGGTTTGTATTGCGTTTTTATAGCACATCCATGAGAGTTGCATTTTGATTCAGATACAGCCTTCATGGATGCGGATGTGGTACTATTTTTTGCGGTACATTACAGCTATATGCATTGGTTCCTGATTTTCATTCAATGTGGGTAAGCTACAGCTTCCTTGCACTATTGGATGACAGCTTCTAGATTTATGTAGTAAAATTTGTGTAGTCTCTGTGTAAGAACAATTATGTGTGCTGGAGGTGGATGGCATCATTGAATGATGCAAACATGAGCCTGTCTTTCTGCTATCATAGCACCAGCATAATTGATGTGTATGATTCTTGGTTTATTTGGCATTCTTACGACTAGCTCACAGGCATAACTATAAGCAGCTCATGCTGTACTTTACAGTCCTGCGAGAAATACTGCACTCACATATCCCTATAGTATTTACGTTATGTATACAGCTTGCTTTCATTGTGTGCCTATATATGTTATACAATAGGCTAATAGGAAGGAGTAAAATTACATATTCAGGAACTGGTTTGTGTAATGATAACTTACTTCCATAGCGCATCCTCTTCTTTCATGATATCAGCATACCTTACTTCTGGTAGAAAATCCTGTGAATGTTGTGACAACTGACAGTAATAGTATTGATCGTGAGTTAGGAATGTATATAAGAGAGAATTTTGTCGATTTTTAAGTTAGAGTACTAAACCTCGCTAGTGAGACTCACTAATCCACACCAGATTAATAAATGGCCATCTGGCAGCTGTCGATCACAGGCTATTACAATTGGAGGTCTCCACAAAAACATAAATCGATACTTCAGAGCTGATGTGTAAGGATTGAGCTATAATGTCGAGGGAGATAACATCTCAATTGAAACGGTGTGTCAAGGATCTCAAGAGACAGTACACTGAATAGGGGACGATGCTCAAACAGCTTGGCATCAACTCAGGTGGCTATATGCTAATCGAAGAGGAAAGGCTGACTGAGGAGCTCAGCGAGTCTCACTAGTGAGAGTTAGTACTCTATCTCAAACACTAACAAAGTTTTTGCACATGACTAAATCAATCTATCAAGCAATAATTTGTGGCGGCTGGCTCCTCCCCCACCTCTAACAAGGCCTGAGATGCTACCTCCAAACGCTTGCTTGGTAGCCTCAGACCACGGGGATTTATAATACTATAGAGTTGGTTATTTATACTGCCAAGTGATTTATTGCTCATAAATTTACTCAAATGCTCAGCTCTAATTTCTAACGCACAGCAACTATAACTTATACTTGCACACAAGCATGCTCTTAGAGCAAAAAACCTGCATGCATAAATACGTGCTGTAATCATCAAGAAGAATGTAACAGGGAAGAAGTTAATTCAAATCTTGAAATGAAGAGACTTATGGACACCATTAGATAGACATCAATGAATCTTTTAGAGGGATGAAAAAGGACATAGACTGAATTTGTCCAATAAGCTCATCCTTTTGAGAACTGCCAATTCACCTGAAGGATAATCTCCATAGCTTTGTGGTCCGAACAGTTTAAGACTTGGCAATTATATAGTGTAGTGGCACCCATCACATCTGCATCTCAGATCACTCGTTGTGCGTGCTTATGCTCTCACCCGCAATACTTACACTTGGCAGTGTGGTCACGCTTGATATATTTATAATGATATAGAAACATAAAACTCACTATTGCAGTAGGCAATGGTTGGCAATGCTTTTGTAGATCCTTCAACTTCGTCATGGAATAGCTGTTGTCTTTGAGCCACTGCAGGTCAATACAACCCCTGTGTTCCTTTTTCTGCTCCCCATAGGACCAACAGAAGTTCACCACAGTTTTCTCAGGGAGTTCTACAAATACAAAAACAACAGGCCAGCCACAGTTTAGTATCTTTGCTAATACTAAACAGTTGGGCCTGGAAAAGTACTTTGTACACAGAATTTTATGTTTTTAAATAGGCCAAAAAGAATCTCCTGTTCAGTAAAAACTGGTTCCATGGCACTGCAAAAACTGATCCATGATGGGTTACTTTACCCAGCTGAGTTGCAATTACCCACTGCACCTACCAAAGCTATATCACTGTAAAAATCTGAAGGTTATTATAGCCAACAAGTTTGTTACTAGAATTGCAACGAAAATAGATACTTATATCAGTGACAGCTGGTATTGCAGCACTTTGACATGTGCTGTCCGTATGAACCTAATCCATGTTATTCTGTCAAAGCTGTGTACTGTATTGGCTACATCTTTGTAGTAGAGAGTTATGCTTTTAACGGATTACCAGATTGTCACCGGCTGTAGCACTTTGGCGTGTGAACATGAGCTATCCACACTCATTGTTGTTATTCTTTCAAACCAGTTTCTAGCCTTGTGCTAAAATGGCAATATTTGAATCATACCACAGAAACTTCTCACAGGTTAGGCATTAGCTCGGTTTCTAGGTTACAGGCTCACTGGCATGGTTTCAGGTTTTCCTCAGCCTTATCAGGTTACATTAATTATTGATCAGTGATTATCCACCAGAAAGAAAACATAGTAAATATGTAGTGGATGAAGGGCATTTTAATTTCCACTTACAATACTGCTGCAATCAGCAAAACCAATTATTAACCATTATAATTTTCTGGGTTTACTGGTAAGATGAGGTCTTTTACCAACTGATTCATGAATAACCAACATCAACTATATATAAGCGTTCACCAAAACCAGGTGCTACAGCAGTTACTTGTATTGCTTAGCTACACTCCTCCATTGCAAAGTGAAAATGTAGATAGTATAGAGCGGAATCTATGGATCTATGGTTTAACCAAGAGAATTATGTTTGTGACGAACCTTCCAATTTTACTGAGCGAAGCCTCACATCACCCTGAAGCTCTTTAGTATCCAACACTATTTTCATATCAAAAGCACTGTCCCAACATTCTGGGCAATGGCAGTTGTCACGGAGCCACACAGCATGGTAGGTGCTCTGCTCCCCGTCTTTCCAAATGATTTTGCACTTCTTTCCATCAGTAGCACGCTCCAGGCTGGAGACAGCAGCTGAGGTATTACTCAGAAGGGCAGCTGTGTGGAGTGGGCTGGTGAGAGCATAAAAGATAGGTAATCTGCTGCTTGAATCTGGAAGAATAATAAACGCTATAATACATACAGCTGTGCAATTCAGATAATCAAAACAATGGTGAGCTACCTGAAATTAGAGGTCGAGGTACAAATTTTGTCCAAATTACTAAGACTGCACTTTTGTACAGTTATTACTTTTGACAACTGAGCTGATGCTAGCTAGACAGTTTTAGCATCAGTGTGCCTCTGGACATACCCAGCTCTAACTTTCGGCGTGATATAGCTCCCATTAATCGACCAGACCCCCCCGTGAGGGAGACGCTGCTTCAAGACAGAAGCCCTATGGATACTTTTCACAGCAGGTCTTAGATTTAGAATTCGCCCACGGGCACTGGCACTTAGCAGTAGCCGTACAGCCATCGCTATCTTGTACACAGGCTAAGGAATGTAATTATTAGGGACGTCATCGTTTAAGGGGCCGGGGGCCATTTTGCCGAAGATAGCGTCATTGTGACGTTAAGGGGGGGGGGGGGGGGGGGGGCAGGGCCGTGACGTTAACATTAGTTAAAACGTATGTACCGTGCTAGCATGGTTAGAAATGTCCCTACTTGGCATCCTTGTATGCAGCAAGGAAAGCTTTTTGTACAATAATTGCTGCAGTAGGTATGAGTATATCATTGTAAGGCACCCTTGGACGTTATGAAGGGGGGGAGGGGTCAAAACTTAGCGTCACAATGACGTTATTTGGACCAATAATAGTTTGGAGACGCCCCCTAAATAGGTACTTATGCGCAGAAAATAAATATTTCTACTACAAGGCAATTTAGTTATGGCACTTACCACGCTATATAAACGTTACGCATTCAGCAGCCACAACTTTACTCCTTAATTGCATTCAGCAGGCACAGCTACTGTAGCGCAAGCAGACCAGACCCTACTCCAGGGGTGCGAGGGTCTGACTAGTCTCGCGTGGCCAGACCCTTCCCGCCTCGTTTTTCGTGGCGGGAAGGGTCTGGCCATGGATAATATAGTACGCGGGTACTATACTATCCATGGTCTAGCCACGCGAGACTAGGGTCACCTGTCACTGGAACGGTTGAGTCACGAGAAAAGACACGCCCACTGTGTGCTGTACTGTTAATCTGCCATGATGGTTGAAAGCGTTCTTTGTCTGGACCATAGCTACGGCTAGACTCACCAGTGACGATTCTTCCTACCTTCGTGTGCAAAGTTACAGTGATACTGAAAGCGATCGGTGCTGCGGAAGGAAGTGGGCTGGCTCGCGAGACTAGTGACTACCCGTATGGGCGGGGCTGCTTAACCTGCAAGTCTCGTGCCCAGACTGAACTATCACATGATCAATCCACCCGAACTATATCCAGGAGCTCTCCAGATCCAGCAGCGACATGGCAGATAGAGAAAAGACTGCAGAACAATTGTCAGACTTTTCCAAGAGCAAGCGGGTGCGTTGACTGAACCGTTGAGATCCACTTTGTTTTGGGCTTCAAGTCTAGATTGTTTACAAAGGTCAAAAAGTTCACGTGGAGGTCACGTTAGTCTCGCGACTTCGCTAGGAGGGTTTGTCAAAGCTCTGGCATTCAGTTTTATTGCACCGTGTAGAAAAGCCATGTGATAAACAGGGGGAAGTCACTGCCATAGACTCCAAGTGCAACCACAGATCAAAGTTTTAACCGGCTGTTTTTCGATTTTAGGCTTTTGACAGGTGACTGTATGCGTAACTACTGTGCACGATCGAATATTAAAGCGAGCTCACCCCTTCGCTCGCCAGCACGTAACTCAACCTTATTGCCACCCGAAAATTTATTCCACAGCAAATTGACCATACTTTTGAGTGCACTTTGACCACTGACTGCACCATTTCGAGCTGCTTTGACCGTTGACTGCTTCAAAAATGCTGTCTCATTTGTGAATACCGGATTCGTTCTAATTATAGCGCCAAAATTTTTTATTCAACTGCCAGGTGGTGCGCGTTTATACTACTAGACACTAGCTAGTACATCTGTAACTTTCAGCTAAAAATATCTTTTACTTTTCGGTTTGCAAGCGCCACTTAGAACGAAAATTTACCTTTGAGGTCTAAGTGGTGGCACTGTAATTAGAACGAATATGGTATAGTGTCTATGAGAGTCCTCCCCTCTGAGCTGGGGAGTGGAGCATGGGAATGAGGCTAGCACACAAATAGCGCCTAGTCTCAGGTATGCAGACCGACTAATAAGAGGGTCTGGGCGATAGGCTTCAGTTGAAAAGCACACTCCGGAATGTTATAATTGCCTACCTGCTATATTATTAGATTTCTCTAACGCTTACTCTTGAAAGCAGAGAAAAGGTTGAGTGTCTGAAGCACAGGATTGTATGTAAATAATGATTGATATCTATGGCTTTTACATTGAGGGAGCGCTTCCAACAATCACTTTTTGGATGCTGAGAAGACTGTTTGGGGCTGCCTCATGATTGCAGCTATTGGTTCTAGTTAGTGAGCACCACTGAAAGACATTTTCGTCTCGAGTTGGAGCTTGATACTGCATTAGGGTGGCTCTTTTATTAGAATAAAGACTCCGCCCACAGGAAGCAGAAGTAAATGAAAGGCTGTGGGCAAATTTTATTACGGCAGGTGATTACTCTAATGTCCAGGTCCCCGATGTCCTCACTACGAGCCAGGGGCACCCCATCGACAGTAAGACCTCCACGCTGACAGTCGGGAAGCGAGGACCCGTGCTGCTACAAGACTTTGTCTTCCTCGATGAGATGGCACACTTTGATCGGGAGAGGATCCCAGAAAGGGTCGTACACGCCAAGGGAGCAGGTCAGGAGACGCTTGTCTTGTATTCAAACTTTCCAGACAATTAAGCATGTGTACAAAAGGATGCAGTTCCACTTTCTCCCCTCCCCCCTCCTCCCCCTCCCCCTCCCCCCCCCTTGGCTCTCTGCTCTCATGGAGTACATTTTTGTTGCTGTCTGCTGCCTTCTTTATCCCTGGTGTGTTTCTTTTGCTGGCTATTTCACTTTACAATGTACTTCGCCAAGATATATTTTATTGATGCCCACCTATTAATATAAGCCAATCATAGGGTGTTGAAGGGAATAGGAGAAAGGAAGATTCTCCCTCCCTCCCTCCCTCCCTCCCTCCTCCCTCCCCTCCCTCCTTCCCTCCCTCCCCCCCTCCCTCCCTTTCTCCCGCTCAATGGTACCTTCATTTTTCCACCTACCCCCAGGTGCATTCGGCTACTTTGAGGTGACTCATGACATCACCAAATTTTGCAAAGCCAAAGTTTTCAGCCATGTTGGGAAGCGGACTCCCATTGCTGTCAGGTTCTCCACCGTAGGTAGGTCGGAGGGTGTAGCGCATCACAAGTAAACCTGTGAGCTTAAAGGTGCATTCTTTCCAAGGGCCCAATATTTGTGTGTCGAAACAGCTGTCTGTGGCTAAGGCACTGGGCAAGTAACCCCAGAACGAGGCCCCAACAGCCAGAATAACATGTATATAGCATACAGCCCTCTAGAACACCCAAGGGAAACCATAAAAGTTTTAATTGGGTTGAGGTGTAATGATAATACGTACATTGTACATATACTGTATATATAAAGGTGCCCCTCCCCCCTTGGTGTAGGTGGGGAGTCTGGTAGTGCGGACACGGTGCGTGACCCCAGAGGGTTTGCCGTGAAGCTATATACGGAGGATGGAAACTGGGACTTGGTGGGTAACAACACTCCCATCTTCTTCATCAGGGATCCGATTCTGGTGAGGGTGTGTGTGTGTGTGATGACTCAAGATTCCATGTTACTTTGAGATGTTGTGTGAGGAGTCACACCCCCTAGTGGGTATGCTCCTCCAGGAAGTATTAGAATTTTTTTCGATAATCTGTGATTGCTTCTGTGGCCCCAAAGAGGCTGAAAATTAGCTACTATTGTCAGTTCTCTTAATTAATTCAATGGTGGGGGGGGGGGGGGGATTAGATACCCCTCCCCCCATATGAAACCCTCCATGTACATGCATGTGTATTAATGTGGCTACAGTAGTCTTCTGGGTGCTCACCTGAAGGTGGCCCATGACAGAGCTGTTCTTCCTTCCCCACAGTTCCCCAGTTTCATCCACACTCAGAAGAGGAACCCCCAGACCCACCTCAAGGTTTGTAATACAGAGGGATTGCATTTGCTGAGTGAAAAACTTTAGAGCAGCCTCAATAGTTCAAGTACCTGAAAACACACAGCTCTTGATGCTCTTAGCCAACTCATCTCCTGTAGATGGCAGTTTCATGTAGATATGGCACACTAAACACATGTCCTTACTGCTAGGTGAATGCAGCACATTGTGGGGTGAGCCTGAGGCGAGTATGCATCAGTGTGCTAGGTGTGCGTACATATGTATATATATATCAACACATGTGGCTAGTTTGAGCATAAATGTATATGCAGTATGTGAGCGCGTACGTACAGGAATTTGTCGACCACGTACACTAGTGTGGGGCTTGCTCAGGCTTGCCTCAATTGATGTATGCAAGCTTGGAGGAGCTGAGGTTTTTTTGGTAAATCAGGAAGTGATGAAATTTTCACAAATTTTATCATAAAATTTTGCTGGCAATCCAGGTTAATATTGTTCTCACTTCCCTTTAATTAGGATGTTGACATGTTCTGGGACTTTCTCACTCTTCGCCCGGAGTCGACCCACCAGGTCTCGTTTCTGTTTAGCGACAGGGGCATCCCCAATGGCTTTCGGCACATGAATGGCTACGGCTCTCACACCTTCAAACTAGTGAACAAGGAGGGGAAGGCCTTCTACTGCAAGTTCCATTACAAGGTTTGGTTCGTACATTTGTAATGTTCTCAGTTGAGTATACGACAGTAAATATTTGAGGAGGGGAGGAATTGTGTGTATGAAGAAGAGAGGTTAGTGGGGGTTCCCCCTCCTCTGCTTTGAAAAGTTCAAGTGTTTCTTTGATTTTGAGGCCATCGTAATACTATATATATTTACATGGATATCATATTTAATACACATAATGAATGTGCATGCACTAGTACCATTTAAAACAGCGTAGCCTCTGTATTTGATTGAAAATAGGCTCATTCCCAGTCTCCACTCCCAACTTTTTTTCTTTTTTTTTTTGCACTCCATGTGAAAAAAGTTGGGAGTGGAGACTGGGAACAAGGCTAGGTGAAAAATAGTTTGAATCATCCTACATGTACATGTATGAATGCCATTAATATTGGTCTCATTATGAGGCCTTCCTCCATTCAATTACATAGCTTGTACACGTGATTTGACCATCCGGCATTGGCACTGTGCCCTGGCTGGTCCTGTTAATTACAGGAAGCTAAGACTACAGATGCAAGGCTCATTACTTAGCAGCAGTCCAAACCCCCTATCAAACGCCATTAATTTTCACCACCACAATCATCACCAAACATCGAGCATTACCGCCTCCCCCTGCAGACTGACCAAGGCATCAAGAACCTGAGCACAGACCGGGCAGGTATCCTGGCAGGAAGTGACCCAGACTACGGACTCAAGGACTTGCATAATGCCATTGCTACCAGGAAATTTGTGAGTGATTGATTTACTCAGTGCTAGATTTGCACAAAAATGCCAAAATTACACTTAGGAAGAAAATTTTGGCATTTTAAAATTTTCGCGTCAACGCAGGTCCTTGACCACACCCCTCAGCTACACAACTGCTACATGTCAAAACGTTGGTAGTAAAGGCTACTATGCCTGCAAAGGCATTCGGACTGCTGTACTACCCACAGAGCTGCCATGCCAGAGGCGTGGACCCTTTCGCTGTGTCTGTGCGAACCTGTTGCTTGCAGATGCGTTCCTGTTAGCTTACAGAGCACTTTTCACTGCATCATTTGCATCCTTTTGTCAGCCACGGGGCTAACAGAATTAGATCCATGGACGTTTGGCATCTGGAAGAGCATTTACCAGGCTATAATCATTTCTGCTAATGATCGCATATTCAAAGCACTTTCGTAATTTTTTAGCGCCATCAATCAACCCACGAAAAATGCAAAATTTTGCACCACGCAGCCAAATGGTACGTGAGATCAGCTGCCAGCCCTGCACACAGGATTTCCTGTTATAATGTAATACGCCCACGAATGAATCCCTCCCAGTACAAACCACATGTAACCTAGGTAACAAATACCCATGTGTATCATGTGATGGTTTGTGATTCATAGGGTAGATGAGGGTGAAACTTTGAGTAGGTGTGGACTGATACAGTTTTCAGGCAGCGAATGTGAACGTTCATGCCAGTGTTTCTAGTAGAAATACAGCTGTCGTGGGATCCATCCCTGTGTTGTTTTGCTTCCATTTACTGCGAATACCTGGTGTTCCAGAAGTCTGGATAAAAGGGACAAACAAATTAACCTACTCAGGAACAAACCTAATGTTGCATGGGCTCAACTGCATTGAAAAATGGTTTCTGTTTGCAATGGGAATAGACCCTTTACCATTATGATGTAATGGGGGGTAAAAGTGAGCACTAATTGGAGAAAATACATGAAAACACGTGTATACTCGCTCCGTGATTTCGGGGACTGAGGCATTTCTGAGTAGGAGTCTCGTACTGAAGGAGAGCTCGACCCCAGGATCAAGTGATGAGTTGGATAAAGGTTCTCACAACTTTCCATTCAAGTTCGAGATCAAGGAGGAGAACTTACCTGCCTCCCTTAAAGGAAGCTCAGTCATCTTTGTTGAACGTAAGTATTGCTAAATATGGTTACATGTACATATCTCAGTCTGTGACACAAAGGACTGCCGGTTGCACGTGTGGCGTTCACGTACGCTGGTAGTGGAGAACTGGTGCAGTCTGTGAGCGTTGATTTCTGCTGCTAAAGAGTTTGAATTTGTGCGTCCGGGCCGATTCGTCTTTTTGTCGAACTTGAGAGTGGCGTCATTCACGTAGGGAGGATGGTCAAGATGAGGGTCAATGTTGAGAATAACATTTGGACTCGCTACCGTCCAGTCAGCATTGTGTGATATTAAGATCGATCGCGAAGGTGGCCTTTCGATCCGAAACCGCTTCAAGACGTTGTTTGCTCCCAACAGGACTGGTTCCGAAGTGACAGGCACACTCAGGATAATTGCAGAGGCACCCGTTCCTTATAAGGAGATTACAGTCACACTGAAGGGAGAAGCAGAAGTCAAGGAATATGACAGTGATACTCGCTCCGTGATTTCGGGGACTGAGGCATTTCTGAGTAGGAGTCTCGTACTGAAGGAGAGCTCGACCCCAGGATCAAGTGATGAGTTGGATAAAGGTTCTCACAACTTTCCATTCAAGTTCGAGATCAAGGAGGAGAACTTACCTGCCTCCCAGATAACGCTCAGTGTGAACATAAAGTATAGTGTTGAAGCACTTTATGTACATGGGACCTGCCCATCTTTGTTGTTGTTATTATTGTTGTTGTTTTTATTGTTGTTGTTGTTATTATTATTGTTGTTGTTGTTGTTAACTTGAAACTCGAAGTAAGATAGTACTTCATTCAGATGTTCAATCTCTTGGTCAGCATCCAGGGGTGCACTAATGATTGGTAGCTGGACACAAGCTTGAAGTTGCTATTCACGTAGGGAGGATGGTCAAGATGAGGGTCAATGTTGAGAATAACACTGGTCGCTCTCTGGGTCTCAAGGCTGCCATCAAAGGAAGAGCATACCTTTCGATCCGAAACCGCTTCAAGACGTTGTTTGCTCCCAACAGGACTGTTGCTAAGGACACCAGAGACACGCACGTTGCCCCCCATTCCAACGTTGAGTGGGAGCCAGAGTGAATCGTATTCCCACAGACAGAACCAACGACCATGAACTTACCGGGGGCCCAAGTAACGTACTTTCTGCGTGTACGAGCTAGTGTTCGCTTGGGGACTGACTGTGTTGTAGATATACCCATAACAGTTGTGTAGACTTTATGTACATGGGACCTGCCCATCTTTGTTGTTGTTATTATTGTTGTTGTTTTTATTGTTGTTGTTGTTATTATTATTGTTGTTGTTGTTGTTAACTTGAAACTCGAAGTAAGATAGTACTTCATTCAGATGTTCAATCTCTTGGTCAGCATCCAGGGGTGCACTAATGATTGGTAGCTGGACACAAGCTTGAAGTTGCTATAGTAGTGACTGCAGTCTGGGAATTTCAAACCTTGTGCTCTTGAAAGCTCTTGTGGTACGTAGTGTCTCCTTTAAGCTTTTCCTAAAAGGAACGGTTGAGGTCATCTTTCTCCCATACAGTTGCACAGGATCACTCCTCTAAAACAAAGGAGGAGTGAGCCAGAGAGCGAGGCTACGTGACAGTTTCATTCCTTATATGGATACGATTTCCATGGAAACGCAGTAGGCATAATTAATTATGGATATCAACTAAAAAGTGAAAGCATTGTCACAAATGGCACCTTAGATGTAATAGTACAGTGCACCTAATTGGATATTGTATGGCGACTATGGAAGTATCTTTGTAGGGAGTTAACCCAATGAACCTTCTTTATCGCGCTGCAACAAGGAAAGGAGAAAGGATGTGCATCCTATTTTTTTTGTTATTGTTTTTTTTTGTGCATATGCCCATCTGGTACTAAGATCATTGCTGTACATTTTCCTGTTTCACTGATTGTTTAATTTGTTCAACTGCAAATATCATTTATGCTAACTACGTCATTGGTCATATGCCACTATAGTTATGTTCGCATAGTGGAAATTACCCTCAATTTTGCAGGGCAAGTGTCTTAGAGATAGATTGGTGTTGTGTTGCCTGTGTGTGATGAAGAGGTGATTGATAGCAATGACAATCTTGTTGCTGAGTTTAGGATTGGATAATGTTTGCAATACCTTCTGCACCATATACTCACATGCACACACACACACACACACACACACACACGCACACACACATACACACACACATGTGCACACACACACATGCACACACACACACACAGCCATCATGGACCTTGTACATCCAAGTGATGACATTCGAAGAGGCCGAGAGACATCGCTGGAACCCTTTTGACCTCACCAAGGTCAGCAGATCTCGTAACATACTGAACATGATAGCAATGACAATCTTGTTGCTGCTTATGCAGAAACAGATATTGACGCACTGTTGTATGTAAACACACCCAGTTTCTCTGCGCAGTGTAAACAGTTATACACGCGCACACACACTCACACTTGCCACACCTACAGTACATGTAGTGGTCCTACTTTTATTTACAGTATATGCAGCAAAAAATTACACTACTCGCAACTGTCAGCAGTCGCAACCCTGGAGAACGTCTCAAAGTACGCCTGCAAAGGCTGTAATTAGCCCGAGAGGCTGTTGTGATGGTCACAACCACAAACATAACTCTCACGAAGTGTGTGAATGGTGGGTGTGTACTAATTGACGTTATCGCACCATCAGTCCACTGCTTGTGGTTTATATTACAACAAGCCGTTTGTGAGTGTCGTGAGTGCCGTGCCAGTCATGACTCAAATGGCATGTTCTAATTGAGAACTCTGGTTGTGCCACCGGATTATATAGTCCGGACTGTGATTCCGACTGATGCAAGCAGTGTGTAACTTTTTTTTTTCTTCGCGTGGCGTATACTGTATGTAGAGTGGCCATTATAGCGTGATATCATTTTCATTTCTGGTAGTACTACTACTACAACTACAAGAAATAGTAGCCATACTAGTACATACACACTTACTTTAGCACTCAACCCCCCCCCCCCCCCCCCCCCCCCCCACACACACACACACAGATCTGGCCTCACGCTGAGTTCCCCCTGATCCCAGTGGGGAGACTGGTGCTGAACCGTAACCCCGCAAACTACTTTGCGGAGGTGGAACAGCTGGCCTTCTCACCAGCCCACCTGGTGCCCGGGATCGAGCCCTCTCCAGACAAGATGTTGCAGGTCAGTCTCGAGGGACTGCTTGCGTCAATAAATCAAACCTGCTTAAAAACCCCTAGAATGGATGAGTCATGGTTTCATACGGGGTGGGGGAGCCTGCCGCCCCCCCCCCCCCCCCCAGAAGTTTGAAGCTGATATTTTATTTAATACTCAGCAGTTTATTAGTAGCTAATTTTGGGGCCCCAGAAGCAACCTCAGAGCATGTAAATTTCCTGGGGGAGCATACCCCCACACGCCCCTAGGGAGTGTGGCTTCACACGCATCATTGTTCCTACTTCCACTTTTGTATGAAATCCTGACCTTGAGAGTGGTGGATGTAATGGTCATTTTTGGACGTACATCAAAAGTAAATTTTGTAATGCTCGCACTTTAATATTACGTACTTTGTACTTTTACTTCTCACGTGTATTGTCATGAATTCTAGAGCTAGTTAAGCGGGATGGAGTTAATGTTTATATGCCTCGTCCTAATCTCGATAACCCCATTCAGTCTGCTTATCAACCGTTTACCCACACACATACATGTACATATACCACGTTACGTAGCTATCCTCAATTCCAACCTGAACATGATTTTGTCATGACCACCAAAAATTTAATTGTTGTGAAACTGCCAGCATTTTGGTTGCTATATTGTACTCTCTCAGAAAACGTGTATTTGCATCAATAATAGCTTGTGATTAGCCTCGTTCCCAAGCCCATGTGTGCGGTTTCACTTTTACATTTTCTCATGTGCGTGACACGGAGGGTAGAAGAGTGGTAAAAGGGTATATTTTTGCGTGGACGAGGACAGCTGGAGTTCTCAGACAACGAAGGAAGACATCGAATCTATGCTTCTTGCAGCTACTCTTCGGAGCCTGTTTGTGCCAGACCAAGCGCTGAAACACCATCACCAGCTGAAGGTAGAAAAGTGCAACCGTCTTTTGAACGACATGCAATTAAGTAAGAAAATGTATCTGTGTACCACGTACTACTGTACCACGTGGGAAAATGTACCAGGCTCTCCAGCAACATGCAGAGAGCCTGGGGATGAGGCTAGCTTGTGATAGTAATTCCCTCCCCTCTCTTCCCACACACACAGGGCCGCCTGTTCTCATATGCAGATACCCACCGACATCGGCTGGGAGCCAACTACCACCAGATCCCCGTCAACTGCCCCTATTCCACCAAGCCAAGCAACTACCAGAGAGATGGACCCATGACCATTGATGGGAACCAAGGTGGGCATTAATACAAACTACGTGTTGTTGCTACTGTAATATTTGGACATACATGTAGTAATATGCCAGCAGTGATACCACTGTACCTCCCACTGTAGGAGGGGTACCCAACTACTTCCCTAACAGCTTCCGAGGACCAATGGACCACCCCTTACATGCCATTTCCAAGACCATTGTGGTACGAGGAAGGGAAAGGGGGGAGGGGGTTGGGCGGAGGAGTGAGGGGATTGGGGGGAGGGGTGAGGGGGTTGGGGGAGGAGTGAGGGAGTTGGGGGAAGGATTTAGGGGGTTGGGGTTGGGGGGAGGAGTGAGATTAGTAAAGTTTGTGTAACCTCTGTAAAAGTAGAGATATGAGCGCTGGAGACAGGTGGTACGATCGAGTGATGCACACGTGAGTTTCAAGCAGCACAGTCCGTCTGTTCGCTGCCATCATACAGTTTTACGGGCCTCCAAGTCGTCTTCGCCAACGCTCGTCGTCTCAAACAGTTGTCCACTCTTTTTTTAACGCGGCTAGTAGCTAGCATACTAGTTACGTATTGGGCGTGGCTTCAGTAATCGCACTGCTTATTAGCGCACATCCTCTATTAGGCGCGTGGTTGCTTACCGCCTAGGGTCATAAGCGCATGCGCTTATTAACCAGAGTTTACGGTATTGGGACTGAGAGCAATATACACTGCTACTGGAAGCTCTTCCAGTACCTTAACGATCATCACTCGTACCCCATGAGTGCAAAGCATGCTCACAAGCTGTCAATATGGCCCTCACTGGCTCCTCCCCTTATACTCCCATACTGAAACTCTAATCTTTAGCTCACCCATAAATAAATTGCAGCCTATGCCAGATGTTCTGTGGTGTAATGGAAGTTTGTTACTATAGTATTAGAATTTGAATAGGGCTTGTGGTATTTTTACCTGAAGTATTATCGTCTCTTCAGACGACAGGAGATGTGAAGCGCTACAACACTGCCGACGACGACAACTTCTCTCAGGTTGGCACATTACATCATGGTTGTGTGTAGAGTTGTCGGCTACTGTTTGTAGCTAGAAGGTGACATGAATGTAGGTGTGGACTTACAACCCTGTGCAAAAATAATATGGGACAATTCTGCTTGCATCGAATGTATCGTGTTTCTGCTTGTGCTCTAACAGGTGACCACATTCTGGACCAAGGTACTGACAGATGAGGAGCGGACCAGGCTCACCCAGAACATCGCTGGTCACCTTAAGGACGCCTCAGAGTTCATCCAGCAGAGAGCTGTGAGTCTGGTGCTGTGTACTGTATGCCTCTCAGGTCATTTTAGCATGTTGTGCGCACACACTCACTCTCTTTAGCTGTGACAAAGATTATTAAATTTATCAGGGTCACTGCTGGTTTAAGAGTTCCACAAGCAATAGACTATTTTAGAAAAGTGTTGGTGTTCGAATAATTGAAGGGTTCAAATATATACACTTACTACAGTATAAGGAAAGGTTTACTGTGTCTTGCACCCCCTAGGTACGTAACTTCACCCAGGTCCATCCTGACTATGGTGGAAGGATTGCCAAGCTACTGCAGCAGTACAAGACAACGGTATGTCCTCACTGGAACTGGTAGCCATGTGACTAAGGCAGTGCAATAACTATACAGTTCATTGTACTACCACTGTGTAGTATTTCCTATAAGGCAAACTGGCCAATATCTAGTGATATTGGATGAATAGGTCATTTAGGACTATGGGTGGTGTGTACAATGAATTTCTCGTACACACTTGGTGTTCAGGGGTCAAGGGTTATGGTGACATCATAACAAGAGATTCGCATGAACTAAATTTAGCCATGTCAGCCAAATTTAATTTTCTACTACATTTGAAAGCTATACAGTAAGTAATTCCCTGAATTACAGAATCCACTTCATGCCTTATGTTAATCTTGCACATAATCCTGTAATAGGCAAAGTATAAGTACATCAATAACTCTACACAATACAGAGCCAATGGTATACCAGTTGTGATACTATTGTGGATTTCAGTTCCCTTCGAACAATATTCAGCTGCCGTCAGACTGCTGCAGCAAGTTTATCCCATTAGCTCTTTTATCTCTCTTCAACTGTTAATGCATCACCTCCAATTAATGGCTGATAATTGATGCAGCTGCCTGTTTAGGGGTACTAGAATATCTTTAACATGCACAATTTTATCCCTGATTTCCTTGCTCCTGCCAGCCCCGGGCCCAGGCTCACCTGTGAGAGGAGCTCTGACTGTTTGTGTGATGAAGAACTTACTCTATGCTACAGTTTAGACTAGCTATAATAATATTATATGCACTGCAACAGTTTTGTTACACCCCACTTTTGGATGAAGCTGTGTGTTTATAGAATAAGAGGTTTATTGGTATTGCCTAATTTTGAGGAGGGACTCTCCAGTGCTATTTATTTAACTGCAGCTGCTATAACATTATAGCGTTTGCAAACAGAATACCCACGTTCCACTGGAAAGGGCCTGAATCTCTTTAGGGGGCGTCTCCAAACTATTATTGGTCCAAAAAACGCCATTGTGACGTTGTTTTGACCCCCCCCCCCCTTCATAACGTCACACCCAAGGGTGCCTTACAATGATATACTCATACCTACTGCAGCAATTATTGTACAGAAAGCTTTCCTTGCTGCATACAAGGATGCCAAGTAGGGTGATTTTTTCATTTCTAGCCATGCTAGCATGGTACATACGCTGTAACTAATGTACGTCACGGCCCTGACCCCCTCCCCCCCATGACGTTATCTTCGGCAAAATGGGTCGGAGACGCCCCCTTAATGAGTATTAGCTATTTGGTACATAGCTAGCTAGCTAGCGTGAGTACCAGGGATGCTTTTGTGTTCTAAAAGCTGTGCGCCTTTGTGTGTAGCCATCTTGTCTCCCATCTTCGGATACTATGTAAGCAGTGATAGTAGTGCATGGATATGGATGCACCATAGGCATCACTGGAGAGGACAAGGGGATAATTATGCGGTGTCATTATACTTAGGTAACACCCGCTCAGCCTGTTAATACCTGAAGAGTTCAGCCTTTCATTCTTTTCACTAATCATTGTCACCATCAATGCTATATTCCCAGATTCCTCAACTGGGTGTCAAGTTTATATTACTCTGGCTGATGGGCGGCTCTTACATTTTGATGAGGTATTATGTCCCATTATTTTGTACATACTGTATGAATATCTCTGTGTATGAGCATTTCCGTAATTGTATGCAAAGACAATGGCAAGGCACAACAATTATATCATAATATTATGCCAGTTCGCATTTACAATTCACCAATATTAAAATATAGCTGTTTTTAGCTATTTCATGCTTGCCAATTATTAATGCTCATGCTAAACAACTACACATGCAATTACACAATTTATGCATTTTCCGCTCATCTCTAATGACACATCGTATATGCAATACATGCACCATTTTGTGTGAGTATTAATTTGCCTTATTTCGAAATGATTTTTTTAATGTATGCCGCTTCGTTGCTTCCCTGCCATCTGGTTGGGTGTTCATCACAGTCAGTATCCTACTGAGACTGACTGAGGGTGTTGGCTCTGCTATGTTTGCCACTTCTTGCTGGACACAGTTACCAGAGCTGTTTCCACATTCTGTGGCCACAATGACTGTATGTATACCTTTTTAAGTCCAATCATAATTTTGTTAGAATGCTCTTAGTCTCCACTTGAATCTCCCAAATATAAGTACCTCAGTGTAGAATTAGCTAGTGCTGTTGCTGCAGTATACAGAAACTAAACCCCTCAGTGCCTAATACCACCTCTTTCACAGTGATTACGATTTACTTTCTCCTCTTTCTGTTTTGATTGTCAATAATTACGGAATGCGCCACCTATAGCCAGCAACAGTGATACTACAATATTTATACAGGGATTTATGTCTGTGACTGGCTGTTTGGGATTTGCAATTGGCCCTCCGTTTGGTGGACTGTTGTATTCAGTTGAGTTGAAGACTTGTGTGTAGTTCCAGACTGATTTTGCTGTTAAATTTATCTGCATACTTGCATTCACAGGCGGGTGGATTCAAACTACCATTTCTGACTGTTGGTGGCTTCTGCTTATTCATCCTTTTCCTTGCAAATTTTTTAATGCAAGGTTCTAGTAAGTGTATATAATAGTGTTTAATCAGTATACCATATTGTCTCAATTAATTCGACCCCTCTTATATTTAGACCACCCCCCCTTTTCAGCTCCAAATAGAATCAAAATGCCCTAATTAAATCGACCAGGCCCCAGCCCATTCCCTGATTCAATTAAATCGACCACACTACATTGTCCTTCAGAGGGGCTGTTATGCAGCTGGCTTCAGCGGGGCTTGTGCCATAAGGACATTAGCATGGACATAGTCAAGCTATATGTTAATGGCACCATTTTCTCTTCACATACAGATGGTAAAAAGCAAGTGCTAGCCATTAGAACAGTAAAAAAAACTCAGCAACATCATATATGTTCTTCTAGGTAAGCAGACCTACTTTGTGCCAACCCACAGCTACTGCTGGATAAGTCCATTTGTGGACTCTTGACTTTATACTAATATTCATCCTTTAGTTGTTACTACTTAAACCATACACTCTAATGCTTCATCCAATAATAATATCACACGGCCTGAAAACCTAACAAGTTGATATGCATAATATCACACCTCTACAATAATTAAGTTCCTATGATGACTTATCATCACTATTATACTGTAGACAATATCACACAATCTCATTTTATATTATTCAGGTATTTGGAGAAATACTCCTAGCTGAAGTGAGTATAATTATGCACCTCTGCATGCATATCTATTTGTACACAGGCTGAAAATTTGCCTGGTGTAAAAAACGTGGACAGCTAGTGTGTGATATATATCATCTCATATCATGGCACTCTTTTTCCGATCCCACGTGCAGGGATGCTTATTGCTCGGTGCAACTCTCATTGACCAATTGGCTTGAAGATAGCCAGAAGACTAATAAGCAATCATGTGATATATACACTGTCACGTAAAAAGACAAATATTTTCAATCATATAATATTATTATGACCAAGTGTGCATTGCTATGCATATACACTGTGTAGATAAGTTAACTAATATAGATTGGGCGATATAAACTCAACTTCCACTATACATTCCTAAAGAAAGTACCAGTATGGAATCTTAACAGATTTACCGGGGGCAGTTGGGGGGGGCAGTACGTATGATGCTGGGTTCCTAATAAAGCTGTCCAGTCAGTCAGCTCAGATAATGGGAGGGATGGGAGCTATCTCTGTCAAGTTTCCCGGCAAGCCGTGCCTACGTATTGAAGCTATTGTACATGTAGCTACAACATTGTGATGGTCCACTTGTCAGTGAGAGTTCATGGCCAGCCACACTATAGCTAAGCCTGAGGATATGTGAGCCTGCATGTAGCAGGAGACAGTCCATCCTCAGGCCCACTCTTGATACTTCCTTGGGTGCTATTAACTTAATAGCACCCAAAGAGGAACTAGTGAACTTTCCTGCAAAATTTAATCCTTCACATGGTGATCTATCCTAACATGCACAATCAATATGCAATTAATGGCTGGTAAAGAGTAAAAAAATTAAAGTCATTATTGCAAATTTATACAAGTTTGAGTAGAAACACAAACACTTCCAAACATGCTTTAATAAAAATTCAGTTGCTATCAATATACTGCAAGAGGCAAATGTATCAGCTGAGAAGATCCATGACATTATTTTCTATCAATCAACTGCAAGGGGACGGCACCATCTGGCCGAACTAAGGCACCCTCAATCTGTGGCAGCTCCTGCAGGTCCATGTGGAGCTTAAAGGTCCTTGCCATCTATTGGGTTAAGGTCCATACTTGTATTGTAATTACTGAGTCAATGTTAACCTAATAATTATACTAGTGAATAAATGGTATTTCATGCAGAGAGCCTCATGGAAATCAAGTTGCATTACGCTGCACCGCTAACCCTTCAGCCAGTCCGAGGATTTGAAAACGGCTGTCATTACTTTCCCACTGCCAAATCAGCCTTACCTGATGTCGATAAACCTACCATCAATGTTCCATCCTGTCCTCACTACCACTACTTCTGTATTGCTGCGCACATAGCCCCTACTCACCGCTACCTCTCTGCAGTCGACTCCATGGATCTATTGTACTATACTACAGGCACTGTGCACTGCACGTGCAAGCAATATCGCCTCAACAGGAAATATGTTTCCAATAATTGCATCCCTGTAGCGTTACCTCAGCAATTATATTTAATGGCACTTCAATCTGTAGACTATCTAAGCATGGAAATTCTATGTCACCACTATGCTGCCGGCACCGAGCCATGTTTACAATTCTCATTTACCTCAATCAAGATTAGTTTCAATTCCAGTTCAGCAAATCTGCGACCTGCACATGAGCAATAAAAAGAGGTGTAATTTCAAAATACGTCTAGCGCATAATGTGTTCAATGATAAATCCATTATAATTACCATAGCATGATCGGGGTCCAAATCCAAATGGCAGTTGAGCAAAGGCACCGATGTCATCTTTGCTCCAGCGGTCTGGGTCAAACTTCTCTGGGTTCTTAAATAATTGCTCATCTCTCCCAGAAGTGTACGTGGCATACTGGACATTGGTCTGTAGAAGATACATGTCTTGGCACTTGAACTCTGACTAGTATGTTGTTTAACTACATCTACTGCAAGATTGCTGTAAGATGCCTTCTTTAGAATAACATTAATACTATACTTCATTTATAGAAGCAGATTATCTAGAATCATCTTGGATAACCTCTTTGGGTGGAAACACTGCTCTCTGAGCAGAAAGATTTTGTTAACATGCTCACATCTAGGGGTCTGGGGCATGCCCCCAAGAAAATTCAGAGTCCTCTGAGAGGCCATCTGGTGGCTTTTAATTAGGCTATTTAATTGTTGATATGCAGCTTTTTTGGGAGGAGCTCTTATTATTTGGGGGGGGGGGGGGGCTTCCTAGGAATACAGTGCTTTTCTAGGTTAAAGCATGTGTTAAGGAATATACCTGAGGTGGCTAATTGTGGACAATTTAGCATCACCAAGTATATCCTGTAACAACCTCAGAAGTGGTTTAAGTATAGCTTAGTATATGTTACTATAGTAACACGGTATAGTATTTTTTTCATGGAGCATGGTAAGAATCCCATAGAGCATAAGAAGCTCTATGAGATTCTTACCATGCTCTATGACTATACCATGTTACTATAGTAACATATACTAAGTTATTTGTAGCTCATTTGCATCATAGGACAGCCAGCATGCATAGGAAATTCCATTAGTGGCACGTGCAGACTGACCCGATTCCGTGGTATTCATTTCAAACACTGAGAAAGGCTAACTAATTACAATATATTACATTACATTACACCCACCTTAAATCTTTACACTTGGCCAAGTATACATGCATGCATGCATTTTGCTGGAGGATTTTTGTGTCTATGCTCATTTGTGGCTTTTGTTTCCTGAACAGTATGAGTATTGCCCTAATCAACTTCAAACTACATCCTGGGGAATATGAGTACTGCCCCGCTGTGCTGGCAGGAACTGTTGCCATACAGCTCTTATTGTAGTGTCTTTGATAGTATGGCTTCCTGAGCTACAATCCAAAGGAAGGCATGATTACGAATGTGTAGCTAGTGTATCATGAGCCTCTGCATGGCAAGAACCCAGTGCCGGTGATTATAAGTACTTCACAATTTGTTCTCGGGTCTATTAGCTATTGTACTATACCTAAGTCATTCCAACCATTCAGTATTACAGGTATACAACACATCATACTCTACTGCGGGAAAAAATATATCCCGATTGCTTACGTGAAGTGGGTACCCGATTCCATTCCAGTTGTTAGCTGTGGTAGGGCTGGTAGACATATGGCGCTTTGATGTGGGATAGCACGGTAAGCTACTGGTCTCCATCTGCAGCTAGTTTTGTTGCATTTCTGCGTGTTTGTATAGTCACGTGGCCACGCTGCCAGCCTAGCTTTTTTTTTGACAAAATGGCGCTAGGCTCAGGCTAGATGGGTAGCTACCGTGGCTATTAGCTGTTGTTCATATCTTGGGGTTCGCCCTCAGTACTTCCTTGGCTTCTGCGGGAGATAATTTTTCCTGCGGTATATACCAGTAACAGGTCATACACCCCGCTACGCAGTGATCTATCCTATACTTAATCAGCCCAATTAGTTTATCAGGTATATAATGTTCATTATATAGGCATACATACTTTAGCAGGGATATGATATCCCATCACAACCATGTCTTCTTGCAGGGTGCGAGGGACAGCAGCAGCAACTGAATATAGCCTGTAGTGAATAACAGATTGTGGTTGTCAGTTGTCATAATTATGTAGCTACTGCTATTAGGTATTATATTATGTGTGTTCGATGTTATGATGTCATCAGATAATTGATCACTTACGCTACAAACAACTGCTGCTTGTAGTAATGATTTGTAATATTAGCTTGTATTATCTGCATGATATATACAGAGGGAATAAGCATATAGTTAGCTCAGAAGCATTGTGAAAAAGGAAGGATGGCAATCTCTACCAGTATTATATTGTCTCGTCCCCATACCCTCAAGGGAAGAGCCTGAGGAAAAGGCTATTGTCATCCCAACCATATTTAGGGATTTCCATCCCTACATGTTTTTCCTTACTTGTTTTACCTGCCATCTAGGATCCACTAATTAGGTCTCTAATACCATTTTGTACATATACACGCACATATTGATTATTTACCTCAGTGTCTCCTTCACAGTCCCTTTCACATACGGCATTGCTGCCAGATCCTCAGCTGTTGGTAGCTTTGAGTCTCCCAGGACTGAGCTGATTTCAGCATGCAGCTTCTCTTCAACTTCTGGGTTTGTTGCAATCCCATGCAACATAAATGTAGCTGTGTTTGATGTCTGTAGTAAACACAATAATGACACGGTTCCATGTAGGCATAACATATCATGCACTAACTTACAGTGTCAACTCCTGCACCAAACATGTCAATTGATAGGATAATTGCATGCTCTTCTGACACCTTTCCCTCAGTCAGCTACTGCTCCAGTAATGATAGGGCACCACCAGATCTAGTGATACTTGCCTGCAGCTCTTTTGCATACTTCATCCCAAAACCATACAGATCTTTGATAGCACCAGACATATCACGATACAGTTTGGTGGGGAAAATCTTGTAGATTGGAGGTTCAAAGCCAACCTTTACAACTGAGCCTAGCAAGGTTTGCACAGCCTTGATAAATGCTAAAGCGTCTTTGTCACTAGAATCAACAACACTTAGATTCTTGTCGTACACAAAACTGGCTGATACTGTTGTGGAATAAAGATATAGCAGCTAGATCATAATACGTGCAAATTCACATCTCAATTAACCAAACCATTTAGTAATCCCCTATTTATATTTATGGTCTGGTTGGCTGTGGCTCTCATTTCCCCACAGACATACGTTAACCTCTAAAGTAATGTTGCTTCAAGGCGTATTTTGTTCGCACTCATAACTTAATCTATATTTCTCCTATACTTTAGCTACTACATAGTACAAAATGATAAGAATGTGCATAGCAATCAAAATTTGGTATATGTTACTTAGCCTGTGAACGAGGCGAAGTAATAATTATACCAAGATTGTTTCTACTGGGGTTCTGACTGCCACAGTACAGCTAGAGCCCCACTAGCTAGGCCAAGGCGAAGCGAAGGTCTAATTAGAACATGTAGCTACCCATGCTGTAGGCCATTTAGTATAAATTATGCGACCGAATTTGTGTCTTTGAAATGCACGCATTTGAATGTTCATTGGAATGCTAAACAATCATATATAAAACTAATAGTGCTGTGAAGAGCTATCGGTATAGGTGATGAATTGAGGTCACTAAATTGATATCCCTCCACCTTAAGCATGCACCTTGATACAACTACTATTGCATTATATGGCAACTCCACACAACCTACATTCCATGAGAAGCTTGTTTAAAAGATCTGCAATATCTTCCACATATCCCTTCTCATCTCTGTTGGCTTTCAGGTAGCGTGTGAATCGCTGGAGAATGGAAGTCATTCCAGGGATGTAGGAATTCACGTTCCGGGGAAGTGTCTGCTTCCCTATTGCTGTACGAAGCTCCTTCCACTCTTCATCACTCCTATACCGTAAACGCAATCTCATCATTATCAAAAATTCAAATTTGCAATGGATGCTAACTGGGTGGAATGTTGTTTGTAATCACGTGAGCTGCCCTCTAACCTATAACCTCTCTCTACAAGGTAGGAGTGAGATATATGTACTCTCAGCAACTGCACTATGCAAGCACTACCCATATTGTGAGCCAAAGACAGTAAGCTTTGAGTATTTAAGTTACCAACATAAACTGTACGAAATATTCTCAAGTAACAAGTTGTCAATGATACACTCGTTCCCAGACTCTACTCCCCAACTTTTACCGCACAGAGAGGATCAAGGGAATGAGGTTAGGTAAATGACACTTCTTTGCTAAATGGGAGCATACTATATGATATGTATACATGTAAAATAGATCGTTCCAATTTGGTTGATGTGAAAAATGAAAATTGTTCTATCATTACTCCCCATGCTGCTAAGGTTCCTAATTTTCTTGTGGAATTATGTTCTCAAGCCTATAGCAGAGACATGTTTGTGCAACATGCAGAGTTTTGTGTAAATATAATGCCTCCTGGATCATCTAGGTAGGTTAATTAGCTGATCACAGTCTTTGCTTCTGTCGGCCTAGTTATCCGAGAAGAACCTCCAAGTGAGGTACTTTTTAAAAGACTGGATTTTGAGGCGTTTTCTCGGACAACCAGGCTGATACTTCTTAGAGAACTACTTACATGAATGACAGTGGGACTCTGTAGCCCAAATGAGTGAAGAACCACGCCATTTTTTCATCCATATCACGTGACCGTGAAGGATACTTGCCCTCAGCTCGCAATACAGCTTCAAGTGTGTTGGGATCAGCCATGTACACCATGCATCCTGGAGCAGGTAGATAAGATAACTAGTGAATTACGTAGCTCTGCAAAGGGAAGCCATGTTGGTTCACCACTTATAGTTAAAGTTAACTAGCCAAGTAAAACTTTTTTCCTCAAATGTTTCAACAACTATGTAGATATTGTCTTCAGTGAAATACAAAAGCAGGCTATATAGCTAAATCCCTTGTACTGCATGCCCTCTAGCATATGTGGCACAAACCAGAAGGAGTCTGGTTCAAACAATACAGTCAAAGACTACAGGAACACCAGCCGGCACACATATCTACCAAGGACACTTAATACTAACATAAGTGTCCTTGCATCTAGTAACTGCACTATGTACGGGACCGACCGTGGGACTTCTGTGGGACTGGGTTGGCTGGTCTCGAGGGTGTCATTCCTGTACAGCACAGCTGCTCACCCTGTTGCAGATACCGTCCTAGCCCTTCCTTTTTTCATTTCTCTATTTTACTTAATTTTCCACTTATAGTCATTTCCACCATTTTAATCTCACTGCTTTTGTATTCCATTGCAGATGAAAAGTTACTCCGTTAGGGAATTTAATGACATTCTACTCCTAGCCACACAGACTTCTTTGAAACAGTGTTATTGGTCTAAGGTAAATGCAGTAGTCGCTGCAGCCAATCGTACATTACGCATGTCGCAAGTAAGGACTGATCACGTGACTATTATTATCATTTTTAAGCTGACCTACCGACCCTAATAGACCCTTTCCACGAAAAATTCCATTTGGGATTTCTGTAGCTATGGCAACAACATTCCTTGTATTTCATGCCCTGCAGGCGTGGATAGCTCCTTTCAAGTTTGAAGTGAATTGGATGTTTAATGGAGTGGATATGATCTCACAAACTTATACACATTTTATATGGGCTCATATGGGAGATTTGGTCTGGAGGTGCCTCCAGTGCAAATCTCTCATATGGGCCTATATAAAATGTGTATAAGTCTTATCTATTCCATTAAATATCCAATTTGCTTCAAATTGGAAAAGAAGCCCCCATACCTAGAGGACATGAAATACAAAGAGTGTTGTTACCATAGCTACAGAAATCTCTCTTGTAGCCTAATGGAATTTTTTGGCGGAAAGGGTCTATTGGAAAGTCTGTTGGCCCAAGGAACATAAAATGAAATTGGTATGGCCCAACTCTCACACAGCACACTTACTAAAACACGACTGTTGCCAGCTGCATAGGTAGCCTGTACACAAAGCTCACCTGCAAAAGGTCATGCACACTCCACAGTCAAGAAATGGTCAGTATACTGTGTGCCAGCTGTGTATGTTATCTACTACAGCTCCTGATGACTCCACAAGTATCATAGCTACACACCGCCATAGTAGAGTACAAGATCTAAGCACAACATAACTAAAGCAGCTGGCAAACTCAGTGCCTGCACCTGCTCATGCACACTTCACTGTACTGAATAGGTCAGAATGCTGTGCTAGTTTTATGTTTCTTTAGCTTCAGGTCTTAACTGCATGTTTACATAGTTAGCAGCCTAACATATGGGTATCTGAAAAAGGTATTTGAGAACCCCTATTATAACATCAAAGGTAAAGCAACATCCTGCAATTATAGGGGTTGAAGAACATTATGCAGAGTTCATCTAATTGGATAAGTGTTCCAGGAAAAGAGGCCAGGTAAATGTTTTCACAGCCATACATTAGTTATAGTAGCCTCGTACCCAGCCTTTCCACGCCCAGAAGTTATAGGAGGTAGTAGCCAACTATCAATGCCAAAATTAGCGACAAGGCTAACCCCAGCATGATTTTCAGCGGTAAAGCACTTGGTAGTGGTTTGATAGGTCAGGCGTGTACTTGATCTCTGGCTGTGTACTCAATTTCCGCCTTTATTGAGAGAATTACTCTGTTAATGCATGACCTTGAATGCAGAGAGATGCTACGAGAGTAGCTTAAATTCTTGGCGGCTGAAAAATAGGGTAAAATTTTTTACTCCTAGAAATACTATGTGCCCCTGTGCAACCTCTCACATCCCAAACAATGATTGTTCCGCCCCTGTGGAGCCTCCGACGGCCCTGTATACCCTGGTAGCTACCGCTCAATGTACTTCTAGTGATTCAGAAAAATTGTAACAAAATATATAGTTATTTTAACTCTACCTCCAGGATAACGCAGCTTAAAAATTCCTCCATACTCCTTCAGGCACTTTTCGACATATAGCCTCATGGTGGAACTATTCTGCCTTATATTCAGAAGATTGCCGAGTACTGGGAGGGGCTTTGGGCCTGGGATGGCTGAGAAGGGCTTGATGTCTTTCCGATTTGGTTCTGTGGAGGCCTGCGTAGAGACCAATCGGGCTGTACGTGCACAGAGACCCAGAGCCCGACGCCTGTGCATACATAATCGAAGCATCCTAGTGCGGATAATTTTAGGTCTAGTATGAGTCCTCAAGACTACGCTCAACGGTTACTTAATAAATTTTATTCAATCACTATCCGATCGTATAGTCTGGCCCACCAGACTAGTCTTAGTTCTTCAATCAGTTAGTTACCGGTCATATGATTCCAAGCGATGACGAAAATTTGGAAAACATTAGTCTCGTTCCCAGACCTGATCGACCCAGCACTTGGTATCCGGTACGGGATCGGGAAGGTCGACTGCTCGTGTGCGACTAGTAACAACGTCATAAGTCACGAGTAAGGAATTTAATTATTGTAAATTATATACTCTACCGCTCGCGATAGCTGTCTGTGTTCTCTGCCAAACTGAAGTACCATCGACCAAGCGCAGACGACTGCACAGTCCGTCATCTGGCCGCGCACTGAAGGAGCTAAAAGCATCTGTTACTCGTTCTAGATCTGGGTACGGTAGCGGTATCCTTCCAGCAGACCCCAGCCGTTGGGCAGCTTTGTGAGAGAATCGCGGACTCTTTGTATACAGTAGCCACGACACTTGACAATCGACAGGTTGCTGCTTTTTCACTAGTGATACGCAATGTGCAGGGATGTCCTCGCTTCGCGAGAATTGCTGGGCGTGGCACATTGCATGCAGGTGGTTTGAATGGTGCTTGTGAATTGTTTCCACTTTAAATGTGTGGGGTTAAAGCGATCGGCTATAAGTGGCCTGTAATTTAACATACCGTCCAGTTGAATTTGTGAGTCTTTGTCAAAGACTGAAGCACGTGCACTAGTACGCACCTCACGTTCTTCAGGCCAACCGCTTAGACGAATCGCTTGGCCAATCGCCAGGCAATCGACAGCAATCGCTTAGGCGAATCATTTAGGCCAATCGCTTAGGCCCCCGGGATCAAATCGCTTAGTGGTGAACGAGAAATGACCGTCTCGGCCACCGTATATCAATCTCTTAACATAACAGTAGAACTGGCCATACCTTATTTCAACTGACCAGTCTTAATAAATCCCTTAGGGAACGGGCCAGTTAGTATGGGTAATAGGTTGGTTAAGTGTGGTATTAGGGAAAATTTGGGTTCTGAAATTGGCATTTGGTTGACAAAATTGTACGAGCAATAGCGAGTACAATTTGATGACCAAATGCCTATTTCAGAGCCCTATTTTTCCATAATACTACACTAAACCAACCTAATAGTATACCTGTCTCCACAGAGACTTATTTCAAACTCAGAATAGTATTTCAAACTCAGAATAGTATTTCACTTGTAACAGTTGTAATTACATTTGCACATGAAAACATACAAGTATACTATTAGTCTACTAATTGGTCAGTTTAAATGTTGTATGTCACATATCTGCGACGATAGTCAGTCTTTTCCGTATCTTCTCCACACCCAGTTCATGGTTCATTATATATGCATCTCTACACGTCCGCCACACTTTACACTTGGCAGTGTGGATGTATTTAATGGTAAAAGTGCGACACGTCATTTTATGACTGGCAGTTCAGTATAAGCATGGATAATATAGTACACGTAGGTGTACTATATTATCCATGGTATAAGTGATCGGATTCATAAATTCTTTAGCTAGCTACAACAGTGGCTTCCTGTGCTTGTCTTGCCATATTTTGTAACCAATTCTGTACGCCTGCATCCAACCTAGCCAGATCCAACTCTCTTGGCCGGAGAGAGAGATAGCCGCGTTCCCAGACTATTGCGTGGGCCGACTAGAGTGCTAATCTTTGTACTTGCACGCGGGGGAGGTATTTCCTGTCTTAATTAAATATTCATTGCTTAATACTTCCTGTTTGTGTTGCGTACAAGACAAGTGCCGTGGTGTGGACGATTGATCGTGGATGCCTGAAACAATGAGAGGAATGCTGGTAATAATTTCATCGGTTTATCTTCTTCTCGGCGTCTGGTCCTGCACAGTGAAGGTGAGTCTCTCTGCCTCCTCAGCAGTTTGTCCAAATGACACCGAAACTTTGAGGAATGTGGTCTTTGGCAGTTTCAATGGAAGTGAGCAAGTCCTTGTTGGATCAAGTGAGGCCCTCTACAGGATTAGTTCTTCCTTTGAAAAAGAGCAGGGCGATTTCGTGTTTCTGGATTCACCAAATCAACTGCTGGTGGTCGATCAGCAAGGGACGTATGAGGGAAGTGTGTTCCATTGTGGAATGCTAGAGTGCAGTTTGTCACCACTATCAGACCTGTCTGAGCACAGGTGGCAGGTTCTATCTGATGGCCTAACAGCAGGGGGTGGAAATATAATAGGACTCTTTGCTCCAGGGCCAAATGGTGTGTCAAGTTTGCTACTTGGTGAGAAAGAGTCTCGACAGCTGCCAGATCGTGCATCCCGGGTAGCAAAAGGAAATCTGGTGAATGTGGATGAAGGAGGAGCATTCAGTTTTAACACATTAGCCATACAAGAAGAAGTCGATGTCTTTCGAGCAAGGGATTTTCTAGCAGTGTTTTCGTTCCAGAATTTCTCTTATTTTATTGCAAATTTAATGCACACAGATGACAACAGTGTTAGTGTGCACCAGACTAAGATCACTAGAGTGTGTAATGATGATATTGGAAATGGAGAGCAACCGCCGATTTTTACTTCAAATTACGAACTTGTTCTGGAGTGTCCGAATCCGTGCAGTAATCATGATGATTATCGACCCCTTGCAGCTACTTTTGTCAATTCAGACCATCCTTTTGGTACAGAAGTGGCAATAGTGTCATTTGGAAGGAACTGTAGCAATGACTCTTTCCGTAACGTCCTCTGCACATATAGTATCAGTGAGGTCAATCGTCTAATGGATCTGAAGTTTGAGACATGCCTTCAAGGTGGTATGGATGATGTTGGCTTTGCAAGAAATGGTAATACGGTGCCGTGTCCACAACTTTCATCAGTACAGATTTCTCAGTCAGTAAGTTTTAATTGATAGTCATCTAGTTGCACGAAGTTTGACAATGAATCTATCATTCACCTTGCTATAGAAAATATCCTTTCTGTACACTGTAAAAGCTACACTTAGAACTCAGGGTTTAGTATATAAATTCAGTGATATATTTATTGGGTGAGGCCTTCATAGATGTAGAAACAGTGGAGGCCAGGGGACCATGCCTCCCCCCCGCCCCAATACATTAGTGTCGGACCCCGCCGCCCAATATTTCGCACATCAGAGTGAGCAATTGAACTGCACACTAGCTGGGGTGTTCCAGGCAGAAATGGTAAGTATGAAGACTGCATAGTTCAACCAATTCTCTAGTTTTCCATCTCTTAAAAATCCTGTGGCTAAAGAATGAAGCATGAATTTTTCATGAAAGTTGTGGAAGATGTTGCCTGTGATGATTATGAGTGATCTATTTAGATACGATATTCTGACTGGAGGCATCTGTTGTTACTTGGTTGTGGCGCCCAATCACTAAATAGTGTTCCTGAGTAGTTCCCAGAAATCTTCAGAAGCAGCCTCCGCTCATCAAATATTTTCCCGGGAGGCATGTCCCCAGACCCCACCCACCCCCCCAAAGTAGGCTTTGTCAGTGGCTCCCCATTGGAAGCCATGTTCCTATATATGTCTATGGCGTTGATAGTTACCATGGTATCACTGCTAAGTGCTAGATAGCAACCACACAGATTACGCTAGAGGAAATACTAATCAACATTCCACAACAGGGCATTACTAATACTGCCATATATGGGAACATTACCATACCATATACCAAACTGAAGCAACAACATCCGGAAACAGTAGCTCTATTACCAGCTGGTACACTTGTAGGCAGTGGTCTACACACTAGCATGATTAGGGATGCTGAACCTGTCAGTCTAAGTCACATTTACATACATGTCATCGTTGACGTCGATTACCAGCTGTTACGCTTGTATACGGCAGTAGTCTACACTGTAGTATGATTAGGGATGCTGAACCTATCAGCAGCTATTTTTGAGATCGCTACCAAGAAGCGTCCTACCTTTTGGGAGCCTGGGGATGAGGCTAGCCAGGGACAAGGATCTTCACAGAGCCAGACCGTTCTTATGAGCTGTGCTGAGGGACATTTGAACAACTTCATGAACACATTGCTACATGCTGGAGTCTAAGTCACATTTATATTCATGTCATCGTTGATAATGGATTCGATTAAGCTCATCCAAGTAGTGATTTTATGCAGGGTATCAGCACCTGCAATCTAGGACCACTTCTACCAGGTCTGGAGGTCACAGCTCCTCTGATCGGGGAAAGACTTGTTCCTCTTCTTGTGGAAAGTCTCATCCCCTCCCCTCAGCAGATGGGGCACATCACTTCCCTGGTAACAGCTACTCTGCAGCAAAACAATTATCTCTTTGCTGGGACTGATGATGGAATACTATACCAGGTACTTTAAAGAAGTGATAGTCTAAGTCATGTGTGTAACAACTAAACCTCAGGGCTGGCGTGAGCAATACTGCCTGTATGTGTTTGACCATATCACTTTATACCCCATGTGCGTTAATTATTTTGGCATGACTAAAATTATGTTTGCATTCCTACATTGAATGTTCTCAGGTGATATGCGTGATCCAGTAGTGAGCATAATAGTTACCTACAAGTTTAAGGCAAGCTAAACAAGGCAATTAGAAAGGGCTACCTAATTGCAGAAAAAAATTCATTAGAAAATTCTTCTGTGGTTCATGCATTATTGGTTGCTCACAATAATGTAGTTGCTGGGGCTGTACTTGAGTATTTCTAAGAACAGTCCAACAAGCATTCCAAATTTGATAACAGTGACTGTCCTCTGGTACAGAGGATAAGAATTTTTTCTGAGAGGGCTGAGCAGTTATCAAACTTAGAACACTCAGTTAAGCTGAGCTGCGCCACTATCCCATAGACTGATCAGGATTGTAGCCTCCAAATTTGAAGTGGTCCAGTTGGACAACAGTGGGCATGCATAGATGCAGATGTCGCATATTAAATCATTTGAAGCACTCCCACTAAGTGATCTGGTGGCATGCATGCCCCCCCCCCCCCCCATGGGAAATTTGGCCTTCTGAGATCATTTATTCTGGTGCAATTTTGGGATAAAATAGCAAGAGTTGGATGGCCTGCTATAATCCATAGCAAACTAGCTATAAAATTTATAAGCCTCACACTCAGTGCTTGCAGAATGTGGCTCTGCAACAAATGCCTTACAAATGAACGCACATAGCGTCAATGGTAAAAATAAATTTTGGTGACCTGGAAGTGTTGTGGTTGAAACCGGACCAACCGCACCAGTGGCTATGGCCCTGCTAACAGTGTGCTAAAATTTTTTGATATCACGCAAAACATTAGGTGGTGCAAATGATTAGATTAGGATGTACAAATTTAATTTTCTTGTCCAGGTAAAATGTATAGTGTACGTAGGTAGCCTCTTCCCTGACTAATTAGCCTGTTACCTGAAGGAGCATTTGATAATATTTCACTGGCTGTTTAATGGGCTCAGACAGGTCTGATAGTGGTGACAAACTGCATTCTATCAGATACTTAAATATGTTTGCTCTATCAATGAAATCTTATAGGTAGCTATTTACTACACTAGTATATATCTCCCTCTAACCATTTGTAAGAACTTGCAGACATTATGACAGCTCCTGTATGTGTCTTATTGAAATATACTACATACTTTGTATAATGACACCATACATGTTGCAACTTCCTGTTTGCTCATTTTTTCATTTTTGTGGCTACTTGATTAGTGTGGATAATTATGTACTTCACATTCTATTCTATTCCCATATAGTTTAATGTTGCCTCCCCATTGGATGCTATTTTGGAAAGGACGACCAACCTTGCATCAGGTGTGAAGAGCAATGAAACTACAGTCACTCAGCTGCTAGCCTCTCGGGATGGGCAATATGTGTATGCTCTAACAGCAAGGAAGGTATAAATTAAGATCTGCACTTTTCATGCATGTGTATTATGGTATTACGCCAAACGTAATATTAACTGCTCAGGTGGCAGGTAAAAAAAAATCATAGGTTACAATTTGGAAACCAGAACGATGCTACAGCAGTACCAGGCTGGTAAAAAAACAACTGTGACTGTTACTGTAGTGTTCCTACAGCCATGAATAATCTGCTTTTCTGTATGTCTTTGTAGCTGCTTCGGTTTCCAGTAAACACGTCAGAGACATTTGATATGAGATGCACTAATTTTACTACTTTGATTATGACGGAAAGTGTTCCAGATGAAGAAATTCCAGTACCTTCCTACGTGTTGACTGTCATCACACCCATAGTGGTTGTGGTAGTCATTGCTATCATTGTTGCATTGATAATTGGAACTGCATTAGTATACAGGATGAAAGTCAAGAAGCTGAAGTCCAGGTAAGAAAAAAGGTGATACATGTAGTGTAGGGACATGTGGGGAGAATAATTGTCAATCAAAATTATAATAGTTGTCTCTTATTACTGGTTTTACTCGAATTTTTGGTGTATTTATGGAGTTATCGTGAAACATAAACTTTTCTTTCTGCCAGGTGTTAGGGGTGCTATGAGTCTGGAGCATGTGCTAGCCAGCTGTATGAAATCAAAATTGTCAATAAGAACAGCTCGCAAACAATTTCACCCTTGAAATTAACAGCAATACCAAACTAATTCGAAACTAATTACACTGCATTCCTGACCTGTATTATAACAATTCTATATGCAATCCACTATAGCTTTTAATGAAGTAGGCAGGATTTGGTATAGAGCCTTTTTTCTTGACTTGGCATTATACATTCAACTTCAGAATCTAAAGCAGCTGTGTGTGTCTCTATGTATTAGCTGGATCCTTCACATTCGGCATTTATCTGCTTTTCATGTTTGCCTCATTCAGCATTGCAATCATATACCTTCCCACATGTGAACACATAATTATCACTCTGATTCACACGCACACACACCATTTTACCATAATCCCATTTTGTGTGTTATAAAATGAAAAGAAACACATCGTGGCTTCAAATGGATTCTCTTTCTGCGAGTGGTAAGTTTCATATCTTGGTTGCCTTCTTAGTACTGTATATGCATGCAAATATGAACTGAATATAAACTTGTGTTAAGCTATTGCTTTGTTAAGTGCTACTTCATGGATATACACATGTGTATTTAATGCTGAGTAATTAAACTGCTGAGGTATTTGTGAGACCCTTACAGACTTGGTTAATGATACATTAGCAGAACATCGCTCACCTTGTCTAGTGTCAATCATTGTCTACTCCTAGGGTGGTGGGTCATGCACTCAAAGGGAGGAGTGATTCCACCCTATAAGTAGTCACTATGTAAATGATTGTAACAACATGCAGCTTGTACATTGAACTGTTCTTGTTCCCAGCTGAGCCAGCACTAATGTCAGTAGGATCAGTGGAGCTGAAAGAGTTCATCGAACAGTTGCCTAAGAAAGTCATCATTCCATGTAACCAACTTAGACTTCTTGGCAGCATTGGTCAAGGTATATGGATGTACATGTATATAATTATTTACACATCTGTCTACGCGTATGCGTGTTACTGAGGAAGTTGGCATTGTCTCTCTATACAGTCCCATTTATTAGCCTTCAGTAGTGTATGTACTATGAGTGTAATGTGCATAAGT
This sequence comes from Phakellia ventilabrum, assembly GCA_963921505.1. NCBI lineage: Eukaryota > Metazoa > Porifera > Demospongiae > Axinellida > Axinellidae > Phakellia > Phakellia ventilabrum. The sequence goes on along the minus strand of OY997386.1, from coordinate 5,115,957 downwards.
AAATTATTATTAATTTTCAGCCTTATTAGCTTTTGAAGGTTACACTTTCATAAGTTTCATGTTTAATTTGTCCTTATGGCCATTATGTAACCTATATGTAATGGAGTGGTCACTTGATATCATAAACCTATATACCTATGTGTTGGTGTCTCAGTCATTGGATATGTCGGTATCTATCGTCCTGAGATGCCTCCACCTCGATACCTATCCTATATAGCTATACACAGCTTCTTCAACAAGAGCGCAATGAGTGATGTCTTCCAGGTACAACATAGTACTGGATGTGGTTGATGTCTTCCTTCTACTGCCAAAAAAAATTTAGTCAGCCCTGGCATGAACATTAAAAGTACCCTTTACAGCTGTAAGTTACTTTTCATACACTAAAATTGCTCACACTCATGGTGGTCAAGCCATACAAAAACAGTTGGGTAGCTGCATTGGCACAATACTAAGGTATTTGGTAAAGTACAAAGGCTCAAGAAAGTAGAGTTCATCCTTATTTACTTGTATTATGCTGCCTGGCCTGTTTCCTACCGTCTACTACCAATTTTTTTGTAAAACACGTTTCACATTGTGTAAAACATGCTAGGCAGTGGAGCCTGGGAACCAGACTATGTACTGCCATCCTCTGCCATTTTTTGTGACTTGCATTCTATTTGCAGGTGAATTTGGCATTGTGTACAAAGCTCACCTCATCAAGTGGCATGGAAATGGTGATCCAAAAATTGTTGCCGTGAAGACCCTGAAAGGTGTGTACAGAAATGACGGCTTTATGAAGCAAAGAGATTAAGTTTATGCATGAAATGCTCCCAATTTTAGGGTTTTTCACTCCAAATGATGTGAAGAGCATGATGAACGAGGTGCTGAAGATGCAGTTCTTCGATCATCCCAATGTCATGTCACTGATTGGTGTGTGTGTAGATGGTGGTGCAGGCCCGTCGATCATTATGCCTTACATGGCAAATGGCAGTCTACTCAGTTTTCTTAAGAAGGAGAGAGAGAATATGATCATGGACGAGGACAAAGACCCGGATACAGTATGTCTAGTATGCTCAACTTATTTTGTTCGTATAGTGTGTGCAGGTGTCATTCGAGATACACTTTGGTGGGAAAAGAGGAGTCTTTACAGGTTACATGATGTTGTTGGAGGTTAACCTGCTTGTAACTTGGTGATCAATAGGAAAGTGATAACAATCATGCCTGTAAGCTTTGAAGCTATATTAGTTTGTCAGGCTCCCTCCTTCACATGTATGTGTATAGGTGTGTATGTGTGTGTGTGTTGGCCAGTGTGTGGTGCATGTTTGTGTGTGTTAGTGTGTGTGTGTATTAGGATGTTGCAAATAGGTAAACTTAATCTTTTATTCTTACATGCTTGAGGTATGTACTCCTTCTGGTTTTTACTATCTAATTCCTAGACAAATGCTGTACAGAAGCTGCTTCTCAATGTGTGTCTGCATATAGCCAGAGGAATGGAATATCTTGCTCTGCAGAAGTTTGTGCACAGAGACCTTGCAGCCAGAAACTGCATGTGAGTCCACTTTCAGTGCTTAAAAATCTTCACAGACAGTGTGCCTTTATGTATTTGTACATTTGTGTGTTTGCATTCGCGTGTGGTGTATATTTTTAAGTTGTTGGAAGAGGGAGGGGAGCAACCTTAGGATGATAGCAGAAATCTTATTTACTGAAAAGTCTCTAATTTGCCTATGGAATTACCTGATGGATTTGTCATACCACTTCGTTGATTAAAACCTATTCTGCACATACCATGATTTTTCATGTAGTATACTGTAGGTAGCGATGTCAGACATTTGGGAAAACGTATGAAATCTATCCGTACAATAACACTTCTGAGGTCATGTTCTTCTTTAAGGGATATCTCCGTAGCGCAACATCCTATTTTAATGCAGTTTACACCATCTTCACCAGCAGAAAACGGGCTTTAATATGGTATGTGCGGAGTTGAATTCTTTTCAGAAATGGCTTTTCGCATTGAAATATATGTCACAATACAACAGTATGGCACAGTGAACAGAGGATGACACTGCAGTTTTGCGCACACACTAGGACAAAGAAGAACAATTATTTCCTAGATTTTATTCATCGATATAGGCTGCAGTGTGTTGAGGTGTAGTTTCTTCTATATACGTTCTTTGAGTCTTCGGCGGGGGTCGCAATTACCTAGCGGTTGTAGTACACCGACTTTACGTATTTTCAGAAACAAAGGAAACTCTTATTTTTGAAATCTACGGATTAAGTTTGCCTAGAAAAAGTTTTTTTTAAGTTTCAAATTGACGCGTAGAGGGCGCGCAATTAAATATTACGCGCAAGCGTACAATACGACATCGTACGTCTGCAACGCTGTCACAGGTCGGCGGCCTGCACTAATACCAGCTGCTGCAGTAGTCTTAACACACAACACACACGAGAAAGGCGGCGTTTTTGCACCGCTGTGCACTCGTACGCTCGAGCAGCATTGCGCAAGACTTTATAGTAACTCCTCCATTGTGGTTTCCGAATCACTGAGCGGCCATAAAAAAATTTTAAAGCATGCAACTAGCATTATAATATTAGGTTTAGACTATAAGCATTTATCATAACATTGGATTCTCTGCATAGTGCATATACTGATGGTACAGTATCAATCAATCAATCAAATTTTTATTAGAGTGACATACCCAAAACATATAATGATATGGTGCCCAGCCATGACATGGCTTATAAGTCACCGTATAAATGAATAATATTATGCCTTATGAGTGATACAAATCCGAAGAACGTATTTTAAACATTTTATATGAACATTTGGCAATTAAGTTCTGGGAACATGTTTCATTCATTGATATATATAGAAGTTTATCAAAAGGGTGAAGTTGCATGAATGAGGGGTCTGTTTGTTTGATATGATATAGACCTTTCTTGGTAAAGCGTATTACAAACCATAACAAAATGAAATTCATCTTCAATAAGACCCGTATTACAAATCAGACAGACCCGCTGCTCCAGGGGAACCTTAGGAATCCGATAACGCCCGGTCTCCACCCCCAAGGGCAGACACCCAGCCAGTACGTAATTGAAATTATGCTAGCATAATTGGGCTAGGCCTACACATCACTGCAGGAAGAATGTATTTATGTGCTATAAACATTACAATCTCTCAATACTGGATTATAGATACTTAACCTCACAGATACTTTAATATCCAAACAGACTTACCCCTACTCAATAGCTACCTTCGTCTTCTGCAAAGCGTCCAAAATTTTGTACTCATTAGACAATATTCAAATTACTTCTTTAGCACAGCGCTAGGTAGCCCAGACATTGCTTGACTAACGCTGAAATTTGAAGTTGCGTTCCAGAGATATTGCGCTCCAAATCAAGCACATCAAGTGGTGCCGTGCCATTCCAATATAGCGTATAGATAAAGATTACTGAAAAATTGGATCAAATCGTGAGGAAACATTGTCCAATATCTCAAAAAGTACTGGACGTATTTAGTGAAATAACCACCATTCGAATCCTCGCAGAACGGCGATTCTGACAGTATTCTTGGTAAATAAATCGCATAAATTTTAATTTTTATCTGATATGGCTACTGCAGGGCTGTAGGAACACGTCTAGCTGGTCAGGCTCTGGCCGGATCACTTTTCACCAGAGCTATTATTTCAGTATTGAGTATGCACACAGTCATTCGAATGTAGTGAAAATAAATAAGGAAGTCTACTTGTATTGGAGCTGTAGTAAGCCTACCTGGGTAAAACGAAGTGATCGACTTGTCAAGTCCTCGGATCCTTTGTGCACCAGAAGAACAAAGTCAACATCCATGTAACTGGCAGGGACACCATCTTGAACACATAGTGTGCTCCTCGTGGCCAAAAGCATTACCGAGATAGATATTATATACATACTCTAGTTCAGATTCGATTGCCACACTACAAGATTGCTTGTACAGAAAAAAGCGTATGATGTGACCATTGAAGGATGGTACACTATCTGAACTTCCCCCTTTCAGACCCACCCCCAATGGCCGCATAGTGGCCACCGAGAACTATAGCATAATATGGCCTGACCATTTCAATTTTGCTTCCTATGACCCTGTACAGAGATAGTACCAATTCTGACACTGTATTAGCCTTGATTATTGAGCTCTGTATTTAAGTGCATATCTATACCATATCCTGCATCCATGCACAGGATCAGCCAAAGCGGTGTTATCAAAGTAACAGACTTTGGATTGGCTGAAAGCATATATACCAGTGGCTACTACAGACAAGATAGGAGTGACAGTGATGCAGCAGTTCGTCTACCTTACAAGTGGTTGCCTCTTGAGAGTCTTCAAGACAGTATTTTTACAGAGAAAAGTGATGTGGTACGTGTGTATGTATATTTTATCTTGTGCACGTATTTCAATTAGGTCAACGGGTCTTGGGAAATTAGAAAGGTGTGTGTAATCACATTACCTGAGTACTAGTGTGGTGCTCTAGATTTCTACATTATAATTTTCTGACTGCTTCTGAATGTCTGAAGCTCAGCATTGTCATGAACATATCTGTGTTGTCTATACTCCCAAGCTTAGCAACACTGTGACACTGCATGAAATACTGAAAGTTGTGTACTATAGCTAAGTCACCTGAAAGTTGTGTACTGTAGCTAAGTCTACACTCCCAAGTTTAGCAACACTGTGACACTGCATGAAATACTGAAAGTTGTGTACTGTAGCTAAGTCTATACTCCCAAGCTTAGCAACACTGTGACACTGCATGAAATACTGAAAGTTGTGTACTGTAGCTAAGTCTATACTCCCAAGTTTAGCAACACTGTGACACTGCATGAAATACTGAAAGTTGTGTACTGTAGCTAAGTCTACACTCCCAAGTTTAGCAACACTGTGACACTGCATGAAATACTGAAAGTTGTGTACTGTAGCTAAGTCTATACTCCCAAGTTTAGCAACACTGTGACACTGCATGAAATACTGAAAGTTGTGTACTGTAGCTAAGTCACCGAATGTCGACCACCTTGTGAACTTTCCACCATAAATTTTGTTTTATACTACCTACCACTCAACATTTGAAATTGAGTTACGGGAACTACTATACCTGTAACTTCCATTGCTGTACATCATTGGATGCTAGCCAATGAGTTCAGTTCAACAAAGCACTTTTCAATCAGTAGTTGACTAGCGTCACGTAATATCGACCACATGTATACTTTTGTAGTATAGAATCTCAACCGCTCCAGAAAGTTTCTCCCATTTCTTTTCCTACTTCTACAGAAGATGGGATACTACTTTATTTATAGGTGACATACACATTTATGGTATAAATTTGAAAGGTTTTGCACCAGAACTGTGACTGGGAGCAGCATAAGGGTCAAACTACGTTAGTTAACTATGCACCTCTGCATGATACCTATTGAGTATGAGTTTCAAGCAGCACAGCCCATCTCTCCACTCTCACATTGCAGTCACGGTTGATCCTTGAAAATATGTTGCAGATAGAGACGTCAATGTCCCAACGACTAGTCGCTTTTCCGCAGCTTCTCTAGCAGTATTGCTATGCATTTCAGGGTTGGTTATTATTCTTACGACAGGTTGGCTTGCGAAATACCCTGTCTCACCACGCTAAGGTCATAGATTCATTATATCCACATCTCTATACTCGCCCGCTATATATTTTACTCTTGGCAGTGCAATTACCCTCCATGTATAATGGTAATACACCAAACGTCACTAATTTGCTGTGTCCAATCAAAAAGTATATAAGTATGGTTAATATTATACTCAGGCAAACTATAAGCTATTATTAACAGACTGTTTCTTGGTGGAATACTAAAATGGAAATAAAACAAAGTCTAACCCAGTTGTATATAATTACACAGTGGTCATTTGGGGTGACATGCTGGGAAGTGTTCAGTGGTGGAAAGGGACCATATGCTGGAATGGACCCATCTGCCCTGGTCAAGATGCTGGAGAGTGATCTCAGGCTTGAAAAACCACATAATGCAGCTTGCACTGAAGAAACGTAAGTCATTTTCTACTGTAATAGCCTTGTATCCACGTCTCTCAACCTATTTGCATGCCCAAATTTAGTCTTATAGTGATAGAGAAGTTTGAAATCTGGGTGAGGATGCCTGCATATTATAGGCAAACTCCTTATTCAAATAGAGTGGACAGAGTGTTTTGTAGCTACTGCTTTTGCGAAAGAGTGGCCTGGTATCCACTGTTTCCGCATGCACGTAATTTACCAGAAATCTTGGTAAATCATGAACTATGTGCAATGCTGCAGTCTCATGCATGCACTCGCTTAATTTTCATTGGCTGACATGCTAATATGCAAAAGTAGCCTCATTTACACCCCTCCGCATTAAAGAGTGGCCTGGTATCCACTGTTCATGCACACATGAGATAGTTGCAAGAATATACGGAACAGGGTCAGTAAACGCATCCGTGAACCGTCTTAGTCACATGGCCAGGAGTAGTATGGAGACAGTATACAAATATAGTAAGCGGTAGAACTAAAAACCAGACGAGTCTGGCATACTAAAACAACCTGTAATTTTCTATCCGCTACGATTATAGTAGCTATCTTACCATAAGAATTCAGAAGTGGCTCTCTCCTGGCAGTAACTGCATGTTAGCTGCTTGATTTTTAATTGGAGATATGGACTTCTAGGCTTTTCAGTGGCAAACGGGATCAAAATTTGGGACCACCCTTTCTAGGCATGCACCTGGCACCAAACGTGACGTCCTTATATACCCACTGAATGCGAAATAATCATTTAGTATGTGGAAATGCCCGTCACGGATGTGGCTTGATGTGAATACAAATAGAGCAGCTATTGCTGGGGCGATTTCACTACTTGGCAGGTTTTATTACAGTGGTGAGTTACTTGTTTATAGTGATAAGAGTGTAATTACACCAAGAGGCACAACTGTTAGACCCCAGGTCCAGACTAACCCCATAAATGGAGTTAGTCAGATGGAGGCCAGTGCCCGTTTTACGTGCCCTTAAATGGCTGTGCATTAGCTATTGCTACAAGCTGTAACTGTACAACCACAACCATCCATATTCTTCTTACATGCACCGTAAACTCGATCTTTATTAGTTAACCCATCTGTGTTCGAAAAAATGCCACAGGGATGTACGCACCACAGTCTACCATCCTGTCATCCATATAGCTAACAAGTGCCATGAGATCTGGTTAGAAAAATATCAGAAGATATAGGGATAAAAATTTGTATAAGTATTGTTGCTCTTTTGGGGGTTCATCCCTATGTATTCTTTGAAATGTTTTTACGACTTGTAGCTGTAGACTCTATATGTATGAATATGATTGAAGTTACATGTACTATTTTAAATTCAGTTGGCTTTGCATATAAATATTACGGTCATACACATTAAAATTTTGTTACCTCTCTATATTAGATTCTGCCTTATCTTGAAATGTTGGCATACCAAACCAGAATCAAGACCTTCCTTTAGTGATCTTGTGGTGGACTTCTCCAACATGCTGGAGTCTGTGGCTGGCTACCTTGAACTGATGGCACTGCCAGTAATTACTGACATCCATGAAAAGATAGACAGTGAAGAAAAAGGAGAAATTGTCGATATAATATAGAATGGTATTTAAAAAGAATGGGTGACTTCTCATTCACGGATTTACTATTATGATAGTGATAGACTCTATTGGACTTCTGATTTACTCTCCTCTACAGTGTTTCAGTTGTTGTTCATACACTGCTTTTAATAGGATGTTGTTTGTCCAGCAGTATTGTAAAGAATATGTAAGGTGTGTTAGCGAAAATCACACAGGATTCTGTGGGATTTGCAATTAATTAATACTCTTGATTAATACTTTAAGGTGTTCCTTAGTTCTGCGTAATCGGTACAAAGGGAAAGTTAGAAGTACTAGACTACAGTACTTCAAGTATAATATTCGAAAGTGTTGTAGTTATAATTAGAGGTTAAGACCACTCTACCATGCCCAAATTCCAAATAAGTATGAAAACATCAAAGAAATAGTTTAGACAGGTTTTCAAAAAGTGTTTCCCTATATTAAGCTACCATGTAGATTTTGAGGAAAATTGACAAAAAAGTGATCAAAAGTGGTAATATCTCGGGGTTGGTAATGAGTTAAAATTTAACACTTGAAGGACTATTGTCACAGATATATGACATAGAACTGGCAAGACTTGGACTAACTGGCCCGTCCCCTAAGGGCTGTTAGTAAGACTGGTCAGTTTAAATAAAACATTGCCAGTTCTACTGCTATGTTAAAATTTAGGTCAAAGATAGGGTTATTTGAACTCACTCAGAACTAGGATGCAAATGTAATTAAATTTTAAAATCGGGTGTTTAATTATTAATTTGCATCTGAGACACACTTTGATGCTAAGCTCACAAAAGTAGAATAGCTACATGTGCTTACATGTCTGCTACAGTTTGGTGAAACTGTTACTTCAATTAGTAAAAGCCACAGAATTATATGGCTTAAGTTTGCACTGCACAAGAGCATTATGGAAGATTAGGTGCAAATTTGCAGATGATCAGTTTGACAGTAGCTTGAAAGAATATGTGTAGAGAAAAAAGTGGCAGAGTACAGTGAGATGTCTAGTGCATAGTAGAATAAGGTTTTGTACAGAAAGATAAGTCATGCAGACTAAAAGGTGTTCGAAAAACTTTAACAATTTGTAACAAAGCAATGGGTTAGTTGGGGAGATTCTTAGTACGTATGGCAGCACTGGAATGGCAAGTATGTTGAAAGTTTTACATGAAGTAGTCTGCACAGAAGAGGATTTCCTAAGTAGGGTTATTTATATTATTTGTCACTTTGTATAGGAAAGCTGATTCTGAGGACCCAGGTAATTACAGAGGCATTACACTTGTTGATAAGATTTAAAATAATTGCTAGGTGATAAAGTGCTAATCAAAAAGGGCTCTTCGTGAGGGTCAGGCAGGTTTTAGAGCAAAAAGGAGTTGTTTAAACAAGATTATACAGGGTAGAGTCTGGCATGATGATTTATGATTTAATTGTAGAATAATACCTGCAGGGGGTAGGTGATCTAGGTACAAGATCAACGTTTAAACTTGGGTCAGGTACCGGTACAGTGGAACCTCTGTATGTGGTCACTGTATAGAGCAGCCACCTCTCTATTAAGGCCACCTTGTTGGGTCCCAATGTACATATTGTTAATATATTATGGACCTCTATAATACAGCCACCCTCTATATTGCAGCCATAAAATGTTGGCCCGCTCCACTGTACACTGCAATTGACAAAAGCTGGGCGGAGCCTAGGTACCATACTGCAATTGACAAAGGCTGGGCGGAGCCTAGGGAACAAGGCAACTAACAGTTTGAATGCAGAGATAGGGGTATATATCAATTATGTGGGGATGAACGTAAGTGTGCGGTATATGTGCTCTGCATGAGGGTGTCTTGTATATAACAGCATTAGAAGTACAATTGGATAATCTGTATATTCTAATAGAGCAGGCTTTATTTCAGGGTATAAGAATTGGGATTTGAAAGCCTTTTTAAGATCAGTTATATAACAATCTGTATTATTAATCTAGGATACTAGCTAGGGAAAACATTATAGCTATGGTAATCAGGATGGTGGTTGCTCTTGCTGTTGTTCTCTGACTGGAGGTCTTACAAGCTCTGGCTGTTTTTGTGGGTGTATGGTCAATGGCATAGGCGCTATGGCAGCAACACAAGTATTTTTATTACTCAAAAATAGACCAGAAACTTCTATAAATAAACAATACAATACGGTAGGTCCTTAAAAATGCAGTTTCATAACACAAGTCAGTTAAGGGGCCAGTTCCACACGCCTGAAAACTAAGCAAAAAAGTAAATTACACTATTGCAGTCAGCTTTCTAATGATAAAGGGGTCAGTTCTACATGCCTGAAAAGTAATACAGTAAATACACTAAACAAACAATTGCAATAGTACAGTAAGCTTTCTAAGGATAAAAAGTTCAGTGTTGACTTCAGTGGGTGCTTTCACCCACCTCAGGGCTTCACAAAGGGATTGATCATCTGCTGGAAAGCATTTACAGCACCCCCTATAGGAAGGTTAGATGAAGTTAGCAGCTAGTGTATGACGTCATTCTCTGAATATCAAGTTATTTACCTCCCCCAAAATAATTTTTGCACCCTTCCCTCGGAAATTTCAATTTTAAATTTGTTGCTATTGGCATCCCTCTAACATTTACTGAGAAAGTGGCTAGTAAGAAGAAGCTAATTAGTTAGTAAGCCACTTTTTCAAATTATCATGGCAGATTGAATATTAAGTTGTTATTAACCACTAAGTTGTTATGGTTACAAAGAACATAGGCTTATTCCCAGGCCACACCCTCCCAAAGAGTGGCCTGTTCAAGCATGCACAAAGAAGTATATAAAAATATGGAAAAGGGTCAGCAATTGTACCTGTGAACAACCTTAGTCATACGTCTAGGAGTAGTATGGAGGCAGTACGTGTGTATAGTAAGCGAAGAGCTAGAAACCATGCTTTCCAACCAGTTAAGAATAGTAAAAGAACCTGTATTTTTCCATACTCTACGATTATGGTAGCTATCTTACCACAAAAATGTGGAAGCGCCCTTTCCTAGCAGTGGCTGTGTGCTGCTCAAGATTCAAACATTCTAAGCATCTACCTAGTGACAATCCATCACTACAAGCTTAAAGTCTGCTACCTTCACTCTACAGTTTTGTGGTTGAAAGCATTAGCAAAAAAATTCGTAACATGAAATATTATTATCCGGAATTCTCAGAATGTTAAGAAACCAGACCATTCTCCGGGGGGGGGGGGGGGGGGGGGGTGAGGCTACAAAGAACATTATAATAGCTGTACAAAAATGAATGCCCCCAAGTTCACAAAAGATTTTGCAGTACTACTCCTATATACTGTAACCATTGGCAGATATGCAGATGAGGATTCCAGTACCTTACAGGAGTTGACATTACCTTGGTCACATTGCCATGGGTCACAGATCTTCTCCCCATTAGGCAGTGTCTCACATTTGCAGTCTTCATCCTCTTGCAGTCCTCCATGGCCCCCTTCTACATCCATTTAAGGAAGAATCTCATTATTGAATGGATAACATAATAATGGCAAAGAATGCTTCATATGGCAGTGAGTAATGTTCATTTGTTGGCATGCATGAATTAACTGTCGACTGTGCTGCAGTGACAACCCTACAGAGCATGCATGCAGTCTTCCACAACACAACTTTAAAATCTTGAAGACAATATTTTTTTTATGGTTTTATTTACAAAAATAATATATGCCCTCAGATAGTATTCTTATCAGCTACACTGTTAGCTAATTCCAGTACTATACAGGAGTTGACATTACCTTGGTCACATTGATATGGGTCACAGATCTTCTCCCCATTAGGCAGTGTCTCACATTTGCAGTCTTCATCCTCTTGCAGTCCCACATGGCCCCCTTCTACATCCATTTAAGGAAGAATCTCATTATTGAATGCATAACAATATCACAGAATAATAAATTAACTATAAAGTAGATATGTCTGTTTGCAGTTACTTCAGCAACAGCGTAGCCTACAGAACATGAGCGCAGCCCTACCTTCCACAATTCAAATGTCCTGAATAATGCTCATTTATTGGCATAATTATTAAAATCTTGAAGACAATATTTATGTTTGCAAGAATGTTTACAAAAAATATATGCCCTCAGAATTCTTATCAGCTACACTGTTAGCTAATTCCAGTACTATACAGGAGTTGACATTACCTTTATCACATTGATATGGGTCACAGATCTTCTCCCCATTAGGCAGTGTCTCACATTTGCAGTCTTCATCCTCTTGCAGTCCCACATGACCCCCTTCTATATCCATTTAAGGAAGAATCTCATTATTGAATGCATAATTATAACTATCACAGAATTTATGGATTAACCATAAAGTGGACATATCTGTATGCATAAATTAATACAGTAACAGCTTAGCCTATCGAACATGCACGAGCCCTATCTGATGTACCCCATAACTTCGTACCCAGACCACTACACATTCAAAATTTTATCTCATAACCACGGTTGCAAAATAAAATTTAGACGTGGAAGGCCTGGGTGTGAGGTTAAACGCCCCAATGATACATGTCAAGTGTTACTGTACACATTATATGGCTGCTTTTTGACAAAATCATAAAACTATGAGTGTAAGACTGCCACAAGGGGAACAAGTTTCATAGAAGTTATATTGTTCTCTAGATGTGTATGCCTAGTACATTTACAAGATTCACATTTATTAATTATTTTTTTACCTTTCATGCAGATTAACATTATTGTACCATCCACCTTAGGTGCTAGCTAGAAAACAAAAACAAACTGAATACCTTTGGCATGAAGTAAGTATTTAATACTATGCTAGAACAGTAGTTTGGCATTAGTTTTTATATACCTTCCATCACCTTCAACTGTAAATTACCCAGGAGTGGTGAGTATACATACATACATACATGCATATAGGAGTAAGTAATTAATAATTAATTAATTATTTAAGTTAGTTAATTAACCTATGGTAATTGTTTCCCAGTATATATATATGAAGACTTCTGTAAGTTGGGGGGGTGGGTGGAGGGGGGGATTGGAGGCTGCTTGGTTTTGGGCCACTTTTGTAATTGATACAGGGAAGACTTTAGCTACCTGCATGTCTCCAGTTTGCAAATAATTATCCCTGTAGTCACTGTGCAACTATGAGGTATATATACATATGTATGTATGTAGGTACCACATGTGGGATGTTGAGGTTACATTCCTGGACCACTGCCAATAACCAGATGAATTTCAATAATACACGACTAAAAATACCTTATATCTAGAAATCTGAATCAAGCTAATTGCACAGTTAAAAGTGCAGTTTGCTGCCTGAATGTTGATACGATATTTTAGTTTCATTATCGTACCCATAAGATGGCAGCTACAGTAGTTTCGTTCCCAGGCTCCCCTCCCCAGCTTTGATTGCACGGTGTAGACAAAAGTTGGGGAGTGGAGCCTGGGAACGAGGCTAGACAGCGAGCAGATTAGGCGCTGTTGCACGTAGGCTAGGAATGTTAATAAAAATGTGTTAATTAGTCGTAGTGTCATATCCGGATAACTCGTTTGCCTGGACTACGCAATACAAATTCTATGGAGAAACGCGACCTGGTTAGCTTAAATTCTGCAATAACTGTACCAACTATGGAAGCCAAGTATTGAAGTTATTAGTTGGGTTGGTCAGCTAGGCCTCACCCACTGATTCAATTACACAGATGCCAGATGGAGTGTGAGAGGTCTCCCACGCCCACAGGGTACAATGTAATATTGTATGTAATACGTAGCCATTCTCAGAACAGACCCATCAAACAGCACAGAGTATTCCACAGAAAGACTACCTCATCACAAGACAGTAATCTGATCCTTCCCCTGAGATTAAATTCCAATGTGTACATAATTAAATATGCACACTATTCTTGTAAAATTCATTAAATTTTGAGCACTTTTGGCTGACATGGTTGACAGTCAGGGTGGATCAGCAGTGTCCAAACTAAATTGTTGCTACGATACACAGATGCCAGATAAAACGTGAGAGATCTCACACACACCCACACACTCACTTACATAGCCATACATACATACATACATACATACATACATACATACATACATACATACACACATACATGCAAACATGCATATAGTAGTAGTAGCTACTAATTAATTAACCTGTTTGACGTTACATTCAACTGGTAATAACCCAAGTGTGGTACATAGATGCAGTATTAACTGTTTTTTTTTCACTGTCTTAAGAATTGCAGGGCTGTCACAGTGTTGCACACGTGAAGTTAGCCTCCACACGGCACAATCAGCATACCCATTGCTCATTCTGAAATTGAATAGACTCAACATTCATAGGTGTCTTTCATGGTTATTCATGCTACCCACAAAATGTGAGCGTTTGTATATGTAATAGCATGGTTTGGAGTGAAATTTGGATAAATCATACGAGTAATGTACCAAGGATGGGGTTAAATTACACGAGGCGAAGCCGAGTGCAATTTACCATCCTTGGTACATTACGAGTATGATTTATCCCAAATTTCACTCCAAACCATGCTATCACATGTTAATCTTATAGCTCCCAACAACAGTGAAATTTCACATAACAACAGTGAAATTTCACATAGCAACAGTGAAATATCAAGAAGAGTGAAATATCAAAATAATTTCATTGCTTCAAATAGGAGTTTACCATTAGCTCTACAATAGCTATGACATTAACATAATATTATGAATTGATTCAAATTGGCCAAGGTAAATAAACAGCTAATATTGCAGGCAAAATTACCAGAAAATAAGTATAAAATGGCCCTACAAACCTGCACCCAGCCAGTGCTTGGACTAGCTAGTGTTCAAACTAAATTGTTGCCACACAGATGCCAGATGCGTGGGACCGGAGATCTCACACACCCATATACGAAAGGTACAATCATGTAGGAGTTTGAGGTTACATTCGATTGTTAATAACCCAGGAGTGGTGAGTATACATACATACATACATACATACATACATACATACATACATACATACATACATACATAAATACATACATAAATACATACATATATACATACATACATACATACATACTTATATATATATGCATACATGCATTTAGTAGTAGTAATTAATCAAGTTAATTGATTAACCTATGGTGACTGTTTCCCAGTAGTCTTTTAGTGAAGAGTTCTGTGAAATTAATTAGGTACATGGAACAACTAGCTGGTTACATGCCTTTTCAGAGAAACCTCTTCCCAGGGTAGGAGAGAGAAACACACAAAAAAAAACTGTGGGAACGCCCACTCCCACCCCCTTCCTGAACAAATCCGGTTATTACAACTCAGTATAGCCTCGTCCCCAGGCTCCCCTCCCACGTGCGGTAAAAGAAAGAAGCCTTACTTTTCCGCACGTGGGAGGGGAGCCTGGGGATAAGACTACATCCCAGCAATTCTGAGCCTTTTCTGGTAAATATTGCATGCAATGAATAAACGATTGCACTTTATGAGTAGCCTGTGAACACCCCCGAGACAAAGATTTATGAAAGTGGAGTCTATCCAATTTCAGTACGAGTAACGGGATGATAATCATGTGGAGGCTAAACTTCGCAAAAGTTGCAAAAAAAAGCCCTCCAACTCTGTTCCAATTTAGCGCTTGGTTAACACTGACAAGTAACAATTACATATGCCTGTTTTGTGCATTACTTCCTTTAACTCCGTGATTTTCGTTTAAGACTTTGAGGTCCACCTGTAACATTCCTATATATAATCATCACCAGGGTCAGGGAGAGGAGGAGGGGGTACTGGTACGTTCACCCCTTCCCACTGAAATACTCATATAAAATATGTAGAACTTATTGGATGTGTGGCCGCCCGACATCGAACAAGTTTGTGCAGTAATTGACCATGCATATCATTAACCATGAATCTCATTAACACATAATTATAGTCGAAGCTCACATTTCGGCACACTTCAGCTGGTTGGTTACTTCAAAGAATTACAGTCACTCCTGGGCCCCCTAACCAAGCTTTGCGATTCGACCAACAGGGGGGCAGAAACATGCCTCCTTGCCCCCATTTATTCTGGAAAAGGAAGAGTGTATGATCATTCATACTCAGGCTCTCAACAAACTCTACCAGTGCCCCTGTACTGCTCCCCCCCCCCCCCCCACCACCACCACAAAAAAAAACAGTAACCTTGTGTCCACTACTATTTACACATGTAAATAATATGAAGTTCAATAAAAGCTAACCATCGAATATTTGACATGTACACCCTCTAAACCCCATCCCAATCCCTGCATACGTAATCCGTTTCAAATTAATTCACTTGCACTAAATACTCCTAGTAATCTATACCTTGGCCTGGGGAGTGGGGGGTGGGGGGGATTGGAGGCTGCTTGGTTTTGGGCCACTTTTGTAATTAATACAGGGAAGACTTTATCTACCTGCATGTCTCCTACATTTAGGTAGCTAGGTAGTGGCTCCAGTTTGCGGAAAACCTATGTCAGTAGTCACTGTGCAATCTGTGAGGCATACGTATCATACGACATGTATGTAGGTACTACATGTGGGAGGTTGAGGTTAAATTCCTGGAGCACTGCCAATAACCAGATGATGACAAAATCTAATATGCTGAATTTCAATTGTGACAGTCCCGTGTAGAAATCAAATATTATTCCATCCCATTTTTTGATCGTGTCACTGCATTCAAAGCACTGTATCCTTGAACTTCCGTCAAGGGCAGAATGTAGACACATCAGATACTGATGTGTTTACTCAGTGTATATGAGCCTGCCCTTAACGAAAATTCAGACATACAGTGCAGTGACATGATCAAAATACGTAATACTCGATTTCTACACAGGACAGCTAAACAATTACAGGTCAAAAAATACCTTATACCTAGCACAGTTAAAAGTGCAGTTTGCAGCCTGAAGTGTTGATATTAAAAACAGTGATATTTCATTATCATTATACATTCTAACCCTCCAAGGGGTGTAACCCACTTCTTGTAGTCACTTCCTGTGATATCCCTCCAGTGAAAATACCTATGCATCTGGCTTACACTTCTTCTAATAATCAGTTACCTAGCAACAAGCACACTATGTTGAAAAGAAGAGAGAGGGGGTACCAATAAAATGGCAGCTATTATAGTAGCTTCGTTCCCAGGCTCCCCTCCCCAGTTTTGATTGCACACTGTAGACAAAAGTTGGGTAGTGGAGCCTGGGAGTGAGGCTAGGCAGCGAGTATAATTACGTATAATAGGCAAAACTCATAATAACTGTACCAACTATGGAAGCCAAGCATTGAAGCTATTAGTTTGGTGAGTCAACTAGGCCTCACCCACTGATTAAATTACATACGTAGATGCCAGGCTCCCACGCCCACAGGGTACAATGTAATATTGTACGTAGTACTTAGCCATTCTCAGAACAGACCCATCAAACAGCACAGAATATTCCACAGAAGGTCTACCTCATCAGAAGACAGTAATCTGACCGTTCCCCTGAGATTAAATTCCAATGTATACATAATTATATTTGCAAACTATTCTTGCAAAACTCATTAAATTTTGAGCATTCTTTTGGCTGACATGGTTGACAGTCAGGGTGGATCAGCAGTGTCCAAACTAAATTGTTGCTACACAGATGCCAGATAAAACGTGAGAGATCTCACACACACCCACACACTCACTTACTTAGCCATACATACATACATACATACATACATACATACATGCAAACATGCATAATAGTAGTAGTAGTAGCTAGTAATTAATTAACCTGTAGTGACTGTTTCCCAGTAGTGGTGTAGGTACTTGTAGTGAAGAGTTCTTTAGAATTAATTAGGTACAGGAATGACTAGTTTGTTACATCCCTTTTCAGAAAAACCTCTTCCCAGGGTAGGAGAGGTAAATTAACACACCAAAAAAAAATTGTTGGAACGCCCACTCCCACCCCCTTCCTATACAAATCAGGTTATTAATGCTCAGTTAGCAATCTGTAGTTATACCACTGCTCAGGGGAGTGGTGAGGATTTTCAGGCTGTATCAACTTATGGTTCTACCTTCACAGTGGACACTGCTAGCATTTGTTGAGAGCCAGAGTATGGGGGTCATGAGAAGAATAGATGAAGGAAGATTAATGTCTCAGATACATTTAGAATTCAAGTCCCCTTTTACATCTTATTGTGCGACCCAGCTTGAAACAAATTTTGAAACGATGGAGTCCGCACCCCCCCCCCCCCTTCAACACCTACATACACACCCAACCTTCTACCCACTGTTTATTGCGTGCTACCCATACGTATGTACCCCCCTCCAAATCCCCAACTCCCCCCCCCCCCCCCCCCTCCACCCAGTCCACATGTGCGCAAAATTTAGAAATTGAAGGGAGATTGAAGTTTGTTAAAAGGTTAAAAAACAGGGCCTAGGGGCCTGGGGACTAGTATTTTTTTTTCATAGAGCATGGTAAGAATCCCATAGAGCGTAGGAAGCTCTAGAAATACAGGAAATGTGTACATATAGTAAATGGCCTAGAGCATGAGCAGCTACGTATATGCTCTAAGCCATACATAGCTGGTATTGGAGGTCCAAGTCATGTACATGTAGATATACATACATATTACGTAATTACAGGGAGGATTTTGGTTTTAACATGTTAGTTCAAAACAGAATTGATCATAGCCAGGTATTCTAACATTATATTATCCAACTGAAGGTTAATTGTACTCAGCTACAGGCCATGAAGGCGTAGTACCCAGTATCGTTACCTACCACCGTCTGGGCAACACAAAACTAAGCTAGCTTGGTCCAATGGGACTGCAAACGTACAGTAGCTGTCACTGTACTAGTGAAATGGTAACGTAATGAAGGAACTTTGGGGGGACCTTTGCCACCCCCCCTCGCCCATTTACAGAGCAGGCAGGTTGCAACAGTATAAGTACGTACACAAACCACACACATACAGTCATGTCAAAACACACACAACAAATAAAATTGAGGGTGTCAAAGCACAAGCAGCAGTATGGTCACCAGTGACATGCACATTAGCTTCGCCATCACCCTGGATCCTTCGATGAATCTGTTGGCCATACTCCTCCAGTCAACACAGAATATATACCATCGATCATCGATACTTCACCAAGTCCGCAACTGCTAAGAAAATAAAAAATTGAAAGAAAAAATTGAAGTGTGTTAAAAGGTTAAAAAAGAGCCTAGGGGGCTGGGGACTGCTTGGTTCGGGGCACTCTTGTATTTGTATTCTTGCATATGCTTTTAACTTCTGGATGGAGGCTCCAGCTAGTTTTGGCAAGACCTCATGATCATCATAAAACTGGAACCAAAGAACTCCTCCTACAGCATTTTTTTGATAGATAAAAGGAATTTTTGGTCCCCCAGGCTCCCCTGACCACATCTTTTTGCCTCATCCAGAAAATTTGTTGAATTTTGCAAAGCTTGTCTTGTAGGGTTAATTGATACCAGTTAGTATGGCTGGGTCTAACAAGTTTTTCTTGTAAAGGAAGACCTGATACAGGACCGATGATTGTATTATCTGTGTAGTGTGGGTGAAAATTGACATGTAGACAGTGCCATGCAGATACAAGCGATTTTAATCAGCTCATGCACCTTGCTTTCTCCCATAGCTGCTACAGTTCATTTCAGGTACATGAAAACACGCACCTACCTAGCTGGACGTCCATCATCGAATAAGACACTTTTATAATAAGTCTTTAGCTAGCTTTGTTCCCAGGCCCACATATGATATGTGTTTCACTTTAGCTATGCTTCAAAGTCTTCAAAGAAAGAAAAGTCTAGCGAACTTCCAAGGATAAATCACTTGCAGCGCTAGCTTGGAAGTTAGACTTTTCCACTTGTAACTTGGGAGTTAGGCCATCATCTCTTTGAGGGTTGTGCTATCACAAGAATTAGTCCCCCACAAAAGTTGTCCCAGGACCAAGTATTTCAACAAAATTAGTCCCCAAATAATTAGGACGTAAATTCTTTCCCTATTAGGTTATACCGTTGTGCACACTTTTGGGCATTTCATGTGGAATGAATTAATTAAAGCATGTAATTCTCTCCCATGAGTAGCTCAAGGTGTAAAAGACATAACTCTTTACCATGAGTAACTCATGGTAATGTTAATGGAATTCTATCCCATGAGTAACTGTTACTAATGGGATTTTTTCCAAAATTTATGTCATTTATACCACAATGGAGATTCCTAGCTGGCAGATCTACGACAGGAGCTTTATTTTCTGGTGTACATTATACCATGACTGGCATAGCTATCTGGATGGAGGTGCTGAGGTGTAGGCCGTATTTTTTGACTTACAAAAAAGTTTTTGACACTGTTCCTCACGACAAACTGAACACATCACCTCATCTCATGGATTTCCACTTATCTATACAACAGATAGTAACAAGTTATTATTTCCAGTCTTGCAGAGTGATATGGACTCATTTGCTTAATGGATAGCTAGCTATGTGATTATAATCTCAACTTCAATGTTCAAAAACGTAAATCACTCTTGTTGTCAAAAAACAGGTGTCAGCATGTTCTTACACTGTCATGGTTGATGGTCAGCCTTTGGAGAATGTACAGTCCCATTAATATCTTGGTGTCCATACCTCTTCAAACCTGTCCTGCAGCAACCATGTTTCCATTGTAGCTATGTCCATGGCCAAGAAGCAATTGCTTTATTTTAATTTCTATCACAACTGCATGTGAAACTACCACATACATTTCATTTGTTACACCGCCGCTAGCTATAGAATACACTGTCCCGTGTGGGATCCTCCCCTGGCAAAAGCCATAGAATCTCTATAGAATTATTCAAAGGTTTGCTACAAAGTTATTCACAAAGGCCTGGCAGGGTGTGGACTATAATCAAAGGCTTTGTATGCTCAAATGGTCTAGTCTTCTTGCCTAGCTCTCCTATCAGCTACAGGTCTAAATTCCCACGTCACAAGGTCACACCTCAAGCTATTATTATTCTTTCTATCAAACCCCTCGCCTATGGAATGAACTACCAGTTGAAGTTTTTTTTAATTCGTCTGTTTCTGTTGCCTCCTTTAAGAGAGCATATTTAACCTTTAGCTAACCATACACTTTCTATATATCCTTAATTCAAGACTAGTGGAGGTAGCAAACACATACTTAGGTCTCATGATCAATTGCATGCACTGCATTACGTGCACATGTACATCCCACCAATAGTTAAATTTTGTGCCTTCTCAAAAAATACTGATCAAAACTTCTACAAGTATGAATATATATCAACACTATGTCATAAAACCTGCAGCTAGCTACATAACATGGGTCTGTTAAGGGGTCGGTTCACAGACCTGAAAACAAAGGAAGGACTAGTTGATTAAATGGCATTAGCTATAGCTACTACATCAGCTTTCTAATAGTAAAGTTCATTGATGAGTTTTCAGTGGATGCTTTCAGGCACCTCAGGGCTTCACAAAGGGATGAATCATCTGCTGCACAGTATTTACAGTTCCCTCTATAGGATGGTTAGATGACAAAGAAGTCAGCGGTTAGTTCTTTCTCTGAATACGAAGTTATTTACTTCCTTTAAATATTTCTGTGCCCTTTTATTGGAAATCTCAATTTGCCGCTATTGGTACCCTCCACAAAAGCCTTTCACTGATTCAAACTGAATTAGAAAATGGGGGGTAATGATAAGCTAATTAGTATAACTTAGTAAGCCACATTTTCCAACTATCATGGGCTAGAATGTTGAATTAATATTACGATTATAAAGAGTATTATGGCAAGAGTAAACATTAGATACCCTCAAGTTCACAAAATAAGGTTTCACAGCACTATTCTCACATAGTGTATCCGTATATTACAAGTCATTACACCCGGCAGGTAAACAGAGGAGAATTCCAATACCACACAGGGGTGACATTACCTTTATCACATTGCCATGGGTCACAGATCTTCTCCCCATTAGGCAGTGTCTCACAGTGGCAGTCGTCATCTTCTTGCAATCCTACATGGCCCCCTTCTATATCCATTTAAAGAAGAATCTCATTATTAAATGGATAACATAATAATGGCAAAAGAATGCTTCATATGGCAGTGACTAATGTTCATTTGTTGGCATGCATGAATTAACTGTTGAATGTGCTGCAGTGACAACCCTACAGAGCATGCATGCAGTCTTCCACAACACAATTTTAAAATCTTGAAGACAATATTTATGGTTTTATTTATAAAAATAATATATGCCCGCAGAATTCGTATCAGCTACACTGTTAGCTAATTCCAATGCCACACAGGGGTGACATTACCTTGGTCACATTGCCATGGGTCACAGATCTTCTCCCCATTAGGCAGTGTCTCACATTTGCAGTCTTCATCCTCTTGCAGTCCCACATGGCCCCCTTCTATATCCATTTAAGGAAGACTCTCATTACTGAATGCATAACAATATCACAGAATAATAATTATTTAGAATTAACTATAAAGTGGATATGTCTGTATGCAGTTACTTCAGCAACAGCGTAGCCTACAGAACATGCACACAGCCCTACCTTCCATAATTCAAATGTCCTGAATAATGCTCTTTTGTTGGTATAATTATATGAATGAACTGTTGATGTGCTGCAGTGACAACCCTGCAGAGCATGCATGCAGTCTTCCACAACACAATGTTAACATCTTGAAGACAATATTTATGTTTTTCAAGAATGGTTACAAAATATATGCCCTCAAAATTCTTATCCGCTACACTGTCAGCTAATTCCCGTACTATTCAGGAGTTGACATTACCTTGGTCACATTGATATGGGTCACAGATCTTCTCCCCATTAGGCAGTGTCTCACAGTGGCAGTCTTCATCCTCTTGCAATCCCACATGACCCCCTTCTATAAGAAAGAATTTCATTATTGAATGCATAACTATAACTATCACAGAATTTATGGATTAACCATAAAGTGGACATATCTGTATGCATAAATTAATACAGTAACAGCTTAGCCCACCGAACATGCACGCAGCTCTATCTGATGCACCCCATAACTCCATACCCAGACCCCTACACATACCACGGTTGCAAAATAAAATTTGGACATGGAAGGCCTGGGTGGGAGGTTAAGCGCCCCACTGATACATGTCAAGTGTTACTGTACACATTATATGGCTGCTCTTTGACAAAATCATAAAACTATGAGTGTAAGACTGCCACATGGGGAACAAGTTTCATAGAAGTTATATTGTTCTCTAGATGTGTATGCCTAGTACATTTACAAGATTCACATTTATTAATTATTTTTTCACCTTTCATGCAGATTAACATTATTGTACCATCCACCTTAGGTGCTAGCTAGAAAACAAAAACAAACTGAATACCTTTGGCATGAAGTAAGTATTTAATACTATGCTAGAACAGTAGTTTGGCATTAGTTTTTATATACCTTCCATCACCAGAGGATTGCAGCTACACAATGGCAGCGGAGAATAAAAGCAAACACCACCTACAGAATACAAATCGGGCTGTAAAATATCTTGATACTGATGTGCACGAGATCTGTTGGGATTTAATAACTTACCAATCTCATTGTAGAATCGGAAGATATGCTCTCTGCCACGAATGTTAATGATGTGTTGGAAGTCAATAACAGGGGCAAAAAAGACTGAGCGAGGACACTGGGGCTCAAATGTATAAACACATGCTGCATATAAGAGATGTATCACTTTTTTAAGTATTCAACTGATAAGAATACAATATTTCATGAAGAATGAGCAAGAAATATACTATAGACTTGTCTGCTACACAGACATACGTACAATGTTGAAAATCACAGAAATAGGCACGGCTGTCAACTGTAGTTCCAGCTCTCCTATAGGAGACTCCAACACACCCTTGTGCAGGGGCTGAGGCATGCCACTGTATCTCTGTTTCAACTGTAAAAAGGGAATACAATTCGATATACATACAATTCCAAGTATCACGTACAGAATAAACCACAGTAGCCATTATAATGTTTGTCACAATATCACGTCACTGATAAGTATTTCTATAGTGTTGCCTTTGCGCCACTTTTGATAGCTTTGTCTATGACAAACAACACACATCTCTAAAAAATCCTTTATCACTCAGTGATCTAGATAGGCCTAAACTCACATAGCAAAATAATAACCAAATCATGTCTGGTGCACCACGTCATTGGAGTATTTCTCTTTAACTTTGATACCTGAATATTTTTAGCATTCAGTGGTACTTTATACAATAAAGAAGTAAGTATACTACAGTGATTCACTGGCATCTGTGTATTTTAAGCAGGGAACTATACAGTGTTGAAGAAGTATAGCAAGTATTTTGTGTATGGTAACTATTACCAAGTCCGGGTTGATTAATAATAACAAGTAGTTGTGCTCACTTCGCTCGCTACAGCTAGCTACTTGCTTCGCGTGCTCAGAGCCCACAACCCTGGAGGCATCTGTCAGGCCATAGGTCGAAGCACAGACAATATATCCATTGGTGAAGTCGCTTGTTTCAGCTTCTTGCTTCGTTCGCAACTCTCCGTGGTGTCTGTCAGGCTGTAGGTCAAAGTCACTTACTTTGCTCATAACTATCTGTGGTGTCTGTCAGGCTGTACATAGATCGAAGTTGAAGTCAAAGTAGAGGTCAGGGTGAAGTCGCTTGTTTCAGCTTCTTGCTTCGTTCGCAACTCTCCGTGGTGTCTGTCAGGCTGTAGGTCAAAGTCACTTACTTTGCTCATAACTATCTGTGGTGTCTGTCAGGCTGTACATAGATCGAAGTTGAAGTCAAAGTAGAGGTCAGGGTGAAGTCGCTTGTTTCAGCTTCTTGCTTCGTTCGCAACTCTCCGTGGTGTCTGTCAGGCTGTAGGTCAAAGTCACTTACTTTGCTCATAACTATCTGTGGTGTCTGTCAGGCTGTACATAGATCGAAGTTGAAGTCAAAGTAGAGGTCAGGACCATTAAAGGACTTCTTGCGTATTCTCGCACAATGGCACATGATTAGGCAACATTACGTCCAGACAGACAGACAGACAGAACGAAGATTTAGGTATTGATAATATATTGATCCAAATAATGGGTACTAATAATTTAAAGCTCACTTGAAATCAACAGAATGCTCTAAAAATGATTCGTTAACTCACTTATCTCATTCTCGTCATGTAGTGGCATATTCTGTGCCAGTGGAAAGGCTGCAGATTAAATATTATAAGCTGTTGGTAAAATCACATGTAATGCGAAGAATTATTAATATTAGTATACCTAAGCCACAAAAATGATATTATTAGCTTCTGCCAACTTCCTGCCAAAACAGGAAGTGAGAGGACAGAAAATTTCATTATTTGCTCTGCATGCTGGTAGACAATGTTATTCAGCAAAAACAACTGTTCCCACAAAGATCCAATACCAAGTTTATATTGTATACAGAGCTAGTTAGCCACTAAGGCTATGGACTGGTTGTTGAAACTATTGTTGAAATACAATTCTGAATGCTTTCATTTGTGCAAATGGAAAAACAATTGTAGCAAGTATATATCGATTATAGGAAAATTTGTCATTTTTTTCTATATATCGATTATAGAAAAAATTGGCAATTTTTTCACCTGTTATAATGAATTTGAGCAAAAAAATACTATTTATAAGGAGAAATAACAACAGCTGTATCTATAAACTCACTTGGCGGACATCCACACTGTTGAAGCATGCTGAACCAGCAGACTTGACCTGAAACAGGTTTATGCAGCTTGTTTAAGTTGAGCAACAATAGAGAATTAAATAGCTGTAGAGGCAACATTTATACGTACCACGATTGACAAAGAACAGAAATACATGCTCCCTGCCACGAACATTTATAACCCTTCGGAAGTCTTCTCGTGCAAACAGAGCAGCCTGACCACATTCTGGTTGTGTTGTCAAAATACATGCACCTGTATGTGTGGATTGTGATACAAAGGATAGTAAAAATTATAAAGAAGTGATTATATTTGCAATTGTGATTTGCTTGTGGCATAATAAACATAAATGCAATTACACACTACATAATTATATTAAATGAACTCACCAGACGGTGCATCACAGATCTGGGCACGACTAGGAACACCAGATCCAGGAGCCGTATAGGCAACTTCAACACATCCCATTTGTGGAGCAGTTACATCCCATTGCACCTCTGCAGAAGGAGCTGCAGAAGAGAGGGCAAAGAGAGTGCAGAGCACAGCAATGCAGCTTGCAGTGGTCATCCTTGTAACACTACTTAGAGACACAGTTGTAAGAGTGATAACGGAAAATCTCGAGAACCCCAAGTAGCAAATATTGCACTTGACTATTTCTGCTCATGTAAGTATCCACTACAGCTCTGCTTTTATATACAAGCCAGGAGCCTCTGTGTGTGTGTGTGTGTGTGTGTGTGTGTGTGTGTGGTAGAAACATGATAGCTGACCTACCCGTATAGTACATTCCACACCTAATGTAGTCACCTCTAATGATATTCACAAGTTATTCTTGGTAATATCAGATTTCTGTATAGCTTGTGGGAAACCTACATGCATGCATCATGATAATTCATTAATACATTTCATAATCAGTGTACCCATTTCTTAAGAATCTTATCTCCAAGGGAGACCTAAATTAACAGAAGTTAATGACGCGAATAAAATTGAGTTCACTGAGTATGCAGGTAGGAGTAGGCCTAAAATAGTGAAATTTGTTCCTTTTGGCTAATTCTAGTAGGAAGCAATCACCCACGTTGAGGCCTATAACTCCTACCTGCATACTCACGCATCTTAAAGTTAGTTAACCTCTAAGTAGTCTAAACAACAGCATTTTCTTCACACCACTGCTATATACAAATGTACGATATAAAGCGGTGGCTTTGGGTATGCTTTACAGCAGGATACCTTCGCAGATACAACCCTTTAGAAGAAAAATTTTAATATTTACATCGACTAGAAACCTCACTGACCACATCCCTCAGTTACCACATTACAGAACAGTAACAGTACAGCCTAAAAACCTAAAAGCGTATACTGCTGTAGCTAGCTATCAAAGAATTTATAGCTATGCTATAGGCTCGGATCCTTTCTCTGCCGATGTATGAGATGATCACTAGTACTACGAGCTGCTTTGCTGTTAACTGTGAACTTGGTGGATGTTGGGTTTTTGTCAACCAAGGGATTTCAATGACTCTGCAAGGGTCACACAAATTACCCTGCTACAAAGTCCTAACTCAGCAATTTGATAATGGTTTCTCATTACTGCCAACCATACCTTAGTAACAACAAATTATGCATGCTACTGCTATTGCTAGGTACTGACGTGTGTATTAACAGTGTGGGGTAACAAGAACTAAAAATGAGGAATCCAGCTAAGCTTCTACTATATAGTTTCGTCATACTAATCAACAGGAGTACCATACCAACTGCAATTATTCATCATACAAATAATCCCACTGTGATCATTGAATGGATATTTTGATAGCTGAGGCATGCTCTCATCTGTTGAACTCAATTGTCTGTTGAACTCAATTGTCAGCTTCAGACCTAAGGCTATGGCATATTGCTTCTAATATTAGTTACTCGTATGAAAGCTGTGCAATGCTGTACATGCGACCTCAGGACTACCTACTATGCTCTGTCATTGGGAGTCTGTCATAGTAAGTACTAGCTACATACGTTTGATCGGTGAGTTACAATTGTAGAAGCAAATTACATTCCACTGCCAATAAGGTGTGGGATATGAATTTCATTATCGTGACTGTTTCCCAGTAGAGGTGAGGTTTAGTATAATACTCTTGTCAGAGTAGTAAAATTAATGAGACATGTTCATTAAACAGCTCTAGGAAAATCTAGGGTAGTCGGAGGCATGCCCTACATAATCATACACGTAGGCATACTTCATACTTTACTCATTTTTTCACTGGAAGTCTGCTGCAGTGAGGACTGCAGTAGTATTTGATGGGTGAGTAACAGACCAGCTGAGAGGTGTAAGGAGATCAAAGGTACATTCCACTGCCAATTGCCCATGATTATGAATTCCATTATGGTGACTTTCCCAGTAGAGGTGGTTCATATGATATTCTAGTCATGGATAGCTGGGTAGTAAAATCATAGATAATTATCCATATGATCATGATAAAATGAGACATTTTAATTAAACAGCTGTCGAGAATTCTAGAGTAGTCGGAGGCATGCCCTCCATCCAAGGAGTGTAACTATACTCCCAGGCATACTTTACATTCTTTTCACTGGAAGTCTGCTGTAGTGAGTACTACAGTAGTATTTGATGGGAGGGTAAGTTAACAGACCAGGTGCAGAATCCATGAGGCATAAGGAGATCAAAGGTACACTGCCCATTACCCACGGTTTGGTGTATGGAACTTCAAGAAATATTTCTAACAGGCCACCTGGGTAGTGAAATGAGACGTGTTCATGCAAATGATGTATGTATAGCTGGCTTAACAGGTCAATTACTGTTTGTTAAATAGGGTGCTCTAGATAGAAACAAGAAAAAAGTGTCATAGACCACTTTTTTTTTTACAGGTATTAGTGCTTTTAAATTTAAGTCTGAGTTTCAATGTGTCTGCCAGGGTCACGGCCCAATGGGGAGCAGCCTTCCCTAGGGGAAGATCACATAGTCCAATGGGCATATGTGGGCATTTATTAAGGAGTACGACATACATATATACTATTACATACATACATACATACATACATACATACATACATACATACATACATACATACATACATACATACATGCAAATAGTAGTATTAATTAATCAACCCTGCGGTGACTGTTTCCCAGTACTGAGCAGTAGCGGTTATTAAGTACATACAAGGAAGGACTAGCTTGTTATATTACAGAAACCTTTTCTCACGGGAGGGGGAGGGAATAAAGCCACACCAAAAACAATCTTCCCAAACCAATGAGTTCATTTATTCTGAGGCCATTTATACCCTTTTCTGGTAATTTTGCCCAAAATATTAGCTGTTTAATTAGGTACCTTGTTCGAAATTTCTCATATTCACAAGTAGAAAGAATTTATGCTAATATGTATGAACATTCACATCGCATGTGCAAAACCTGTTAGTTTTGCCACTGCCGCCCATTTGAAATATACACCCTCTAAACCCCATCCCAATCCCCTGCATAATCCCTTTCAAATTAACTCACTTACACTAAATACTCCTAGTAATCTATACCTTGGTGTGGGGGGTGGGGGGGGGGGGGGGTTGCTTGGTTTGTGGCCACTCTTATAACCGATACAGGGAAGACTTTAGCTACATACATGTCTCCTGCACGTAGGTACCTAGGTAGTGGTCTGTGAGGTATACGTATGTATGTAGGTACCACGTGTGGGAGGGTGAGGATAAATTCCTGGACCACTGCCAATAACCGGATGAATTAAAATAATGTTTCCTAATGGACAGGGTTGTACAGAAGGTAAGTCCTATTACTTATATGTACTTCCCTAACAAATCAAAATCTAATATGTTGAATTTCAATTGTGACAGTCCCGTGTAGAAATTTAATATTATTCCGTCCCATATTTTGATCGTGTGACTGCATTCAAAGCACTGTATCCCTGAATTTCCGTTAAGGGTAGGACTCATGCACATAATGTAGACGTGTCAGATTTTGTTGCGTTTACGCAGCTCATGTAAGCCCCGCCCTAAACGGAAATTTTGAGATACAGCGCAGTGACACAGGCAAAATACACAACGGAATAATACTCGATTTCTACACAGGACAGCCACAATTACAGGTCACAAAATGCCTTATATCTAAAAATCAGGGTCACGCTAATCACACTAGCAGCAAGCACACTATGTTAAAAAGGAGGGGGAGGGAAGATGGCAGTTATAGTAGCTTCGTTCCCAGGCTACCCTCCCCAGCTTTGATTGCACTGTGTAGGTGGAGTGGAGCCAGGGTACGAGGCTAGACATCGAGCATAATTATAATAGGCAAAACTCACAATAACTGTACCAACTATGGAAGCCAAGTATTGAAGCTATTAGTTTGGTGAGGTCTCCCCCCCCCCCCACAGGGTACAATGTACAGTGTATGTAGTACTTAGCCATTCTCAGAATAGACCCATCAAACAGCACAGACTATTCCACAGAAAGACTACCTCATCAGAAGACAGTAATCTGATCCTTCCTCTGAGATTAAATTCCAAATTTTGTGTACTCTTTTGGGCATGAATGTCGCAGTGTTGCACATGTGAAGTGTAGCCTCCACATGACACCATCAGCATACCCATTGCTCATTCTGAAATTGAATAGACTCAACATTCATAGGTGTCTTTCATGGGTTCTTCTTGCTACTCACAAGTTAATTAATTAACCTGTGGTGACTGTTTCCCAGTAGTGTTTTAGTGAAGAGTTCTGTGAAATTAATTACGTACATGGAACGACATACATACATACATACATACATACATACATACATATATACATACATACATACATACATACATATATACATACATACATACATACATACATACATACATACATACATACATACGTACATACATACATACATATTATTATTATTATTGTATACACACCTACAAAGATACAGCAAAGTGAAAATGTATGTATGTCTGTAGTAGATTATTGGAATTTTGTGCCAGCTGTAATCCTATGTCTGGCTGCATTCCTGAGTGGTCCAATTTGCTAAGTTCTCTGAATCTACGCTCCATCTTGGACCTCTGACAGCCAACGTACTCACAAAAGCCAGAAGATTTCAACTCTCCAACCAGACAAATCTGTCACACATTAATGAATGCCCACATGTAGGCATGGCCATTTCCTATACATATGCGTGTAAGAAGCTCTTTATAATGCATGAATTATTTTACGCAGTCAGTACTGCTTAGTCATTCAACATGTAT
Organism: Phakellia ventilabrum; assembly: GCA_963921505.1. NCBI lineage: Eukaryota > Metazoa > Porifera > Demospongiae > Axinellida > Axinellidae > Phakellia > Phakellia ventilabrum. The sequence continues at coordinate 5,085,487 of OY997386.1, read as the reverse complement.
CGTTATGGTTGGTGGGCCAGTAACCTTGACTCAGCTGGTTTTTATATATCCGATTCATTAATGTGTTGTCTCAGTACAGGCTGTGGCTATAGTAAAAGCCAATTAGACATGCCTGTTTTGTGCAGGGCTTTCTTTCACTCAATAATTTGCACTTAAGACTTTGAGCTCCACCTGTAACATCATGGCCGTAGCAAGCGGTCCGGCCGGTCCGACCGGTCCGGTTTTGGCCGGACCAGTTTTCGGCAGATAATTTTCGGAATTGCGCATGCGCAGAAGTATAACGTCACGTTACTGTGCCATGATAGCTACTTGAAGTTTGCAGACCCATTAGACCAAAGTACGTCAAGCTAGCTTAGTTTCGCGTTGCCTAGGCAGCGAAAAAGTGGTAGATATCGATGATACGTCTGTTTTGGCAAGCTAACTGGAAGCGCACTACGAAATTGCCGAGCCAGCACTTCGCTCCACGGCTGCATTTTGCTTGAACTGACCCATTGCTGAGTACAACCTCCAGTTGGATAATTTATGTAAAAACGTCTGGCTAAATTTTAGATATGAAATATCTTGAACTAGCATGTTAAATTTTGTTGACTATTTGCACTGTATGCATGCATGAAAAGATGCCTCAGAAGGCCTCAGAAAGCGCCTCGGAGCACCTAAAATCTCAAAATATTCTGGGGGGGCATGCCCCCAGACCCCCCTAGAAAGAGTGGCCTAACACCCACCAAATGCTAAAATATTAAGGGAAACTGACCATGCCCCCTGGCCGGATCACTTCAAAACTGCTTGCTACGGCCCTGAACATTCCTATAATTATCGCCAGGATCGGGGGAGGAGGAGGGGGTTAGGGTACGTGCACCCCCTCCCACTGCACTGCTCATGTAAAATATGTAGAGCTTATTGAATGTGTGGCCGCCCGACATCGGACAAGTCTGTGCAGTAATTGACCATGCATACCTGTCCATTAACCCATCCATGAATCTCTTTAATACATAATTATAGTTGAAGATCACATTTCACCACACTTCAGCCTGGCTGGTCACTTACAGTCACTCCTGGCCCCGGGGGGGATTGGAGGCTGCTTGGTTTTGGGCCACTCTTATAATTGATACAGGGAAGACTTTAGCTACCTGCATGTCTCCTACATGTAGGTAGCAAGGTAGTGGCTCCAGTTTGCGGAAAACCTATGTCAGTAGTCACTGTGCAATCTGTGAGGCATACGTATCATATGACATGTATGTCGGTACCACACGTGGGAGATTGAGGTTAAATTCCCGGAGCACTGCCAATAACCAGATGATGAATTGAATACAAAATCTAATATGCTAAAGTTCAATTGTGACAGTCCCGTGTAGAAATCAAATATTATTCCCTTTTCGATCATGTCACTGCATTCAAAGCACTGCATCCTTGAACTTCCGTTAAGGGCAGAATGTAGACACATCAGATATTGATGTTTTTATGCAGTGAAGCCCGCCCTTAACGGAAATTCAGAGATGCAGCGCAGTGACACGGGCAAAATACGCAATGGAATAATACTCGATTTCTACACAGGATAGCCACAATTACAGGTCAAAAAAATACCTTATATCTAGCACAGTTGAAAGTGCAGTTTGCAGCCTGAAGCGTTGATATTAAAAACAGTGATATTTCAGTTTCATTATACATTCTAACCCTCCAAGGGGCGTAACCCACTTCTTGTAATCACTTCCTGTGATATCACGTAAATTAATTCCCTCCAGTGAAAATACATATGCATCTGGCTTACACTTCTTCTAATAATCAGTTACCTAGCAACAAGCACACCGTGTTGAAAAGAAGAGAGAGGGGTACCAATAAAATGGCAGCTATAGTAGCTTCGTTCCCAGGCTCCCCTCCCCAGCTTTGATTGCACACTGTAGACAAAAGTTGGGTAGTGGAGCCAGGGAACGAAGCTAGACATTGAGCATAATTATAATAGGCAAAACTCACACTAACTGTACCAACTATGGAAGCCAAGTATTGGAGTTATTAGTTTGGTGAGACAACTAGGCCTCACCCACTGATCAAATTACATATGTAGATGCCAGATGGAGTGTGAGAGGTCTCCCACGACCACAGGGTACAATGTACAGTGTATGTAGTACTTAGCCATTCTCAGAATAAACCCAACAAACAGCACAGGGTATTACACAGGAATTAAGTCTACCTCATCACAAGACAGTAATCTGACACTTATGTAGATATACACACATTTAGAATTGCTACCAAAATTTAATACTGACCTCTGAGAATTCAAGTCCCCTTTTACATCTTATTGTGCCACCCAGCTTGAAACAAATTTTGAAACAATGGAGTCTGCACCCCCCCCCCCTTCAACACATACATACACACCCAACCTTCTTCCCACTGTTTATTGCGTGCTACATACGTATGTACCCCCCCTCCCAATCCCCAACCCCCCCCTCCACCCAGTCCACATGTGTGAAAAAATTTGAAATTGAAGGGAGATCGAAGTTTGTTAAAAAGGTTAAAAAAAGGCCCTAGGGGCCTGGGGACTAGTATTTTTTTCATAGAGCATGGTAGGAATCTCATAGAGCATAGGAAGCTCTAGAAATACAGGAAATGTGTACATATAATAGGCAGCTATATGCTCTAAGCCATACATAGCTAGTATTTGAGGTCTAAGTCATGTACATGTGGATATACACACATATTATGTAATTAAAGTTGCTTACTTCACATTCCATGTGCCAGATAATTGTGAGAGTTACAGAACAGGGTCAGTCAATGTATCTGTGAACCATCTTCGTCACATGGCGAGGTGCACTACAGAAGTGTGTGGCCTAGGGATGAGGATAGCACATGCAATAAGTCTACAGGACTGCTGAGAGGATTTTGGAGGCCCTGGGCAAATCTAAAAAGTGGAGTCTCTATTGGCATTTGGTGGGCATTCACCCACCCTCCCTAGGGGGACCCCCCCGCCCTAGAAAATGTTGGGATTTTAGGTGCTCTGAGGTGCATCTTTTCTAAGCATGCATACAGTGCAAATAGCTAGTTATCAAAAATTTTAACATGTTTAGTTCAAAACAGAATTGATCATAGCCAGGTATTTTAACATTATACAAGCATAAAAAAACATTTTCAAAAAATGTAAAAAGATGTAGGGATGGAAGTACCAAAAAGCACTGAAACAAGGTGTAGGGATAGCAGAATCACAAAGTTAAACATACATAGCCCCATCCCTACATCTTTTTCACATGTTACGGCATGCAGCACGGTTGCACTGATCTATACAGTTTGTCATGTGTTGTATCAAGCTGCGCTGGAGATGCCTTCCATACCGATTGTATTCATAGCCCTTGTAATAAAATTAGAGTTATTTATGTTGCAGTTAACATGTGAAAAAGATGTAGGATTTTTTAAATTATTAAAAGATGTAGGGATTTTTTATATTATTAAAATGGCGACCAACTGCAGAGCGAGTGCATTGTGTATCGCATTCGAGTTTCGTTTTATAGTTATGAAGATGCTATGTTGTCGTGGACCTGCACGCTGAAACGTGCGTTTCTTTGATGCTAAAACCACGGTGATTGCTTGAACCAAATTTGAGTTAGCCTCACTGAAAAACAACAACAAAAACAACAAGATGAACAATTTGGTAGTCTAGCTACCTTCCGCATTTCCAGTTTAGCGATGCTTTTTGGCAACTTTGAGAGTCTTGTTGGTTGCAGAAACACCCGAATATGAAGGTTAGGTGCCTGTAAAAGCTTATATGTTATTTTTAGCAGAGATTTGGAAGCTTTTGTGCCTGTAAAAGCTTATATGTTATTTTTAGCAGAGATTTGGAAGCTTTTGTTTTGTATTACGTAATGGGCCTTGTCGGTGCCATCCCTACATAGAGAGTCGACCGACTCTCTGATTATCCAACTGAAGGTTAATTGTACTCAGCTGTGACAGGTCATGAAGGCATAGTACCTGGTATCGTTACCTACCACCGTCTGGGCAACACAAAACTAAGCTAGCTTGGTCCAATGGGACTGCAAACGTACAGTAGCTGTCACTATGCTAGTGAAATGGTAACGGGTCAAAGTGTCCCTTTGCCCCCCCCCCCCCCCCCCCCCCCCCGTATCTTTTCATTATAGCCTGAAACTTGCCCAATTACAGAGCAGGCAGGTTGCAACAGTATAAGTAGGGCTGTACATACACAAACCACACACATACAGTCATGTCAAGTACACACCACAAATAAAATTGAGGGTGTCAAAGCACAAGCAGCAGTATGGTCACCACTGACAAACAACATGCACATTAGCTTCACCATCACCCTGGATCCTTCGATGAATCCATTGGCCGTCACTCCTCCAGTCAACACAGAATATATATCATCGATACTTCACCAAGTCCGCAACTGCTAAGAAAATAAAAAATTGAAGGAAAACTGAAATGTGTTAAATGGTTTAAATAAAAAGAGCCTAGGGGGCTGGGGACTGCTTGGTTCGGGGCACTCTTGTATTTGTATTCCTGTTTAACTTCTGGATGGAGGCTCCATCTAGTTTTGGCAAGACCTCATCATAAAATGGGAACCAAAGAACTCCTCCTGCAGCTATTTTTTGATAGATAAAAGGATTTTTTGTTCCCCCAGGCTCCCCTGACCACATCTTTTTGCCTCATCCAGAGAATTTGTTGAATTTTGCAAAGCCTGTCTTATAGGCTTAATAGATAGCAGTTAGTATGGCTGGGTCTAACAAGTTTTTCTTGTAAACAAAGACCTGATACAGGACCGATGATTGTAGTATCTGTGTAGTGTGGGTCAAAATTGACATGTAGACAGTGCCATGCAGATACAAGTGATTTTGATCAGCTCATGCACCTTGCTTCCTCCCATAGCTACTACAGCTCATTTCAGGTACATGAAAACACACACCTAGCTGGACGTCCATCATCAAATAAGCCATTTTTATAATAAGTCTTTAGCTAGCTTTGTTCCCAGGCCCACATATGATATGTGTTTCACTTTAGCTATGCTTCAAATTCTTCAAAGAAAGAAAAGTCTAGCGAGCTTCCAAGGATAAATCACTTGCAGCGCTAGCTTGGAAGTTAGACTTTTCCACTTGTAACTTGGGAGTTAGGCCATCCTCTCTTTGAGGGTTGTGCTGTCACAAGAATTCGTCCCCCACAAAAGTTGTCCCAGAACCAAGTATTTCAACAAAATTAGTCCCCGGACGTAAATTCTTTCCCTATTAGGTTATACCGTTGTACACACTTTTGGGCATTTCATGTGGAATGAATTAATTAAAGCATGTAATTCTCTCCCATGAGTAGCTCAAGGTGTAAAAGATGTAACTCTTTACCATGAGTAACTCATGGTAATGTTAATGGAATTCTATCCCATGAGTAACTGTTACTAATGGGATTTTTTTCCAAAATTTATGTCATTTATACCACAATGGAGATTCCTAGCTGGCAGATCTACGACAGGAGCTTTATTTTCTGGTGTGCATTATACCATGACTGGCATAGCTAACTGGATGGAGGTGCTGAGGTGTAGGCCGTATTTTTTGACTTGCAAAAAAGTCTTTCACACTGTTCCTCATGACAAACTGAACACATCACCTCATCTCATGGATTTCCACTTATCTATACAACAGATAGTAACAAGTTATTATTTCCAGTCTTGCAGAGTGATATGGACTCATTTGCTTAATGGATAGCTAGCTATCTGATTATAATCTCAACTTCAATGTTCAAAAACGTAAATCACTCTTGTTGTCAAAAAACAGGTGTCAGCATGTTCTTACACTGTCATGGTTGATGGTCAGCCTTTGGAGAATGTACAGTCCCATTAATATCTTGGTGTCCATACCTCTTCAAACCTGTCCTGCAGCAACCATATTTCCATTGTAGCTATGTTCCATGGCCAAGAAGCAATTGCTTTATTTTAATTTCTATCACAACTGCATGTGAAACTACCACATACATTTCATTTGTTACACCGCCGTTAGCTATAGAATACACTGTCCCGTGTGGGATCCTCCCCTGGCAAAAGCCATAGAATCTCTATAGAATTATTCAAAGGTTTGCTACAAAGTTATTCACAAAGGCCTGGCAGGGTGTGGACTATAATCAAAGGCTTTGTATGCTCAAATGGTCTAGTCTTCTTGCCTAGCTCTCCTATCAGCTACAGGTCTAAATTCCCAAGTCACAAGGTCACACCTCAAGCTATTATTATTCTTTCTATCAAACCCCTCGCCTATGGAATGAACTACCAGTTGAAGTTTTATTTTAATTCGTCTGTTTCTGTTGCCTCCTTTAAGAGAGCATATTTAACCTTTAGCTAACCATACACTTTCTATATGTCCTTAATTCAACACTAGTGGAAGTAGCAAACACATACTTAGGTCTCATGATCAATTGCATGCACTGCATTACGTGCACATGTACATCCCACCAATAGTTAAATTTTGTGCCTTCTCAAAAAATACTGATCAAAACTTCTACAAGTATGAATATATATCAACACTATGTCATAAAACCTGCAGCTAGCTACATAACATGAGTCTGTTAAGGGGTCGGTTCACAGACCTCAAAACAAAGGAAGGACTAGTTGATTAAATGGCATTTGCTATAGCTACTACATCAGCTTTCTAATAGTAAAGTTCATTGATGAGTTTTCAGTGGATGCTTTCAGGCACCTCAGGGCTTCACAAAGGGATGAATCATCTGCTGCAAAGTATTTACAGTTCCCTCTATAGGATGGTTAGATGACAAAGAAGTCAGCGGTTAGTTCTTTCTCTGAATACGAAGTTATTTACTTCCTTTAAATATTTCTGTGCCCTTTTATTGGAAATCTCAATTTGCTGCCATTGGTACCCTCCACAAAAGCCTTTCACTGATTCAAACTGAATTAGAAAATGGGGGGTAATGATAAGCTAATTAGTATAACTTAGTAAGCCACATTTTCCAACTATCATGGGCTAGAATGTTGAATTAATATTACGATTATAAAGAGTATTATGGCAAGAATAAACATTAGATACCCTCAAGTTCACAAAATAAGGTTTCACAGCACTATTCTCACATAGTGTATCCGTATATTACAAGTCATTACACCCGGCAGGTACACAGAGGAGAATTCCAATACCACACAGGGGTGACATTACCTTTATCACATTGCCATGGGTCACAGATCTTCTCCCCATTAGGCAGTGTCTCACAGTGGCAGTCGTCATCCTCTTGCAATCCTACATGGCCCCCTTCTATATCCATTTAAAGAAGAATCTCATTATTGAATGGATAACATAATAATGGCAAAAGAATGCTTCATATGGAAGTGACTAATGTTCATTTGTTGGCATGCATGAATTAACTGTTGAATGTGCTGCAGTGACAACCCTACAGAGCATGCATGCAGTCTTCCACAACACAATTTTAAAATCTTGAAGACAATATTTATGTTATAAAAATAATATATGCCCGCAGAATTCGTATCAGCTACACTGTTAGCTAATTCCAATGCCACACAGAGGTGACATTACCTTGGTCACATTGCCATGGGTCACAGATCTTCTCCCCATTAGGCAGTGTCTCACATTTGCAGTCTTCATCCTCTTGCAGTCCCACATGGCCCCCTTCTATATCCATTTAAGGAAGACTCTCATTAATGAATGCATAACAATATCACAGAATAAAAATTATTTAGAATTAACTATAAAGTAGATATGTCTGTATGCAGTTACTTCAGCAACAGCGTAGCCTACAGAACATGCACACAGCCCTACCTTCCATAATTCAAATGTCCTGAATAATGCTCTTTTGTTGGTATAATTATATGAATGAACTGTTGATGTGTTGCAGTGAGAACCCTGCAGAGCATGCATGCAGTCTTCCACAACACAATGTTAACATCTTGAAGACAATATTTATGTTTTTCAAGAATGGTTACAAAATATATGCCCTCAAAATTCTTATCCGCTACACTGTCAGCTAATTCCCGTACTATTCAGGAGTTGACATTACCTTGGTCACATTGATATGGGTCACAGATCTTCTCCCCATTAGGCAGTGTCTCACAGTGGCAGTCTTCATCCTCTTGCAATCCCACATGACCCCCTTCTATAAGAAAGAATTATTGAATGCATAACTATAACTATCACAGAATTTATGGATTAACCATAAAGTGGACATATATGTATGCATAAATTAATACAGTAACAGCTTAGCCCACCGAACATGCACGCAGCCGTATCTGATGTACCCCATAACTTCATACCCAGACCCCTACACATACCAAATTAAATTTTATCTCATAACCACGGTTGCAAAATAAACTTTGGACGTGGAAGGCCTGGGTGCGAGGTTAAGCGCCCCACTGATACATGTCAAGTATCACTGTACACATTATATGGCTGCTCTTTGATAAAATCATAAAATTATGAGTGTAAGACTGCCACATGGGGAACAAGTTTCATAGAAGTTATATTGTTCTCTAGATGTGTATGCCTAGTACATTTACAAGATTCACATTTATTTTTACCTTTCATGCAGATTAACATTATTGCACCATCCACCTTAGGTGCTAGCTAGAAAACAAAAACAAACTGAATACCTTTGGCATGAATTAAGTATTTAATACTATGCTAGAACAGTAGTTTGGCATTAGTTTTTATATACCTTCCATCACCAGAGGATTGCAGCGACACAATGGCAGCGGAGAATAAAAGCAAACACCACCTACAGAATACAAATCGGGCTGTAAAATATCTTGATACTGATGTGCACGAGATCTGTTGGGATTTAATAACTTACCAATCTCATTGTAGAATCGGAAGATATGCTCTCTGCCACGAATGTTAATGATGCGTTGGAAGTCAATAACAGGGGCAAAAAAGACTGAGCGAGGACACTGGGGCTCAAATGTATAAACACATGCTGCATATAAGAGATGTATCACTTTTTTAAGTACTCAACTGATAAGAATACAATATTTCATGAAGAATGAGCAAGAAATATACTATAGACTTGTCTGCCACACAGACATACGTACAACGTTGAAAATCACAGAACAAGGCACGGCTGTCAACTCTAGTTCCAGCTCTCCTATAGGAGACTCCAACACACCCTTGTGCAGGAGCTGAGGCATGCCACTGTATCTCTGTTTCAACTGTAAAAAGGGAATACAATTAGATATACATACAATTCCAAGTATCACGTACAGAATAAACCACAGTAGCCATTATAATGTTTGTCACAATATCATGTCACTGATAAGTATTTCTATAGTGTTGCCTTTGTGCCACTTTTGATAGCTTTGTCTATGACAAACAACACACATCTCTAAAAAATCCTTTATCACTCAGTGATCTAGATAGGCCAAAACTCACATAGCAAAATAATACCCACATCATATCTGGTGCACCACGTCATTGGAGTATTTCTCTTTAACTTTGATACCTGAATATTTTTAGCATTCAGTGGTACTTTATACAATAAAGAAGTAAGTATACTACAGTGACTCACTGGCATCTGTGTATTTTAAGCAGGGAACTATACAGTGTTGAAGAAGTATAGCAAGCATTTTGTGTATGGTAACTATTACCAAGTCCGGGTTGATTAATAATAACAAGTAGTTGTGCTCACTTCGCTCGCTACAGCTAGCTACTTGCTTCGCGTGCTCAGAGCCCACAACCCTGGAGGCATCTGTCAGGCCATAGGTCGAAGCACAGACAATATATCCATTGGTGAAGTCGCTTGTTTCAGCTTCTTGCTTCGTTCGCAACTCTCCGTGGTGTCTGGCAGGCTGTAGGTCAAAGTCACTTACTTTGCTCATAACTATCTGTGGTGTCTGTCAGGCTGTACATAGATCGAAGTTGAAGTCAAAGTAGAGGTCAGGACCATTAAAGGACTTCTTGCGTATTCTCGCACAATGGCACACGATTAGGCAACATTACGTCCAGACAGACAGACAGACAGAACGAAGATTTAGGTATTGATAATATATTGATCCAAATAATGGGTACTAATAATTTAAAGCTCACTTAAAATCAATAGAATGCTCTAAAAATGATTCGTTAACTCACTTATCTCATTCTCGTCATGTAGTGGCATATTCTGTGCCAGTGGAAAGGCTGCAGATTAAATATTATAAGCTGTTGGTAAAATCACATGTAATGCGAAGAATTATTAATATTAGTATACCTAAGCCACAAAAATGACATTATTAGCTTCTGCCAACTTCCTGCCAAAACAGGAAGTGAGAGGACAGAAAATTTCATTATTTGCTCTGCATGCTGGTAGACAATGTTATTCAGCAAAAACAACTGTTCCCACAAAGATCCAATACCAGGTTTATATTGTATACAGAGCTAGTTAGCCACTAAGGCTATGGACTGGTTGTTGAAACTATTGTTGCTATACAATTCTGAATGCTTTCATTTGTGCAAATAGAAAAACAATTGTAGCAAGTATATATCGATTATAGAAAAATTTGTCATTTTTTTCTATATATCGATTATAGAAAAAATTGACAATTTTTTCACCTGTTATAATGAATTTGAGCAAAAAAATACTATTTATAAGGAGAAATAACAACAGCTGTATCTATAAACTCACTTGGCGGACATCCACACTGTTGAAGCATGCTGAACCAGCAGACTTGACCTGAAACAGGTTTATGCAGCTTGTTTAAGTTGAGCAACAATAGAGAATTAAATAGCTGTAGAGGCAACATTTATACGTACCACGATTGACAAAGAACAGAAATACATGCTCCCTGCCACGAACATTTATAACCCTTCGGAAGTCTTCCCGTGCAAACATAGCAGCCTGACCACATTCTGGTTGTGTTGTCAAAATACATGCACCTGTATGTGTGGATTGTGATACAAAGGATAGTAAAAATTATAAAGAAGTGATTATATTTGCAATTGTGATTTGCATATGGCATAATAAACATAAATGCAACTACACATTACATAATTATATTAAATGAACTCACCAGACGGTGCATCACAGATCTGGGCACGACTACGAGCACCAGACCCACGAGCCCTATAGGTAACTTCAACACATCCCAAATGTGGAGCAGTTGCATGCCATTGCACCTCTGCAGAAGGAGCTGCAGAAGAGAGGGTAAACAGAGCACAGAGCACAGCAATGCAGCTTGCAGTGGTCATCCTTGCAACACTACTTGGAGACACAGTTGTAAGAGTGATAACTAAGCATCAAGTAGTATACAAACGCGATCACTTCTGTTGACATATCCACTACAGCTTTGCTTTATATACAAACCAGCAGTCTACTAAGTGTAATATTCCAGGAGGAGAACCAAAACTATCAAAAGAAGTACCTAAAGCCCTGGATAATGCAATTTAGTGTCATGCCTGTGGGGCCTATATCCTGCTCAAATACATTGCATAGGCTTCAGACATGCAGATTTCCTCTGAAGGATGACATAGCACTTCACAAGCCTGTGGGATAGATATGCTGGTATGCATTTTTAAGGAATCAGTTTACACATGCAGGCCATAATCAGTGTAGCTTTATCACCAGAATATCATCTGTGAGGGCAAAGGACACCATGATATTCTTGTTACAGCATCTCTGTATTTGCTACACACATAATATATGAACTCACGTTATGATAAAGCACAATCTAGTAAGTACTATAGTCGTGCTAGTATGAGGCATGCTGCAACAGTACAAACACCTTGCAGTTAACCTACTTGCTTCAACAAGACAGTAAAACTCGCTCTTATAAAACAAACAGAAATGAGGCCAATGAATTGAGGCTAGACAAAGCAAAATATACAATGCTGCAGAGCGAGAGAGTAGATTTTCCAAAATTGGGGTGTTCTTACCGTAATCTTCAAAAATAAGCCCACCCTTTTGCATAACGTCATTGCGCAAGTCATTGTCACTCAAAGCATATTCATATGTTGTATCAGAGGGTACAGTACTAAATTTGAATCAGCGGAGTTTAGACAAGGTATAAGGAGGAAATGTCACAAATTTGAGATTATGCCTCTGATATTTCCTTTGAAGCTCATTACAGTGAAGTTTCCAAACAAGTACTAATAGCTATTTTGCAGCTATAATCAACCTAACAAATTTGCCTGTCAAAAGTGATGTTCCTGCAAGTATCTTTTGAATCCCTGGAGGTTAAAACTACAAACCGGGGTCAAAGTTGACACATTACCTTCATTATTTCCAATCCACCTTTGGAACCTCTCCCGGGAATCCCGATTCTTGTGGCTTTCCCAATACTTTCACAACTCCAATTTTAGCAGGCCCAATTGAGCCCAGACCTTTCACATCTGCCCTATCAGAAAGGTCGGCAAGTTTTGAATCCAGACCCTCCACGTTTTCGATGGGGACTGCATTGTGGAGAATTTGGGTTCAAAACTACATTTCTGTTCTTGTTATAGAAGCTCCACTACAAAATGTTTTTTGTTGTGACTTTTTGTTATAGAAGCTCCACTACACTTAGCAAGAGCAGGAACCCATAACCCAAAGGGAAGGAGCATTAAACTAATGATTCCACCTGTTGTCAAATGGCACCAACAAGAAAACTCCATATATGGAATGCTAGCAGTTATGCATGGCTGGTTTACTATGCTACTAGTGCTAAGTAAATTATAGCGCTTACATAGCACTTACTGGCATGTTAGCTTACAGTAAACTTCTACTCACATTTTTCTACGGCTTGCCTGATTTATACACTTGTGTGAACAGTTCAACTGCCTTGTACATAGTAGGTATGGTATTAAATTTATCACATGAATTGTAGTATTAAAGTTGCTGTGTATGGCGAATAATGTTACCACCGACCTTGGTCATCGGAAGTTTGCTGTTAGATGGGTTGTCTCAGTTGCAGCTATGCCGATCAAATATTAAATGGACAGATTCTAATTCAAGCTAGATTACATAATTATGCGTGTCATTTACAGGTAGCTACCATCAAGGATTAGGAATGTTTCAAGTGTAGCTCATTTTTATGGCTCCAGCATCTCAAGAAATATGACATGGATTATTATCCAAGAATTTACGATAGAGCGGGCGTTTTAACCTATATAGGGTTACAGCTTCACCATCAAAGAATTTACAGTTAAGTGCAGATCAGTAAGATTACTTTACATGGAGAAACCCAGCTAGATCATTTGTCTTTAGTGGCAACAGTAACCATTTCCTTTTGCAGTGTATTCCATGAATGTTCTATTCCACCAATGATTCCTGGAATCCTCTCTTAGCTATTCCACAAACTTTGCAACAATCCTCAATTCTATGCATCTTCTATTCCACACACAAGCTTATAGGATCGATGAACCAATAATAAAATACACAATGTTTTGCTCTCAGAAGGCAGTTAGTCAAGTTTATATACATGCATACTAAGTTGGAGATGGGGCATCGTGCAGATGTACGACATATGATAGACTTAGAAGTTAGCATACAAAACCACACCCACTAAAATGTACCAGATCCGCATCGCCCACGCAATTGCCACAATAACACGACTGGACCTTCAGGAGATGGATGCTCAGTCTATAACACTGTTCCAAGGACCAGCTATGGCTGATACAGGAGAGCAGAGAGATCAGGCTTTCCTACTTGAAACTCATGTTGGTATTGCTCAATCCGCATATCGTCCAGTCCAGGTGGTCCAAATTACAATTCCAGTCCACTAAATAAAGACTTAAGGTAAGGGAGTCTTTATATAGTGGATTAGAATAGTGGATTGGACCACTGGACTGGAGTACTAGAATAGAATAGCTACTGGACCAGTATTACTGGTCTACTGAAATGAACTATGGCCGTAAATCTGTATGCTAAATCAGAGGCTCACACATTTGAAATACATTCTCCTTCTAAATGATAGTGCCACAGGCCGCCACAGTGATCCCCATAAGCAGCAATCTTTAATTCAAGTTATCATAGCCTTGTTCACAGGCTCCACTGCATGGTAATTTTAGAATGGCATTTCATACTGTGCAGAAACACTGGACAGTGGAGCCCGGAAACAAGCTGCTCATGTTCCAAACCCCACGTTTCACTTTCGCTACAGAAATTAATTTTGGAAAGGTGGTGTAAGGATAAACGTTTGCATGGGTGATAAAACAATTTGTATGGGACCCATAGATTCAGCACTGGAACAATATCTCTGGTGAAGTGTAGTGCACATCTTTCAATTTGTCCCTAGGTCTGCTCATGCATAACCCGTGCACATGCCCATGGAGTAGTGAACAGCTAGGTGGGTGTCTGGGTGAAATATTATTGCTGCACTATGTACCATCTGGTATTTTCATTCCTAAGCATATACACATAGGTCTCCAAACAAATCCTCAGCTGTAGTTCATTCCAGTAGTCCAAAAATCCATTCCAGTTGTACAAGTCTGGTGGTCCAGTTCACCATTCCAGTCCACTAAATAAAGACTCCCCATACACTGCAAAAACAAAAGGGTTGATGTAACCCATCTAGGGTTATCTGAGTTGCACAACAATGTGCATACAAGCAGATCAGTTACATTTCTTGAACACTGCAGGTCTCCAATTTCAGGCAGAAGATAAACAATTAAGCTAAGTCACGTATAACAATTAAAGAAATGTTAGAAGTGAAGCAGCCCTTATGCCATTTCCATGGCTCCTGCAATTAAGAAACATCATAAGTGCAGCACTTCTAGCGTAGCCACCTGTCATACGTGACTTAGCTTAATTGTTTACTACCTATAGTGGTCAAACAATGTACATGATCTCCTTGTATGCACATTCTTAGATATTGATGCTGAAACTCAGGTAACCCAAGTTGGGTTAAACCAATCCTTTTGTTTTTGCAGTGTAAGTAGCCTCGGCTTGGGGACAAGGCTAGCTACCCCATAAGATACTTAGGAAATGCTTGCCAGTACCGAAGTGGAAGGTGTGGATGTGTTCGCAATTAGTTATATTTATGAAGACTTGCACAGTACTACTCTACCATCCAAACTATAGACCATTCAAACGAGAAACTTCAGTATAGATGTACGTTATGCCTACTCGCTTATGGGTATGATGTGGGTATATACTGGCTGTTTAAAGAAGCTAGTAATAGTGGAATAACTGCTAGCATTCTTAGCAAGATTTCTACCGAGAAACGCTGGGGCGCAGCAGGTCTCCATTGATCTCATGTTTTTCTCAAAGTGCCCCACTAGTAGTAATGTTTCAGAGCTTCAAACAGCTCTTGCAGTGCTTTGCTTTGGCAGCAGAGGGACTCAAATTCTTTATGGCAATTACTGTTTTTAAGTGACATCACATGCGTATTACATGTGCTCATGTGGACCTCCTCTGTCCATGTCCATTATAACGACATGAATGATTCTTGGTACAGTAAAATTACCAACCTTCAACTAAAGGAATCCTACGCTACAAGTCTGCAGCTCTTTTTTATATCCGCTCACAAATTGATAACCCAGTAGTCACTGTACGTGACGTTGTGTTGGAAGAGTATGGTATAGAATATGTGAGGCACCACATGTAGGAGGTTGAGGTTACATTCCTGGACCACTGCCAGTAGCCAAAGAGAAGCTACATGTACGTACCCAGTCTTAGCCCTTAGCAGTGCTGGACCAAAGGGTGGTGGAATGTAACCTTGCAAATTGCTATGTACCTCATAACTGCAACTCATGCACCCATTAAGTGTTCACACTGAATTTAACAGAAAATATGCATACTGTTACTTTCTGTAGTAGGGTATCCTGTAGGGTGTTTATAGGGCATCTGTAGGCTGTCTGTAATCTTTATGATTCCTTTCATTATAAAATGTCATGATTGTAAGAAGCCCATCCTCAAAAGTCAAATTTGTTGACACTGAAGTCAGAGCGCAGTCAATAGTCTCGAACTCTGGACCTTGCCCATTGGCATTCCTATGTAGCTATACACACAGCTCTTACTTGCCAACCCAGGAATAACAAACACCATGCTATTCCATCTAAGCTAGGCACTTTCACTATAGAGGTGTGAAGGAAATAAATATAATATTCATGATAGAATTCTAATAACAGAGGTGATTAAATATTGACTGAGTGACTTCAAATGCTAATTAATCATTCACCCCACCATTTATTGCACTTTTTACTTCTGTGGAATCCTGTCTGCAGCCGGCAAAGATACTGCAAGCTGCTGTGCAAGAACTTTGGGAATGCATTGCAGTCGATGAGAACAAGGAGAGTTTGTTTCCGTTTACCGATCTTTGGAGATTACCTCAGCTAGCTAGCCTACATGACCTGGCAACCTTGGAAATATTTCTAAATAGAGGCCCATAGCGTAAGTGGCCAATTCTCGCGTAGTTTTTGTATACAGGTCCACTGCTTCAAAACGGAATGGCATATGAACTTTGAACTTTCGCTGCTACAATTATACTATTCATATTAAGTGTATAGGAATTGGGATCGGCCTCGCTATAGCGTCACACTAGATAGTAGAGACGTATGGGTAAACAGTAATGAAGAGAAAATTGATAGTGTCAGGGTTTCCAAATAGGTATTAATAAAAAGAATGAAGATTTTTTTATTACCCGTAATATCTATTTGACAAACCTGAGACTCAACTCTTCATATTGATATTAAGAGATCGTGGACTGAAACAAGTATTCTCTAACTGACGTGGTCAAACACATGGCGCCTCATATGCCAATAGTTGCGCACGATTACCTAATATCGCTTACCGTACTTTGTACTAAATTTGGTATAATACCAAATGTCCAATTGTTGCAGATTCTGTTCCAGATCCACAGCTTCAAAACGGAATGGGGTATGAAATTTTACAGTTACATCATCTCTAAGCGACTTTTGTACAAATAGTATGTAACTATACACTAGTCTTACCTGACATTCGCACTACTGCACGACCAATACACTGCAAAAACTCCAGGGTGCAAACTATATCAGGTCATCACAGTTGCAGACATACTTCGTTGCTCGAAGGAAACCTTACTATTGGGAAGGCATTTGTGCCAGCATGTTTGTGGTATCAGCCGCAGCTGAATCCTGGAAAGATGTCTATCAAGCTAGACCCTCTCTGCGCCCACCGCTGGAAAGGCTAGAGAGGGCCTAGCGGATGTCATTAGTATTCATGACTAGTCAGATTGGGGTAGTAGTAACACATGCACATTATGAGTATGTGTGGTGTGTGGTGTGAAGTAGTACATGCACTACCTGTGGTATAGTTTAAGTATGTGATAAGTGGTTGCTAGGTTGATGCAATAACCGTGAACTATGAATACTAATATTCCGCCTTTGGTTCTTTGCGGAGCCATGGCATCATCAGATAAACGTACGTACACGGAATTCTGTACACATCTGCATATGCTTCGGACCTCCTCTGATGCTGGATGGAGTGTGGGTGATCTCACACACCCTTACATTAGCCTAAATAGGGTACAATGTATAGTGTACATACTTAGTTAGCCATATTCTTCGAATAGATCCAATTAGCAAATAGCACAGAGTATTCCATAGGAAGTCCACCTCATCCCAAGAAGGTAATGTGATCTTTCCTTACATGTACTCAGAAACCTAGTAGCTAGCTCTTTCCTGTAAAACTCAGTGAACCTTGTGTACTTTTGATGCACTTTGAAGGTGAGCATGTTACAGTTGTGTGCTTGACCCTGGGAAAAGATTTCCAGGAAATGAAACCTAACAAGTGGTCATAGCCCAACCACTCCTGGGAAACAGTCACCATAGGGTATTTAATTATGTAAATGTGTACTCACCACATCTGGGTCATATTCATTAACAGCTGATGCAACTTCAAACTCCTAGATAGCTGAAACACACCAAAAACATGCCCACTCCCACCCCCTTCCCAAACAAATCAGCTTATTAATTTCTGGTAATTATAGGCCATTGTATACTCTTTTCTGGTAACTTTGTCTACAATAATGTAGCTGTTCATTTACATTCACAAATAGAAAAAAAAGGTCTTTATACCAAACAGTATATATGAACGTTCACATTTTATGGGCAGCTGTGAATAACCCGAAAGAGACCTAGTTATGAATGTTGAGTCTGTTCATTTTAAGAATAATTTCAATGAGTAATTTTACCTATATACTGCAAATGTAGCAATGGGGGAGGGGGGGGGGGGTGCAGGGGTTACTCCTTCAGAATATTTTCATGACTTCATTATAGTTCATTGGTTATGGCTTATTCCATGAACTATTACTACCCCTACATACCTACTACTAGTTTAAACTAATTAGTGTATGTACACATTTTCATGGAACAAGCCAATGGTGAACCATTTATTGTGTAAGAATGCTAATTGCATACCTCTGAGTTAATTTCGTAGCTGGCCTTCAATGACTTTTCCCGAAACTCAGTCAGTTGATGATAGGAATGATAGAGGAATCACTAGATGGCAGTAAACATCCCCTCAAGATAATATCGAGAGTACACATAAAGAAAAGTGTGCACTATTTTATTATTAGGCCCCTATTAGTTGTATTGTTGTTTCTGCTCCTCAGGCACTCTTCCACAGGATGCGGGCGGGCGGTATATTCATTAGTCATTATGTCATTATATTATTATAATATCACTTCCTTTCATTAAAAGAATTGTTTCCTGTAGCACAAAAATGCATGAAAAAAGCAACGAAAAATAAACAACTTTCTTTTCAGGATAGGCTCCCTTTCGGGAAAAACAACTACACACTGTGTGTACTATATTATGCATGCTGTGGGTAGCAGGCATCCTCAACACTGATGTTTGGCACAGTAAATACAAAATTGCTCCGTCATATTAAATGGCCTTACGTCATAATAATGGCGAAATTATGCGGGCCCCAAATTTAGCTTTCAGCAAGGTCAATTCTATGGTGTCTTTTGGAGCAACTCGACAGCCAACAGCACAGACTCCCCTAGTCTCGTCCCCAGCCCACAATCAAGGCTAAGGATTGCTAATACACGTATCCCTCATGGTGGGATGTTTAGTCTATCAAGCTAGACCCTCTCTGCGCCCACCGCTGGAAAGACTAGAGAGGGTCTAGCGGATGTCATTAGTATTCATGACTAGTTGACCAATCAGATTGGGGTAGTAGTAACACATGCACATTATGAGTATGTGTGGTGTGTGGTGTGAAGTAGTACATGCACTACCTGTGGTATAGTTTAAGTATGTGATAAGTGGTTGCTAGGTTGATGCAATAACCGTGAACTATGAATACTAATGTGCCGCCTTTGGTTCTTTGCGGAGCCATGGCATCATCAGATAAACGTACCTACACGGAATTCTGTATACATCTGCATATGCTTCGGACCTCCTCTGATGTTGGATGGAGTGTGGGTGATCTCACACACCCTTACATTAGCCTAAATAGGGTACAATGTATAGTGTACATACTTAGCTAGCCATATTCTTCGAATAGATCCAATTAACAAATAGCACAGAGCATTCCATAGGAAGTCCACCTCATCCCAAGAAGGTAATGTGATCTTTCCTCACTGTAAAAATGGATCTGTTAGTTTAACAATTTGAGTGGTTACTACAGTTGCAGGTAGCTACTGGGAAGGTCACCTCATACGCAATAACAAACTGTGTCAAGCTTTCCTTGAAGTACGTGTAGCTACAAGGGAAATACATACTAGTATCAGGTTATATGTGTGGCTAGTGGCTAGCTCCTGGCTCTATTAGACATCTTCTAGTCTGATGCCCATATACAGAATAGTATGGTGGTTGGACTTTCCTTGTAGCAATTAAGGGAAACTACATTACAGCTAATTGACTTATAATTACTATATATAGAACCATGTGTGGCTACATGATCAGTCAATCAGCAGATGTCCAGCAGAGCCAGGAAGTTAGCCACTAGACACACCAGTAATTCCAGTAATCAGTTACATACAAGTATGTATCCCCTTGTATAGCTGGAAAGTTTGACCACTTTGTTACAGCATATGAGGTTCTACTGGACATCTGCTGATTGACTGATCTGATGCCCACATAAGACATACAAACCATACAAATATATAGACGCGGGGGCAGAATTCGACTCGCTAGTGTGGGGCTCGCTCAGGCTTGCTCAGGCACGCCCCAATAACCTATATATATACTTCCCTTGTAGCTACTTTAAGGAAAGCTTGACCACTTTGTCATTGCATGTGAGGTGACATTCCCAGTAGCTGCAACTGCAGTAACCACTCAAATTGTTAAATTAACAGATTCCTTTTTACAGTGAGCTAGCTTGCATATACTAAGAAACCTAGTAGCTAGCTCTTTCCTGTAAAACTCAGTAAACTTCGTGTACTTTTGATGCACTTTGAAGGTGAGCATGTTACAGGTGTGTGCATGATGACCCTGGAATAAAATGAAACCTAATAAGTAGTTATAGCTCAACCACTCCTGGGAAACAGGGTATTTAATTATGTACATGTATGTATGTATACTCACCACATCTGGGTTAGCTATTAACAGCTGATGTAACTTCAAACTCCTAGATAGAAAACAATGGCTTATATTTATCTATCACGCTCAACTTTATTATGGTGATGCTGCTACGTACCGGTACATTAGCTACACCATTACAAACCCAACACAGTACTCTTCGCGAGCGGCCTTTGGCCGCTCCGCTGCGAGTAATAAATTAAAGGAGATGAGTGTGCACTAGTCTACCTATTATTAGTCCTGTGTTGTGTCAGCAAGTAATGGTTCAAGGGTTACACTTGTACGGAGACTTCAAGAGGCCTACTAAGCCATACAAGTGCAATAAGGCCTCTGGCAGCACTTGCATGGCTTAGTAGGCTTCCACACAAGTGTAACCCTTATAGTGTGCACGTGCATGGGGGGGGGGGGGGGGAACATGGTCTAACCATAACTCCGGGCAACCCTGTAGCTATGCATTGATCAGTTATAGTAGCTATACAACTATCATGAATCTATAGCTATAGCTACACAATCACAGAATATAGCTAGCAATAGCTATATGGATCTGTATACTACTAGAAATCACTAGTATAATTACTGTACAAGAGTAGAAACAAGGCATTCTAAGCCTCTAAATGTTTTAGTTTACTAGCTAATTCCTCCACTTCTAATTTCTGATTGCCAGCACCACGTATATCCACGTTGGGATCTTGATGGACAGTCCACTCATGGCTGCCGGGTACAAATTCCAGACTGAACTTCCAGTGGCCATCTAAGCCATGCAGGATATAGAAACATACACGATGTCATGATAATATAGTTTGTTGACCGACTAATACCAATACCCAAGCTACAATCATGTTACAACTACTATTAGCCAGCACAGCTAGATATCGATGCAGTGTGCATAATTCATTTTGTGTGGGCAGATCGAATGCACCATCAGTACTGCTAAGCTGTCAACAGTGCTTTATGAAAACTAAGGAAATGCACATTATTATGGTACAGGACGTGGGCAATTATGAACACAGTGATACACATAGCAGGTGCTACACATGCACCTATGAATAAGAAATGCACACAATGCAAAAATGCAGCCAACTACAATTCGTTTGTGAGAAGCATCAAGGGCTAGTAGAGGCTTGAAAGACGTCGCATGACACGATACAGCAAACTGGTTGTTACGTACTCCATATTTTACACAATACAGATATTAATTCTATGAACTCAGGTAGCTAGCTACTGTATACTGGCTCACTTTTTCCTCTTCGGATATTATGTAGCTGCCTTAGCAGAGGCTCTCCATAGTGTGCTTGAAAGGACACCTCTACTGATACACACACTTGACTTCTGCGATCCCAGCGCAAAAGGAAACCAAATGGGTCTTCTTTGGCTCGATGCTGCACCCTTCCGTCTACTGAAAATGTCACCTTGAATGACATGGAATGCAAACATTCTTAATACCACTATATAGCTCTATGACTGCAATCAGAAGTACACAACTTTGCCCCAGAGGTGCACAATATGCAGAAATTTCACAAACCTCTCTCAGAAATGAAAATGGATGACCTTCCGTATCTTCTCCTTTCACGCACACCTGCAATTATGCATTTGCAAATGTCTGCACCGAAAATGGTATACACCATGCCTATATAGCAGGTTACTCACATTTGTTATGTTTTGGCTTGGTTTGGCTTCGTAACTTACAACCAGCCTCCTGTACATAAAAACATCATAATATTACATACACCAGCTACAATGTTGGCTAAATTAAAGCCACTCACCTCCTGAGTTTAAATTCCTGTATCTGCAGTCCTAGTTTCTCCATAAGCAGCCTGCTAACATCATCACACTTAGCACCAATCCGTAGCTTGGCCAGGGGATCAAGAGGGGTACGCTGAAGGTTCACAATCACAAGACGCTGGTCCTTCTCTCCTACCGTCTACATGGATGTAAATTATACATAATATAAGTGCAATTGAAGTTCAGAAATTTTCTTGACAACCCGGAGACGGCCAATTTTTCTTCATATGCGGACTACTTGCAGGTAATGTGAGTGAAAGTGAGTCATAGCTACAATGAGTATACATTAAGACATAATGAAGCTGATTCTCTACAGCATACTACACACCTGAGAATCTTACCTCAGGTATGTCAGCTGCTGGAGTGACTGTGAGGCTGGAGCCCATGGCCAGACAGAGGTCTGCCCTTCTAGCATGATCAAAGCCAGCTTCCAAGGCATCTGTGATAATAGGGCTATGAATTCATAAGTTTATACCGAGACAGGAATCAATTGCAGGCACTTCCTGCGGAGATCTTACCATCAGGAAGGTTTTCTCCAAAGTTGATTATGGTATCTTTTAGTTTGCCTTTGCACTTGGGATCATCGCACAAGTTGCCTATTGTAGTGGAGTATCAAGTGAGTCATTAGTACTACTTAACTTTATCTTTGACTTACCGGTCAGATGTTCGTGAACCTTTTTGCTTGTCCTAACGCGGTAGTCTCTCAAGTAGTCTTTCTTACACCGAACACACTTTTCCACATATCGATTGCCATGCAGTTCATAGAGGGCTAGAGTGTGGAAAAAAGCAACAGTTACACACCTTACGTTAAACAGTAACTTTCATCATGATACAAATAAAAAAGGAGCTTCGTACCCAGGCCTCCCCTCACAGCTTCTTTGCAGCCATGGAAAGAAACACTGCACGTTTTTCCACGGCTGCGAAAAAAGCTACGAGGGGAGGCCTGGGTATGAGGCTAGAGATTAGCAGCATTTGAACTAATAATGAGAAGGGGGCTATATAATAATAGCACCAAAACAGACCGACATGTGCTGTCTGTTACAATCATGTCATGTGTAATTCTTTTCACACCATAATTATCAGTGGCGGATCTAGAGGGGGTTCAATGGGTTCAATGGAACCCCTCTTTTGAAGGACTGCCTTCGTTATTACTATAATATTATAGTAAGTCTGCGCGCAAATGTAACTATGCATGCGGGCAAGCAGATTTACGGTGAGTTAGCGAGGTCTACGGCCATAGGCCTACTGCATGCACAACTTACTGAGAGCACTTCCAGTACTGATTTTCAAAGACCCTATGAGAGCAATTCCTGACCCCTTTAAAAAGCTTAGCAAAAGAAAATTTCTGTGCTTTGCACGGGTGGTGCGGGGGGGGGGGGGGGGGGCACACTAACCACAGCTGGACTCCTTCAGCCCCCCCCCCCCACGCACGCACACTTTTTTCATGTTTCCGCTGCCGGTGATATTGGAACCCTCCTTTTCAAAATCCTAGATCTGCCACTGATTATTATGTGATGGCAATGGTATGGGACTCCATACAAGGAGACCATGCATATCTACATGCAAATTAAGTTATAGGTGTAACCATTCCATTGATAGCAAGCATAAGTATACCGTTTTTTGGCAGTCCACTCCTACGATGCAGCCCATCAGTGTTCTGGCTCACAACACATTTAAGCAGTCCTTCCTCATGAAGTTTGAGCATTGTCATGTGTGTCACAGTCGGGATGGCCTTTGCAACTTCTGTGGTCTTGCTCGCTTTGGGTCTGGCTTGCTTGTGAGCACGCAGCTCCCACACACCTGGACCTGAATGCAGGGGAAGGGTATCGAACAGAGTAAGGTTTCATCCAGGATAAATGTTTTTGGAGGGAAGCACAGCTCTCTGAGTAGGCATTTACATGGGTGTGCTTAGCATACCCAGGGGGGGTGGGTGGGGCTGGGGCTGGGGCATGCCATCCCCCCCCCCCATGCCACTGGAAACCCTGCAGAGAGAGAGTCCCTGGATATTAGATTACGTGCATAATAGGGGACTTATTACATCCTTCCCGGAGGAAGAATGGGTCCAATTTTACGGACACTTCGAGAGTCACAATTCTATGTATGTAGTCTTGTGTAGGCATGATCGGGTGTTCACATCCTACAGATTTATGAACAGTTCTAGAATATAAGGAGTTCAATGAATGATAACCAACCGGTTGGAAGGGAGGTATGTATGCCACTCCGAAAGTCAGGAACTGTATAGAAAAAATGGGGCAGCCATTAAACTGTATTTAAAACACCATATAATAGTCATATCTAATTATAGCATCAAGACTGATAAGTATGATCATAAATATTCCTCTGGGAGGTTATATCTATGATATGATATGCCGAGATTATATGGCCTGACTGTGGTCTGCTATATTTAATATACTTACCTCCTGCTGATGTGCTTATTCCTGCACCCTGTAGAGGGCGGGTCATCGTCAATCACATGCTTGATAAACAGTACCTTCTTCAAGTACTCACCGTAAATGCCATCATGTGTTTGCTCTCCCTCACCCACTGGGCCAAGAGGGTCACCTTCCTGTCCAGGTCCTCCGGAGAATCAAAATATTCTTTCGTTTCGTCCTTGCTCCGGGCTGTGCTAGCCATATCTGAGCAATAGAATGAAAGGAACACATAAGGACATGTACAGTCATGTACACCGGTATGTAAAAGTTGTATTTTAAATCCGCACCAAAGCTTGCCTATTATATGGTGTAGCTGATGACTAGCTTCGGTACGTTGCAGAACTGCTTAAGCTTGTTGCTTTTCCCGGTCAGTAGGAGGCTCATTTAGAGTGGCACAGAGTCCTAACAACGCTAACGCGCTATCCCATGCACTGCTCCAGACAAACAAACAATGATCCAAATGACATCACCGCCAGCAGTTGAGCCCCTCCCACTTCTACGTCCCTGAAGCGATACTCTTTTTCCAAATAACGCCCTTGGTTACAGACAATCGTCCGAACGATGTGAATGTGATTTGTCGCCAACAGGTAACACGGATTGCGAGTGGAAAGCTTCCAAAGAAACAAAATGAAGCTCGGTAAGTAGATTGCAGGTGTTGGGGTCTCGACAAGAGGGCTATAGCTAATTCCCCATTATTCATGATTATTGGACATTACTGTGATAAAGTGCACCTTAAGTTTTGAAGCTGTTACAGACACTGCTGCAACAGTTTATGAAGACTTTAGGATGACTGACCACAAAAGACAGCTTAGAAGCAGCAGGCATAATGATTTAATCTATACTGGCTCTACTATCTTTTAATCTACTCTCTTTCAGGTAAGTGTTATACTTCAGTAGTATCACCAAATAATACATGATTCTAGCGATCTCTGTTATGGATGTACAGGCGCTCAAGCACACATCACTTTTGCCCGCAATTTTGATTGTTATTTAAAATTTAATACGAACAAAAATTCAATTCATAATTGCAATGTTACATTCAAAGTATGGAAAAATTATATAAATGTCACGATGTACTTGAACAATAGACATAAACCTTGAGCAGAAACACAACTGCTGTTCCATGCTTTTCTACTATATAGTTCAGTCGGTGCAAGTAAAGTACAAATATATCAGTTGATACATTATAAGAATTACTTTCTATTAATTAACTGCAAAGGGACGGCACCATCTGGCCGAATGATGGCACTTTCAAACTGTGGTAGCTCTTGCCTGTCCACATGGAAAGTAAAGTTCCTTGCCATCTATTGGAGGTTGTTATCATACATGCATGAATCAGACCCCTTCCACTGTTAGTAACTGTTACGCTTCAAGTTAAATTTCAAGGGCAGTTACAATTTGATTGGAACATACTCTGGTAAATTGCTAGACCGTTACCTCTACACTGCAGACATCCAGGCAGGGATATAGCTATATTATAATTACCTCAATTAAGATTAGCTTCAATTCCAGTTCAGCAAATCTGCGACCTGCATGTACATAAGTAATAAACAGATGCAAGAGTCATAAGTTCAGATCTCCCAAACCCTCTGGCAGTATGGCCTTGTGTCTTTTTACTGTCAGTGGGGGGAATGCCTTTAATAGGCTAGGTGCATGGGAAGTACAGGGGTGTGGCCCTCTTTTTTTCTCATTCATATTTTCACTTTAAACACATGACGTGTCTTAGCAGCAGGTGCTGGACTGCATTGAGGTTCACCACCTCATAGCCGCTATATAGACTAGTGTGCATGCTTTGAGATTCAGCACCTCATACCTGTCGATGGTCTTCAGATACCTGTCCATTTGGTGTGACAGACAGTATAATAATAATATACTCTGCAGTAGTGCTTACACCATTGATCACATACCCACAGATACAGGCAGAGCTTGTAAGACCTCTAATGTACTGGTTACGCACATTATGCCAATCCCAGCTTGTAAGACCATCTATTCAGCTTGTAAGACTGAATTTTTCTTGACTGTATCCTTCTAGCCTCATTCCCTTGTTCCCAGCCCCCACTCAGCCTTTTTCGTGAGAATTGTATGGGCGTGGCACACCTATAGCACCCACCCACAAATGAAAAAGGTCAAACACACACCCACAAACAAAATGACTACTTTATGCCCATCAGAGGCAGACAGTTAGAACCGCCTACCATTGCTCTTTACGTTGGTGCAAGATTTATGTTCCTAGCGCCTTGCGTTTTGGAGCTACAAGCAATCAGGCACCCCCTACTTTAAAATGTGGCTCCTAAAATAATGGCCTCTAGCACTTGAACAGCTCAATGCACGCCAGACTTGTAAATGAAAGCTAGATTCAGGAGGCAAGCCATGCTGTCTCTCTTCTCAACGGAAACCCGATATGCTCGTGTCCAACCCTTCAGCAAGAGTAGCTAATCTATCAATGAATTTCACCTGTCCTTGACCAGCAACGCCCAAATCTATATAGAGAAGTAGAGTGTATCATCAACCAACATCCTTGCACCTTCACAGGTATCTTCTACCGCTCCTGCTACCTTCACCGAAGACAGCAGCAAAGCGGAAGTGCTCTCTCGTTTTCATCAGAATGGACATAAGAAAAAGCACATGCCCTGGAATAGCCACATGATCGCACCATTTTAACTTTATCATAAATTTTTAGTAATTATTCGCAACATTTTCTGCACGTCTAATGTGAATGCCATGAATTTTGAAGCACCTGTTTCTAGTAATGTATTATTCCAATTAATGCCATCTGCCTAATTAAATATTCATAAGCATAGTGGAAACGCAGATTTAGTTTCCATGGTAACCTTACCAGTCGAGTGCACGCGAAGGAACTCTACTCTACAATCTATGCTGGTAAGTGCTACTAGCAGATATAGTTGCTATATAAAGCTCTACACACTGCTCCTTTGCATGATCAGGAGCTCCAGTAATAGCTCAGTGATGGGTAAGAGTATCACAGTAGTATTCAGGGTTTCCTCAGCTGGGTCCTACCTAGTCTCGTGCCCAGACGTCCACGCCCCCCCCCGGCGAAAGAACGTCTGGTGTTCTAATCGAACTTTCTCGTCACAGACGCCTTTCCCCTTTGGAATGCCAAAGGGTCCAATCAGATTGCAGCTTTCAGACCTTCCGCAAAGTTGCCATGACGTTAGTCCGATAAATCTTTAATACTGTTGGTCAGTTTGATAAATTAGAATAAAAATTTGAAATATACCGTATATACAGTGACCAATCACATACGAGATTTATTATCAGCAATCGTGGGGTCTGTGACAAGAAAGTTCGTTTAGAACACCAGACGTTCTTTCGCCGGGAGGGCATGAACGTCTGGGTACGAGACTAGGTCCTACCATCTCAAAACACTTTCCATCAGTACGATGAGTAGTCTCGTTCCCAGGCTCTCCCACAAGCGACAAAAGCTGGATCAAGGCCTGGAAATGAGGCTAATCATTTAGAACAAAATAAATATTATGTTCTTGTAATTAGAGTGATCAGATAACATACAATCTTGGTATACGCCTATAGCTATTCTACAAGAATGATGTGATGTCATTTACGTATACAGCTCTATTATCTAATACTTTTTCTTGCTCTTGTCTCTTTCTTGGCTGCACTTTGGACAGTACCTATTGGAAATGACATGCAGAATGAAACTGAATGAGATACAGGTGCAGCAGAAAACTCATATAGCTATTGCAGGACGTCTATGCTGGCTCCTTTGATCCACCGACACACCTACATGTACATAACCCTCCATGAGACAATATACTACTATTACAGTTTCATTGAACGGGAAGTACGCATAGCAATGAGAAATTTACAATAATTATTAATTAACTATTAGTTTTGTTACACGCAGCCTGCCATCGAAATTCGATACTCAAGTGTTCAAGGCCTAGGCCAACAAAACGGATGCCTAAGGTAGCTACGTACATGTACATGTACAATATATAGCTGCATGGATAATCAGCGCTTAAACAGCTAGGGGCGGAGTTGGTATGTACAGTGTTGTAATTATTAATAGTTGTTTCTAACATAGTCATGTGAGAATTACGTTTCGACCCAAGTCTCTCATGTCATGTGCAGACTAGGCCTGGGCAATACTCGCTACACTGTAGGCACTACTTGCTTAGCCTTGCTCTTCGTTTAGTGCATACTGTAAAAGTGCATAAGCTACATGTACAGTGGGTTCTTACCGTTCACGGGTTTAGCGCACATCACACGTTCTACAATCATACAGTCAAAAGAAGAAGAGATGGCAGAGGCAATGCAGCTGTTACCGGGTGGATATTCTTCTGGTGCATAGCAGAAGAACCAATAAGCTCTCAAGGTATGTGCCTAACGTGCCCATGTATTTAACATTAGCTAAAGTTAACTGTTAATGACATCAGTGGAAAATGGGAATCAAGTTAAATATGTACATTTACAATGTCATGGTACATGCACGTACCATTTTCCTTTTGGTTTTGCAGTCAGACCCACACACTGGAAGTGGAACCATTCGATTGGACACTGCAAAAAATGAATTAAAACATGACATTTTATAAAAATGACATGCCAATCAGCAATATTATGCACACGTATGCAGAATGTCATTTAATAAGGGGGGAGGGGGGAGGGCATTATCTTTGCATGCAATTAACATCAGGCAGACATCAATATCAATACATGTATTATATTATGTATAACATACTTGAGTTTTACACTGTTTTGCGCTCAAAGATTGACCATTCTGGTATGCCAACAGCCTGCGAATCTACTCTTCAAATATGCCACAGACTAAGATATGCCACAGACTAAGCACTAGAGCAGCACCACCTTCAAAAGGCAAAGGCTATCCACATCATGCAGCTCATTTTATCCGGCAAAATAAATTCCCGCGAGACTCAAGGAGAGCTTAGGAATAAACACATCCCATTACAGTTGGCAGATCAAGGTTGAAGGGGAGACAGCAAAACTGGAGGTGTGATAGCCATCAAACTTAGCCTTGTACCCACGCCCAGACCAACTGAGTAAAAAAAAGATACTTACATCAGCATTGTCACAGCCAATCATCTCACCAAATGACACCTAAAGAGAGAAGAAAGGCTGCATTAAGAGAGAAACTACATGTATAACATGCATGTACCAGTATTACATGTACATGTACCTTAGGTATGTAATTCTCTCCAAATTTTCTAGTAAAGGACTTGAGTACCTGCACTTGCTTAGACACCATTACTCACACTCACATACACACCCATCACTCACACCCACACACATACACACCCATCACTCTTACCCACCCACATACCCATACCCATACCCATACCCACCCACACACCTGGTGACAGAGACAGTACGTGGGCTCATTGGGATCAACAGGCATGTCCAACACATCCGTGGGTCCAGAGGAGGCCAGAGTGAGGGTGGTGGGACTGCCCAGGAGGCCAGAGGGACTACAGGGAGGGTGGGAGAAGGATGGGTTACTAATGGTACACGTTCACGTAAGTCCATATACATGTACATGCATGTACATGTATATATAAATATAAAACACTGCTGTATTGTCCACACTGCACATGAAGGGGTTCTAAAAGAGTAAGGCCTACGTATACGTATGTTGCATGAGAGCGATACTGTTAAATACACAAAAGCAAGTCAAAAGCACGCCCATACATGTACATGTACATGTATATAGTCAGTAATAAGAAAGAACAGAAGTCTGTCAGTCCAAAGTCTCTGTTTATGAATATACATGTACATGTACGATCATGCACATGTCTTCAAAACTATGGAAAATTTTGGCAATACTTACACACAGAAAATACAAATAAACTGAAAGTGGATAAGCCTTATATACAAAGATCACAATGGCATTTTTTACCCCTCCTTCACACATGTACATGTACATGTACCTATCAGTTATTATTTACATGTACGCCCCTCTTACATGTAAATCTTTACTCTTGGCAGCTAGTGCATTAATTGTACATTGCCCTCCTCACCCAGCCTCGTCTGAGACAGATGCTTTCTTCTTCCTAGTTCCTCCTCCACTGGATTCTGGTCCTCGCTTACGGCTTTCTACAGAAAGTTTGTGTGTGTGTGTGTGCGTGCATGTGTGTGAGTGTGAATGTACATTGTATATGTACATACATGTACATGTATGTACATGTACATGTATACAGTAATGTATACCTATACATACATGTACATGTACGTACCGTACAGCGGGAAAATTTGATGAGCATTAAAGTTGGCGAAATGACCGAAAACGGCTAGGTTTTAATATTGACAAAATTTAAATTTGGTGAGCATTAAATTTGCCGAAATCATGACGTACATGTAATAATTGTGCTTTAGCAATCGTGAATGACGTACTGTACGTAAGCCTTCTCGCTGATGATTCGGTTATCTTCCGATCTAGAAGCTTCGAGAAGTACCTAGCTGCCTTGGTCGAACCGTTCTCAGCCGGCGTACTTCCCTAGTACCCGTGCCCTTTCTGCGTGTAGCTATGGTACTTGTCTCGAGGCACGACAGCTTTCTTTCCGGTCAGCTCTCCCGATGACTCTCCAAGGGCCTCCGTGTTTGCTTGTTCACCACACGTCCGTAGAGTGGGAAGTACAGGTCCTCCTTTCTTGAAATACATGTACTCATACAGCGCCATGATAACAGTACTGCTTCAGGTGTATCGTATATAAATATATGTACACGTACGTGGGTACATGTAGTATGCATTACGTTATTATTGGCGAGAATTTAATTTGGCAATTTTTTTTACGATTTGCCAAACCGCCAAATTAAAGTCCTCGCCAAATTTTCCCGCTGTACGGTATATTGAGTGGTCTGTAATTACATGTAGAGCTGCATATCTATCATAAGCCCAGTTAGCACTAACTGAGGGTCTGTGTGGGAGTCTGCAGGTCCGAGAGGGAGGCAACGGAGGCACTCCTGCCCGAAGGGTCCTTCAGCTGGAGCTCCATCTCAAAGCGAGAGAGGTCAGCATCGAGACGGCGGATGTGCTTGTCCACCTGGTGTGCGAGAGCATGCATGCACATAAGTATGCATGAAAGCAGACATGCATACATGTATATGTGTGCGTGCATAAAGCAATGTGTACAATTTTCATGCACAATATTGTGTATTGCCATGCCCCCCCTCCCCCGTCTTTATGAAACCCTGAAACTCTTTTGTCTGAACCGTTTACTTGGGTTATACATGTACATGTATGTACATGTACCTCATACATGTACATGTACGCTATTACAGGTACATATACAGTATGTGGTAATTTAACTCAACGAGAGAGAGAGAGGAAGGGAGGGAGGGAGTGAAAGTTCAAAATCCAATAAATCTACTCACCATTTCGTACATCTGCATGGCGATCTGGACCTTGTCATCGCTGTACTCCTTGGATTTCTGAAAGAGCTCCTGGATGCGACAGAGCTGCTTCCTTCGATCCTCTCGACTCAGCTTTCGTACCTTGCTGCGGTAGCTCTGTGAGCTGCCCTCAATCTCTTCCAGTAGATCTTACAGTGTGCGTAAAAAGTGT
The DNA here is from genome assembly GCA_963921505.1 of Phakellia ventilabrum. Taxonomy (NCBI): domain Eukaryota; kingdom Metazoa; phylum Porifera; class Demospongiae; order Axinellida; family Axinellidae; genus Phakellia; species Phakellia ventilabrum. The sequence goes on along the minus strand of OY997386.1, from coordinate 5,053,334 downwards.
GTACATGTACGTGTATGTGTGTGTATTGTGCATATCATGAGTGGGTGTATGTGTGTGCGTACAGGTATGTGTGAGTAGGAGGTGTACATGCAGGTATGTGTGTGTGTGTGTGTACATGTATGTGTGGTAAAAGTGACTTAATACATGTACATGTATGTCATTTCTAATTCATAATAATTCAGGGAAGGGTTGAAGGTTTTGAAAATGGGACTGAATACCTTCATGCATACACGCGACATGTACAATGTACACCTGTACATGATTAGTCTTCGACCATATTAAAGCCAGAGTGGAGGTCTTTCTAATATTTATTTCTTAAAACATTCTCTCCTCCAGAGATAGGAGGAGGGGGGGGGTAGCCTTAGAGGAGCAGGTGGGTACATATCGATAGGAACGTACACGTAGTTCAAGTATTGCTTATAGAAAAATGCTAACCATAAGTTTATACCTTGTGTTCTTTGATCCAGATCTCTCATTAGAGTGAAGTTTCTCTGCAGTTCTTGAGGTAGTGTCTCAATACCTTGGGTTTGGCAATACACGTCATTAAAGCATGTACATGTATATAGGAAAATGGTGGGTGAGTCAACCACTTACCCCTTAACTGTATGGCAATCATTAAATGTAGCCTCCTTTCCACGCTCTAGCCTCGTCCCCAGGCCCCCATTTGTCAGTTTTACCTTCGTGCAACCAAATAAAGCGGGGGGCCTGGGAATGAGGCTACCCAGGCTCCACTCCCCAGCTTTTCTTACAAAATTGGATAAATGAAAAGCTGGGGAGTGGAATTAGGGGATCATGTGTAAAGAACAGCACTGATGATCCGTGATGAATTACATTGTATATAGCCTAACCCTGGCCCTAACCTAACCCTAAACCTCGCGCGGGTATAATTTCGCGGTGCCGTTCTTTACACTCGTTCCAACAACCCTTTATGAAAATGTACAAATTATGACGTGCCAAAAATAATAAACATTATGTGTCCAAACACTGCCCTTGCTCTCTAAGTCCAGGTAGCAGTCCATGAAGCTGCTATTTCAAGGACTAGCCTCCTCCCCAGGGACTATGTACAGCAGTCTCGCCGCGATAAAATCTACACTTACTTTCAAGAAAGTTTTCCAGGTACAGTGCTGACGCCATTTTCTCGCCTTTCCAGCTCCGTCTTAGTGCACAAGGGGTTAAATTAATTAACTAGTGCTCGGTCCCCCGTCCAAACACTTTGACCCCCTAGTCTATAGAACTAGAACTCAAATGAGTCACGTGCTAGCGGCGGGGAGCGGCGCGGGCGTACGCGCGTGTGCAATCTTCTGACTAGCTAGTCAACAAAGTTTTTTGGGTGGAGTGTGGTTGATTAAATTTTAGTGTCTACGACAAACATGCATTGGGCATCAAATAAAGCTATAGATTCAGAGATTGAGCGTATAGCCATTAATTGTTAGTGCACGCCTGGGCAGTTTTGGAGTGAATAGCTCATAGCTAAGTGGGAGTTACTGCAGCTTTGAGAAGACAAAATTCCTCCCATTTCTCAAGTTACCTGGTAATGTATTAGCTACTACTACAACTATACACCGCAATATAAACTACCCACAACTCTTATTGCATACTTGAGCTCAGACACAATATGTATGTATACACATGCAACTCGAGCAGCTACATAATATTCTGAGTCACATAGTGATGATGTCATCATAGGAACTGTACCATAGTATATAGGCATATCAACTTGTACTTATAGGTTTCAACTCAGACCACTACTCTGGCTTAATTAATTGAGAGCATGCCTGCACAAGTAAGACCATAGTAAGAGATTATTATTGTAAGTATATGTATACAAGCTAGTACGTACTGTGCTGATTTACTTTTATGCATCTCAGGAACAGGCCATGCAAGTATTTGAGCAGTTTATATACAAAAACGTCATATGGCTATGGGGGTATACGTATAGGAGAGAATGATAACATAGTACAAGAAATATTGGGATGTGAATGTGTTCATAAAATCGCTCAGAAGGTCTAGCATCAGTCGCTCTCAACCCTTCTGGCTATCTGCAAACAGAAAATATAGCTGGAAATCATATAGCTATAACCATTATCCTTGCATGCAGAAAAAGTGGGTTTTGAAAAGTGTGTGATAGTACTCCCATATCAAAGCTTTACAAAAGTGCCATGTGACATAAATTAATCACACACTCCTTAGAGTATAGGCATGAAGCAAGTTAGCTCTGGGTTTTGCACATGTATGTGATTTACACTGGAAGCATTCCATCATGCATGTGTATACTTAATTTTTTGGATTATCATGCAGTGTTGAATACAGAAATTAGCATGTCATACCCACAGTCATGGAAAACTAGTAGTTGGTTTCACCCTCCAAAATCTTGTATATACTCACTGTAGCTACTTACTTTTAGTTGACTCCGGATCTCAGTCACTGGTTGGCAGGGGAAGCGACTGTAGATGGATAGCATTGCCTATGTTTTAAAAGTGAGATGTCATAGCATTTACACCCCCATATTTATATAAGAATAAAACTTACATACCGTGATCATAACAGTTTGGTGGCTTACAAAAGATGGGACCATCCCTCGGATCAAAGTAACACTTGCAATCCTGAGTCTGCACCTTAGCAAATTCTTCTGAGGACAAAATTATATTGCATACATTAAGCAATTGGGAGGAGGGTACTATTGCATGCATGCATCCATGGAGATACATTAGACATCAAAGCACCTCACATATTCCTCTATGATATGGAAGGTGAACTCTTTGCAATTTTTGTAGCTAATGTACTTTGCAACTCTGTCAAGTACAAGTACAATAATTATATTATTACTTGGAAGAATCACCTTCTTAAAGGGATTTATAAAGATATAGAAGTAGCTTTCTAAGATGCTATGAGATTGCTTCTAGGGGTGCCAATTAGTTTTGAACCCCAAGCCCTCCCCCCATGGGGTACGTAGGGTACTGGGTACAAAACGATAAGTATACGAATGGGGTTGCAATGTGTACCCCCTAATCCTGTGGTCCGTTGTGTACAGGATATTTAGGGGGTTTACAGAGAACTCAGTCTATGCAAAGTACATGTACATTTCACGGTATCATTATATGCACTAGCTAGTAGGTGATACTGTAGCTACCATTCGCTGTGTAAACTATTCTGTACCACAAGAATCACACGCTCAAAATTAATCCCATTCCCACTTTGATCTTTCTTTGAACAAAAATTTCAGAAAGTAGTGTACACAATCATGTATGCAGTGCAACGTGTTATCAAACTAACACAGGGGTGGATCCAGGAGCTAGCTATAGGATGGGGGTAGGGGGAAATATAGTGATGGTCTTGGGCAGCTAATGCATTTGCCTTCAGCTCGTACAGTCATTATCCTGGCCTCGACTGTCACTATATTGCCCTTGCACACTAACTAACATACTTAAGTAAAAATATAAGCCACAAAAGATTTGTACCTGACTAATTAGCATTCCAGGGGCGGCACTCAGGGTTATAATACTTATAAGCATATGAGTGAGTACCCAACAGTGCAGTTACAGAATATAAGCTGAGATGAGAAATGCATTAGCGTATACGTGTCCACTTACGAGTATTAGCAATATTGCAATGAGGCAGTAAAGAAGCATAGCAAGCTTCACCTGTATAATATAGAAAAACAATAATACATTTACCAAGCACAGAAAATGCACTGAAATGAATGTAAGTAAATCAAATACTAGGTGCATGTGTATATATATTTCTGGCTCCCAAGGCTTGAGAGCATGCATGATGCAGTGAGCTGATAATGAACTAGAAAGAGAAAAATATTAGGAAAAAGAAAGTACAGCATGAAGCTTAAGATTGAATGCCAAACAGCTAGCACAAACTTCAGATTCAATGGAACCAAATGCAGTGAGCACGTTCACCATTACAACAGCAGAGACTATCTATTGTTTGCAGTTTTATATGTGGTACTGCAGCTCTCAAATCTAGTTATCACTATATGCATACCAATGGTGTCGTAAAAGTTTATCACATGATTTTTCCCATGAACACCCACTACTCTTTGCAAGATTGGGGTAGAGAACATTGCAACAGTTTGACAGCGTTGTATATTTTCTGCCAGAATGCAAGTTCCTGCAGGTACAAGAAGTAATATTACAAGGTAAAGACCATGCAATGCCATGTCAATGTATACCATGAAAACTACTGATGTTCACAAACGTACAATTCAGTCAGTTCAATATGTCAACTTTCTATATACTTTTTTTTTTGCTCTTTTACATGTACTTCTTGGAGTGTACATGTATCCACTTCCTTTATGAGTGGGGCAAGGGAATTAAACCTTATACAATGAAAAATGGGGTGTATACTCTGAGAGCTTACATTGTGGCACATAATGGGTTGAATTCATACAGTGTAGAGTTAGCCTTGCATGCACCCCAGCCTTCTCGGGGAAGGCCTTGATATCATTTATGTCGTGCCATGACATAGTGTATAGACCTAATTTGCATTACTTTCAGCAATCCTTACAGGAGCCCATAATAGCTGGTTTTTTTTTTGGCATAGTATGGCAAGTGGTGTAATTACAGTATTTAGTCACCAGTGGTACTATGAATAATCATAACTGCCATTCAAACAAAGTACGTGGTACACGCACAGGTGTTTCTAGGGGCTAACCAAGTAGTGCACCAGACAAACCAAATGTTATGCACCACTCTAAAAAGGTCTATAGCGAGAACTGTACAGAACAGGAATGCAGAATGTCATGGAAAGTTCAGCAGCTAGCAGCCCGGGAAATCTGGTACCCCATAATGCAAGCCACAGTTCTCCTAAGAAAATTGGACACCCATTAAGCTTAGAAGATTAAACTGGATGTCTGGCCATTCAATAATCCTACACCCGCTACAAATATTTTCTGCACAACAGCTGTTTTGGCCTTAAACATACGGCCTCATCAGGTACAGATGTACAATCCGGCACTATTAACCTGAATTTGTTAATTTAACTCCATCTGCCCTGTGGGGCTGAAGGATTAAGGTAAGGCGGGGTAACTGGGGTTAACTTAGTGGAGACTGGGAACGAGGCTAGGGTAACTTGGAACGAAGCCTTTCTTTGGCTCCTCACACCAGAACAGGAGCTGTTAGGCAAGGATACTTAATTACTAACATTAGTAATTGAGTATCCAAGCTAAGTTACCCCACGTTCCAAGTTACCCCTGCCTTACCTTAAACTTTAAGACAGGAGTGCACTACTAGCTACTAAAACATACCAGCCGAAGAGTCCCAGACATGTATATTTGCCTCATATCTCACAGTGGTCCCCCCTCTAACTGCCTGGTAGCTAACAGTAGCATACCCTCCACTGGGGACAACTGTGTACTGTGGCAAACGATTTTCTCGGGTTGTAGCCAATGCTAAGGCCGAGAGGCCAACAACACAGAGCAAGATGACGTTGCTTACAGCGGCCATCCTCAGTTGGCTTTACCTACATGTACTGTCTGTACGGTAATTTAAATACTATAGTTACGTCGGCACCGGAAGAATTCGATATTCTTGGAAGAAGCAACGTATGATATGACGCACGAGCGGCGCGGGGGAGGGAGGGGCGCTAAGTTGAAGGCATTTAAATGTTGGCGTAGAACCCGACAAGCTTAGCGCATCTTCAGAAAATCACTAAACTTCAGTAGCTATCACAGACTTTTTCGGTACTCATCTGGCGTTTTTACACTCTCCCATGAACTGGGGAAGTGGTAGGTAAGAAAGAAATAGGGTCTGGCAGGAGAGACTAAGCGACTGCTTGAGCATAGATGGTACAGTTGATCGTCCACAGGAAGGAACAAATGGGCAGTCAGAGTGACTCTCAAGTGCTTGAATTAGGCCTAGTCTCGCGTGGCCAGACCGTAGTTGCCAGTAGTTGGTTATGCCATAGATAATATAGACTCGTAACCGTCTATATTATCTATGGTTATGCCAGCGGTTCGGAATATTGAGACGGGTTTAAAGGTCAAACTCAACGCATGCGCAGTAAAGGACCAGTTTAAAATGGTGCGCGAAAATTGGAAAACAGCGCGATTGTTTGTCTAGGCTAATAACATCATACAGTATCTATGCTACCATCGACCGACTCAGTGCGTAAACTGTAAGATGATGAACTCTCCCTCTTTGCCAATGGATGTGCGGGACATCAATGTATGTCTCCTTTCCGCCAAGAAGAAACGAAGTACTTCTTCTCCAGCACTAAAGGACCTTGATCAAATGAGCCTTTGGTAAATTAGTGTAGACGATTAATAGTAAAGTTATGGTGTGTACTGATCTTTCCTCTTATTACTGTTAAAAGTACATGTTTTAATAGGTTACTCGCGTGGCCAGACTCGTTGAGAGTCTGGCCACGCGAGACTACTTTTTCCCTGGCTCCACAAATAAGAAATACTCCTGTTTCACTCTCTCTGTTTTATCTACAGCAACTTCCCCTCCAGTCTCTCCATATCGGAGGACCTTTCTGCAGCTGCACAGGTATATACATGTACATGTATCTTTTTTCTAATTAAGCCGCTAGTACTTTAGTCTCCAGGCGAGACTCATGTGCGCAGAGCGGAAGAGTGAGTCTGGTCAAATGCCCATATGGCTTTCGTACAGCACAATCAGCAGTAGGACGGCTACCTGCATATAAATGGGTGCAAACATAAATGGTACGTGTGTGTAATAACATTGACAATCAGCAGCAAGCACACTGCCTGTGTGTTATGACATCACGTTCTTGAATGCCCAATTAACACACTAAGAAATTCTTGGCATGTTAGGCACGAGACGGTGATGGCAATTTGATCAGACTCACTCTGCGTGCATGAGTCTGGCTCACAAGACTACTATCACTTTATTTTACTATACATGTGTATACATGTATGTGGGAGGGCTGTCTTGTTTCCAGGTTTGGGGCTGAGAGCCAGTCTCATTCCCAGGCTTGGGGGCTGAGAACCACTCTCATTCCCATGTTTGGGGGCTGAGAGCCAGTCTGTTTTATCTCGCAGCGAGTGCGCGAGGAAGCCCTGGGTTCTAGGGGACCCAGCTGGAACCTAAACACAGAGCTTTGTACCCGACTCACACCCCAGCTTTTGAGTACAAGTATTTGCAACTGCTTTTTGTACTCCAAAAATTGAAGTGTAGACCTTGTCCACTATACTGGAGCTAGTGCCTTAGCAGACCTGCGGCAAGCTTTCCCAGCTACATGTAGTTTTAGCTCTCTCAGAATCAGATGTCGGCATTCATGTGTGAATGTTTCGGGCAGGGTGTATTAATTGGTACCTTCCCTTCCCTTGCAGACAAGTGGTGGTCGAAAAAGACGGCATCCAGACTATGACACACAGAGTGTGGATATCACATTCAGGGTAAACAACATTGGAGTATACAATGTATACATGTTATACATTCATACAGAATAAATAAATCCTATACATGCATGTACATTGGACTGTGGAATTGGGATAATGACCCTATTTTCGAAATAGTGCAGCTACATGTAGGTGTATACTTACATGTACAATGTACATTCATGTGGTGCCGTAAAGGCAGTGCTACTGTATGAGGGACTGCCAGAGCAAAGTGCACAATAATTTGTTGCCCTGCGGTAACTGTTTTGTACAAACTTGCTGTTTACATGTGTGCTCTATGTAGGCACTAGCTACATGTATATAGTTGATAGCGAACCTTCCAGTCGTAGAAGGCACATTTTTTCTTGCAGATTGCATGCCTACATGCTGCTTGGCTTTGGAAGCCTTTTTATATACTGTACATGCAATGTATAGGGTGCCTGTACATGTACATGTACAAGGATGTGGTTGCTGTTTACATGTGTACATGTATGTTCATACATTGTACATTGTAAGGTGCTCTACTTTTGTAGGTGCTAAATTATTATCTTGATTCTACAGTACCCATACCGTAAGTGCAATTCTGCATTACATGTACATGTACATCAAAATCTCCTTCCCTCCTACATGCACATGTACATGTACATGTAGGAACCCCTCACCAAGAAGATACGACGACCACTTGCTAAGGTCTCTTCCATCGCCAATCTTATCAAAGAATCCCCACTACGACAGGCCAAGAACACACTCAAGGTTGGCCCTGCCTGCTTATGGTTCATAATTTAATACATATACCAGTACATGTATGCGTACATGTACATGCATGTACATGTATATGTGTACATGTAGCCTCATTTCTTAGAATGATAGATACATGTACATGTATGTGCATGTGTAATGCACTTTAGGCTTAAATATACACATATTTAAGAAAAATGATTCGATACAAAAGCAAAGAAATGCCTCCATGCTTTCACACACACAATGTACGTGTACATGTACATGTACATGCTATACATGTATGTGTATACAGATACAGTTCTCATGCTTTGTAGTAATCATATTCTTGAGTGTGTTTTATTTTCCAGCGATCGTTGAGCTTCTCCAGGGACCCCCCAAATTCCCCCGCCTCCAAGTACCGCCTGCCTGGCACACCCAAGCACTACTACACTGTTCGCAGGAAGAAATCAGCTGCTTCAAAGCCACACATTCCTCAGGTACATGTAGCATAAGCACATATTCTCTTATTTTTCTCCATCTAGTGCTCATTTATTTACCCCCCCACAGAACTGGGTGGAAGCTGTTGGTCCTGATGCAGCATCGAGATTCTCAAAAGAAGAGGTCAAAAGACAAGAGGTGAAAGATGTAGTGTTCATCTACTGTACATGTATGTGTGCATTTGTACATAAAATGTATACATATTTTCTAGACTCATTCCTAGTCCATTGCGTTTTCTTAATAGCTCAAGTTTTCCTCCCACCCAAAGTACATTTAGTTGCACTAGTTGGTGTATGAAGTTGTGCCATATTGTGGCTCCACTTACGCTTGCCTACTGCCTGTACATGTAAATGTTACATTGGTACATGTACAATGTACATGTATATAACTTGCCAGTGACTTGCTATCACGCAAAAATCATCTGAGTGTTATATTCGCCAGTGACATCCTCCCTTCTTTACCCTCCCATTTCTTCTCCCTATTCTCCTTCTTCCTCCTTCCCACAGGCTTTGTACTCTATCTTCAAGACTGAGTCAGAGCTGGTAGAGGACCTGAGGATGGTCATCAATGTAAGACTTACATGTACATGTATACTGTGGGTGCTGTGATTGCATGGACATACGTGTGTCACACTGCTGAGACCCAAATAGACTGGAGCAGCTGCCTGCGATTTGCATTAGCAGGCTCTCCAGTGACGTTGAGGGTAGAAAGGACTTACATGATGTACATGTAATTGTGTGTTGGTGAGCACAGTTGTAATTCTCAGACACTTGCAAATCGAAAAATCATGCATGGGCTGGGACTGATCGAAAGACAACTGCATTTCTCTACCTTTTGCCTACAACTTCAGCGTTCGATCTATGGCACCACCGAGCCCTAAGGATTAGCTATAAGAAGTGTAGAATGACTGCCTCTCCTTGGGGGAGAGTCTTGGGACAAGTGTAGAATGGCTGCCTCTCCTTGGGGGAGAGTCTTGGGACAAGGGTAGAATGGATGAGTTTGCGACACACGTGTACATGTACATGTATGTTTCCAAGGGTGGACAAATGCTCCCTCTACCCAAAAATAACTGCTCTTTAACACCACAGATCTTCTTCCACCCAATGCTGAGGCTTAGTCTCATTTCTGAGGAGGACCACTGCAAGATCTTCGGCAGCATTCAGACCATCCTAACGCTGCATGAAGGTATAATGCATACATGTACATTGTATACTAGCTACATGTAACATGTACATGTACATCAGGGTTCTGCCCACACTGGTCAGCAGTGGTCGGGCCTGACCACCTCTCAGCTTTTTTGACCACCTCTCAGCTTTTTTTACCACCACTTACAGTATTATTAATATAGGAAAAAGTCTGTTTAGCACAAAATAAGTATCAGGGAGATTGATTTTTGACCACCACTCATAGTAACCCAGGCAGATCTCTGGTACATGTATATACATGTAATATGTAACATGTACATGTACATGTATATACATGTAATACCACCTTTGTACTTTAAAGGAAGCAGAATATGCAAAATGGATTGGTTGCTCTGTTCAGTGATCATACATGTACATGTATCTGTGCATGTACATTGTACCTTTTTATGGTTATTATCAGGAGCCCATGGACGCTACACTCATGGGCTCCCATTATTGCATTCCCAGACCATGTGGACTTGTTGTGATGTTACCAACAGAATGATTTATAACTGTACTTAGACCACGTTACAGCCTCGTTTTCAGACCATGTGGGCTTGTTCAGACCATGTGGACTTGTTGTGATGTTACCAAGTTTCCTGCCCCCCCTGATCGAGAATTTATTTTGTGTATCTCCAGATCTGGTGTCCAAATTGCAAGAGTTGAGAACTGGCGGAGAATGTATGGAGGGAATTGGTGATACAATTCTGCAGTGGGTGAGTGTACATGTACATACATGTATTTATGCATTAAAATTTACATGTAATTGCCTACTGCTCCTCGGCATCTCTGATGGGCTCAGAGGTCTAGCACATTGTAGCTCAGTGGGTAAGAGCAGCTACATGTAACTTCTCCAGTCCACTCACTGGCTCCTCTTGCCTCCTCCATTCCACTCACTGGCTCCCTCTTGCCTTCTCCAGTCTCACTCACTGGCTCCCTCTTGCCTCCTCCAGTCCCACTCACTGGCTCCCTCTTGCCTCCTCCAGTCCCACTCACTGGCTCCCTCTTGCCTCCTCCAGTCCCACTCACTGGCTCCCTCTTGCCTCCTCCAGTCCCACTCACTGGCTCCCTCTTGCCTCCTCCAGTCCCACTCACTGGCTCCCTCTTGCCTTTTCCAGTCTCACTCACTGGCTCCCTCTTGCCTCCTCCAGTCCCACTCACTGGCTCCCTCTTGCCTCCTCCAGTCCCACTCACTGGCTCCCTCTTGCCTCCTCCAGTCCCACTCACTGGCTCCCTCTTGCCTCCTGCAGTCCCACTCACTGGCTCCCTATGCTGACTACTGTGCCAATCTAGTGATGGCCAAGTATACCCTGGAGGCTCAGAAGAAGCACCCTGCAGTGGAAGACTTCTTGCAGGTGGACAGCTAGTCTGTACATTGTGTGAATGTGATATTTGTTGTGTCCCTTTGTGATTATGGGTTTCCCCCTATTATCCTCCGTTGTAACTTATTGTCCTTTGCAGAGGTGCCTAGATTCTGAATTCTCAAGGAAAATCGATCTGTGGACCTTTTTAGGTATGCAAAACAGTACATGTAGTATGTGTTGGTAAGCCTTATACGGAAATAGTAGACATGCATGTACATGTATGTACATGTGTATACATGTATATATCCATAGAGGCCCCCAGAGCAGATGTTGACACACAACCTTTGGCCCCATAAGGCTAGAGATGGGCAATATTGCAGTAATATCATCACATGATAATTAAAGGTTGTGATAATCACTATCACAAGCATTCCAAATTATTGAAGTATCATGAAGGCAATAATAATGTCAATACTACAACTTTCAATCTAAACACCATGGCAGTTTAATGAGCTTAAGTTGCACTGCTCAGTTTGACCGTTCAGCCAGTCTGAGGCTTTGAGAACGGCAGTCATCACTTTCCTACTGCAGAATCAGCCTTACCCGCTGTTGGTGAACCTCCTGCAGATGTTCTTTCCTCTCTTTGTTACTACTTCTTTTGTGTTGCTGTGCACGTACAATGTACATGTACATGTAGCCTTACATGTAGCCTCCCAATCGCTGCCACCTCTGGCTGGCAACTCCATCTTCTGGCTCTACAGCACGTGCAAGCAGTGCTGCGCCCACAGGAAATATGTTTGCAATAATTGCATTCCAACAGGTATAGCACATACATGTACATACGCGGAGTCTTGATGAACAAATTGAAACACACCGACTGATTGTGTTAACAAATTGAATGGGGTAAAATACATTATCACCCACCTCTCGCTACTTACATGTACATGTACATGTAAAGTATAAAAAGGCTTGATTTCTGGAATAGTGCTACAGCTGCTTAACCAAAAAATTCTGTATGAAACCCTTGCTAGTTGTTAACCATCATTTACATCCTGGTGTCCCCAGACTCTCCCAGGACTAGAATCATGAAATATCCCATTCTTCTCAAAGAAGTCAAAAAGAAGGTAAGGGACACAGTTGTTCTGTTTTCAACTAGTTCAAGTATAAATTTGTGTACAGTAATAATTATGTCATTGCTATTATATATATGCATATTCATTGTATACATGTACATGTAGTGTGAGTGGTTTTCTAATGCAGATGTGAAGGAATTTTAATGATATTCAAAGCAGTTACAACAGAAGTGAGCACCCCTTGGTGGGCAAGAGCTCTATGGGAATATGGCGAGTTTGCTGCAGAAACCAAGGACCTGGTGGCTATCTCAGGAAATTCTCTCAGCTAGCTAGTTTACGGTACCTTAACATATTGTCATTTCCTGAATTGATACTTACCGCACCTTCCAGAGCCAAAAACTCTCACGGTTCTTGGCCACCAAGTGACGTGCACTTCCAATGTCACCACTTTGAATTCACATCTGAATTGGAAATCCATCTACCAGGGTAGTACCCACATTCTATATTTGCCTCATCCCCAGGCGATCTCTCCCGGAAAGCGTATGGAAATGCAGTTGTCTTTCAATCGGTCCCCACCCACTCATAATTATATAAATAAGTTAAATCACGTGGAGAAAGTGCCAGGCTCTCCCAAGTTTTTCAATTTTCAAGGAGAGGGTCTGTGGACGAGGCTACTAAAGCATACATGTATGCAGTTTGGGTGTCTTTGCCTGTGCTGCATGTACATGCACATGCACATGTAGGAGACAAATCTTAAATGGAACCCTACAAATCTGCCGGGTTGACTGATGAGATCTCTCAGACTTGTCTCATTGCTATATATTACATGTAGCTAACTGTAGATTGAGGGGCATACATGTACATTGTACATATACCTTTTCATACCTATTTTCACACATGCACATACACACATACATGTACTTACACACACACACACACACACACACACACTGCAGACTCCTGCTGGTCATGCTGATCATGAACACCTAGATCAGGCGGTTTGTACATGCATGTATACTGTTCATGAGACTGGGAACGAGGCTAGGGCATACATGTACATGTACATTAGCCTCGTTAATTCCCAGGCTCTAGTATAGGGGAGGTCTCTACTCCGCCCACTCAAGAGTCTGGGAAAGAGGCTAGGCAGACATGTACAATGTACATGTGCATGCTAATGGCTGCTAATTTCGTGACGAGTGATGTCGCTGTATCATATGCATAATCATTCCCCTTTATGAACCTTGAAGCCTGCTCTGTTATTGTGCAGCTTGAGGAAACAAGCTTTTACACTATACCGGTACATGTACAAAGGACACTGGCCAGTGTAGCCTGGGAACAAGGCTAGATAGCCACATCGATTGACATACATTGCATGCACACTGTACATGTACATGCAGTTGAAATCACTGGATGTGTTACTTTAGCAGTGTAAGCAGCTTATACTCTAGCCTGAGCCCATATCCAGCGTCAGAAAACAAGCAGTAAATTTAGATACCAGGTGCTCCACCCACATTTTTGAGCACCAGGTATATATGAGGCTGCTTATACTCGAGCGTGTGGTGCATGTATTTATTTACATACATGTACATGTAGCTTGTAGTAGTGTAGTTATTGGTACATGTACTCATGGTCCTGTCATTGTCTCCCAATGTGTGTGTGCGTAGACATATTTATTACTAACTTGCAGCTACAGCTGTATACATGTAGGCTGCAGCCTCTCTATAAAGAAGTGCATGTACTTGTTCTATTTCCTCAGATTGCTAGCTTTGATGCTCTGATCAAGGTGGCTGATCAACGAACTGGGATAGCAAAGTGCCTTGATGTAATCAGCAGACTGGACTATCTCCATGACGACCAGGTACAGGCCCATGTCTACAACGGTTCTGTACAAGTACAGTGTGCCCCTGCACTATGTCACTCCTGTGTTACACAGGGGAGAAAGAGCGTACCCCTACGCTCTTTCTCCCCAGTGTGGTGGGAGTGAAAGGTCAAATAGCGTAAATTTATCCTCATCCGTCTACAACATGTGTCTCAGACTGTAGTGGTATACATGTACATGCTTCCGTAGCTACATAATACCTTTGTCCATATGTGGATACGATTTCGGATACATGTACTGATGTGTGCAGATTTTGTGCTCCTAATATGGTGTAGTAATGCACTATGCCATATGGCATGAACAACCATGGAATGGCTATACATGTATAATAGACTATTAGTGCGTTCCATATTAATTTACTCTTTACCAAATACAAATGCATCCACAACAAGGAAATACACTTTTCTTCATTCTTGCCTATACATGTGCATGTATGTGGCTTATAGCCTTTCCAGATTCCACTCCTCAGTGAATACTATTGGGAATGAGGCTACATCTACACGTTTCAATCTGCTGACTGTATAGTAGTCCCTTAACCTGCTTAGCACCTCTGTGTTGGTGAAGCAATCTAGCAAATATGTGCCTTTTCTTTATTCTTGGCTACATGTATATTTGACATGCGTATGTGGCTTATAGCCTCATTTCCAGGTTTCACTCCTCAGTGAACACTGCACTGCTTGCATCTACACTATGCCATGTTCCAAAACTGTCTGTAAGTGTATGTACATGTACTATATATAGGTAGCCTCGTTCCCAGGCTCCACTCCCCAGCTTTTCTTGCACCGTGTAGAAAAGCGGGCAGGCTTTTCTACACGGTGCGAGAAAAGCTGGGGAGTGGAGCCTGGGAACGAGGCTAATATATAGGTACTGCTGTTTATTTATGCATGTGGTCATCTAGCAGTAGTAAGCAAACTGCCGCACTCTACCCAAGAAAGGCAATTGCTGAAATTTGCTCCACCAACACAGAGTTGCTAAGCAGGTTAAAAGACTACTTTACAGTCAGCGGATAGACAGCTACATGTGCATGTACATGTAGTCTGTCTTGGTTTGGTGCTTCTTCATTTCCACTCATGTCTACTTTGTTTTAATTAGCACTTCTACATAGATGTGCTTTGCTGTGAATTGTTATTTACATGTTTATTGCCATACATGTAGCTATATACATGTTGCTACTGGCATTGGGTATGTGCACAATGTATTAGGCACTTTGGTGGTTTTATTACCCGTATAAGAACTGTTTTACTTGGAGTATTATGCGTAAATTAGTAATTACATGTAGAGGTTTGAACGAGATCAGTATAGGTCGATCACTTTAATAATGAGCCTTAGACAACCCATAAACCTTTTGGGCATCAGGTTGCTATATATAAGCCAGGAAGCCTGTTTTAGTGACTGTATTCTGGCAGTTCGCACTGGTAGGATTGTTGATTTCTCATGTATATGTATAATTAAGCTCTAAATAATCATCCATCTTCCTTCTGACTGCTTGAATTAACCAACACAGTAGTTGGTTAGCCCCGTACCCAGGTGCGTGGGAGGGGTGCCTACATGTAGGTATGAGGCTAGTAGTTGATACATGTATATGATATCCATTCTGGTGAAAAGGGGGGTGGGATAAATGATCTCTGCATCAAAAACACAGGTTGCCCATTGGATTTGTGTGATGTTCGAACACTAACACACATATGCATAACATTTAATGACTGTGAAGCACTTATTTATAGTGACTTATTTACTTCCTCCTGCAGAAATGTCCAGCAATACAGGAGTCCCAGTTCATCCTCTGCAGTGGAGTACTCAGAAACAAGAACGGTTCTGTAAGTGTTTTGTTACTAATTACATGTATGTGGAATGTGTAACAGTAGGACTAGTTTTAGGTTTGAATCGCAAATTCATAGCCAGGTTGAAACCCAATAAATGAACTGTGT
This sequence comes from Phakellia ventilabrum, assembly GCA_963921505.1. Lineage (NCBI taxonomy): Eukaryota > Metazoa > Porifera > Demospongiae > Axinellida > Axinellidae > Phakellia > Phakellia ventilabrum. Next base: position 5,037,397 of record OY997386.1, on the reverse strand, counting down.
AAACATGGGCTGTTTTGTGATATCCAACAGTGGGTAGGTGTGACTGTTGGCATGTGCGGCACAGCTAAGGCAGCTGCATTATTGAGTGTGCTGCATGAATGTGCTGAGTCCAATTTCAATTTGAATTACACCAACACTAAACACTACACAAGGGGGAGCTGTAGCTTGCCTAACTGAATGTCTACAGCAAATTATGAAGCTTTTTTGCGACCCACATCATTCAGTTGTCCTATGCGATTCGTTAATTGTGCTGTATGTCTGCGAGGCAAATGCTACATGACTGGGAACTGTAGCCAACTGACTCTATTGAAACTATGTTGTACATTTCTGACTCTTCATTCGTCATAAGTTGAAGAAGGCATCCATGTCTCTCGGCAGAGGCGCCATTTTAACTGGAAATGCAAAACGTGCTTTACTCATGCAATCGCATTCAAGCGTGAGTGACCATTGCCACACATACAAATGCTAGCTGAGATTTGAGCCTATACTACAAGATTAGTTGCCTCGTGCTAAGGCGCTCAGCAATAAAATTGAACTTTCTGTTTCTTGGGCCTTAAAACTGTAGCAATCTGATTACACAGTAGGGTGGAGTTTACCCCACCCAGAGCATCTGCACTCATGACCTGTAGTACATGTATGTCTGGGTTGCATTCCTTGTGTAAAAAGGGACACTTGTAGTACCTAGCCTCATTCCCAGGCCCTCCCCACACATGAGAAAGAGAGCCGGGGAATGAGGCTAACTGTCATCTGTGTTCTAGCTAAAAAAATAGCAGTTACATGTAGTGCTGCAACTGACTTTAGCCTCGTATCCAGGTCATCTATGTACAGTATGTCATACTGTGGTGAGATGAAAATAAGAATGTGGAGGCATGGATACCTGACTGGCTAAGCTATGTTATTTGTGCATGGTTTTTAGCCTCATTCTTAGTCTCCACTTCCAGCTTTTTTTAGCGTGTAGTAACCACTTTTTTACTAGTTGGAAGAAAAAAAAGCTGGCAGTGGAGACTTGGAATGAGAGTACATGTTTTTTCCACTAAGGGTTTATTTAGTCTATGCATCTCTGTTTCCAGTAATGTGCATACACTACTGTATCTTTCCATGCAGAAACTCCATGCGTTTCTTTTTGACAAGGCGTTTGTGTTAACCCGGCCTACAAGTAGAACTTCAACACTTACATACCAGGTTTACCGACAGGTGAGCATGTTATTGATCTTGGCTGCATACATACATGTATATACGGGCTTTTCTTATACATATTTCTTATAGCTATGGAGAAAAATTGTGGGGGGGGGGAGCTGCGAGATACATGTAAAACCTGCACAAAGAAAGCCTGGGTACAAGGTACTTCAATATATTATTCCCCCCTCCCCCCTCCCACCCCACCCAGAATTTTGAGGTTGATTTTTTTTGGTACTCTGCAGTAGTTTATTAATACATGTAGCTAGTTTTCAGCATTATTCAGCCCCAGAAGCAACCTCAGAACATGTAAATTTAAATTCCCTGTGGGCATGTACATACTAGTGTTGTTCTACCTTCAGCCCATCCCCATCAACCACTTGGTGGTGGAAGACCTAACCGATGGCGAAGCCAAGATTGGAGGCTCCTTTAGGGGTACCCTCAAAGCTAATACCACAACAGGTACTGTCCTACCACAACAAAGTTGGCTATTTCATGTATATCCAGCTATAAGCCATCTTCAAGGGGCACTGTGCATGATATGGTCAGGATGATGTGCAACACCATAGATAGTATACATGTAGCTTAGGGAGCTACATGTATATTATCTATGGTAACAGTAATAAGTTTTGCAATCAACAATGGATGTTTTAAAATAGCATACTATAGGTATGTAGTCTCGTGCCCAGACCTTGACTCCTCCCCCTCGCCGGACGTCTAGCGAGGGGGAGGAACCAAGGTCTGGGCACGAGACTAATAGCTTAGTCTCACGTGCCCCCCCCCCCCCCCAGCACGTGAGACTAACTAATAGGTATCATAATGATGCATGTGTAAATACCTTCATGTGTTTTATCTTCAGGCTGCAAGTTTCTGTTCAAAATTTCCTGCTCTGACCCCCACGTCAGCCGTCACTCTCACACTCTGCAAGCCAATGGAGACTTTGACAAGAAAGCCTGGATGGACACCTTCAAGACTGTCGTGCCTACCATTGTCAGGGTGGGAGGCTCACGTGTCACAACTGTCTAGAGCAGTAGCAGCACCCAGATTATCTTTTATCCTCAGCAACTTCAGCACGTTTTATAGTTCTTGGCTTAACTTTTAATAATTTATTATGTATAGCACTTTTATAGTGTATGGCTATAGCTACTGTCAATGGTAAAGTCATGAAAGGACTGCTTTCTTGTCGCAGACGTGTGCTCTACTCTTATGGGGCTATGATTGTGATCTTTTTTGTGGACTTTCAATAATCATATCAGCACTTTGGAACTGTACTATACTATGTTAGATTCTCTTATTATTTCCTAAAATGTTTATATTACTGATGTGATTCCAATCCCAAAACAGGCGCACACAGGAAATCACTTTGGTTCACACGTCGGCGAAAATAGCTATATAACTAGTTGCATTCAGACATTAGGGGAGAAAGACTCGTGAGCTCGAACTAGAATGGAGTCAACCTACCCGCAAATATTCACTTTAGTGATCTGCGTATCAGTTGCTAGTGTTGTTGCTCAGTTAGGCGTGGATCTCACCCTGCAGCCCGAAGCAGCTGGCACCAACGTTGTGCTCGCATCTGTCGGACGCATCGAGCAGTCGGAGATATTTCCTGCAGACAATCGATTCCTGCGAAGGGTCGCTTACGCTGAGACTCGAGATGGCGTTGACATTAATACTTACCGACCCGGCTACAATGGTGGAATATGGCAGGTGGACGAAAATATCTTCAATGAAACTCAGAATGTTGCTGCAAACCCACAATTGATGCAGTTGTACTCGCAATTATCCCTTGCATTTGGGATAGACTGGCCGATTGCGACGTGGGTGGATCTTCGGAAACCGTTTTTCTCCGCTTTGGCCGCGAGGCTATACTTTTCGACCGTTAGCGATGCTATTCCAATGGCTGGGGACCTCAGAGGGCAGGGTGAGTACTGGAAGAGGAACTACAACAGTGATCCAGCCGATACCGTGGAGGCTTTCATAGAGAGAGTAAATGAGTTCGAACTGGAAGGTAATTTCTTACAGATACATGCAGTCATGCATGCTAGGGGGTAATTTTGCATATCGATCTTTGTCTCGGGGGGGGGGGGGGGTTGGGAGTTGAGATCAAGAGGTCAGCAATAGGTGTACTAGCTAGTGATATAGAAGCAAGTTGTGAGAGTGTAGCTAAATAATATTGTTTCCTTATTGCCATGGCAAGCATGTACATCTTTGCTCTTTGATTGGAAAGTAAAGCTGTATTGTTATCTAGCTATTTGTCCCATTAAATTTTATATTGCTATACCCTGTTGAGTGCCACCAGCGAAGATATTACCCAATAAACTGAGTGTGTAATTACTTTGACTTCGATTTATGATCATTATGCATGATGGCAAGTCAACGATGGATTGAAGCATTATAAGCCTTTACACAGGGAATAGAACCAATGAATATGGCGCTGCATATTGCTGAAACCATCTGCACCGTTTCAGTCCATAGTGAGACCACCTAAACTTCGCAAGATTACAAGTGAAGTCTTGGATCTATTACTGTGAAATATAAACTCTTTAAGTATTGCGTATGATTATTATAGATGTCGAGTGGTCAACGGTGTAGATACAATAATTAGTTATAGCGAAGAGCAGTGTCGTATTCATAGGCCCTATTCCTGTGTTACTCAAGGTAGCTAGTAGGAAAGGCCTGTAAAATTGGGTTGAGTATGGATGGAACTAGGTATAGCTAGTGTCTAATGATCATGACTTGCATAATTGCATACTTGATTAGGGAAGGCTCTGTTCAGGGCCCCAGACTTCTGCAAGTGTACTCTCCATGGTCAACTTGTCATAAAGTTATTAATTAACATGTTTCTCAATTACAATTATTGCAGAATGCCCGACCCGTGGGCTCGACCTAGTTTTTGTTCTGGATTCTTCTGGCAGTGTTGGGGAGAGGAACTTCAACTTGACACTGGACTTTGCAGCAAACCTAACAAGAACGTTTGCAATTGGACCCCAGGGCACTCAAGTTGGTGCAATTGCATTCAGTGGATTTCCAAACGTTACATTCCTTTTGGACATGTTTACGGACAGTGTATCTCTAGAGGTGGGGATTAGGGGAATTAGATACTTCGATTTACCTGGAAATGGTCAACCAAGCACCTACACTGCTGCTGCACTCAATGCTCTCAGATTTGACGTTCTCTCCACTGAGGCCGGGGCTAGGCCAGAAAGTATGGCAATTCCACGCGTAGCAGTGGTTGTGACAGATGGAAGATCAAATGTCAATAGTAGTCTAACCATCCCCACCGCTATTGCCGTGCGTCAGGCTGACATTATCGTTTTTGCTGTTGGTGTAGGGAATCGTGTAAACAGAGAAGAACTTGATGCAATCGCGTCAGGTCCGAACTTTGTATCTTTACTATCAGATTTTAATCTCATGGAGTTCCAAAGCCTGCAGAGGAGACTCAGTGTCGAAGCTTGTGTAGGTAAGGATAAACAATGTCTTACATAAAGTGTATACTAAGAGAGTGTGCATGCGCATGCATGACTGAAAAGTGGCTGCATGGAAACCTTATTTCAATAATGTAATTTTCCGTGCCATATTTAGTGTCAGTGTGCAAATTTCACATGCTTGAAAGGGAAAGCATAATACATGAACATTAGTAGCTAACATTATTAGTATAAATTAGAGTCATGCTCTTTACACATAACTCTCTCTGTTTGAACACACCAACTGCACAATATGTATAGTTCCAGCTCCCATAGACATTGAACAGACAGTCATTACCACCCTGGATGGGGGAGAAGTCTCCTTCCTGGAATACCAACTGCCAGCACAAGGAATGACTCTAGCCCTGCAAGTACAAGAGGGTTCTGTGGTGCTTTATGCATCAAATAAGATTCGCAATCCAAATGCAGCCTTTTATGACTACCGGCTTCAAACGGATTCGTCTGCAGATGTGTACATCAATGCTAGTGCATTTAGTCCTTCAGGTAGTAGCAAGAGGCAGGCTGAATTCACGAACACCACTGTGTTTGTGACTCTTGAGGGACTTGGAGATACGAACACTTTTGAGCTGGATACAACTTTTGGGGATAGTAAGTATAAATGCATGGTATAGTGCATTTCCTGCTCCGAATTAAGAAAATGTGGTCACAATGAGTCCCATTCTTGTATGACTTTGTAGTATAAAAGTAGAGAAGATCGAGATGCTAGCTGTTGATTTCAGTCCCTCTAAAGTGGTGCGTGCATGCCATGTGAATTACTCTTAATTTTCTATTGCCATGCACCATTTAGCTACAGAGCCAGATGCCGGTCCAAGAACAACAGCTCTCTGTGGACTTGTGTTGCTTCTGTGTCTGCTGGGAATGCTACTACCCTAGTGGAGACAGTATTGAGCACATATATAAATAAGACATTCATAACCAGATATGAAATTTTAGATTACCAATCACTGTATCGAAAGGCCGCACAAAATTATGCAAATTGGTAAAATATGTATAGCTATCTACTAGCCAATCCACTCTCTTCGGTTTGTGCACATTGATAGTCATTGTATATTGTAAGTTAAGAACTGTGGCATACAAGCGCATATTTGTTAATGGGGATTAATGTTGCCAAAAGGCAACATTCGGTGTTAAAGGGTCTTAATCATGAAATTGTTCACTTATGAGACAGATACATGCCATTTATTTGCTGCAAACTTAATTCTTCCCCTTCATCAGTGGACTTACACTAATTAGTTGAGCTAAATAATTGAAGGGCTCAGAACCAGGGTGGGTTAACACAAAGTGGAAATTGCATGAATTTCACAAAAAAGCAATAAAAATCATACCCTAGCATTTGGGCAAAATTTCTTATTCTGAAGTTTAGGGTGGCATTTGTGGGTCAGACCACTGGGCATACTAGTCATGTATACCATATCTCAAAAACTAATCATTTCTTCAAATTCTGACAACCTAGTTAGTTGTAGTACACAGTTGTGTAAACTCTACCATCTGTAATACGACTATCAAAGTGGTGAATAGCAAAATACATTACGTAACTTGTGACTGTACTGCACAGATGCACAGCATAGTACACAGCTTTGACAAAGAACAATGTATTTGACCATTACGTCTCTAATAATAATACCTCAAAGTGCTCAGCTGCAATAGCTATGAATTTAATATAGCTACCTAATTGTCCATTGTCTAGCTACCTATACTGTGTATGATAGTTATGCATGCATGCTATTGGACTTCAGCTACAAATTGCCATTGGCTAGATGGAGCTATATTGTTCTAGTGATAAAATAGTATGGTAGCAGTACTCTACTATCTATGGCAGTACATGTGCCGTAATCTCCCGAAAATAAGCCCATGGGCGATGAACTTTAGTGGCTACTCAAAGAAGGGGGTGGGCTTATTTTCGAGTGTTTTGGTATTTCACTCGAAAATAGGCCCACCCTATAAGTTAGTATATACACCCACCCAGACATAGCAGGATGTGAAGGGCTCAATAAGGCTTGTATGCACAAGTGTCAAGTGTACGAGCCAGAATAAAGTAACAACAATCAATAATGTAGGCCACATGCCCCGTGAAATATCAAGAATATCAAGAATATCGTGGTACTTTCTTGAGCGAGGGACCAACAGGATCAGCTGCAAAATCAACAACAAAAGACAGCGCTCTGAGAAGGGTCTTGAAGTTCTGTGTACCTACGTGTTCTCTGGAAAGCCATTCCACATCCACAAACTGATTGACTTTTTTTTGAAAAATTCATAACATTTATACTGTTTAGCTACCAGGCTTTTTTCAAAGCCAACACACACACAGAAGATTTCATTATGCAGCATGCTTGTGTGGTTAATGGGGTGGGCTTATTTTCGAGAATAAATGACCCTCTACAATAACTTGTGGTTGAAGAGGGGGGTGGGCTTATTTTCGAGGGTGGGCTTATTTTCGGGAGATTACAGTGCTAGCGAATTAATTTGAGTTCAAAGGTTAATTGTGCCTCACTTCCGCTGCAGTACAAACCTGTAACAGCAAATGGTATTGCTGACCATTTCTTTAGGACAAGCAGATCGATGACCTGAACAGACGGCTCAGACAAGGCTTTGTTTCACATGATGGGGTGTTCGTAAAAGCCTTGGACAGCGCACTAGCCAGTTTTAATGTGCAGCGGCAAGCCTACTATGGTGGCACGTTTGTTGGAAACCACGTACATCGATGTCTGAAGGTATAAATGCTTACTGTGTAAAAGTATCTGTATTCTTAACATGATGGTTCACACCTTCTCACTCCAAGCCTGACAACAGTGATAAGCTCTGCTCTGCTGTGATAGATGTCGCCCAACAACATGCACCTGCACTCCTTCCAGCAGCACAGACAGTGGCTGATAAGTTCAGGCACACTTTCAGCTTGTTTGGGGCCTGTCACAATGTCTATGACTCAGCTGAGATGCTGGAAGAGAACACAGTTGATGACCTAGGTAAATATAACTGCTGTACCAAACCACACATGTACATAACCACCTAATGTCTTACCTTTTTCAGAGAAGAAAATAGACAACTTTCTTGAGTTCTACCGAACATCCTTTCCAACTGCCACAATCACCCCAAAGCTGCATATGTTGGAGGACCATGTAGTCCCCTTCCTTCGGAAGTGGCGAGTTGGGTTTGGATTTCATGGAGAGCAGGGGGCCGAGTCTCTACATGCAGCATTTAATCGGATCACAAGATCTTACACCTCCATCCCTGATCGTTTAACACGGCTGAAGTGTGTCATGCGGGAACACCACCTACAGATTTCACCGGCGATGGTTGCTCAGGAGCCTACTGTGAAGAAGCGAAAAAAGTTGTAACTTTATACCACTTTCTTTATATCCAAACTAGTTCTTACACATGCAAATGCAATCCCAAGGGTGCAACTGCCCACTCACTACAGATGTTCCCTCCAACTTCATATGCATACATACGTAAACACAAGCAGCTAAAATGAGGCATGTTTTCCCTGTTATAGTGACCGCGGAAAAATAAGTAGGATAAAAGCGGCACCCTTCCCCGAAATGTTAGCACTAGAGGCTACATTCCCTCTTCTTTCACTCCTGGGAAAACTTGCCTGGTCGTAGAAAGGCCTTGGTAACCAATGCTCCTCAAAAGGTAGGTCTCGGACACTCCACCACTTCTTGGGCCATAACTCTGGCGACTTTTGGCCTTTCGTGATGGTTCTTGCACCAAAACGCTCGCCATAGACCTGCCCATATTGCTATGTGACTTCCGAAAGGATGACACGTGCCAACGAGCAGATATGATGTCACACAATTTGCGGTTCTAGGAATGTAAACGCTGCAAGCGTTGCTAAGGAGCGCGCGCCGCGGCACGCGTTAGAATTGCGCGAACTAAGTGCCGGAAATTAAAGCACGCGGAACACCCGTGCGGGTGGGCGTAGTCCACGACAGAAATTTAATCAAGCGTCGGCGATGGCTGCCGGGTTACGCCTTGTTCTGAGGCCGAGGGCTATCTCTAGGGTTCCTGCCTTGATACAGCGATGTTTCATACCTCGAGAACAACCTATCTGTGCCCAAAAGAAAAGACAGGATACCCAATTCCAATGGGCATGGAGGTACGGCATCGAGGAGTGTACCTAGAGTTCTTCATATTCATATTCGCCAAGCAATCGAAGCGATGGCAGATGGCTGTTGAATGCACCTACCAGTGTTTAATATGACTGTCCGTTCCCTAGTAGGAGGAGGGTAGGGCGGGTGTTGAAATTTGAATACCCAATCCCGGTCCCAGGCATAACTTTAGAAATTAACCCCCTCCCTAGTCTCGTAACAGTAGCTTATACATGTATTCCATGCAGAGTGTGTGAGAATCGAGTTGGATTATATTGTTAAGCTGACGGTTAAGCCAGTCCGAGGCTTTGAGAACAGCAGTCGTCAATTTCCAGCTGCCGAATCAGCCTTACCTGCTGTTGATGAACCTCCCACCAATGTTCTCTCCTCTCCTCATAGCCACCGCTCCCTCTTTGCAGGCAATCCCATCGTAGTGCATGCTCTCTTTACTTTGGTTCCACTGCATTTGTACGGAAGCAATGCTATGCCAGCAGGAAATATATTTGCAAAAATTGCATTTCTGTGGCGTTACTTACTTACTTACATACATACATTCACGGAGTCTCCATGCAACACGATTAGTTGCCTTGCATCCCGCACGTCAATGAAATGTGTGATCCATGACAACAGGCAATAGGAATCGAGTTGGACACTCTTCAGTCTCAGCAATGTATACTCACCTGGTTAGTAGGTGTGTCCAGAGAACACGTGTCCATAGATTACTGCTTAATGTGACTGAATCAACGTGAGTTGTCTGACTCTTCCTCCTTTCACTGTGCAGCTGTCTTTGTGTACAGGTATGTGTGGTTAGTGTGCAGAGATACTAGTAAGTGACTGGGGTATGATATGCATGGACATGTAATTCTAATCATTGATTGTCTGGCTGTCAGTCAGGAGTACAGTCAACTAGTATATCTCATGAGTAAACTCCTTTCATGCACGTTTGAAGTTACTCTTGAGGGAGCTACATGCCCATGAATACTTCTCAGAATGAATGTGCTAGTGCATGTTGTTTACTTTTAGCAGGTGTGTTTTACTATGAGTATATGTTGCTATAGTAACAAGGTATGAGCATAGGAAGCTCTAGAAATGCCTGTTTTTTTTTTTGCACAGAGTAAAAAACACGGGCAGGTAGCCTGGGCTCCTTGGTACGTCACAAGACGTCACGTACGTGACGCAGGGTGCGTGATTTTACTCCATGAAAAAAAAAGCTTGGAAGTGCAGCTTGGGAACGAGGCTAAGCAGCTGTATGCTCTATCTAGACCTTAGTCTCACATCCAGACCATTCCCTGGAAATGGTCTCACGTGTGCAAACAGTGGATACCAAGGTACTCTTTTTTTTCCCCCTCGTGGCCTGGGTACGAGGCTAGCCTTGTACATACCTTACTGTTGTTGTTTTTTTGAGATGCTATGTGTAAGCATAATGAAATCTGTTATGGTAGACTTTAGTAGAAATAGAAATCCAAGAGTTTGTCTGCATATCATCTAATGGTCTGTTCTTAATCACCCCGACAGCCGGCACTACCACACGACTGTCTACCTGAGACAATCCTTGGCTCCCACCTCCGGTGTAGAGTGCTCTGCTGACGGAAAGAAGTGCAAGGTAACTTGGCTGGACGGGGAGCAGAGCACGTACCATGCTGTGTGGCTGCGGCATAACTGCCAGTGCCCGGAGTGCTGGGATGATAATGCAGACCAAAAATTAGTGGTTGATGTCAACGAACTCCGAAGTGATTTGAGGATTCACTCAGTAGCTGCTTCAGGTAAGTTATAAATAGTTCAAGTCAGTTAACAGATACATCTTCTGAAATATATAGTACATGTATGATGGTTGTGACCCGCCCATGGGCCCTATGGGGTGCCGTTTGTGTCAAAATTATGCAGAAGTGAATTATTTATATATAATGTACTTTATTTATATATAATGTACATTATTTATATATAAAGTGCATTATTTATATATAATGTGCATTATTTATATATAATGCATATTATATATAAATAATATGTATTATTTACATATAATGTGCATTATTTATATATAATGTGCCTTATTTATATATAATGTGCATTATTTACATACAATGTGCGTTATTTACATATAATGTGCATTATTCACATATAATGTGCATTATTTGTATATAATACATATCATTTATATATAATGCATATTATTTATATATAATGTATACCGCTTATTTACATATAATGTGCATTATTTATATATAATGTGCATTATTTACATATAATGTGCATTATTTATATATAATGTGCGTTATTTATATATAATGTGCATTATTTACATACATATAATGTTATTATTCACATATAATGTGCATTATTTGTATATAATACATATCATTTATATATAATGCATATTATTTATATATAATGTATATTATTTACATATAATGTGCATTATTTATGTATAATGTGCATTATTTATAATGTGCATTATTTATATATAATGTGCATTATTTATATATAAAGTGCATTATTTATATATAATGCGATAATGCATGCAATAATATCGATAACGAGTACCGCTTCAGGTGTTCACGTGAAATTGATTACAGTCACGCTTAGCTCACGTGAGCTGCATGTGGCCAGTATGCGATGATGTCATGACTCCAATTGATGAGCATGTCACTGTAATGTATCTATCAAAGTTATGCCCCACCCTCCCTAGTAGGAGGAGGGTTGGGCAAGGGTGGGAATTTGAATGTCAAACGCAGAGAAATCAACACCCTCTCCCACCCGCACCATGGGACATTATTCCATACGTGATAACAAAATACTATGTACCTACTCCTGACAAATTTCATGATGTATTATGTACTCTTAAGTACCAGTATAAATTAACCCAAACAAGAAGCGCCTTTAATGTAGCTAATAGTTGTTTATCAATGTATGATCCATGACAACAGGCAATTAGAATTGAGTTGGACACTATTCACAGCAGTGTAGACCCTCACCTAGTTAGTGGGTGTGTCTGGTATGCAACAAGAGAACACCTGTCTGCTAAGCATGACTATAAATGAGTTGACTTTGTGCAGGCAAAGATCAGTTATAGCTAAAGATGAGATGGACATGTAATTAAAAAGGAAATGGTTAATATAGGGATTGATGTGGTTGTCTGGCTTTCAGTCAGGAGTAACTACAGACAACTTCTTGTAAGAAGTGCATCTCATGAGTAAACTCCTGTTTCAATTTGCTCCTGAGCTACATACCTACGAATACTTCTCAGAATGGCTGGACTGAAACTCAGATAGCCATGTTTGTTTTAATCTTTACCTTTTTGTAGGTCTAAGTTGTATTTAGATCATGTAGAGATCTTCCTTTGAAATGATAAAGATTGTCGCACTACATAAGGGTGTTTCCCACATACGAAATGTAACCTTTATTGTTTATCAGTTTGTGATCCATGACGACAGACAATAGGAACTGAGTCAAACATTGTTCACAACAATGTATATCTCACATGGGGTGTGTCTGGTATGCAATCTGGGAGCAGGTGTGGACTCAGGCGGTAAATTCTAGTTAAATACATGACCCTGAATAACCTGAACTGTCTGGCCCTCCCTTTTTTCCTTTGTGTGAGGTACAGGTGCAAGGAAAAAAGGGAGGGCCAGACAGTTCAAATTATTCAGGTTCATATATTTAACTAGAATTTACAGCCTGAGTCCACACCTGCTCCCAGATTGCATATACCAGACACACCCCATGTGAGATATACATTGTTGTGAATAATGTTTGACTCAGTTCCTATTGTCTGTCGTCATGGATCACAAACTGATAAACAATAAAGGTTACATTTTGTATGTGGGACACACCCTTCATGTAGTGCGGCAGCCGTAATGCATGGACAGGTGTCTTCTTGTTACATACCAGACACACCCACTAACTAGGTGAGGGTATAGCTACATTGCTGTGAATAGCGTCCAGCTCAATTCCTATTGCCTATTGTCATGGATCACACATCGATAAACCACTTTTAGCTACATTAAAGGTGCTTATAATTTATACTGGTACTTTAAGGGCGACATTTTTACAATATATCATGAAATTTGTCAGGAGTATATAGGTTCATAGTATTTTGTTGTTCACTCTGAGGTTGTCACTTTTCCAAAAATGGAATAATGTCTCATGGTGTGATGTGGGGCGGGGAATACTGGGGAGAGGGAGTTGATTTTTAAGTTTCCCCTGGGGGTTGGGCATTTGACGTTCAAATTCCCACCCTTGCCCCAGCCTCCTTGTACTAGGGAGGGTGGGGCATAACTTTGATAGATGCATAAAGCTTTATTAAAAGCAGCCTGGTTGCTCTAGAAAGTGTCTACAAACACTGCCACATCAGTTTTTGGCGAGCTAAGAAGGATGTAAATTGCTTCTGAGCGTTGGAGACGCTAGAGCATTGCTGCTACAAGCCAGGGTAAGCCAAAATGGGAGTGAATTTTTACAGAGGGCGAAAGTGAAGTATTATTGAGTGCCAGTAGCTCTATAATGGGCTGAGCTACAGAAATTTGCTGCGTTTTTGCCACATCCGGTTGTCAGAGTGTTAACAGTATCAACAAATCAAATTGCAGAATGTTTTGAATTCTATTTACTGATTTCAACCGGAGGAGGTTGGCCATCGTTGACCTTTTCTAATTCATTGAGTAGTCATGTGACAAGCAGAGGCCCTACAAACATAGTCTCGTGCCCAGACCACGCCCGCCTCCCCGGAAGAGCATCTGGTGACATTGCGCAGGATCCTCAGTCTTCATTAAAAAGTACCAGCTAATTGCTCTTTTGTCAGAAATTTCAACGAACCAATGAAAATGCATTTTTGTTACATGTGTTAGTATGAAATCATCAAGCAAGTATTCAAGAAAGGCGAAGAGTGAAATGGCTACTTGTACTGTCCGACAAAAGATGTATCTAGTGGGTGAATAGTTCGTCAAGACAATGACGGTACTTCTTTCCCACAAAGGAGACAATGATCCATTCTCCCTAGTGCATGCCGGTAGCTCACTCGCTACAGCTATTTCACAAAATTTTCTGCTCACTATTGTTATGCATTTGCTGAGCTAGCATTGCTTCTCGCTATGGGTAAATTAGTGGTTCGCAATTACATATCCACTAAATAATGAATATTTAATGAAGCCTGAGGATTGTGCTGAAAGCCGCCAGACCATTCAGTAGGGGTCGAGGTCTAGGGACAAAACTACTACAAACACGACTTGCTAGAATTAGTGATGTGTTGTAAAGGGCAAACTCCTCTGGTTATTGGTAATAATAATATGCCAAAATTCAGAGGCTCATACTTCCAAAACTTGTAGGGGAGTACATTCTGTACTTCAGATGGCACAAGTGCCATGTTCTTACAACATCTGGTTTGCAGAGCGTTAACTGCATCGGTCAATCAGTAAAACATTCTGCAATTTGATTTCTCGATACTGTTAACACTCTGACAACCGGATGTGGCAAAAACGCAGCAAATTTCTGTAGCTCAGCTCATTATAGAGCTACAGGCACTCAATAATACTTCACTTTCGCCCTCTGTAAAAATTCACTCCCATTTTGGCTTACCCTGGCTTGTAGCAGCAATGCTCTAGCATCTCAAACGCTCAGAAGCAATTTATATCCATCTTAGCTCGCCAAAAACTGATGTGGCAGTGTTTGTAGACACTTTCTACAGCAACCAGGCTGCTTTTACAGTGACATGCTCATCAATTGGAGATATGACATCATCGCATACTGGCCACATGCAGCTCACGTGAGCTAAGCATGACCGTAATCAATTTCACGTGAACACCTGAAGCGAGCGGTACCCGTTATCGATATTATTGCATGCATTATCGCATTAATGACTTTATATATAAATAATGCGCTTTATATATAAATAACGCGATAACGGCAATATTATCGCAAATTATCGCATTATTTATAAATAATGTACATTATATATAAATAATGTACATTATATATAAATAATGCACATTATATATAAATAATGCACTTCATATATAAATAATGCACATTATATCTAAATAATGCACATTATATATAAATAATACACATTATATGCAAATAATGCACTTTAAATATAAATAATACAAATTATATGTAAATAATGAACATTATATATAAATAATGCGCGTTATATGTAAATAATATGCATTATATATAAATAACACACATTGTATGTAAATAATGCACATTATATATAAATAATGTACATTATATGTAAATAATGTACATTATATATAAATAATGCACTTTATATATAAATAATGTACATTATATATAAATAAAGTACATTATATATAAATAAAGTGCATTATATATAAATAAAGTGCATTATATATAAATAACACACTTCTGCATAATTTTAACACAAACGGCACCCCATAGGGCCCTGCCACCTGGAGTATGATGATTTCTGAGCATTATTAAAAATACTTTCGTACAGGAAGTTTTCACTTGGCTTAGTAAGTCGATGTGAACAAAGTAGACTTAATTCCAACTCGTAATTATCAATGACTGCCAAGGTTTCAGTTTCCATACTACCTTCAGGGCATATCAGAATACTAAACTCAGAGAATATTAAACGTCTAATTGCTCAGCACCAAATATGGAACCACACAATGTAGGGTTACGTGATAGTGCAACTTTATTGCTGAGCACAGCAACACCAATTGATGCCTACAGTTAAGAGTAAGCCTAACACTGAACCACTTTTAGTGTTGCAGGCAGTGATTTACATGCATGTACATGTAGCTACATCTAAACATCCAGTTGCTCTTATACTTGTGCCATTCCGAAAGTATAAGATTCAAGTTGACAGCTTTTGCCTACCTGCTAAGTTACATTAAAGGCCAGTGAGAACTTAGAAGAGCACGTTATTCAAGAAGAGTAACTACTTATTTTAGTCCCACCATTTTCACAGATTCTTCATCTAAGGTCGACATCTGCTGGTCCTATGAGCATGAAAAAAAGAAACACCATGGCTATATCGACCTTCAGTGGCTCAAGAAATACAGCTATTCTGCTGCTACTCTTCAGAAGTTACAGGCGCAAAGTCGACCATCCGTTGCAGTAAGCATTATGGCATACCAGTGAATGAAGATTGTATAATTATCCACTCAACCCAAAATTGCTAAACATTGTTTAGAGGTAATTATTTTACTTTTTACATTGGTGGGCAAATGATTTGTTCACAATCAAATTTGTACCTGGCAGTTTCAGTCCCATCCACAGGCATGCAACAGACTAGCCTCGTTCCCAGGCTCTTGCGTGGAGAGCCTGGTACACACTGTTTGCGCATGCTCAGTTACCCCAGGATTTCTGGGGCTTTGGAAACTAGCGGATACTACGCCGCAATATCACTCCGTCTATCATCGTATTATCGTTCGTTGCACGCGTACAATTGAAGATGGTGGTGCTTTCAGAAGAGTCTGGGAGCGAGGCTAAGCCGGTGCTGATGGGTTTTCGCCATATATATGCCTAGAAAGTGATCGTTAGTTTGATTGTTCGATCCCGCTTACCTCTGAAAGGCGCTGAAGCCCAGATCTGAGATTGAAAATCGAGCAGCTACTAGGAGAGAGGCGCTTCCGAATTTCTGTGGTAAGACAGCTACCATAGTCCTAGCGGATAAAAAATTACAGGTAGTTTTGCTATTCTTGACTGGTTAGAAAGCCTTTTCAGTTGTAGAAAACCAAAAATCAGACAGTTTCTAGTTCTTCCGCTTACTATACCTGTACACTGCCTCCGTACTACTCCTCGCCATGTGACTGAGTTCGTTCGCGGACACGTTTACTGGCCCTCTTCCGTAAATTCTCGCGCATGCGCAAACAGTGTGTACCAGGCTCTACTTTCCCCTCCACTAGAGCCTGGGAACGAGGCTAGCAACAGACTAGCCTTGTGTCCTAGTCTCTCCTTCAAGCTGTTTATCACATGCGGTACAAAAAACAGAATTCTAAAACTTTTATAGAGCTTACCATGCCTAATTATTATTATTATTATTATATCAAGGGTAACCACAGTGCCAAGTGAGAAGAAAGCGGTCGATATTAAAAGTGGTAACATTTAAGGTCATTTGATAAGTGACCGGATTTGATTCACAAGTGAACAGTAGCTACATAGGTATATAGAGCTAGTGCATACATGTATCATGCAGGCGCCTTGTGGGAAGTAAGTGAAATACATAAGTCCATAAATACTACACAGCATCATGCAGTGGGCCAGTGCATAGTGCAAATACTACACAGCATCATGCAGTGGGCCAGTGCATAGTGCAAATAAATACTACACAGCATCATGCAGTGGGCCAGTGCATAGTGCAAATACTACACAGCATCATGCAGTGGGCCAGTGCATAGTGCAAATACTACACAGCATCATGCAGTGGGCCAGTGCATAGTGCAAATACTACACAGCATCATGCAGTGGGCCAGTGCATAGTGCAAATACTACACAGCATCATGCAGTGGGCCAGTGCATAGTGCAAATACTACACAGCATCATGCAGTGGGCCAGTGCATAGTGCAAATACTACACAGCATCATGCAGTGGGCCAGTGCATAGTGCAAATAGAGGTAACCTAAACAATACCATGACTACTGAGGTGTGAGGAGAGGAATTAAGGGGCTAATGGAACCTTCCACATAAATATTATTCATACTAACTTGATTATTTACTACTGTATTATGTTTTCAAGAAATAATACCACTAATTGTTTGCTACACCACTGCTAGTATAGAGCATGTGTGTATCACAGAGATGGTTACAGCATACTATAAGTATTGACTACTCTGAGTGCCATGACATTTTTGCAGAATGAAGTGAGAGCATATGGTGAGACTTGGAGGAACTGCTGTGGTGGTTCTATAGAAATAATAGCTACACTATAAAACCAGCCTTCAGTTTTGGTAGTCGGCACTCCGTCCAAATCACCGCGAAGGCACTCTTCGAAACTAGCGCCCTTCTGAAACGCAACCGTCAGTCACTTCTGCAGCGGGTTCGTCACCCTGGCAACAGTCAGTCAATTACAAGTTGCAGCGGGCGGAAACCGCAACACAATAATTAAATAGCAATACTGTATAACTATGAATCTCGTCCACTCGGGCACGCGGTAAAAATGGCGACTGTTGCGATCGAACAGAAAGAGAGATGGCCCCAGTTCAGCCAAAGAAAGCAGCCAGATGAAAAAGTGGCTCATTTAAAGTTCAAGAATATTGATTGTCTTCCTTTAGGCACAGTTTATTAGACCTGAGAAGGTATGAGAAAGCCAGAACATTACATTACATTACATTACATTACATTACATTACATTACATTACATTAATTACATTATTTAAAAGTTTTTTTCTTCTCACTTGGCACTGTAAATAACACACACCAATACATAGGTGTAGTAGTGAATAGACAAAGTAACTAATTATGCATGAAGTCAGTAATTTAATACATAGCTATTATGACTCATAGCTCTTTACATACTTCATCATTATGTAATTTACACTTATTACTACATTTATGTACAGACCTCCCTGCCTCTAGTAAGCTACTCGAAAATATCAGAAGGAGAGGAAGCATTGTGGAAGTAAGTTGTTGCATCAGAGTACTATTGTATTTAGTACTATTGATTAACCCTTATGTAAGTTATTTATGATTATTTATGATTATAGGTCAGTTTATATGGCACATATATAGGCGTAGGTGGATTATGCTCGAAAATCTACCTATTATGCTCTGCTGCACTGTTCCAAAAATGTACCGATTATGCTCAACAAATGCTCCCGTTAAATTGTCAACATAACAGCTTTCCTGCAGAGACTGTGGTTATCTTACCCGAAAATTCACTCTCTCTCTTCGCCACACTCACACACTTGGACGTCAGTCAAACGGTATAGCAGAATATATCTGAGGCTTCGTCTTCGCGTAGGAGTGTTTGATCGTATATGGTGTCCAGCAATTGATGACTTATTCTACTGTTAATAGTAAGTGTATGTTTGTTCTTTTCCAGGTGGTTAAAGAATTTGAATGAATATGGTATATGCTTGGTAACAGACATCCCAACTATTGCTGGAGAAATTAAGAAAGTAAGAAACTGGTTGTGGGCATTCCTGCATGGATGTACACATGTTAAATTCTTTATCACTCCAGCTTGCAAAGTCTGCCGGTGGTGTGCATAAAACTTACTATGGAGAGGTACGTTCAATGACAGGCGCTGGGGAAAGGGAGTGTAAAGCTAGTTTATTCTTTCTACCTATTTTCACTTTTTTTATTTCTCACTTTCAGTTTGCGTTAAAAAGTTCTAGTTCTTATATGATGATTCAACTTTCAAAGTGTTAGCTAAATAAGTACATATGTAAGGCAATAATTATGTTGTAGTTAGACCACGACTGTGAGAGGGTTATTTTCTATAAATCTTGAAGAACAAGCAGTGTTTAACCACCGTTTCCACCACGCTAACCTAACCAGTGGTAGTTGGCCATTATGGCACTTGATTTGGCAAGGAATTCTATTTCTGCCATTTACAAACACAAGCTGTACCACCTCTCTCACACTCTTTGACCCCTTATAAGAAGGGGTCAAAGCGTGTCCCCCACATTCTTTGCTCCCTTATAAGAAGGGGTCAAAGAGTGTCCCCCACACTCTTTGACCTCTTCTTATAAGGGGTCAAAGAGTGTCCCCTACAGAATGAAAGCAGCAAAAGGTATCTCTTACAAATACTATGGGTAACACTTTGCCCTTGTATGGCTGTATAAAATAATTCGCTATCACTAAAAAAACAAAAACAAAAGAGGTAAGAGGGGTGTGCATAAGCATTCAGATAGGGGCATACTTTTGGAAGATTACTGTAACTGGCTATGTATGCATTCTTTTGGCAGACATTTCATGTGGTTTCAGCTGAGAAAGCCGTGAATGTGGCCTACACCACACTGCCCCTCCCTTTCCACATGGACTTGCAACACTTTGAGAGCCCTCCAGGCCTGCAATTCTTGCACTGTCTCAAGTAATGTGTTAGCTGTTTCTTAATGCTGTGATCTTTACTATATATACTGCATTTTGATTTGCCTCGTGTAATACAAAATGTTTGTTAATGTGGGAGGGGCTTAGCCGGTGCCAATATAAAGATGCAAATCCAACAAAGCTTGTGACCATTTTTTCACTCCCCACTCCCGATCGTTCCTATAACATTATACAGACCGGCAAAAAAAGCAAGACCACGGGCTATAACCCGACCCTGCATGTCTTCATCACTGTAATGACAACCTTATTAATACCATAGCTATACACTAACCTGCATGATATTGGGAATTAAGAGTGCGAGTATTCATTAATTTTCTCTTATTGTATTGCACATACTAGATATATATTACAACCACCTGTTACGGTGTGTCCTTTTTCTCCAGATGTGATGATTGTGTTGAAGGGGGAGAGAATATACTTGTGGATCTCTTTCCAGTGGCGGAAGAAATGAGGATGAAGTTTCCTCAGCACTTTGCCACTCTCTCACAAGTACCAGCAACTTTTGAAAGGTTCCACACACGAAGGTACATATGCGAATATACAGAGGCTCTGTACAACATTTATGTTGCACAGACCAAACACTATGGCACTATCTGTCCACCTCGCAGGGAGATTCCAGCTGCTCTACAACATCACAAACCACACATAATATTGGATTCTAATGAAAAGGTGTCCACTACACTTTGATAAGTGTCTGTATACTTATTATGTGATATTTAATTTGATATTCACCCCAGATTTCAGCGATTGCCTGGCATCCACAGAGTCTGGGACCTTTGCAAGTTCCTGAGGTGAAGGAATTCCTGGATTTCAAAATAATATCTGTTGATTTTACACATTGCATCCTATAGGAAGACGTAGAGCGCTACTATGAAGCCTACGTCTGTTTTGGAAGTATGATAGTGGACTCAAAATTGAAAGTAAGTTGATACAGTATGATACCAGTGCTACATAAAGTGCTATCTAAGTATCTATCAGAAGGATGCGGTATGAATTATTGAGGTTTCCACCTCATACCTTATAGCGACAAAATTTGAATGGCCGAATTTCTGCGCATCGGCCTGCAGCTACGTTTTTGTAATATAATTTTCAAGGATTGCCGACATGGTGGAGCCACGGCTACAGTACGTATTTAACTTTTTCAAGGGTATCATTTTTGTGGTTCAAGCTAAATTCGCAACAACCCCGAAAGCTTCGCTTCCCAAAAATTTGTCGCTATACAGTATTCCTTGCCCTGATTTGAAAATGAAAGAATAATAGTACGATTCTTTGGCCAAAAGTCCATAATAAGAAAATAATATTATTTGATATCTGAAAACCAGCCGGAATATAATATTCTGAGTTGTAGTCCAACCTATGATTATTAAATAGAGCCCTACCATAGCTAGCTATAGCTTTCTCAAGATTTAATGACTGAAATGGAATTAGTTACCCATTTGACACGGTTCACCATATAATTAGTAGTTGTGCTACATAAACTTGATACTAGTACCTTCAAAGCATGTAACTTGCAGACAAGCACTGCTAAAAAATGAACTCTGTAAACCACTCAATGCCATCATCTAACTATTATGGAGCCCTACTGCATGTCTCAGCTATAGCTGTACCATCTGCAGCTTTTAACTGTATACATGGAATTAGCTCCATTTCACAACGGTTCACTATAAGCCAGTGGTGAAGCTACATGACCTTCCACTAGTAAGACACCTGAAAGCAAGTGTCTTCACAAATAGAAGACCTTCAAAGCTTGAATTTCTAAAGTGTCTAGGAAATGCCACACTGAGTTACTTGGCCTATAAACTTTCAACAGCTCTAGACTGTTGTCACATGGTAATGGCATGTAACTTGCAGACAAGTACATACATACACTGCTAAAAAATGAACTCTTACTCAACTCAATATTATGTGTACTGCATGTCTCAGATATACTGTACCATCTGCAGCTTTTCTGTATACATGTAGCTCCATCACAAACTAAAGCCAGGTGAAGCTATGACCTTCCACAACCGACGATTTGTCCACTCCAGAACAGGATTTAAGCTGAATGGAGGGATGAGGCAATTGGAAGTAAGCATTGTTTGTGACAGTGTAAATCCACCACATCTCTACACATGTAATTAGCATACTTTATAGCTCAAAATAGAGGCACTACAATACCTCTAGGATCACTTATTTTATTTGTGGTTAATCTATCAATAAGGTGGTAAAAGGCTGATAGCAGTGAGAGAGGCTTGGATGACCCAACCACTCACTTCCTCCTGGCCTACTTACTTGATTAATTAAGGCAGTACATTTCCACCCGAGCAATAGCTCCAAGCCTACTCAGTTCTCTAGCCACTATGTAACTTAGTAAAAGGAAACTGAAACTGGCAAAAAGATTGGTTATGTGTCCTTACAATAGGCGACTAGTGATTGAATATGATATACACAGGATGCTGCCAGGGAGCTCATTCTAAATGACAAAAAGACGTTTGCATGCACATTGTCTGCATCCTCCAGGGTGTTTACGTCAACATTGACACTTTCAAAAGCAAGGTTCGTCTTCTTGCATCAAAGTTTGAGCCGGAGTTTACTGTGAAGACGGTCTTTAACCAGGACCATGTCGGGTACTGAGTTATTGTAAACTGTGTAAGTGTCTAGCTGATTGTTTTCTAGCATACTAGCTACTACCTTTGTTGTGCTGAATTGTTATTGTGTCTTACGAGAATGATTTTTACTGCATTACATGATCATGAATTAATATTGGGGTCCACAAAAGAGTCTATTTCACAAAGGCCTTTTCATACAATCTACAAGCAGCGCAAATTTGTACATTACAAATGACATAATATATACAGTTCAAATACTGCTGTAGGCACTTGGCAGTGCTATAATATTATAGCAACTAAAATACATAATTATGTATGGCAACTCAACTACACTGATTGAATCTGCAAGAGCATGCATTGTGCACATTACCACACCTCCATCTGGTATGGTCTACTGTGTATGAGTCGCTATACCAAGTGGTTCACAGCAAAGCTTTCAGTAGCCACAGTACATGTAGTTGCAGTGGCACTGGAGAAACCACTATAGCTATCACAGACAAGTGTACTCAGGAACTCTTGGAAGAGCCTACCAGCCAACACTGCTGTCTGAGACAGGGTAGCCTTGCACCCAGGCCAGGTACGAGGCTAGAGACAGGGACACTTAAAAGTATGTCATTGAGTAAAAAATCAGTCTTGAGGACACATTAGCTACATTGCTAGCACTAATGATCCTATATATGCCTTTTCAACCAGTGAGTGATGACAATATGAGTTTTACAGTCGATAATCCCTCAGCCATCGAAGCAGACCTCGAAAATCTTATTTTGAATCCTGATTCTCAATTGATGTGTAGTTTACCGGTTCAATGACAGTTCCAGAGGGTTAATTAAAGGCCATACATGTAACTGCATGCAGGACTGGAAAGATGAGGGGGGGGGGCATGGTTTGGCTTCGATTCATCCCCACCTTCACATTAATAACTTAAGACTTTAACTCCATGCATGGGTTGTTGACTAAAACTGAGGAAACTGCTGGTGGCTATATATACGACAGTACAAGATCTTTACTGAGTATGATAGAATTTCATGCTAAGGGCGAGAATTTAATTATACTGCAGTTCCACATTAATTTGCACAGTTAGAATAATATCACAATGTCATCTTTGTTAGCTACTATCTGGATTCATAAACCATTAATCTTCAGATCAGATGAGTATACAGATCCAACGATGAACAGGTTTGTTGGATCTGTATACCCATCTGATCTGAAGATAAATATTATAATCCACAGGCTGACATTAGTTCAGTGGCTCAGTATTAAGTCCATTTTTTGGTCACATAATTATAGTATTCAGCCACTGTATTGTTGCATACATGAAATATAATGACTTTGGATCATTGAAGAATTAAGTTATCAAGTTACGTATAGGTACACACACAAGTGATATCTAAGGTAGTATCTTAATACTCACTAAGTGAAGAAAGCTATTTAAGAAAACAGTTGGTCTTCATGTAGTCTAAGAGCAACGAACTTGTCAGCTATATACGTACATGTGTAAGCTGTTCCTGATTCTCAGGGACCTTATTGGTACTGTGCATGCTGTAGGCTAGCCTTGTACACTAGCACTCATTGAAAACAGGTTAACCTTGCTTTTCTTCAACTTGTACTATCGTATATATGAGTACTTTCTACTTCTCAAGGTGATCACAATCAAGTATATATGGGAATCTGCACTCCACCAACATAATTAGCATACCAAGTATCAAAATTATGATCATATACCTACATCTCAATTCCCCGCCTACTTGTATTTGGCAGTGTACACAGTAGGCTAAAAAAACAACCACTTAGGTCAATATAAAAAAACTGGCTAGAGTATTACATTAACATATTCCAGTAGCATTTATTTTTTATTAGTCAGATATTCATAAAGATCTTTCACAGCTCTGCGTTCATGAATTGAGAGTAGAACCTCAACAAGGTTGTGCCAAGAGTAATCTGATGTCATCATACTATGCCAATTCTTGAATATATCATGTAGACAGCTTCGCTGTTGATCTGGAACACCAACATGGTTAGCTTGAATGTTATCTAATCTTGGCACATTAAGGCCTTCGCCAATATCTCTCCATTTTGAAGCTAGTGATTCCAACTGACTCATCAATTCAGTCAGTTTAGGAGGGTCGAAATTCTTGAAGTCTATATAATGCAAGACCAATACACATTGGCATTAATTTTGGGAGCATGAGATAAGCTATGAGGGTTTACTGGTGATTATAATTGCTATGACTGTTATAAGGGCACAAGACTTAGATTACAGCTAGCCTTGTACCAAGGCCACACCCCCATGAAAAATAAAACTCTTTTTAATGGGAGTGTGGCTTGGAAACGAGGCTAGATTATGGCATGACATTGATTATATCCATGTCCATGCACCCTAAATTACACGTGAATTAGAGAGTTTGAATATAATTATGAACTTTCTCGCACAGATGTGTGAAATAAATTGCTGGGAATGAGGCTAATCACACTAAACCCTAGGAACATTAAGGCCATATATTTCTCCTTCGATCCGTGCGATCAGAACTACATATTTACCATTAAAACTTACCATCTGCAGTGATTCCCTTAGATGACGGCGGACTGGAATTTCCTATAAGATGTAGCATACACAAAAAAGAAGATTGACAGGCTACAGTACACAGCTCACATTGAGTACCGTAGTGTGGTATACTCATTAACATTAAACTATAGCTAGTTCATCTGAACTATGTACTTGCCATCAAAACTTACCATCTGTGTAGGGTAACGGCAGATTGGGATTTTCTATGAGACATACACAAAAGAGATTGCCAGGCTATAATATGCAGCTCACACTAAGTAGTGTTGAACACTCATTACACCCCAAATATGAATGCTATAACTATAGGAACTAGTTTTACTATTTCAATATGCTTATGATGTAAGTCACAACCTCTAAGCTACTCTGTATGCATGCACCCCAAGAAGTAGCTAATACATATTCCATTGGTCTGATGTCACTTGATGTAATGGTTTACAGGCCTACATGAATTTCCCTTACGATACTTTTAGACTGCATGGAACATGATAATTTCATTAACTAGCTATGCACCAAATGTTGTGGTAGGGTGTCAGACCCACGTCTTCATACCAACTTGCCGAAACCAATAGACTCCACCGGCAGCTATTACAACAACAATGGCAAAGCACCACCAGAGCCATGATGATCCTTTGTGTTGGACATACACACCTGCATAAAAAAAAAGGTATCAAATTTCAACTAGCTAGCTATGCAGTGGAAGCTGAATTTATATCAACAGACCTTATGATGTAACGGGTGGTAAAAGTGAGTGCTAAATGGAGAAATGCAGGAGAGCATGTGCAAACAAGCATGTTATGTTTTCTTACCAGAAAAACTACATCAAAGCACGTTTGCTTGTCTTTTCTCCATTTAGTGCTCACTTTCACCCCCCCCCCCCCCCCCCCAATTACATCATAATGGGAAAAAGGTCTATTGATCTATTGAATGTGAACAATATTATCTCACTGTACACAACTATACGTGCTACAGTCTGGATCCAGTATGAGTTCAATCATAGTTTATTTTTGCCTATATCTTTTACATACTAGCTAGCTACTGCATGTCTGCATACAGTTGCAAATGATCATCATAGCTACCCAGTGCCTATATGAGGGAGAAAATGGACCGTGGAAAGAGGTGAAGCCTCAGAATCAGTAGATAATTGTGCAGATAATTGTGTGGATAATTGCGTTCCACATCATCCAATTGATGTACTTCGTGATAAATCAGTGAATGGTTTGTGAGCTATGTAGTGTATCACATAAGAGATATTATCTTTATCCATGTAACTATGCTTCCAATATTGCTTAATTCCAATTTTGCTTAATTCAAGTCCACTATGGGCATGACAGAGTATGTCAGTGGCTGTTTGGTACAAATACTGATACTGATCAGTGAGGATTCAAGAAGTCTCAGGTGCTTTTGCCACCTATGTACCAATAGCTATACCTATTGTACTAGAGCTACATCTGATAGAGTAGGCTGTACCACAAATCTTGTATGTGCTACAGTAGTTATGTACCTGGCACACCACCACGATCACCACCATCATCACCACCAACAACACCATCATGACCACTGCCACCACCACCACCATGATGATGATCACCACCACCACCTAAAGAAACAAGGAGCAACATCATAAACTGCTCTCGTTCACACCATAAAGTCGTTGGTAGTGATATTCTCAAGCCTCGTATCCAGGCTCTCCCACACGTGTACAGCACATACCCAAGTGAGATTTCGTCACTTCTTGCTTCTACTTCCTGTGTTGCTATAACCGTATGTTGTTTCACTTTGTCTAACACTAGGGGCAAAGAGCAGGACCCAGAACCAGGTTACATAGCAGGTCTGTTCAGCAGGGGGGGGGGAGGGTCTATCTCTTTTTACATACCCATGGAGTATCAAAATGTAAACATACCTGGACAATGCTTTGCTTCAATAGTTTGAGCAAGAGTTGCTTGCTTTATCACCGGGTTACGAAGTGCTTTCACGATCGCTTCCCAGGTTGGTAGAGGATTCACTTGTCTCAACCAGTAGCTAAGCGTCTCTCGAAGACAATCGTCAGGGATGTCGCGATACTGGG
Source organism: Phakellia ventilabrum (assembly GCA_963921505.1). Lineage (NCBI taxonomy): Eukaryota > Metazoa > Porifera > Demospongiae > Axinellida > Axinellidae > Phakellia > Phakellia ventilabrum. Next base: position 5,010,419 of record OY997386.1, on the reverse strand, counting down.
CACTGATTGCACCAAGAGTGGCTGGGTCTACCCTCAGTATTCCTCCCAGAGGTCGCCACTGCGTTCTGACTTCATACAACTCATCATAAACATCATACAAGTGCTGCAGATTGAGGCGTTGTTGTCCTGCAATAACAAAAGTAATCTGGCCTTGATTTAACTCTTTCCAGATCCCCAAAAAGTTTGCTTTAAAATTTTTGCCCATTTGCGATGCTAATCTACCATAAATGCAGTTCAGCGATCATACCCAGGTATTTAAACCAGAGTAGGTAGCCTACTCATCGACAGCGTGACTATATATATTTATGCCTTTTGACTTGCGCATTTGAATGTTTACGCCTCACTTGAACGACCAAGGTAATAACACTACCGATTGCGAGAACCGTTGGATCAAAACAGGCGTATACTGTGCAATGGCAGTCTACTAAGGTAAGGTTGGACAATTTCATGACAAAATTTTGATGGAGAAATTCCGTGCTCAGTGCTCAAAGCTGACATAAGCACAAATAATTTGCAACGCAACTTAAGTACGTATAATATGCTGGCAAAGGTCAACGCTGGAAGTTTGGAGAGTGTAGTCTGTGTTTCTTTACCTCAAAATAGCGCTACGTTAAGTTCACAGTTTCCGAAAGTAAATACCATCCAAATTACCCCAACCTTACCTTACAGCCAACAACTTTGCCGGGCATAGCTTACCCGCATGAGGAGAAACAAGTCTAAGCAGACAATAGTTATAAAATTACCTTACTCAATATTAAGGTTAAGCTCGAGCTCAACCAGCAGTATTGACTCCACTTCCTCCGGTAGTCATGGTACAACGCCATATTGTCGAAGGCGACCATGAGTGAAGAATATCATACAGGACTGTTAGGTTAGGAAGTCGGATTTGTAGTTGCACAGTTGCAGTTCCGAGAATGGAACTTATCAACTACTTCCTGTGCATACGGGGCCAAAGTTGAAACTGAACATTATGCCCGAGCTGAGAACGATAAATCTTCAGTCTCAATGTCTGGAACTGTAGACTAGAGAGCTGAAAGTGTAAATGTAGTTTTGGTAACATCGGTTTCTTACTTTTGCGTGCTTTGGATAGGTATGTGAATATGGCTGCTTGCCATAAAGGGAGTGTATGCATGTAGCTAATAACAAACAATTTTTTGTATCTCCGTCTTCTCCAGTTGATGTAGCTACTTTAGTTCTGTGTGGGTCTTATGGCCATTCGTTGCAGTATTGTGGAGCGGTAAAGATAAAAGCCTTATCCGGTCATGAATTTAAATTTTTATACTTCCAGTTGGGCAAATTAATAAGGCTATACTCCAGTTCCATTGACCTATTTCTTGGTCCACTGTTCCAGCCAGTTCTCCTGGTATAGCCTATCAAACTCACAGCGAGCACTAGTCTTACCTTTGCTATAAAACTCCAAACGGGGAGACTTGGAAGTGATGACTGTCACAGTGAACCTGCTTCAGCCTCTGATATTCTAGGCACATAATAGTAAGTAGCCATTTTGTTTTGTGGATGGGGTATTGTAGGCGTGTCGGCCAGTCTGTTTTGTGGGTGTGTGTTGTGGGCGTACTCCACTGAGTTCCATTGACTTATTTCTGGGTCCACTGTATTTGTAGGTGGGTGCGCCACCTAAATATCACAGCATGCCATGTGCCACGCCCAGCAATTCTCGCGAAGCGAGGACATCCTTGCACACTGCAGCTGAAAGTAGCATACCAGTATATAGATCTAGCTAGCCTCATACCCAGGCCTCCCACCTCAACTTTTATCTCGCTCCACGGCTGCGAAATAAAAGCTGAGGTAGGCTAAGATCTAGTCTCGTTCCCAGGCAGCCTCCCACGCCCTCAAAAAAAAGTTTGGGAATTAGATCTAGGAGGTATATAATTGGCGTAAGCTTACCTCCCATCTTGCTGTTAAGCACTAGCTTCTCGTTTCCAAATCCCTGCCCGCAGCCTAGCGTACCCGTCGGCTTTCAAGCTGTTATAGCCTCGTCCCCAGGCCACACCCCTAGTCTGGCGACAAGCAACTTTTGTTCCGCAGTACGTAATACTATACGTAAGATTACATAACAAGGGGTAGTCACTTACATACCGCCTGTATAAGCATCTGCGAACGGGATCAAAATGGAATCAAACGATCAAGGTAACTTTTGAAGGACGATCAAAGGATCAAGATGGATTCTGAGTGCCAATATTCACGATCAAGACTCAAATATTTGACCTGCGGTACAGTATTACTGCTAGCAACGTCATGCAAATCTCGTGCCTAGACCAGCTCCTCCCCCCACCAGGCCCTCGCCAAACGAGGGGGAGGAGCTGGTCGGGGCACGAGATTACGCTTACGCCCCCTCGATAGATAATCTTACAGCTGCAACTGACAGGAAATAGAACGTGTAGTCGTCGTACTGATGTAAAGAAAGTGTGGCGATTTGACACCAACTCAATCCAGTTCGTCATGTTCGTGTAGGCATAGAGGCTGAGCTCGTACCAAATACACATTAAGGAATCTACAGCTTGCTATTAATCAGTATGACCTGGATAAAACTTAATGCCACGTACATCAGCTGTAAATGACACTAGCTCCTTGACATTCATCATTTCACTAGGACTGCAACTGTAAACGTGCGCAGATACTACGGAGGCGTGGCTACAATGTGGACCTTTGACCCCGCATACATCACGCGATCATGAACTTCAGAATGGACGATCAAGCGATCAAGGTACCATTTTGGGCAAAATCAAACGATCAAGGATGATTTTAGCCGATCATGATTCTTGATCCCGTTCGCAGATGCTTATACAGGCGATATATAAGTGACTACCCCTTGCATAACGCTTAATGAATATTATTAAGTACGGCAAACACATCACGACCCTTTACAAATGTCAGTACGACTTTCAGCTGTTCAGGTTTGAAGTCCAGGTAGCTCAATTCCCTTGCTGCACTTCTGGCTGCCTCTTGTTCTGAGCGGGTGTCAAAGCTTACTTGCACTCGAAGCCCGAAGCCGTACCGTCTAGCGGGTTCACGCGGTATCGGTATTTTAAATAGCCGTTCTGCAATCTGATTGGACTGCAAAATTTCTGCAGGGAGTACAAAACGTAATATAGGCTTGTCGCCAGACTACCACACCCCCTGAAAAAGGGGGTCTATTAAACGCTGCTATAGATTGGGCCATTACAAATTTCCCATCCAGGTGGAAGCGGGCGGGCGGCAGTAGACTGGAACAAGTGGGCGGGCGGCAATGAACTGGAACTAATTACTGACCACAAGAATTCATATGTTGCACAATGTATACAGTGACAAAATTTCAGTGGCTCAGACAGAAAATACAAGTATTAAACTCTAGTTGTTTTTGTTAAATTACAGCACTTACCGTGCATGGATCGACGAAGATTCGCATAATTGCTGCTGCCACACGGTACTCGTGTCAGAGGGCTATCTACTTCGCATGCGGTATAGATTTCTATTGTTTGAGGTAGACCCTTATATCAATGCGGGTGGGGATGGGAAACAGGAAATTGATTTGTGATGGCCTTACAGGATTAGTACAATAATTATTATTTATAAGCCGGCTGCAACTTTTGTCGCTTTCGCTAGTCATTACCTAGTACCTAACAAACACCGAGCGGGCGCTAGTCTCGTACCCAGACCCTCCCCCCGCGCGGGTCTGGGTACGAGACTAAGCGGGCGCAGGGGGCTTGGGAACGTCGTAACCGCCAATGTTTACGTAACTGAAGGGGGAAAGCGTGTCAGAAAGTTGGGATTCCCCCTCTCAATATCTGGAGAAAACAAATCGAGTTGGGAGGGGCCTGCAGCTGGATGAGAGTTTCAAAAGGCTCACTACTCCATAGCTACATACATGTAGGCCTAGAATGAGGCAGGCCAAACTACTGATGGAGATCTGATGTCATAAATCCCGAAAGCTTCGCGTGGTGTCACGAGACTACGCGGTCTAGGCACACAGCGCTCGCGTGATTGGGGCCGGGGCGATCGAACACAGTCCAGTGACATTTCGTTTCTGTATGCGTACAAGAAAGCAGAAGTCGATCTATATCTCATTGAAAATATGAATACTGAGGATACAGAAGCGATTTTCCGGTGCACGTTCCAACAGGAAATGATCGAAAATGTGAACCTACCGGCCCTCGTCCCCCTGCTCAATCGACATGGGCTGTTAACTAAACCGGAGCAAGAACAGCTACTGAATGAACTGTTCACGAGCGACGTGAGGATCATGAAACTGACCGATATTCTACCAAGCAAAGGGCCGGGCTGCGTTAGCAAAGTCTTGGACTGTTTACGCCAGGAAACGAAACACCCGGGCCACGCACACTTATTGCAAATTATCGAGCAGCATATCAGAACTGCCCATCAACGCCATGGCGGAGAGTGCTCAGGGATAGAGGCTACCAGTCTGAGAGGGGAGTCTAAAATGCTTGAGTATTCGTTCACATCTCCTCAAGGTAGTACATCTTATCATGCAATGATTACCAGTCTTTCAAGACAGCTTGAGGCGCTTGGTGTAAGCATGGCCCAAATAAAGACTGCTGCACAGCAGTTGCTCCCAACCACAGACGCATCAACTCTCAATTCATGTCCCATTTCGGATTTTACTTCATTGCATTCTCACCTTAGTAACAGAAAAATGTGCGGTCCTATAGATATTGATATAATATTGCGGTTGTTATTTGAACTGGGAAGACCTGAATTGAAGGAACAAGTTCTTGACTATGCTGAGAGTGTAAGAGAAAATGCTGTCATAGTAACCACACAGGCAGGTCCTGCTACGAAGGATTGCTTTCTTATTTGTATATGCTACAAAAATTCAGTTGTATTGAAGATCGAGAATTTATGGGACAAGAAGCAGTGCCTATGTGAGCTACTTGATATTGAACGACATCAATTCTGGTTTGTTGGGTACGAAGAAAACCCAATTACCCAGGTCGTTTGGCAATTTCCCTCAATATTTTTTGATTTTTGTGTTAAAAAAATACAGCAGCATTGTACTCAACTGTCACAAGCAGATGTTACGTCTGTTCAATGCTTGCACCTAAATAAACGGCATACACTTTTCTGCACTAATGCCGGACCCATGATTGACAGTTCTGTGATAAAGTGCCCCAGAACCAAACGCCAAGCTCCTCCACTTCAATCAGGTGATGAACCTCCACCAGCAAAGCGCCAATCATCCATCTTAGGTGATTCACCAACTCCTGAAAGAGGTAGGCATTTTTAAAAAAACAACAACTACTAATTTACTTGACATCAGCAGCTCAGATTCTATCGGAGTGCATGAACATGACTGTGAGATGACTACCAAATTGATAATTGCTTCCTTAATGTGAAGTGCCTGCAAAAAAAAACAAACTTTCTTTTGAGGCCACATGTACATGCAGGGAATGATTCAAGTATACAATGGCACTTGACAATGTCTACATATACTTTTAGTAATTGCTTATTTACTGTTCATATACCTATAGGTGACGACACAGACACAAAACGCAGTGAAAGCACTCCTGAGGACTGTGAGCCAAGATTTGTGGACAATCCCAACGAACACGGTTGGTGTACATGTAAACAGAGCATCTAATGTTATAAATATGTATACTTAGCAGGCCTTTGATACAACATACCCTTATCTTTCTTCTTAAAAATTTACAGATTGCAGAGTGCTACTGAACAGATGTCAGCCTGATTTTGTTACATATCTAGATTTATCCTCACTGATTCCTCATCTGAACGCTCATTTACTGCTGACTCGTCAGCAAGATGAATTCCTTCGAAACGAACGGCACACTCGGCATGAGCGCATTCTGAAACTGTTGGAGTATATTCATGGAAAGGGGCCCAATGGATACAAGAACTTTTTGCAAGCCCTTAGAGAAGAGAGAACACACATGGGGCACAAAGAATTGTATAAATGTTTGACCAAGACTGAGCCTCGTAAGCTATTACATGTACATGTATAGTCTAAGAGGAGGTGGCTTTTTGATGTGTGCACAGACTAAGTATTCTGAAGTAGTAAACAAGTAGTGAATGTATTTTGCTGATTTTATCAGGTGCATTCCAAGAATTATGAATTATCTATGAGTGAGACTAGTTACTGATAAGATAATTAGAAGCCATGTATAGTTTGTCACTATGGGCTTGCATCAATTATGGAAGTATTATGCTATTCTCAATTTCTGCTCACCAACCACTTTGCTATTGTGCCCGATATCTACTATATATGCTCAAATACTACTCTGCTTAGGTGCTTATGTGCCAGTATTACCTCTTACAGGCCTTTAAGGCTTCCAGTAGCATGTTAGGATTGGATTTGCTAGAATCGCTACAACGCAATGAAGTACCAGCACCTGGCTCAGACTCTGGCTCTGGCTGAGTACGTCCAACTGGCTCCACCATCTTGACGCTGCTACTGTCAGTGACTGGCAGGCCTAGGGCATTTGCACATGCACACAACATACACATCTAGCATTGGTTGCTATTATGCCCACATAACGCTCAAATGCTTCCTTTCTGCCATATTGCACCAGAGCATAATCGACGAAACCCTATTTGTCACATGTGCATGTTTAAGGGGGTGTGTACTACTAAACAATGTTAAAACCTTTGTGCTAATGTTCAGGGTTTTCCCTGTATTGTCCGTGGTATACAATGTATTGGTATCTCAGCAATTAAGGGTGCACATCTTCAATGGATTGGTCCATCTTACCATCTAGATTTTCTTTTGCCTCGAGACACTTTAATTAAACAGCTTAAAGAAGTTTACAGTGGCAACGAGTGGTATAAAAATGCATCTGGATCAAATCCTACTAACCTGGAATTCATCCGACTTGCACTGATTAAAAAGGTTAAGCTTTCAAAAAATGCTTGGGAGAGGAACACATGCAGGTTTCTGAAGGACTCTCTGCTTGGGAATGTTGATGATATTGAGCATAGAAAGGAGTCACTAAAAGATGTAAAGGAGATTTTTAATTATGGAAGAGGTTCCCAAAGAAAGAAAGTGTTAGTTGAAGGAAAGCCTGGCATTGGGAAGACAATGTTAGCCCTCCACATATCAGCAGAGTGGGCCAAAGGAGAAATGCTGCGAGAATATGACTGTATACTCTTTGTACCTCTGAGAAGATTTCAAAGGAAAGTACAGACATCAAAACACATTCCTGAATATCAACTTCAGAGAGAGCTGGATACGATTGACTTAGTGAAAGTTTATTTGGGAGGAGAACGGGGGTTTCAGGCAAGCGAAGAATTGAACAGATCAGGAGGAGAAAGGACTCTGTTGATTCTTGAAGGATGGGATGAACTTCCCCCAGAGTTAAGAGAGGAAGGATCGTTCTTTTTCAGAATAATATCAGGGCAATTATTTCCCAAGGCATCGGTGTTGGTTACCTCACGGCCGACTGTTAGCTCAGACTTGTACAAATTGATGAGTGAGCGACGGATTGAAGTTATTGGGTTCAGCAAGAAACAGATACGGCAGTACATTGAAAGAAACATGCCATCAAAGAAAGAGACGGTACTCAAGCACCTCCAGAAATTCCCAAATGTTGAAAGGCTAGCACACATCCCCATGACACTCTGTACTATTTGTAACCTGGTTACAGCTGGCTATATGGAATCACTGCCATCCACTCTCACAGAACTGTATGACACATATGTAAGAGATATCCTCTACAATGGTTTTAAAAAACATCCAAAACCTGAGTTCAAGCACATTAGAGGAATTAGTAACCTCTGTAATCTCCCAGGGGAATCCCAACAAGTGTTAGTTTCACTTTGCAAGCTTGCCTTGCAAGGGCTTCAGAAAAGGAAGTTTGTCTTTGAAGTTGATGATCTCATAGGAGTAGGTCTTCAGCCAGAGGAGACTTTCGATGCCTATGGCCTGCTTTCCACTTTCCCCTGTTATGTAGGAGCTGGATATAACCTGTTCTACCAGTTTCGTCACTTAACCATTCAGGAATTTCTTGCTGCCAAAGGAATAGAAAAGTTGGATCACAGTCAACAGATGTCTCTACTCGATGAGTATCGGTTAGAAAAAGAGTTTCAAGTTGTCTGGAAATTTTTATCGGGAATCACAAAATTAGAAGATGACAAACTACGTGATGCAATAGTGTTCAAAACACGACGAGGGAGCAATCAGGACGAATTGTTCCTTCTCCATTGTGTGTACGAAGCACATGACCCCCAGCTATGCAGCACCGCCGCTAGATATTTAGAGCACAAACTTAGCTTAGATAACTGTACTCTCAACCCAACTGATTGCCTCTGTGCTGCATACGTTGTTGCTCAGTCTGGTGGTGACTGGGAATTGAATTTTCGTGGATGCCACATGGGTGGAGAGGGGTTGGAAACTCTCAGATGGCACCTACTGGAACATCAGAATCCAAATGCACCTCCAGCTGTGTTATCAAACCTTGAGTAAGGAATTACAGTATTAGCTATGAATAATTACTATATAGAGTGCCGTTTTGTTAGCTGTACTCATGGCATAATGATATAACTTTATGCACATGATAAGTGCAGATGGACAGCTTGTACAGTATACAGACAGGCAAACAGACATGGCACTAAATAAACTTAACCTGCATGGGTTATTAATATTATCACTAAACTGCAAAGTTTATGTATATATTTAGTATTGTCAGCAACTCACTACATCTGCACCCTGGTGAATCATCTGAGCCGTCAGAATCATTGGAGTTGTATGGGATGGACGTTTTATCGGCACTGATCAAAGACAGCACCCCTATAATTGAAATCAAGTAAGGGAATCTTACGTCACACTTCAAGTATGACTCTAGCTATTTCTCCTTCCATACTGTAGTGTGGACTCTACAGAGTTTGAGGACAGCGGAACTGCTATCCTTGCAGAAGCTCTTTGTCATAACACAACTATCCAGAGTATCTGGTATGTTCATCACTAGCCTCGTTCCCAGTCTCTCCGCTCCAGTTTTTACGTCGCTTGCAGTACGTACTACTGCAAGCAAAGTACAAACTAGAGTGGAGAGGCGAGGCTAGTTTATCACACCCTTCGGTTAGACTATGGCTACATACAACCGTAGAAATGCATTAATTCATGCGCTCAAACATTAAGAATTTTGACTTGTATTTTTTCCTTGTAGGATTTGTACATGTGAAATAACTGCAAATGGTGCAAAGTACCTGGCTGACATGCTTCTCACAAACACTACAGTGAAATCCTTGTAGTGAGTCCCATTTTGTGTACATTCCATCAATAGGGCCCATATTGCTCGGATACTGAAATTCATTATGGGTATCAATTTGACTGCCACCTTTATACTGCATTTGGTAGCGTGGACATAATTATGCATATACACTCGGTGCCGATTTTATTTGTATGCCTGACACACAGCCTTAGATGGAACAAACTTGGAGACGATGGAGTAAAGCACATTGCATCAGCACTTACAAAGAATAATGCTCTAACTCAGTTAAGGTAAATATACCTACTGTATCCATGCACAATGCACCTACTTGCATTTGCTTTGATAATGCATTGTGGCGTTGTACTGCAGCATTGGCAATAACAACATGGGTACTGGTGGTATATCTCACCTATGCAACATGCTCAAAATTAACCAAACACTGGAAGTTCTGAGGTTAGAGAAATAATGACATGCCATGCATGAATCTAGCTAGATTCCATGCACTATAGTAACAGTATAACCAATCTTTTGTGTATTTTTTTTATTAAACCCAGCATGTCAGAATATGTTGTATATGCATGACCTTACATAACTTTCAGCATTTATTTTTAATTTTAGGATTGAAGGAAGTCACATGGGTCCTGCTGAATGTATACTGCTCTCTGAAATATTTCCCCACAATAAAACGCTACGACTTATTGAGTAAGATGCTCTCTGTAATAATACCTGGGGTAATTTATGCAATGTGTTTTCTCCACCTTCAGTATGTCTAAAAATCCAATTGGTGATGATGGTTTAACTATCATCGTTGAAGGACTAAAAGTTAGCCAGCACTGTGGGCTTAGGAGACTGGGGTAAGGTATAGTAGTAATAAGTGTACTTTGCGTGAACATGGCTGTGGCTTTATGTGCAAGTGAATGATTATCACTATTATATAATATTTGTACAGGCTGCTTGGATGTGATATAACAGACAGGGGTGTTGAGAAAGTCTGTGAACTGATAACTTGTAACTACTTGCAAAGTCTACAGTAAGTATACAGTGCAGTTCACTATTCACAGGCATGCATGTACATGTATACGCCTAAGTCCCAGGCTTCTCCACTCATATAATATAATTATGTAACTAACAGGAAAAGTGGTATACGTAGCTCATGTAACAAAGCTTTTATTTTCAGGCTTTGAGTATGCTTTTTTATGGCTATGTACAACATCACATGCAGTTACACCTTGATTACTGCTGAGCTATTAAATACAGCTTACCTGTTTGCAATTAAATTAGTTTTCATGTTACTATTATATGTCTCAAATAGGCTAGGTTGTAATCCGAAAATCACAGATGCTGGAGCAGAATGTCTTGCTAGAGCTCTGGAATTCAATGCATCGGTCAAGGCTGTGAGGTAAGTATAGGATAGATCACTCGCGGGGTGTATGTTATAGTTAGAGCATGCCTACCAGGGCTTTATCCGAAATACATTGAGTGTATTTCCGGATAAAGCCCGCCAGTAGGCATGCTCTAAAATGCTTGTATCCTGGTTAGCTACTATTGATCAAGGCAAGCAACGGCATGCTGCAGTGTAATGGGTTCATAGCAACCTGGTACATGCATCGATGGCAAGTGTATGAGCGAAAGGACGGCTCAAGTCTGCTGGGTATCGACAGTAAACAATCTGATCGGGTGAGTTTAGTCATAATCATACCTGTAGCTAGACGGTATAAACTACCGGTAGGTCTACTAATAGTCTAAACAAGTATAAACGCTATCAAACAACCCAGCTAGTCTGAACTAAACTCACCACTGGGTAGATCCGGCCGCTTTGAGCCGTCCTTTTGCTCGATACACCCGCCATATCGATGCATTCTCGGTCTCTTGCCTACTGCTTTTTATCGCGTACGTGTACAATCTGATATTTCCCTGGGAAATATTGATATTTCTCAGGGAAATATCATTTCCTTGGTTACTATAATTCTTCACGTGATATTGCACTGCGAGGTTCTTTGATCTTATGGCTTCCCAGGATACAAGACCTGTTATCTACGACGGGAAAAATATCTCTTGCAGAAGCCAAAGAAGCACTGAGGACGAAGCCCGAGGTACTTCCGAGGCTTTCAAGGGAGATAATTTTTCCCAAGGTAGATAACGGGTCATACGCCCCGCTACACAGTGATCTATCTATCTTGTACTATGCCTAAGTCATGCGGACAAGAGTTGCCAAAGCATCAAGAACTGTAGGGCAAGCTACAGCTTGCCAGAAGGTTCGGAAGGTGCCATTCAGACAACACAATAAACTGGGTAGCTAGCAAGCTTTGACAACACTAAATAGTAGTTACAAGTGGCGAAACACTGCCGGCAATTACAACAAACATGAACAATAGCTAATAGCCATGGTAGCTACCCGTCTAGCCCCATTTTGGTAAAAAAAAAATGGTAGGCTGGCTGCGTGGCCACATGTACAAACACACAGAAACGTAGCTACAGACGGAGACCAGTAGTTTACCGTGCTATCTCACATTGATTTACGGGCAAAAAAAAACTCCATACGTCTTGCCTAGGCTCCCCTAGCCACCAGCCCTACCACAGCCACAGCTTTCTGAATGTTTAAACGACTTGAACGGAATTGGGTACCCGTTTTACGTAAGCAATCGGGGTATATTTTTTCCCACGGTAGGTATGACCAGTTATATACCTGTAATGCTGAAATCTGATTGGTTAGAATGACTTAGGTATAATATTTATTGCTACTTTTATGCTTAATCATGACAAATAGATCACAATATACCACTTTACTGTAATAGATTGGAAAACACCAATGTGAAAGAAAGAGGGAAGAAAATTTTGCGGCAAATTTGTGACTCTAGGAAAGACCTTGACATCACCTATGAACCAAATGTACATCTTTCACGGAGAAAAAAGTATCAAATCCAGTCACTGACTAATTATGGAAGTGCATTTTAACACTGACTAATGTAGTGCATAGCTAAAATGTTTTCACATAAATTAACTTACGTTGATATGTAGCAACTTTTGTGTATTGGAATAATGCCTTGCAATGCTATTATTACGCATCACTTCTGATATATATATTATGCAATGTGTTATATCTATCTCTGTACCATATAAATGTAGTGCAGCACTAGAAGTCAATGCTGTACAATAGACTGCCATGCGAGTTAAAGTTGCTTATATCGATAAGCCAGCTCGTTTTTTTTGGTTGGTTTGTTTGTTTGTTTGGCTGTATCATATTCAGCTGCTGTATTCTTACACATATGAATTTATAATGGCATGAATATAATGGGCTATAGCTATAGTACAAGGGATCCCAAAATATTACAAGCGTTGAAGGTAGTGGGGAAGTAGTTCACATTTCTCTCTTTAAGAACAGCAGCAGGTCTTCACAAATGGAAATTAATGTCCCAATTAGTTATAGCTATACATAATGGGATCAGAACCACGGTCTAACCAACAGATATTGAACATGTCCCCCAAAACTTGAGAATGCTCTCAAAATATGCTTCAGGAGCTGCTGAAAATTCAAACTTTTGCTCATCGATTATGTATGTTTTTTACTCTATTTTTGTGCAGGTCTTGCAATTACCAGTACTTGATTAGGTCAGCCCACTATGGTTCTGAGCCCTTCAATTATGGCTTGCTAAGAGGTGGATAAATACAAGCAGCTGTCTTGCTATATAGCCCTGCTTTTCTCTTACCTGATTGCTTGTTGTAATATTGGCTACATCAACTGTGTTGAGTTTCACCTGGTGCAGCTATGGAGTTACGTTGTGGTCTATAATTATTATGGGAGGGAGTTTGGGGTGGGAGAAACGTGGAGCAGCTAGCTACCTTCTAACCTCTGCTTCCATAAACTGCAGATTGGCAATAACACACTCTGGTCATGTGCCTTTTGTGGCGCTAGGAGCTGGCTGAGCCCCTCCCCCCATTTACTACATTATTATGATGCATACATGGTAATAGCTTCTAATTACGCTATGGAATGCTATAATTATACTTATGTGAGACAATGAAGTGGTTGTGAATTGTACAGCATGCATGTCGCAATTGGTTCAAGCGCTTTGCAGCTGCTGGATCTTCATGCTGCTGTAAGCATTGTTCAAGTGACTGTGCATCTCATACATCATCTCATAACCTTACATAAGCAGACAATTGTTATACCACTCATTGCGTCTTTTCTGCAGTAATAACTGTCAAGATCATTCCTATGAAATAATATGTTCGGTACATCTCTGTACATGTATGTAGTCTCGCATGCCAGCCCCCAGGCTGGCATGCAAGACTACTCTGTATAGGACTTGGACCAGGAGTCATGCAATCTCCTCACTCCACTTTAAATACTCTCATTGATCACTGCCTTGTACACAGGGACTGGAGTCTCCACTATGTAGCTACTAATCTTCTGTGTCAGCCACTATGATAATTTTGTCTTCCTTATAGTGTGCTCATTTTTAACAGCCGTCATTATTATAAGCAGGCAACGGTGACGCAACTATATTATGGAATAACAATGTGGGCGTGAGCCGAAGTAACGGAAAGTGTAGCGAGCTAGGTGGCGGAGTGCGCATTGTCTCCCTGAGAACCAGTGAGTGTAAAAACAAGCTCGGTGGCAGAGTGATCTATGTTCTACAACATTCATCTAGCAGTATATAGCCGGTAAGCGGCCTTATAGCCTTCTCAATTAAGTAGCTACTTCTCTGTAATTAGTGTCGCAATGTGTGCTGCTATGAGAATGTAAAGTGCTACTTTGGTTAGAAAACCCGCATTACCATAGTTAGCTACTAGGTAAATTTGGCACCACTTGTTATCTCTGATGGCCTCAAACACCTAGGCGGCTTCGGTATGAGGATAATGAACCCTCTGAATGCACTAGTTATAATTAGCTACCATATGCAACATGGTTTCAAATATTATGAAAGATGCCCCAACCCCGCTGTATAGGTGTTGGAACGAAAGACCAAAGGATGTTTCATGGAACTTTGTAGAGGACATTGACAGCAACAGTTAGATGGTATTGTGAGTGGAGACATCTATTACTGGGTCGCAATTTCCAATTATATTAGGGTCCCAGAAGTCATCAGATGCAGCCTGAGAGCATAGAAATTGCAAAATTTTCTAGGAGGGTCCCCAGACCCCGCTATATAGCATGAGTTTCTCTATTCCCCCCATTCAAAATATTTCTAGCCCCCCCCCCCCCTTGTAAACATCCTGGATCAGCCCCTACAGAACGGTCTCTGGTCATCCCAATACTCAGATATTTGGCATTGAAAATAGCCTTCTACTAAGTTAGTGATATCAAATTTAATAGCCAGTTATGTGAGAGCAATAATTACAGATATGTATAGTGGTGCCAATATAGTGTTTTTTCTGACCTGATACATAGCTGGTGTCCTTTGTTACAAATTGTGTGTCCCAGTGCCCCCAACCTCCAGTGGGATAAACATGTAGCTATTTCAGTCTCATTCCTCCATGTCAACAGCATCCAATAACGACCCTTAAATTTTATTAAGAATATCCTGAAAGAGATTAATCTTAAACTTTGCACTGATCATATTATTACAGTACTGTCCAAAATTAATAGAGGAGTGAACACGAGAGGCTACAACAGTATTGTACCTAATAATAACCTAAATACATCATAGACATACGGAATTTAATTTTGACACTAAGTAATTACCTCTCATAGAATTATTCCTCACAATAATAATATGAGCAAGTGTCCAGTTTGAGAGTAGTGGGAAGCTCTCATTCCTACTAAATACCATGACTGTCGTACCATGATTTGTAAGTGGGTGGAAGTGGATTTACTACCACATGACATTGATAAGGAACTGGTATTCATGAATATTCCAGATGATTCATGATCATTACTTCGTACACCCCAGCTTCGTCAATCCCATAAACGAGACACCCCCTATTTGACCTTTGACATGGCCGCACAGAGAAGGAGCTCGGTGCTTTGCTTCCAGCTGGAGGGGGTGGAGGGGCCGGGGGTGGAGATTGGCAGGGGGTCATATGCCGTGGTCGAGGAGTATGACTTCCAGGGACTGTCATGTGTGGGGAAGTCCATCCACCCGCACTTGTACAACAGTGCATCCATTCATGAGCGTGAGACCATGTTGGAGCGATTCGAAGGTGAGTGCAAAATGCTCAGTCAGCTGCGTCACCCGAACATCGTCCAGTTCCTGGGGGTCCACTTCAACAGGGGCTCCCCTGTCCCGGTGCTCGTTATGGAGCGGCTACACTCCACCCTCGCTGCGTCTATCGACCGCTATGGCAAGCTGCCTGACGAGTGCTGCTACTCTGTTCTCCGTGATGTGGGTGTCGGCCTTCGTTACCTCCATGGGCACACGCCAAGTCCTATCATCCACCGTGACCTCACTGCCAACAATGTACTGCTTACACCTGATCTGACTGCCAAGATCTCCGACCTCGGTGTAGCAAAAATATTGAATCTGAGTCCTGCTCGCATGACACAAATGACCACGTGTCCCGGCACACCATCCTACATGCCACCCGAGGCCCTCGTAGCTCGGCCCATCTACTCCACCAAGATGGATGTCTTCGCTTTTGGCAACCTCATGACCCACGTGTTTTGCGGCAGGTGGCCTGTCCCAGCGGAAATCTTTCGTGCTAATCCGCATGATCCAAACGACATAACCGCACTGACTGAGGTGCAGCGACGAGAGGAATATCTCGATGACATCGGAGAGGCCCACCCACTGATGGTGCTAATGCGACAGTGCCTCAGCAACACACCTGCAGCTCGGCCAAACATTCCTGAAATCCTCTGTAGGGTTAAGGAGGTGATGCCACAGTTTCCACCTTCATTCGAGAACAAGGTCGAAGTTCTTCAACGAATCCGGGCGGATGCTACCGACAAGGCTTCTCTCAGTGCTCACGTCTCAAACCTCTCCACACAGGTTGAGCAGATGGCTGATCACGTTAGAGCTCTTTCAACACAGATTGAGCAGAAAGAAGATTACATTCGTACACTTTCAAATGAAAAAGTCACACTGACTGACCATCTTTCAGCACAAATCAAACAAAAGGAAGGACAGCTTCGAGCGCTCCAGAAGATAACTGAAGAGAAGACGGAAACCCTGACTGCGGTCCATGGGGTGGAGGTGGATGGATTGCGTGTCAGTTTGGATGAGCTCAGGGCAGAGGCAGAGGGTCTACGGGCAGCAGTGAGAGCCAGAGAAGAGAGACTAAGTGCCAAAGATCAAGAGATTGAGGCAGCACAAGACATCATCAAAGTCAAAGAGCAAGAAGTAGCTGCAAAAGAACAGCAACAGAAGGAAGAGGTAGCAGCCAAGGAGCGAGAGATCGAGGCAGCACAAGCTATCATAAATGCAAAGGATCGAGACATCTCCAGCCTTCGCACGGAAGTCACCAGCAAAGATGCCACTCTCCAAGCCAAGGAGTGCACCATCACCAGCCTCAGGAACCAGGCCACACGTATCGAGACCCTCCTCCAGCGAATCAAGTCCCTCTCTGACGAGAATGCAGCTCTCTCCAAGAGGATGGCAAGTCTCACCATTGATACTGAACCAATCCCACCTGAGGTAGGTTTTTCAATTATTACTATAATTGGTGAGCATGGTAAAAGCCCACCCAAGTACACCTTAAACCTGTCATCTAATTCCATGTGGATAGCATACACTGAAACCCGTAGACGCTGGTTGTTAAGCACATGCGCTTATAACAGCTGACAAGGAAATATGCGCTTAACAGCGAATATGCGCTTAATAGGAAGTAGTCGCTTAATAAATGGATGTAAAATTTTATTAGGTTGTACTTCCGCTATTACCGGTACGATTTTACAAGCATGGCAGAGAGTGAAGAGTGTACCTTGGAGAGCGTCATTCGTGGCCATCACATCTACAAACGGATCTGGCGGCCGCTAGTTGGGGAGGTACTAACCTTGGAGCGGGAGGAGGGCAACACCCATGACAGATTCGCCGTCGGTCTCCTCAAGGATGCTATTGTCGTTGGCCATGTTCCTCGAGAGTTTTCGTGGGTATTTTACACACATGCTCCCCTTCTTACTGTCGTGGATCTTCTCCTCTGCTTGTAGCAAGCGCTGAATGGTCCTTGTATTCTGCGAGAATTTCTTACATGTCTGGTACAAATTCTTTCCATTCTCGTAGTAGTAGTTCAGTTTCTGTTCTCTGGTGTATCTCTTTCGCTTTCTGATGGGGGTAGTTTGCAGTGCTAGTTCAGCAGCTTCTGCCATTCTCTTTGTACGCTGTTTCAGCTGTCGTACTACTTGACACGTCTATCAAATATTAAGCGCATGCGCTTAACACGTAATGGGTAGGACCCTCAATAAACTATGCGCTTAATAAATAATGAGCACTTAATAAAGATATGCACTTAACAACCAGCGTCTACGGTATGACAGTCCTAGCTTTGTTATATGCCAGTACAGCACAGTAACCATGGTTGCCAATCACTGTACAGGATCAACATTGTAATTAATCTGTATAGTTGGGTAATATGTACACAGCATGTAGTGATGGTGCAGAGTAGCATTAGCATCTGTGTAATATTGTGTTACAGTGTGTGGCATGAGATACTAGCATAATATTACAGACCGTACACTTCATAAAATATATGTCACACTTATGCCACCTGAATAGAATTTATGTATTTACCCAACATATACCTCTTTCCTCCCTCCAGTCTCAACTGCTCAACTCCCAGTTCCAGCTGAAGTGGAAGAGGACTGCAGACCTACCACTAGCAATGACCCACCCGCACACTGTACAGATTAATAACATGACTTACTGTGGGGGAGGGTTCACTGAGGATGTGAAAGCAGACAGACAAGTGTTCCAATATAACAATGACAGAAATGAATGGTCAGTCCTCCCCCAATGCCCCACACGCTACCACGCCCTAGTAGAGCTTAATGGTAATTTAATAACAATTGGAGGTGTTGAGCATGATGCCCCACTAGGCGCCCCCACTAATAGTGTATATGTCCTGGAAGATCTCCAGTGGAGGAAGACAATGCCTCCACTGGTCACAGCCCGATATTATGCATCTGCTATCACATACGACTCACATGCTATTGTCTGTGGAGGTGTCACCAGGTGGACCAGTGTCGATCAGTTCACCTGTACCTCCACTGTTGAAGTGTACAGCAGTGACACCAACCAGTGGGCCATGTCAAGTCCACTGCCATTCGCCCTCCGCTGTATGTCCACAGCAGTTGTCAATGACATGTGTTATGTCATTGGAGGTGAATGCCAAGAAGGTATGGACAAGGTGGCTGCTTGTGCCCAACTTCCTGTACTAACGAGATCAGCCGAGGGCCACCAAGCCACCGCCTCCCAACCCTCCTCCTCATCAGCTGTATGGGAGGTCCTCCCTGACTGCCCACGCTATGTCTCCACTGCAGCACAGCTGGGGGGCTGTGTCCTCGCACTGGGTGGGGCAACAACTGGCATACAGAATGTCTGTACTGATGTTCACCTCTACTCCCCTAGTAGCAACTTATGGAGAAGAGTTACAGGAGCAAAGCTACCGATTGCATCTCTTTTTGCTACTACAACCACCCTGCCGTCTGGTGACATCATGCTTATTGGTGGAATTGAGAATCCACACAGCCGCCTCAACACTGTCTACATTGGTTCCATCCATTCTACTTCACAATAACTATTCTACCTCCCACAGAACACACCACATCTTGAACATACTTATAATGTTAATTAAAGTCGCTTTATTTTTGTATCATTTTTTGAAAAGCTAGATCAGTTTTTGTAGTGTATCATTTTAACTTTGTATATTTCACTACTAATTGAGTTCAAATTTTGAGATGTGTAATTCTATACACCTTTATTAATTGCTATTCCAACCACTCATACTATTACATGTGATGTTATTGTACAAGTGAACTGCTCAAGTTATTGCTGTGTTTAATATAGCTATGCTTATGAACTTGCATGCAGAGTGATGAATGACACAATGAAGTGCTGCCAGTCTCCTACCTACGTGTTGCAATGAGGAACAAAGGGTAAAAACAAGTACAAAATTAGTTTGTGGTACTTTATGCAGTAAACAAGATTCACAATTCAAATTAATGCTGCCCTTTATGACTAATGGGTTTATCTGCAGATGCGTTCATCAAAAAGTGTTTCATAATTGTAGTAACTTAGTGCATTTATGGGAGATAGCAAGAGACAACTAGCTACAGATTTTACTGAATTCGATTCATGAACACCATGGTCTTATTGACTCTTGGGGGACTCAGAGATACTAACTAGCTAACACTTTTAAGCTGGATACAACAATACAGTGACAAAAATAATAATCCTTTTCCTAACTATAATATTACATAAATACGGGTTACGGTGAGTCTATATTATATGAGTACATGTAGCAGTGATCAAGGTATGAAATTAACAGTAATGTTTTATAATATCTCTGCATGATAAATATGTAGCTATCACTCAGTTCCTTTTATGCTAGCTGTTGATTCAATCCCTCCTTAACTACACGTATGTACTATATAGACACTGTAGGCCATGCAGTGCATAGTAGCTGTTAGGATTATTGAGGATATTGCTTAATGTTTGTTTTCAGTAGAGCATATATTTCCCCGAGACTATTGCAACAATTTTATTTGGATTTTATTGGTTTTATACCATCCTTTTTCTGCGAGTACTTAAGAAGCACCAGATTCTGCTCATGCAGTAATTATTCCATTAATTTGACTAACTCAAGTAGTTTAAACTGTCTTCAACTACCGCTGGCAAAACATTGTATTGTCGCCCGAACTACGCTACATGGGGTTCACAAAAGAGCTCTATTTCTCTAATGCTTTATATACAATCTACAAGCTGCATGGCATTATAGTTTATTACAGGAGCATCAACTTTGAAGTGATTCTGCTAAATAGTTTTGAATTGCGATGCAAACCATGTATCCTCAATTCCAACCCAGCCAACATCCTTCTAATGTCAGAATTGGGTTGGAATTGAGGATAAATTGTTCGTGTTGACTTACTATCCAACCGAGAACTTCTTTTCAAGAATAATTTTTAATACTTAGCTATAGCGTGCAATTACGTACCCCTAATATTAGAGAAATTTATTATAAACTGAGCTACTAGAATAATAGCTTTCCAGGTAGGAATTGTACACCTTGTAGTCACAAAATAATACTTGTTCTTTAGACAGATAATAACTGAAAAAGGTAGCCTCATTTTCAGGCCTTCATTTAGCTAGCTTTTGTCACTTGCAACCCCTCTAGATTCCAAAGCCAATTTCTACTGATAGTTATGGGTTGTAGATGGACTGGTCATGCACTACTGGGGGCAAGGTGATGTTTCACTGGAAATAATATGAATGAATGAACAAATGTTTTTATATCACATCACATATGTGACTACAATGCAAGGTGTACAATTCAGGGTAACAGGCCACAGTTTGCCTGTGACTAGCTCGCTATAGCAAGTGCAGCAGACCTACAATTCAAGTTACAGGAAAAGGACTTAACTACCAATAATTAAAGGCAAGAGGGGAGGAAGAGGAGATAAAGAGATGGCATTGTATGTTGATGTTTCCTTGTGCTTTTTTCTTTTTAAATTTCTATATAATTCAGAGGGGACCAGATCTTGAGCCCAGGAAACAGCCTTGAGGGAATTTTATGTGGCTAAAGCAGGCTTATTTTCAAGAATAGACTTAATTTAATAATATTTTTGGAAGATTGCGTACTGCATGCATGTGCACATAACACACGTGCAACTTTATAATTACAGAGGTCAAAGCTCTAATGATTCAGGTGCACGTACGTGATTGTTGCATGAAGAAAAAAAAAAAAGCATGTATCGGGAGGGGGAGAACCACGAATATGTGACTGAATCATTAGCTTTGACCTTTATAGTTGTACATGTAGTGTACATGAAAGGTGTATGCGTGCAGCACTAGTTATGAGCCCCGCCTACTCCACGTTTACTGCGGGGGAGGTGTGGGCACGAATTCTTTTTTTAGCGCGCTGAACTATATTTAGCTCTGCAAATTGCGTGTGGCGTGGAATGGGAAATGAGGTGTATAACTGCTAATAACTAGCCAGCTGAAGCATTATGAGCTGAGGGTAGAACTACTCGAAACCAATTGTAACGCATTACTGCATCTATGCTGCATGGTACCGTTGGTATAAGGTAGCTAGCTAAACCAGCCATTCTTTGTGTGTAATGACGCAAATCGTGAAGTACTCGTACTACTAGAACTCTGACCTCAAAATTGCTACTCGTACTCCGAGATGTGAGGTCACGTCTAGCAGCTAATTGAGCAGAAAAAGGACTGGCGTACTTGTGGTGGCGTTCTGGCCGAGCTCACTGTGACTGAAGAGAGAAAGGTGATCGGATATCCTGAGTGTACATAATTTTATAAAACTGCAAACAACTAGGTATTGGCCCTCAAACTGGCATGACTGAATTTTAATAGCTCACTATTTTGAGTCCAGAACAAATTCTTTGTTTATAGTGAGGTAAAGCGGGGCTATTCTGACGTGGGGTGATTTTGTCAGTTGCATTGAGCTAACATCTCCGGCATACTCATGTAGCTACTGTGGAGTTTAATAGCTGATGATTTTATCAATGAAGGTAGTAGGCCTGCTCTGTGTATAGCAGTGTCTAGCTTTGTACTCGTTATGAAACACGATCTGTTTAGTATCAGAGGGGTTAAACTAGGTACTGTCAGAATTATAGTGACTCAGTCTTTGATTATGTCATTTACCCAAATTATGCAGTAGTCCAGTACTAAAGTCCCTCGGAAGTCCCTTTTGTGGACAGCCTGAGGATCCACGAACATGATGCCTTCCAAGAGTGCATAAATAAACTTTCCCCATCCCCAAGAAAGTAAGAGCGTTTAACTTTCATACAGTTCATGAGAGCTACATATACCGAAAATAGATCACCTGCTATGGGTGGTGGTAGGTTATCACAATTGAAACGCTAGGTCACTTATATGGCTGTAGTTATCATAACTGGATGTAGTATGGTAGGCAGATTAAGCTTCAAAATCTACCTATTATGCTCTGTACAGGGAAATGAGCCTATGAGACGCTGCGCGTACGGTGCGGATACGGTTAGTTTCAGCAACGAACGGTGTCCGTCCTATCCCGTATACATAGGCCCATTTCCCTGTGCTGCAGACTATGCTCCCCTATTATACTCGTTAAATTATCAACAAAACAGCTTTTCTACAGTGACTGTGATTATCTCCCTCGCTCTCTGCGCCACACTCGCACCGAGGGTTGAGCGAGTTGGCTTTGCACCAGTGTGTTGCAGTTTGTTTGCTCTAACCTTAAGACTGAGTAGGGGCTTGAAGTTAGCTAAGTAGCGACATCAGGAAGAAGTAGTGGCTTGTAAGCTGCAGCTGGCAGCTGCTTGATTCTCGTTAATAACAGTGCTGAGATTGCTAGTCGTCACCAATATGGAATCACCACGTGGCCAAGTTTCCGTAAAACTCTATAATAAAATGGCATAATTTCCTCAGGAGCATCTACTTATTATGCTCGCATTATGCTTGATGCTTTCGTGTTCCTATTGTGCGCATTTTAATGCTGACATAATCCGTGCACCCATACTGAATTAGTCTCGTGCCCCGTCAGAAAATTCGTTGAATATCCGTCTGGTAACATTAGGTAAGCATTAGGTGCAACGGGAAATTGTTTCTTTAGGCTGTACCACGATCATCTCTGAAGTGTGTTCTCAGAGTGACTCTTTCAAAGAAGTAAAGAAAGGGACTCTACCCTGGGTCCATGTACTTTGACCTAACGAAGGGGACTCTCTACCTTAAAGTTGAGGGTCTCTTTCATTAAGTCAATATATATGAACCCAGGGGAGGGCCCCTTTCATTAAATACATGAACGTTGGAGATGATCCCCTTTATTAAGAGTGCAGATGTGGAAATTAAATGCCATTTACCCACACGGAAGCTAAAATCAAGGTACACGAACTCAGAAGTTTTCTATGGCTGCAAGCTAGTCTACTCTGTGAACAGTAACTTTGGAGGCTAGGAACTGTCAAGCTGTCATTGAATTGTGTGCTAAGGGCATCATTGCACCCTGACTATAGCGTTTGGCTAAGTTAAGCTCAAGCGCTAACCTTCATACTCTCCCTGTTCTTGAACCATTGATATCTGACCTCTAGCTGATGAGTTACATGGGGTTTATAAGAACTGGATTGATGTAAAAAGAGTACAACAAAAAGTAAGTACTTAGATTCTCTCGATTGGCAGGTGGAGCTTTAGATCGATTGCTGACATTGCCAACGTCAGTAGTGATTAATAGGGGCTTCATCTGAAGCTTGTTGGCCATGTCAGCATCCGGTAAGCTATGCATACCAGTATGAGCGTATATGTCATGTATCTTATTACCTAGTTTAGAGGGTTATATGGCGAGACATTGCACGAGTGTGTACAAGTACTTTCCCGAGCAGTAGACAAGGAAAGATGCAGCACACGAGTGCAGTGTCTCGCCATATTGCCCAGTAAAACCCAATGTTTATTATATACTGTCTTATCGCAATGTAAGCCATGCCTACTCTATGTCCGCTGCCCCAGCACAAAACTAGCTGCCTAGCTATGATTATAATGAGCTACAAAAGAACTCAATGCTTTTCAGTGACGGCTAAAGTAGGCTTGCTTACCTTGCAGAGCTGTCTGCAATAAACTCCAAACTCAAGTATGCATGTGACTCGATCAGGAGAAGCGGAAGGGATTACCAACCGATGCTATGACTTAGCCCCCAGTTTTCTTGAGTACTTAGGAGCCATTTCGTGAAAGAAGTATTCTTTTGCTAGTGTTTTAGTAGCTTGGTAGCTCCCATTGCTGTGATTTCTCTTCAATATCCCATGATATTTTTTTGCAGCTGACTCTGCATCACGTGAATTACCCGTCAATAATGCTTAATGCAGACGTCAATATCACGAGTTATTGCTGGCTCGTGGTATAGGAAAATACTATTGCAGGATTTTGACAACTGACTCTAGTACATAATAAATGTATATATACGCTCGCCACACTCAGAGGGTAGTCATGCCCAGGCCTTGGTAGGGAGGAGCCAAGGTCTGGTCACGAGACTACTTAGAGGGTTAAGGTACATACACCCAGAGGAGGGTCTTTTCATTAAACTGTATCTTGACCTAATGAAAGGGATCGACCACTGGGGTCCATGGAGCTATGCATACGTGTACCAGCCTCCTCCGGTAGATTCAAGATGCCAACTACATGGGACACTGATGTTCTCCATGTACCTACTCTGGCTCACCCCTTGTCCTGTCTTGTCTCCCCACTCTCCAGTCATGGCATGCACCCCATTGACGTTCCACCCACGATGTGGGAAGAGAGTGAGAATCTCAGAGGGAGGGAGGAAGGTGGAGAAGACCGTTAAGTTGTACGTTGCATTAATTATACGTGTGTTTGTGTAAGGGCCGGGTTGTGAATATGCATGCAGTACCTTCTATTCCAAGTTGGGCTATAATATCACTATCGCTCACTGTACTAGCTCTATCTCCTTACCTTCTCGTTAGTGTTCTGAGATAACCAAAACAGCTATCTGGTTAAAAGACAGTAAGTCCACCGAGAGTGTACTGAAGTACTGGAGCAGACTGTACCAAGCAATGACATTAGTAGCCACTTGTGGGATAGTCAGTATTACAGGTGTGCAATTGAAAAGAAGCAAGATGTGCTGTGGCCGATGGGAAAGACAGCAGGGAAGCTCCTCCCAGATCAGACAGTGTGTAATCTTAAAAGCCATAATTGGCTCTCAGAATTTTAAATCACTTATAGGCTCACTCCAGGTGATGAAACACCAAGCACACGAGGTAAGCTTTAAACCGATACAACTAAGGCAGGTGGCATGGTCTGTAGCCGACAGTCATAATTTTTTTTACCGACCGACTGACCCTAGATAATCCATTAAACAACTAATGCAATTTGTGTGGCCTAAGCCAAAAATACATGCAAGTAGAGACAGAATTCTATAGATTTGGTGTATATCAGTATGAACTAGTTCACAAAGGAATAGAGTATGGTTGTAATTTATCCGTTCTCTAAAACTTGCAAGGCAGATCACCACTGCCTTGGAGAAGCTGGCCTCTCGAGTTACATTCAATATAGCATTAGCTAGTATGTCAGACTCGCTTAGATTCCCAGCAACTGTTTCCCCTAGTAAATGTACACGCACTAGTATGTGTGGTCAGGTATACCTCATTAATGCTATCGCTATCTGGACTGAATTTTTGTAGACAGACTGCTTTTATAGGGTCAGACATTTTAACATATCTGTCGACCAATTTTAACGATTTCTGTGGAAGACACTACTGTTATAGGTCTGACCAATTTCAGTGAACCAGTGGATCCACATTTTTACGACCAATATGTGACCGGATTTGTGAAAAGGGGGCACATCCCGCATTTTTACAAAATTTCCAATTTTTGCCAATTTTCATGCTGTCATATCTCAACAACCGTTAGC
Organism: Phakellia ventilabrum; assembly: GCA_963921505.1. Taxonomy (NCBI): domain Eukaryota; kingdom Metazoa; phylum Porifera; class Demospongiae; order Axinellida; family Axinellidae; genus Phakellia; species Phakellia ventilabrum. The sequence goes on along the minus strand of OY997386.1, from coordinate 4,984,743 downwards.
GAGCCACAAATGATTCTTGGTACAGTACAAGTACTATCCTTCAACTAAAGGAATCCCACACTATATCTCTCTCTGTTTCAGAGATACGCACCTCGGTAGCATCGCCATTTTTGAGAAATTGCCGTGTGATCGAAAATTCTGCGAACTCCATCCCATATCTTCCTTGTGGTTTGGCAGAATGGCATCATTTCAGAGTTATTACTACAGTAACGCCTCCTGTAAAAACCACCCACATTTTGTTTTGATCGTGCATATTGTTACATGAATACGCGTCTTTGAAGTGCACGCATTTGAAAATGCGGGATATGGTCCTTTTCGCAAATCTGGTTAAATATACCAGTGACAGTCACCCACCATATTGATTGATGTCATACTACATTGGATTGTAGGATATTGGAATACTTCTACTGTATAATCAGTTACTTGTTGGGTTAATGTAAACCACAAGATTTTTTTCCCCATGAAATTAGAGGACTATTGTTGGTTAATAGACAGCAGCTAACAGCCTATTGTATCTACCAACCAGTGATATGGGACAATTTACAAAAGTGGGTGGAGCTTCCTGGTTTGATTGGTCCATTTACTTTCACTGTTTTTTAAGTTTGTGAAATCCCAAGTCTTCTGAGTGGAGAAGTTTCTAATCCTCTGTACTAATCATTTTGCATGCACAGTTATTAGTTGCCCCATGAATTCTGGTATGATATGCACCATCTTGACTACACATTGTACATTATACATGGTCTTCAACATACACATTATCTATCACTGCACCTGTCATTATTGTGTCTGCACATGTACAGGACGTACTATGGTGGTGCCCTCACAGCACGCCCCCTGATGACAGAGGAAGTTGTTACACTGAAATTAAGTCACCGTCCTTGGCTCTATTTTGGAGTCACAACTCACAGGTTAGTCATTCTAATGTGTTACAACAGTCGTACAAAGATTCCTACACATACCAATACTGCGATGAATTTTCGAGACTAGCCACACTCTAGGCTAATTTTCCGGAGATTAAAATGCATTTAATGCATGTATGTGTTACATACGCACAGCTTCATACCTTAGAGGTCAAATCTATTGCCGATGTTGCCATGGCTAGATTGTTTCGTGAGGAGTATGTAACGAGTGGTAGTGAGGTAATGCTTGGACTTGCAGTGCTTGATACGTGAGACAAAGGGTAATCCTCAAAACCCCCTCCTCCCCTAACCTAAGTCCCCCCCCCCCCCCCTAAATTTTAGAGAAGACTATCAGTGAATATTATTATTAATACAGCAAAATGTTGTTTTAGGAGCACAAGTTTGACTAAATACTGGCTTTGGAATCAATCTTAGAAATATAAAAAACAAAAATTATCTGGGTGTGGGGGGCATGCCCCAGACCCCCTAGATGGATTTGTATTTCAAAGAAGCATAGGTCTCTGTTATTCTCCTCCATAACTTAAAATCCTAGCTTATAAGAAACCCTGTCCAGGTACCCCCAGTGGCTAACATTGAGGAATCATACTAACCTATACATGTATACCGGTATGGTACCCCTCTCCACCCATGAACTCACTAACACAATATTAATTCTGAATGACTCTTACAGCCAGAATTTTGATTACTCTGGAATATGACAATATTAATTGTACATGGAGATTACATGACCACTACAATCATAATATCATCAGCATTCATATCTCATGAATGGTGATGGTTGTTTCTTCCGTATGTGGTATATATTAGAGATTTTACAAGCTGACTTCAGTTTACCCCTCTCCAACTCATTCCTGTCCTAGCCCTGAGAGCATGGAGATTCCATCGCGCATGCATCAACTTCATGGAACCTGGTGCCTGCAGTGTGGGGCTGAGGGCTTGGTCTATGTGAATGCTGAAGTGTTTAACGACAAATTCCTCTCGAAGGATACACTGGATGCCCTGAAGGTGAGTGTTCAGTGTGGGCTACCAGAGTACAAAATAATGTCAAAAAATTGGTAGGCCATTTGTTTGACCTTAGACATATCTTTTTGTGACTAGATAAGATTCATTTACGGTTATTGCGGAGCGGGAAGCGAGGCAACTAATATTGCTGCATTGAGATTCGTGTATGTATGTATGTATGTATGTATGTATGTGTGTAATGCTACTGGAATGCAATTATTGCAAACATATTTCCTGTGGGCACGGCATTGCTGCACGTATAATACCAACAAATCAAGAGTACTGCACTACGATAGAATTGTCTGTAGAGAGATGGCAGTGAGTAGGGAGGCTATGTGCGCAACAACACAGAAGTAGTAGTAGCGAGGAGAGGAGGGGACATCGGCAGGAGGTTCATCGACAGCGGGTGAGGCTGATTCAGCAGCCAGGAAAGTGATTGACCGCCGTTCTCAAAGCCTCGGACTGGCTGAATGGTCAGCTTAGCAGCGCGTTAAATGCAACTCGATTCCTGCGAGGCTCTCTGGATGGAATACCATGTATGCATGCTATGGTACATTACAAACCCCAACATAGTACTCTCAGAGAGTCTCCACTCAACTTTGGCTCCGCTGCTAAAAACTGTGAAATGCATACCTGTCTGTTACCCTGCCTGTACAATCTCTGAATCTAAATGAACGTGGGTGGTTTGTTGCTACCTGGAAATGAAGCCTTTCAACTGCACCACAAGGAAGATGGATGCTGACTTCACGGAATTTTTCATCTCTTGCTGATTTTCTGAAAATGGCGATGCTACGAAGGCATGTATCACAGAAACGTAAATGATTGTACCACTTCACAACATGACCTCACTATAGCTTGTCCTTCACAACAACATACACTGTAGGTATAGACTCAATATTGACTGCTCACTCCACATCCTTCCACACATATCAACTGCAACTACTTGTACATTGACCTCCCATCTGTAACACAACACACTTTTAAATACTATCTTCAACAAATCTTATGTCATTTGCAAAGGTTATAACATTATTATACAAAAATTGTTTTGCCTGTCATTCCATGTAGCAAGTAATTTTTGAGAATTTCATCCCTATAATATCTTTTCATATTTTTTAATCCTTTCTTTGTGACTTTAAAGTATTGGTTCAGCTTATACAGAAATGGCCTCACCATCAAGTCCGTGACTTCCAGTCAGTGGACCATGCCCTGTCTCTGAGTCAAAGATAAATACCTTTATAGCACCAGATAGTAAAGTGTGACCTTGACACTAGTTCTGGTTGGATTGCGATGATGTCCAATGTACCATGGTACTGACCCACTCCCGTCCTTCTCTCCCCCTCTTGCAGGATGGTGACACCCTAGGTCTAATGGTGACAAAACAGAGAGAGTTGAGTTTCTACGTGAATGGGAAGTTGGTGGGAGTTGTTGCTACTGAGGTACCAAACGAGGTCTATGGGTTCGTCGATCTATACTTTTCTTTCTCTCTACCTGTGGAACTGATTCCCGATGTACAAGAGGTGAGAAGCCATAGCTTTCTCTTTTGACTAGTCAATATTCCTGGCCCCTTCACCTTTATTTCTAACAGGAGAGTACAGGGCAGGTGTGGCAACAAGTACTAGCTGAAATTCCTGCTTCTGTTAATGCCCCTGAAAAGTACATTCTTAGCGCTCTAATATTCCACATAATGACATAATATGACATGCATGATTGCAGCAAAATTAACATAGGATGACTTTGTGACCCTCCCACCTAAGATGTAATGGAGGCAAGTAATGAAGCCATTGCTTCAATGTTTTACCGCCCAGTATCCCCTCTAGTCGAAATGAGCGTGACTCTTAACCTTTAAACTATGTATTTGAATGGCAGAAAAGAGTGCAGCAAATACAAAAATCACATTTATTCCTCACCGTTCTCTTCCTTGCTTGAAACTAGAGAACATGCACTTTGTTGACACATTGGTGAGAATTTAATTTTGGACTATTAATTTTACGATTCACTAAAACGCCAAATTAAAGCCCTCGGCAATATTTCCCGCTGTACGGTATTCATTATCCAAATATATACGTTTGGCCTTGGTACTAGACTGGTTTAAAAATCTGACTACATCTGTAGTGACACTGTGTCATACAAATGAAGTAAATTGGCATGTAGTCAGTGGTATACACACTCTTATTTATCTGTCTAGCCACAAGCACAAACCATATAACGAAAACCGGACCATGGGATGACAGGAAATGGACCTCCTTACTTACTAATAGCCTATTGTCTGGTAACCACTAAGGTACAGGTAGTTAACGATGGAAGATAAGAAGTAAACAAGAGCATTAATTAATAAACATATGTGGCAGTCCTGGGTAGAAAATGAACATTATTCCGTCACAAATTTCAATCGTACCTGCACGTTCAAAGCGCTATAACTCAGAACTTCTGTTAAGGGTGGGGCTCATACCCGCTGCGTAGAAGCCTCAGATATTGACGCTACTATATGCAGTGCATATGAGCCCCACCCTTAAAGGAAGTTCAGAAATGCTGTGCTTTGATGACGCAGATGTGGTTGAAATACGCGGCGGAATAATGTTAGTTTTCTATCTGAGACTGCCACATATGAACCGGAAATCTCAAAGGTAGCACAAATGCTGGACTCTACCCTATGAGAGCTGCCCTGCTGTTTCTGTTTAGACAGTCACACATCGAGAGGTTAAGGGGGCCAAAACCTGTAGCTGCTCGGTGATCAATCTGTGGTACTCTCCTGATGACCAGCTCTGAACAAATAAATGATTATGTGTATACCTGTGTGGAGTAAATGAATGGGTCATTTCTGAGATTGTCGATAACCTAGGTGAAAACTAAATGTTTCGTGTTTTTGACTCATATACGTACCAATTGACAGTTTCCCTGCGCCACTTATTTATCTTCCCCAACTATCTGTCTAAACAACACACACACATACACACATACACACATACACACACATGCACACACAATCCCACTCCTCATTGAAGACGCCTGCTCCACCCAGAGCCCTTCCCCAGGCCACCCCAGCACAAGAGAAAGAGCAAGAGGAGAAAATAGAACAGAAAGACCACACCCAACTCGAGGTGGGGCATGGCAGGATACTCTGAGAAATGTACCGGTGGAAGTAGTTTAGACCCTAAGCTAGCGTATAATGAGTTTTGAATACAGGCAGTTGAGCTTAGTGCTGGTATGAGAGAGGTAAGTACTAAGTACTGTTTGGCTAGTAGCAGAACTGGCTAGACGCATTCTATGATATGCTGACCACCGTGTGCAGAACACTGATTTTTGTAGCTACATGAAGCAAAGGATACGGTATGGTATTGTCAATGTGCATTAGCCAATAATTAATGGCCAATTGGTGGCAACAGTAAATGAAAAGTAAGTTGCTAAGTGCTAGATTTATGGTACATTTGTTGATGTGGCGACCATTAATTTCACACACTGATTGCCACTAGAAGTTGCCTGCTATTACTTCACTGTGTATCTATTCAACTTGCACATGTGCACACACAAACACTGTCCATATACATCCATGCACACATTATTCGCAGGAAGTGGATGTTTCACCACCCACTCTAGTGCAAGAGAGAGAGCAAGAGAAAAGCAAGGTGGATATAGCAGGATAGGCTGATCAGGAGCTCATAACCCAAAGGGAAGGAGCGTTAAACTTGTGTATGTATGCTGATTCCACCTGTTGTCAAATAGCACTTGCCCAACACTCCTTATATGGTAAGTGCTACGTAAGCGCTATAATTTACTTAGCACTAGTCCAGTAGTAAACCAGCCATGCATAACGGCTAGGCATTCCATACATGGAGTTTTCTTGTAGGTGCCATTCGACAACAGGTGGATTGACTAGTTCAACGCTCCTTTCCTTTGGGTTATGGGCTCCTGGTTGATTCAAGCCAGAGAATCAAGCTAGGTCAGAATCCAGCTTACATGCCGCAACTACAGTGGAGCAAATTAAAAGAAGCTCCCTCTCCCAGTCCCTATGCCTCTGAATTTGATTGGTAATAAATTGAAGCTTATCAGATGAGTGTGCCTTGTCAACTATGATGTTTGGATGTATTTACGGTTGTGTATAGGCTAATGAATGCCATTATGTTCAGCAGCACTACATCGAGATATTAGCAACTTGTTTGAAGTGATCAATTACCCAATATGATATATGCTGGTTTGTTGAGATATGTCTCTGACTAATAGTAAATAAAGGTATGGTCTATCCCCAGTCAACAGTGAGAGAGATAGCTTACTCCGAGGTGGAGTTTGGAGAGACACTGGGAAAAGGTGGACAGGGTGCAGTATACAAGGGACAGTGGAAAACGAAAAGTTTTTCGAAGACTGGAAGTCTTTCTGTAGCCATCAAAAGAGTGTTGGGAAAAATCAGAAATGAAGAGGTCAGTTATACTGTACTTAAGGGTAATGTGCATCACTATGCAGTTAGAATGTGAATCCTACAGGCTGAAATTCTCAGTAAACTGAATCACCCCAATGTGATAACATTTTATGGAATATGTACAGAAAGGTACCCGGAGTATTTCATCATCACAGGTAGGTGGTGCGTTATTTGTTCTTGAGACTATCTTGTGATGTGTTACATACATGCATACTATGCAATTCATCAAATAAAATGTATTTAATGGTAGTGTGAATTGTGACAGCATTCTGAAAGAGTTTATATGTATCTCTACTACTCTGATATGATACCCAGAACTTGCCGAAGGAGGCTCACTCTATACCTTGATTCATGAGGAACACTACCATCCCGACTTTGAAGAGAGCTTGCGATGGGCAAAGGAGATTGCAGAAGGTATATAAACATACAGTCGTATCTCACGTTTTATCGTCTCAACTTTCATTGTTTCTATTGTAGGAATGAGGTACCTGCACCAGCAAAAGATCATTCACAGAGACCTCAAGTCACAGAATGGTATGATGTGTACTGCAGCAATGTACTGGGCATACATACATAGCATTATGAGTTTGTTTCTTTACCTTTAGTGCTCCTTACAGCTAGTAGGACAATAAAGGTTTGAGATCTTCCTGTGGAGATATAATAGCTACATTATGTGTTGTAAATGTAGTTTTGTACTCTACTATGTGTAACATCTTTGACATCCAGTTATAGTGATGCTACGTAGTATATGCACACACCTCTGCAGCTCTGTGATTTTGGTTCGGCCAAGGAGTTTGATCACACAACCATACAGACTGCTACTGGTACTTATCGATGGATTGCTCCAGAGGTATATGGATATATACTCGCTTGAGTATCCTAAGCACTTGACCCCATGATTTTATGGAAGCACACTTCAATGGTCTCCAGGTTTTGAAAGGAGAGAAAGTGTCCCTGTCGTGTGACGTGTTCTCCTATGGTATGGTACTATTTGAAATCTTCAAGCACGAACTGCCTTTTGCCAGCGTTTATGAAATAAAAATTGCAAATATGATATTGGAAGGAAAGGTAGGTTTCCATGTGCGATCGAATTAATCGAAAATCATGATATTCTATTATTGAATCACTTCATATAGTACATGTAACCATTACATAAATAACTATAATACTTATACCACTGTTGGTGCATTCTACATGAGATTATGTAATACACTGAAAGAATATTTCCTCTCACCAGACCCCAGCCATTCCTAAGTCCCTCAAACCCTACCTTGCCAACTTGATGAAGTGCTGTTGGCAGATGAGCCCCAAGGTATATAACTATCTAGCCTCATTCCCAGGCTCTTGCGGGGGAAGAGTATAGAGAGCGTGGTACGCACTGTTTGCGCGTGCTCAGTTACACCAGGATTTCTGGGGCTTAATTTGGAAACTACTGGATACTACATCACAATCTTTTTCCAAACATCATCATATTATTGTTCGTTGCATGCATTCAATTGAAGATGATGGTGCTTTCACAAGAGTCTGGGAAAGAGACTAAGCTGGTACTGATGGTTTTCGCAATGTAGATGCCTAGAAAGTGATCGTTAATTTGATTCTTCTATCCCATTTACCTCTGAACGGCCGTGAAGGCCAGATCTGTGATTGAAAATTGAACAGCTACTGTGCTTTCAAATTTCCATGGTAAGACGGCTACCATAATTCTAGTGGATACTAGTTCTACCGTACCCGCGTTCTACAGGCCTGTACGCTTGGAACTTGGAGGTTAAACGCTCTTACTCCTTTGGGGGTGGGGGGGAAAAATTTATTATGCGCTCTTGTTCTGTTTTCCGTTGCTGACCGCGCCTAGATTTGACTCAACCTACACTGACTCCTGTTTCAGTGATCCCGAGGAATAATTGTCATAAAGCCATTCCAGTTGTAGAAAATCGAAAGTCAGATAGCCTCACGCATGCGCAAACAGTATGTACTGGGTTCTACTCTCCTCCACCACAAAAGCCTGGAAACGAAACTAATGACTGTCAAGATTATGTCTGGAAATGTTAAGTGTATGTACTATGCACATGCACACCTATCTTCCGAAAGGCTAGGCCAAGTTTTGAGGAAGTACTGGTCATATTGGAGAAAAAAGGTGATTTGAAAATTGAGTATTATGTTCATATTATATAGTGCATAATTGTAGCTACTATATTTGTCTGGAAGGACTGAGCGAAATAGACACCACCCTTTTTCAGTAGCTGTTTTATAGCAAGAACAGAGTTTGCAATCTACTATCTGGCAGTCATCAAGAAGAACTTCATTCGTTTCTACAAATTTTAAATGGGTTTTCTCAAAACCTTTATTTTTAAGAAAGATTTTGCTAATTTATACTGCCCTTGATTAGCCGCCGCCCTCAAATGTGATGAATTACTTAATAACTGTGGCATCTGATCACAGAAATATGGTATATAACTGTTGGGAAGGGGCACATTGTAGCATATTTACCTATACCTACACCTTAAAGCTATCCATTTATGACATATTTGATTACTCAGGTTTCTCAAGTCAACTCTTTGCTATAGTAGACCTGCTGGTTTTGCTCTCTCTCATGTAGAGTGTCCAGAGCCAGTTGGTGAGAGCCTGGACGCCACTGATGGAAGATCAGCTGGTAAGTGGTCACAAACTGATGCTTTGACCTAGTCCTATACTTATTTTGCATACTTACGTCCTCTTCTGACCCATGACACAAGCATTCCTTTCACCAGGCCTTCATAGCTAGGTCACTTCCACTGATTTATCTTAGGTAAAATAGTCCACAGTTACCATGTGGTGTACAAGTATTATACCCACACAAAAGGCACTAACGGGTAAGCAATACGGGGAATTATTTCCGGCTTGCAGAATAGGAAAATATGGGGCATACTATCTCAAATGCATAGTTTATTGACAGATCTGTAGTACATGCAGTACAAGAATATTCCCTTTTCTGAATTTGGTCTTGTTCATAAATCACATAGCTCTACCCCATGCAGACTTTAAGTTAGATGTTTCACTACCTGATCTTGCTCATATATTTTGTTACTTGACAATGCATGTGTAATAAGGTGAACTAATGATGTAATGTTTATGTCATAGCCTTTCATTAATTAACTTCCTCTTCCCCTTCACATTTATGTCATTCTTTTTGAGAGACTAGTCATGTTTTAGCTGTCACCCCTGCATTGGAACTACCTGTTTTCTAGTATCTGCTTTCACTCTGTGGAGCTGTGGTTTAGATATATTTCCTTTCTGTATCATCCGTTAGTCTTACATCATCCTTTCTCCTCTAGTATAATATAAAGAGTACTGCGTTTTGTCAATATCATGTTAGTATATATTACTATAGTAACATGGTATAGTATTTTTTCATAGAGCATGGTAACTAGAAATACAGGAAATGTACAGCTATACTAAATGGCCTAGAGCATGGGCAGCTCTATGCTGTAAGCTATACTTAACATAATAGTCAGAGTCATAATATCAGTCTTTGTATTAACTCCCAAAACCGCCCAATATACCACTCCGGTGAGAACATTGTACATGTCACATGCTCCAGTGTTTCTCCCAAGTAATAAAAAGGGGGTGGGGAAAGTATAACTTTTCCATGAAATCAAAGCAAATAAAACATTCCAATGACCACATCAAGTTAGGAAAGGGGGGAAAACACTGCTTGCTGCATACTAAAACATTGCTTCGATAATGCATAATACATACATGTCATATTAAATTTTCCCGTCCATTACTGTTCTACACAGATGTACCACTGACACGAAAAGACCTGCCACACCTCCAGACAGTCCTCGAGGAGGCCTCAGGGGTGTGGTACCCACTGGGGATGAAGCTGAAGTTAGACACCAAGACACTCACAGGAATTGCAACAGTGTCAGGGAATGACAATTCTGTTGCTATGAGTTTCATGCTCACACGTTGGTTGAATTCCAAGGATCAGCCACCACTTCTGCCATCACTCACTGATGCCCTTAGTAGTCCAGATGTTGGACTGGCACATCTGTCAGATACTTTGCTGAAAGACAAGGATCAGCTTGGGCAATGAACTCAAACATCTAACATACTATTGCACTCATGTTATTGCTACACCAGCCCTTTATATGACTGCACTTTCTATCAGTGTTGTCTGTGCTCAGTTTGCTGCTTATTTTTTTGGAGGGACTGGAGTTGTGTTCAGAACCTAATGCACTACGATGGTATACAACGGCGCTTCCTGAAAGTATTTTTTCTGCATGCGCTTCGACTGAAATGAGACTATGTCACTCATTTCTAGTGTCTGTGGTGCTATATGTAGTCTCATCCCATCCCCACATTTTCATATATACATGGATGGGAACATGGCTATCTAGAGAGTAGTTCTGTAAAGGCCCATGGGAGTTTATAGGATGACATTAGCCAGAGGTATCCTTAATCTTGTCACGAGACAAGGCACGCAGAGGCGTCGGAAGGAAATGAAAAGTGGGGGGGGGGGGTTCTGAGAAGAGGGGCTGCGCAGCAGCCTAGTCAAGCTTCCTGCACGCATGCAGCGTGAATTTTTTTTTGGAAAACCCAATTTCCACTGGTCAGGAAGCGCTCTCATAGCATCTCATGTACGGACTTCTATCCAAAGGAGGCTTAATGTCTGCACACGTACAAAGTTCAAAGTTTAATCCAACAAGTTCAGCCCCTCCCGTTCAATAAAGGGCGGAGCTAGCCTCGACGAAGGCTCTAATAGTCACTGAGTCGGCAGCCTAGCCCTGCCGTTGGAGTCTCACTCACTCCAATCGCAGCTGAAAGACTTCCTGTATGCCTTATGCTTATGCTTGTGTGGTATCACAGCCCGGATGATCACAAGTGGGGGGGGGCTCACCCCCCCCCCCCCCCCCCCCCCCCCCGTTTCCGACGCCACTGCAAGGGTTTCCTGGCTTAAAATTTCTGGTCAGGTGTTTACTGTTACAGCTTACCTCTGAAGTATAGTAGTGGAATATAAGGAGCAGATCTCCCGCAGATGAGGCGCTATATAGAGGTATATAGCAGTCGAGATGCCAGGCTCTTCAATACGCATGCGCTACACCAGTGGGGGTACCCTGACTCCGAAACTAATTAACAGCCTCACCCCTTTTATCGATCGAAAAAGGCCAAGGCAGAAAAGAAGATGGCAGGAACGTTCGCAGGTAAATTTCTGCTGCTTTTTCCTATCAAACGCGCTGTTTTCCGGGAGTACCTTGTGTGTATCAGTGACGGGATGAGGGTGGGCGGCGAAGTGTGGGCTTATTTTGTAGGTTTATCAGAGGGTGGGGCTCTCCCTCTATGAATCGGGAAATAATCTGCACTGTAGTCTCTTTCCGAAGTGTTATGAATACTCCTGAGATGTTCACAAGTACCTGGGTACAGTGCCATCCACACACTGTACAGTTTCTAACTAGCTATTGCTGTTCTTCACTTCCTAAAATCTAGCTATTGACCATACACAAAATATTTGACTACCACTTTGGATTTTTGTGTGTACCCCAGTCCTCTTTTCCTCCTTTCTTACCTAACCACCTCTTTCATAATCCCCCCCCCCCCCCTCCCATTTGCAGGCTTTGGGTCCTTTAGACTCAATGGTGTTCAAGTAACCGAGGAAGAGTTTGGCCGAGGATCATACGCTGTGGTCCTGAGACTCGAGTACAGAGGGCTCAAGTGTGCAGGGAAGAAGCTCTACCCTGTCCTCTATGAACAAGGAGTGGGGGAGACTGTCCGTCGATTTGAGGAGGAATGCCGGCTGCTGGCCGGAATGAGACATCCGAACATTGTACAATTTATTGGTGTCTACTTTGAGGAAAGCTCTCGTGTCCCGATCCTCGTCATGGAGTTCCTCCCGACCACCCTCGCCAAGTGTATTGACAGATATGGTGTTCTGCCCGAGGAGATCAGCTATTCAATACTTCACGACGTGGCCCTGGGTTTGTACCACCTACACAGCCAAACTCCACCCATTGTACACCGAGATCTGTCGGCAAACAATGTCCTCCTTACCCCCAACATGACCGGCAAAATTTCAGATCTGGGGGTTGCCAAGATTTTGAATCTGACCCCTCAGCAAATGAGTCGCATCACACAAACTCCAGGCACGCCTGCCTATATGCCACCTGAGGCAATGAGAGCTAACCCCAGGTATGATACGAGAATCGACGAGTTCTCATACGGCATTCTGATGATCCATGTTCTCTGTGGCAGGTGGCCACTGCCACTTTGCGAACCAGTTCGTCTTGACCCCCGTAACCCAGATCAGCTGGTTCCAGCCTCAGAGGCTGATCGCCGAGAGGAATACCTCCAAGGTATTGGTAATACCCACCCCCTGATGGACCTGATCCTCAGGTGTATCAGCAACAACCCGGCACGTAGGGCCAGCGCTGAAGAGATTGTCCCACGAATGAGTGATATGACACTCCAGTTCCCGCCATCTTTTGCTAACAGAGTCGAAATGCTCCAGCGAATCGAAACTGAAGCTGGTGAGAAGCAGACATTGACAACCGAAAACCAGAGGCTTGTAGCAGAGGCTGAGCAGCACCAAGCTGAAATCGAACAGGTTCGCACTGAGGTGACAGCCGAATTGAGTGCCCAGACCACAGCTGCACAGGCACAGCTGAGGGGAGATATCCACAGACTGGAACAGTTAGCTCAGCACCGCCAAGAAGAGATTGAACGTTCTGAACTGGCACATTCAATTGAGATTGAGCAGACACGACTACGACTAGCCGAACTACAGACACACAGTGAAGCCCGTGACATTGAGTTGAGAGCTCAGAGTCTCGTCCTTGAGCGTCAGTCTTCCACCATCCGAGGTCTCAATGAACAGCTAACGAGAGCAAGAGAATTTCTGGCAGGACAAAAGCCACAGGTATGACTATGGCACATAGCGTTGACATAATGTGGTCTCACAGAGCATGAATAATTGAAGGTGTATTCATTAGTTATTACTAGTAGCCCCCTCCCCACAACTGCTAAGTCATGACATGAGGACCTCCACTCACCTGTTGGTAGAAAAGTTGCTGAACAAACTTCCGATGGGGCATATGACTGCAAGTATTTTTTTCTAATTACGACTCCAGTATAAGCGTATGGACCCTTATACTAAAGCCAATTGGTAAGGCTGTTAGACTTATTACAAAGTGTAGATTCCGCCCACTGCCAGGCCCTTCCGATTTCACAGTGGAGTTCAATGTTTACTCATGTACATGTACATGCACAGATTACTAATTCATTTACATTTATTCAAGTAGCTATGTGCAGAGATTGCTAAAGACATCTCCACATACATAAACAGCTGTACCAAGCGGGCACATAATTATGGGAAGTCTCAGTTCAAACATTTCAGGTGGTAGACACCTTTCAATTGGTCCGTGGGCTGATACTAGTCTTATTCCTAGACCTTCTCCCAGGGTTATTCTTGCAGCTTGGTAAGGATGATCTTGGTAGTAACGATACTCCCGTTTTTTTTTTTTTACGGGGATGGGTGGAGGGTCTGGGCACGAGACTAGTAGCCACCCTGATGTACTTTATAATTATACCTATAGAGAATGCTGCACCCAGCAATACTCTTTCATCTGTGCTTTAATTAATTAACTGTTGCTGTCACCTCTAGTGACTCCACCCACATGTATTCCCTAATGAAGTTAAGAACTCCAGAATGGTGTCTTTATTATTCAGGTAATTCCCGAATATTGTCCTCATTAGTGGAGGAATGTAACTTGGTCCAAGTCACTAATTGAATAATAAGGACACCATTCTGAAATACTACTTAAGGAACTGTCTATTGTGATCACTCAACTATAGCTAGGATATGAGTGTGTACAGCTATATTGTAGTGACATCACACTTCAATTACATCATACTTAATCCTCCCTCTTTGCACACAGCCCCACCCCTTACACCCACAAGCCAAGATCACCTGGGAGCCATGCAGTGATCTCCCTATGGGGATGGATGATGCACAAACTGTTGTGATCAGAGACAAAGTGTATTGCGGTGGTGGGCTAATAGCTGATAGCTATACTGATGAGGATCGGGTCTTCTGCTACAGTCCATCAGCAGACACATGGACCACTCTACCACCTTGTCCTGTACAATCGTTTGGACTGGGTCAAGTGAGAGGAAAACTAGTCACAGTCGGTGGCAGTAAGAAATCTGATGATAGTGGTGATGAGGTCACCAATGAAGTGTATGAGTTTGATGAAGTGACTCAAACTTGGAAGCCGTCCATTCCACCCATGCCCACTGCACGATGTTCACCAGCTGTTCTAAGCCACCACTCTGCCCTGATTGTTGCAGGGGGGGTCATCATCGACGATACTCCCTTAACAGCTGTCGAAGTTTTCAGAGAAGAAACCTCCCAGTGGCACACGACTGAGCCACTCCCATTCCGCTGGCAGGATGCCTCCTCACTACTCATTAACAACAGGTGGTACCTCCTGGGTGGAGCAGCTGAGAGAGAGCAACGTTCCAATCGAGCATTGTGTGCCAATGTTGACCTACTTCTCCACGATGGCAACCGAGCATCCACTGACAGCAATGGTACCGTATGGGAAGTGCTTCCCAACACCCCACTCTATGGACCAGCCGCAGCCACCTTTGGTACATCTCTCCTGGCAGTGGGAGGAACCACTACCGCCTATTCGCAAGTTACATCCGAAATACAAGCAGCAGTGCATGTCTATTTCCCCTGCACCAATACATGGGTCCACATCAGTGATCTACCAGCCCCTCTATTGCATGCTGCTACAGCAATGCTGTCACCAACTGAACTCCTAGTTATCAGTGGCTCGGACAAAAAGTATTTCAGTGTGACTAAAGTGTACAAAGGACTCCTCCAGACTGAGTGATTGGTATACACTAATAGTGTTGTTGTTATTATTGTTTAATGTATCCTTCGGCTGTTTTGAAATGTACACAAAAGTCATTTCTTTGGATTAAGTAATCAGTACATCATACATTGTAATTGACACTTCATCACGGGATTATGTTCCATGTGTAGTGTGTTCACTTTTGGTTATGTTAAGAATT
Organism: Phakellia ventilabrum; assembly: GCA_963921505.1. NCBI lineage: Eukaryota > Metazoa > Porifera > Demospongiae > Axinellida > Axinellidae > Phakellia > Phakellia ventilabrum. The sequence continues at coordinate 4,969,356 of OY997386.1, read as the reverse complement.
GTACACTCACATTACAGTTTATTGAAATACACCACATGTATAAGGACAAATTAAGTTACACAACAGTGAGTCCAGTTCTTGATGGCAGTCCTACAGGCCGTGACACCAGGGTCTTGTGCTGGTCTACTGTGTATGTGGATGTCTGTCTGTCTGTCTGTCTGTCTGCATGTATGTACGTATGTATGCAGTTAAATACATTATCAGTGCAGGCGTATGACACATGAGCATCTGTGGGTGGGTGTGTGTGAGTGTGGGTGTGTGTGAGTGTGTGCATGACATTGTGTATATTTGTGTGTGTAGGTGTGTGTGTATGCGTGTGCATGTGTGTGTGTGTATGGTGTACACATGTGATATAGGAGGCTGGAATGGCAACCAGCTGGCTCCTCATCTAGTGCCATACTTGTACAGTGCAGGGTTCCATACAGAGAGGGAAGCCCTGGGATGTTTCCCTCAAAGGCAAATTTCCCCCTATAGTGCCCTCAGGCCGGTGGTCTCTTGGCTGTTTTAGAGATGTAAGGGATGCTGAGGGTGAAGTCCGAGGTAATTACAGGTGGCATCCCGAAGGTCTCTAAACAGCTCAGAGACCTGCCTGAGGGCAATAACCGGCTTACACCATGGGACCCGGTTATAGCTTTCAGTTTCTCCGTATGAAATACACATTTTTGATAACATGTCTATTGGATTTTATAGACCTCATTAAGTTCTAAGATTAAAGTATATTATGCATACTGTAGTCTACAATTAATTGCATAATTAACACAAACCTACCTGTAATTAATTAGGTGCAGCTAGGCCAATAATCATGACATTTCTAGTAGATTTGTTAGTCACACTCCCCCGAACTTAGGGGGCAAAGTAAGTGTTTTAATTAGGCAGCTATATAGATATCATTTTCGAACCTGTGGTGCATAGATCTGGGCAAGTCTATCACACAGTATTAGCTAACTACAGCTCCTAGGTTAGTAGAGATGGATGGCAAAATCAAGCGATGTAAACATGAGTTTCAAGCAGCACAGTCCATCTCTCCACCCTTCTGTACATAGCAGCCATGGGTGATCCTTGGAAATGTGCTGCAATGTATCCGCATCTCACTCCATTTGCAACCAAGGACTATCCCAGCTGCTAAGACTTGTAACATTGCAAGTAGCTACCAGTTGTGTGCATGTACCTATAAAGCTTCGTGAGGCATACTGTGCCTGTACATTCCTAGCAAGAGTGCAGTTAGTTTATTACGTCTGTGAGACTCAGTCTAAAATTTCCAAAGTAAAATAAGTTCAAGTCTTTCTAACAGTGTGTCAAATAGCAATAGTAGCTAATTTCCTAGACTCAGAAACCACAAAAAGCAACTTTCGATTATCTAAATCCCCCAGGGGAGTATTCCCCAGACCCCCCCTAGGGGGTGTGACTCCACACACAAACCAAAGAATCCTGTATGAACCCCAGCACTACACACAGCTCTGGGTACTGGACTGGGCTAGCCTTGTTCCCAGACTCCCTTATCCAGCCTTGTCCCCAGGCCACACCCTCCAAAGAGAGCAACTTTTCAGGGGGTGTGGCCTGAGGATGAGCTACCTCACATGAAATTTCCGGGGGGGGGGGAGCCAGAATGAGGCAAGGCTTGACTAGTTGCTATATGGACATGACTAGGGAAATTTGAATTCTCAAATAGCCCATCAAATCAGGTTAAGCCACTCACATTTATCATCCTGTTGTCCTCTGATCTCACCACCACACCACGATGTCAGAGTTGTCAGCCGTCAGCCACTGATAGACTCGACCACCTGAGTGGGAGGAGGAAGAGATCACATGATTCTCACGTGATAATCACAAGTGCACACAAGCAAAGTCACAGCAAAGTGTGAGAACGTAAATTGACATAATGCAACATGTGTCTGTTGCATCTGATGATACAGCCGTCTCAGGCCACTTTCCCATGCCGGGTGCTTATGGTTAGCACCAGAGCAAGCGCAGACACCTGCTACTGAGGTGGCTGTTTAGCAGGTTCAAACTTGCCTCAGTCCTAGAAAGCCACACATCCTTATTTGGAATTTTCTCTTGAGAAATCGGAGCCTCCTCACTGGCTAGTCTCATACCCAGACTTCCATTCTTCAAGGAGTGGTCTGGTGACTACTATTGACAGAAAGCGGGGTTGTTGCTTGGACAGCAGTAAATGTTTAAACTGGCAATGTGATTGGTTGATTATAGTATTACATCATCAAACACATGCCCAGCTGCCATTGCTGATACAGCAACAACCCTGTTGATAGTGGCCAGACCACTCCTTTTGGGAGGGAAGTCTGGGCACGAGACTACCTCACAGCATCCTCCCAGGCTCCACTCCAGCCTATGGATAGTTATAACAAGCTGGACTAGCAATTAGATCATTCAAAGTCATTTCCTTCATATTCAGGTACCAGGTATCTTTGAGTGGCTAGGAGAACTCACCTTGGTCTGCGGCTCTTGCGAGTGAGCAGCTTGAGCTCCTGCCAGAGCTGCTTTGGTATACGGAACTAGAGGACAGGAGAGGAAGGAGGGGGGGGGGGGGGGGGGGGGGGGAGGGGAGGGGGAGGGGGAGGAGAGGGGAGGAGAGGGGAGGGGAGGGGAGGAGATGGGAGGGGAGGGGAGGGGTACAGTGAGGATCATGTCTGTGGATCACCAAGCAAGATGGTAATAGCCCTCCCCTCACCATCGTTAAGGGGTGTACTTTTCTGAACCTTAAAATCTAAGTGAGGACAAGCCTTTGTTATATTAAGTGGCTAGTGTTTATTATTAGTAAAACCGTAACAACCTATCAGCATAGGTTATTGAGACACTTCTAATCTCAGACGTGTGTGTGTGTATGTAAAGCATAAAAAAATCATCATATTATTATGCTTGCCCATTCCTTGAATAATAAGGACTTCACAGGCTGATCTTAAGATTCCTTAAATTATAAGGACACATAGTCCCTAAATAATACAGACATTAACCACGTTCACCTGGTCAAGGGTCTTTGCATCTGAGGTCAATTTCAGGTCGAATAATACCGTGTACCATAGATAGTATCTATGTCCGTATACTACGCTTTGCCGCAATGAGCGGCCGATCCGAATTAACTGGCGCACGTGCAGCTGCCGCCATGTACGTACCATGGTACCATGTACCAGCCGGCGCGCGGCGCGACGCGAACGGCAAGTACACAGCCAGAAAAGTATTCGTATATGATACAGTTCTCTGTAGAACGCGTAAGTAAGACTGGGAAAGACTGGAGCGATTGAGAAGACTGCAGGTATCCGGATGGCTGACTCGCCGACACCAAAGAAGAGAAAGGGTCGGAGTTTCTTGCGACTTTGTGAAAAGTACAGGCGGCGGCAAGGGTAGTTCTTTGACGTCACATAAAATGCACGCTAACGATGCTCTAGCAATATACAGACCAACAAATCTCACTCAATAGCGTCCACTGCTCAGACTGCCACTGAGCACGAGACTAGCGCCAGGACCCGAGATATTTCGAGTATTTAGCAAGCTTGGCTTGGGAGATCGCTCTCGTTCTGAGCCCTTCATTTGTACAATTTAATGTGTAAGCTTAAGAGCCCTATGTAGCGATTTAGCGATCTGTAGGGCTAGAATTAGTTAGTTATCGCAAGTGCACTAGACTTAATTTGGGATCAAAGGTCAAATGTGCCTCACTTCCTGTAAGTGGACGCAGGAGCTGATGAGCGCCGAAGGCGCGAAGGAGCGTGCAACTACCGCATACACGCGAGTGCCATCCAAATCCAAATCATTAGCGAGTCAACTTCCAAATATGGAAACCAACCGTTCAATCAAGCGTCATAATGACGACACAGAAAACCCACGTGTCCCGTAATAGCTATGTGAGAAATTTTACACTCACTCAGATTGCTCTTTGACCAAGCCGCAGCGGTATGGGCCGGGCCGTATGGCCAAGCGAACGGCTGAGAGTGAGAGCGAATTGCAGCCAATTGCAAAGCGTGTGAGATTTGGAGATGCTGGGATCCCTCATCGTTTTACTCCTGCTTGTTGGGAAGCGGAGGCTCTGAAGACTCGATCGACGATAAACGTCGGCAAAGCGCTACCGCTTCCTTGTTCCGTAGTCGGCGCCGCTTCTTCGGTGGAGGTTCAGTTCCTACTTCGATCTCTTCTTGGATGTCTTCGGAATCTAACAGCAGTTCTGCCATCTCTTTTCTACATCGCTACTTGTACTAGTTCTGCCATCTCGAGGTTTTTCCCACGTCGTCGCATGACCGTAAGTAGGTGACAGACCGCATGACGCAGCGAGCGCCTCACCAAAACGGAAATACGTAGGTAATTTGGATTTAGACGGCACCAGAGTTACACGCTCCTTCGCGCCTTCGGCGCTCATCAGCTCCTGGTGGACGTAGTCAGCATTATTGTGTCGGCGATGGCTGCCGGGTTACGTCTTGCTCTGAGGCCGAGGGCTATCTCCAGGATTCCTGCCTTGATACAACGGTGTTTCATACCTCGAGAAAAAACTATCTGTGCCCGAAGTAGAAGACAGGGTGCCCAACTCCAATGGCCATGGAGGTACGGCATCAAGTATTGTACCAATGATATGTTAAATAGCTCATTTCCTAGCAGAACTAGCTATAGCCACATGCCACAAAAAGGTGCTTCATAGTTTTGGTATCCAGTAGTTCAAATATCTAATCAGACGGTCACATTATTTTTAGGAAGAAAAATGCTACCCAATTTATTATAGTATGTTTCTCACCTGACACTTTACTGATTTGATGTAATTTACCCTCCAGACACTTTACATGTATTTCAGAGTAACCTATCCTCAGACACTTTACTTTGAAGTAAACTGTCTCGCTATGGAGTAAGCTATATGGCGGTAAGATACTACGAAGTAAACTGTCTAGGAGGCACTGTAGCTTCTCCGAGATAAAGTACTGCAAAGTAACTTACCAAACAGCAATAATAAATACTGAAAATTATGTACCTAAAGAATAATAGGAACTGCTATGACACACAACGGTGAAACTTAGTAACTAAATAGTAGTAGCTATAACTGTTTCAACATGGAATCTCATAGTATAATGACATAATATGGAACACAACCACACTTAGAGTTTTTCTCCCATGCTGCCTCTGTTGCACATCTTATCGTACCAGGCAACCATAACCCTAACCCTCACATAAAATCATAGGCCCTTCTTACTGTAGACGATACTTGCAGTAAACTTGTACTTTGAATTCTCTGTTTTACAAGTTTGGCAGTGTTAACACTGTCAACGATTTGCCATAGAGGTCGCATTTTCTGGTCCTGCATGTAAGCAGTCATGCGGGTGACATCACATCCTGGGAATGTGGAGTATGAGTTCCTGAGGGTTCTGCTTGTCATTGGCCTTATATATCTCAACTCAAGCTCTATACAGAATGCCAATATGGTATTACAGCATACCTGGGGATGGTCGGCAGTTATTAGTCTGTGGTTGATCTCCATGAGCCCTGTTGCAGATCTCTGTTGACCTCATTCTTGAATACCATTCCCTGATTTGAGGTCAACATAGGTGGCATTCCCACGAATATCTAAACAATGAGAAACATAAAATCAACTGCCAAGAAGGCAGTATGTAATCAGAGTGTAGCTATAAGCACACCTTGAACAATGCAAGAGCAACTCCTATTCACACTTGCTCTGCACAGGAATTGCCTCAACCAACTCTGTCAGGATTTAGCTTTTAGTAATCGGCAAGTGACAAATTAGATCAATTCCCACATAGTATCATGGCATTTGGAATGTGACTGGATGCAGCTCTGGCCAAACTCTGTCAAATTCTACAGATGTTTGTGTGCTGGCACTTTACCAGAATGAACATACGCCGACTCCAAGTAGTCTCGTGCCCAGACGTTCACCCCCCCCCCGGCGAAAGAACATCTGGTGTTCTAATCGAACTTTCTTGTCACAGACACCTTTTCCCATTGGAATCCCAAAGGGTCCAATCAGATTGCAGCTTTTAGTCCTTCCGTAAAGTTGCCATGACATTAGTTCGATACATCTTCAATACTATTGGTCAGTTTGATGAATTAGAATGAAAATTTGAACTATACTGTATATACAGTGACCAATCATGTACAAGATTTATTATCAGCAAACGTGGGGTCTGTGACAAGAAAGTTTGTTTGGAGCACCAGATGTTCTTTGAAATTCGCCGTGAACATCTGGGCACAAGACTAGACTCCAAGTAGCAGCCTTTTAGAAATAACTCACATCATGCAGTAGCTGTCATGGATAGCTCTAAAAGGTAGGAGACTAGTCTATTATTGCATAAACACTTCTATTGACTGTCCTAGTATTACCGGCTGAGTGTGTTCCTGGCTTTATAATAAAACCACTCTGAATCTTTCAGGACACATCCTTCCACTGTTCTATCACACCAAGTTGACTCTCCCTGCTTCTTTCTCCGTCTTCTTCTGCTTTCGTGGAGAAAAATCTGGGCATGAAATTATAGGTAGCTTATTAGTAGGTGTGACTTTATAATTCAAGGGCTTACGTTTGGGTGGGATAATGGCTAGAGTCCATTTACAAACAGCCACAAATATAGAAATAATAAGTTATTTGACATGGGTATACTTGCATGTGAAATCCAAGGGTTTGTCTGTATATTATCATCTAATAGTCTGCTCTTAATCATCTCAATAGCCAACAGTACCACTCGACTGTCTACTTGAGACAGTCCTTGGCTCCCACCTCCAGCATAGAGTGCTCTGCTGACAGAAAGAAGTGCAAGGTAACTTGGCTGGACGGGGAGCAGAGCACGTACCATGCTGTGTGGCTGCGGCATAACTGCCAGTGCCCGGAGTGCTGGGACGATATTGCAGACCAAAAATTAGTGGTTGATGTCAACGAACTCCGAAGTGATTTGAGGATTCACTCAGTAACTGCTTCAGGTTAGTTGTGTCAGGTTAGTTGACTAGCTTACAAGAGGTACATTGTACGTACATCTTCTGAAGTTTATTGCTTGATGATACAACTCTGAAAATACTTATCACATTCCTTACTTGGTAGTGCAACTTTAATTCCAAACATATAGCAAAGCGATTTAATTACTGCAACTAAGATTTAAAATTAACACTGGACCACGTTGATGTTACTCACAGTGCTTATTGTATTATTATATACATGTAGCGGGATTAAACAGCAGCTGTTTTGAAATATAAGATGCATGTTGACAGATTTTTAGCTACCTACTAAATTAATTTAAAAGTCAGTGAAAAGTTTTTTAAGTCCTTAGCAAGTACTTATTTTAGTCTCACCATTTTCACAGATTCTTCATCTAAGGTCGACATCTGCTGGTCCTATGGGCATGAAATGAAGAAACACCATGGCTATATCGACCTTCAGTGGCTCAAGAAATACAGCTATTCTGCTGCTACTCTTCAGAAGTTACGGGCACAAAGTCAGCCGTCAATTGCGGTAAGTATACAGTGACCATTTGACATAGATACAATTTTATAAACACTCACCCAAATTAGTATATGCTTTACAGTACTAGTACAGCTGTACTGTAACTAGGGCGAGGCGATACAGCTGCTTCTACTGCGAGCACCTTTACCTACATTACCATAAGAATGTTAATATGATTAATTATGTGTTGCATGTTCCCTTGAGTGCAAGTGCAGGTAGTATATATCACTGTAAAATCCTAATGGTTATTTTAACCAAACATTTGGTTACTAGAGTTGCAACTAATATAGACAATGGATATTATTGTCATTGACAGCTGGTGTTGAAGCGCTTTGACATGTGCCTGTCCATATATCAACTAAATCCACGTTATCAGAGTCATATGGCGGAAATGAATTGTTTCCTGTCAAAGCTGTGTACTATACTGGCTACATCTGTGTAGTACAGAGTCATGCTTTTAACTGATCAACAGATTGTTACTGTAGCACTCTGGCATGAGACCATGAGCTATCCATACTATGCCATTGGATAGCCATGTAAGGTATTACAGTCAGCAGAAAATTATTCCTTTACAAAAGCTGTACTATAGTACAAAATGATAATGATGCAACTCTAGTAACCAATCCATTGTTAAAATAACCTTTTCTTTTTAGCAGTGATAGTCTGTCACTTACATACACAGCAACCATGTAACTGGGGGCACTGTAGCTACAGATTAAGAAGTATTAATATCAGACATACAGTACTTCAGCAAAATCAATTTTTTACTGAAACTATTTTAGACCTCCGCAGCTATGGCAGCGACAAATCAAAAGCTAGTTAGCTGTCATAAGGGGCCTCAGACTAGGCTATAAGCTTAGCTAGCCAACATGAGACAGTGTTTGGCAGTGGCTAAATGGTAGTTCGGCACACTATGGCTGAGCTTTTGCTGAGAGCTCATTGGCTTAATCCAACGCTGACTGAACTACAGGCAATACCAATACAAAGCTTCCTCTTTCTCTCAGAAAACAGTCAAGCAGATCTTAAAATTGCAGGTAGGTCAGTAGCAAAGCCCTATAGGCTCAATCTGTCACTCACTGCCTCACTGTGGGTCTGCATGTATCTACAATTGACATACCAAATTGTGAAAAAAATTGTTCGAGTGACTGATAATAATTATTGTAAGAGTGTAAAGCTGATCTGTGCAAAGGTTTCCATTGACAGTCATAAGTAAACTGCAAAATTCATACACACACATACCGACAAAATATGCAAGTGAAACAGACAGTGTAGGCGTGCAATGGACTAGCCTTATTTTCAGTCTGCTTGCACTACAAATTATTTTGAAACTTGTATAGTATTTTCATCACAGCTGATGCATTCTTTCTACACAGCTCATCATTTGCGATTTAGCACTTGTTACTCTATTTATGTACAGACCTCCCTGCCTCAAGTGAGCTACTCTAAGATGCCAGAAGGAGGGGAAGCATTGTGGAAGTAAGTTATTGTATCAAAGTAATAGTACTATTGAGTACCTCTTAAACAATAATGTAGTAAGTTAATTGTGAACGGGTCAGTTTAAAGCATCTCTTCATTAAAATTATGGACAGGTTTAGCCTTATTGATATTAACTTCATACTCATCCAATTCAGTTTGTATGTATAATGCCACTAGCACAGAAGTAGTACCTAGTGAGCCTAGCTAGCTATGCTCTATCCCTTCGCTTACTTTATTTGATCCTGAATGCACATCATTATTTTTCCCAACCTCACCAAAAAATCCTGTATGAAACCCTGGTATATAGCTAATGTTGACAAGGTGGTGTATCCTAGGAACTTGAGCTATGGCACCCCTTTAGAGCAAAACTACAAGCTGTGCAGAATTTTAATAACCATGCAATCTAAAATATGTACATGTTTATGTTTGGTGTGAGAGGGTGTTTTGATTATATTAGTAGTGAAAAAAAAATGGTCTGTCAAACCTTGCATACCTAGTTGATCACTTTCTGTAATTTTAGAGCTATAAGTATCAAAAGTAAAATTTGAATACTAAACGTGTGTTTGCTCTTTTCCAGGTGGTTAAAGACTCTGAATGAATATGGTATATGTTTGATAACAGACATTCCGACTAATGTTGGAGAAGTCAGGAAAGTAAGAGACTGGTTGTGAGCACCTCTTGCATACGTATGCACATTTTCAATTCCCCAAGAATATACATTAATCATTTTGCAGAATTAGTCGGAATGTCTGTTAGTAACAGACATTCCAACTAATGTCAGAGAAGTCAAGAAAGTTGTGGGCAGTTCTACATGCATCTAAACCTGTTCAATTTCACCTTTCATCACTCCAGCTGGCAAAGGCTGCTGGTGGTGTGCAGGAAACCTACTATGGAGAGGTACGTTCAATGACAGGTGAAGAGAAAAGAGAGTGTATACCTTTAATTTCTGATTTTTAGTCTATGCTGCCTGCATTGAAAGGTTCTGTACATGATGGTTCAACTTTCAAAGTTATGCATGCATTAGCTATATACATGTATGTACTCTAGATTTATAGCTTAAACCACAGCTGCGAAGGATTTATGTATACTTTTGAGGAACAAGTGTGGTCTGACTGACTTTCCATAGCACTAATTTAATCAGCTAGTTGGCCATTATGGCACTTGTCTTGTCAAGCAGGGCATCATGAATTCTGCTTCTGTCATAATGCAAAGTTAAAGCTATTGGCTGTACCGACTCACTTCAGAATGAAGCTACTGAAGGTATCTCTTTCAACTCGCACTACACTTTGCTCTAGTATTGCTTACCCTAGCCTCACACCCCCACGAAAATTAAGCGGTCTGGTATTCATTGTTTGCGCATGCATGTAATTCCCAGAAATCTTGGGAAATTGTAAGTGCTAAGATATTATGTACATAGTCAAATTAATGTTCCATCTGTGGGTGCCATCTACGCGCTCTATTATCCATGGTGCCATGTGTGTGATAATATTTCCTGGGCACTACCTGATTGGCTATCACTAAAAAATACTTGTAAACATTATTGTTCTCTTTGACAGACATTTCCAGTGATCGCTAAATCAGGTGACAAAGCAATGAATCTGGCCTACACCACACTGCCCCTCCCTTTCCACATGGACTTGACTCACTTTGAGAGCCCTCCAGGCCTGCAACTCTTGCACTGTCTCAGGTAATGTGCTAGCTGTTTTTTAATGCTGTGAACTTGCCGAAAATGCTGCATTTTAATTCCCCTTGTGTAATATAGAATGTTGTTTAATGTGGGAGGGGTTCAGCCAACCAAATAATGCAAATCATGCGCCCATTCTAGATAATTTTGTCCCTACATGTCTCCACCACTGTATCGACGACTCTTATACTGATATTATAGTTATATAGTTATGCTGCTTGAAACTCACGTATGTATCATTCAATCTTGCCATCAATTTCTAGCGCTGATATTCTCTAGAAACTCTACTAACTTGGGAGCTGTAGCAAGCCTTCCTTGGTAAAACTATGTGATTATTTACCAAGTTAACGTGATAGTAGGTATAAAGAGTTCATGCATGTATTCTATTATTTTTCTCTTTTCGTGCATAGCTACTCGAGGATATTACAGCTGCTTGTTATACAGTGACTCCTTTTTCTCCAGATACGATGATTGTGTTGAAGGGGGAGAGAGTGTACTTCTGGACCTCTTTCCAGTGGTGGAAGAAATGAGGAGAAAGTTTCCTCAGCACTTTGCCACTCTCACACAAGTGCCAGTTACTTTTAATAGAATCCACACACGAAGGTACTATACACGTAGCTGTATACTACATTTATGTGGTACAAACCACACCCTCTGGGCATCGCGTACAGCTATATGTATATGTTTTTGGCACAATATACTGGGCTCTTTGTCCACATTGCAGGGAGATTCCAATTGCTCTAATACATCGTAAACCACACATCATATTGGATTCCAACGAAAAGGTATCCACTAATTGTTTGTGTAATTATTATGATGTTAAATTTTGTAACTATTCACTTCAGATTTCAGCGATTTCCTGGTCTCCACCGGCCATAGGACCTTTACAAGTTCCTGAGGTACAAAAATTCCCAGATTCCAAGTTATTATCGGTTCATAATATTGCTCTACAATTGCTGTACATTATACTCTATAGGAAGATGTGGAGCGATACTATGAAGCCTACGTGTGTTTGGGAAATATGATAGCAGACTCAAAATTAAAAGTAAGTTTAGTTGTGCAATCCTGAGTACCATCATAATTATCTGTCTGAAAATGTCTTGTATCTCATAATTCCTTTTTCTGATTTGAAACTGATTGCACAATCATAATTATAGTGAAGACATTCATCCAAACGTCCATAACAAGATAATATTTAAAACCCAACGAAAGCATGAAATTCTGAGTAGTCCAACCCACAATAAATAATGTAATTAAATAGGCTAAGCATTAGTGCTGACTTGTTTCGTAGCACCTTTAGTTACCTGTCATAATAATGAGCAACAGCGTAGTTTACGCTATCTACAGTTCTTTTGCCGTCTAGGTAAAGCAAAATTGATTTTGTTAGCTGTATGCAACATTTAGAACAATTGTGTCTAATTTCTCCCTGCGTGCTGGACTGGACTGATGTTGGCTGGCTATTGACCAGGAGTTTAGGGCGAGCAACTGTCTGCAATCGGACAGACGAAGTAGGTCTAGATTTGCCACGTAGTAACGTTAAAGTTATGATGCAATCATTACACTCATAACTTGCAGGTGCACATACGTACCCACCAGCATTAAAAATGTCATGTGCGCACAGCTGTAAAAATAATCACATGTATACTATCTTATATAGTATAACCCTTTATTGGATACATGTAGCTCCATCACAGACTAAAGCCAGGTGAAGCTATGACCTTCAACAACCGACGATTTGTCCACTCCAGAACAGAATTTAAGCTGAATGGAGGGATGAGGCATTTTGAAGTAAGTATCGTTTGTGACAGTGTAAATCCACTACAGCTATAGCATACTAGGTTCAGTGTATCTTTTGATCCACCTGAATATCTACACAAGCAATAGGCATAATTGAACCAGAGTGGGCTAACCCCAAACAGACAATATATGTACTGAAAGCATGAGTAGAAGATAGAGATAGAATCAAGTCTGAATGTCCAGAAACATATTATGGGGGGCACACATTTGTCCCAACAGTGAGGGGCAAAGAGTGTGGGGGGCACTCTTTGTTCCTGTACTATAAAGGGCAAAGAGTGTCACCCACACTCTTTGCTCCTGACACTCTTTGCCCGCCTTCTTACAAGGGAGCAAAGAGTGTGAAGGACACTCTTTGACCCCTTCTTATAAGGGAGCAAAGAGTGTCCCCACACTTTTTGACCCTTTCTTATAAGGGAGCAAAGAGTGTCCCCCACACTCTTTGACCCCTTCTTATAAGGGAGCAAAGAGTGTCCCCGGCCCCTCCCCACTCTTTGCTTCCTAATAAGAAGGGATCAAAGAGTGTCCCTCACACTCTTTGCTCCCTTATAAGTAGGGGTCAAAGAGTGTCCCCCACACTCTTTGCTCCCTTCTTATAAGGGAGCAAAGAGTGTCCCCGGCCCCTCCCAACTCTTTGCTCCCACACTATTTGACCCTTTATAGTAAGGGAGCAAAGACGGCCCCCCACACTCTTTGTTCCCTTAAACTACGGGAACAAAGAGTGTCCCGCACACTCTTTGCCCCTCACAGTTGGGACTAATGTGTGCCCCCATATTATCTTTCTGAACATTCAGACTCAATTCTATCTCTGACTTTTACTCAGGCTTTCAGTATATATATTGTCTGTTTGGGGTTAGCCCACTCTTGTTCTCAGCCCTTCAATCTATAGTTCAAAACAGAGGCCCTACAATGCCTCATTAATTCATCTATTCCACATTAATATAAGACACAAGGTGATAAGGCTGACAGCGATAAGGGAAAGGCTTGGATGATTCAACCACTCAGATTTAGCTTGCTCCTGACCTATCCACTGATGTACACATATCATATTTCAACTGGAGCAATAGCTCCAAGCCTTATATACTTAGTATAATATAGCAGTGAATAATGCTCCTAGCCTCGTCCCCAGGCCACACACACCCCCCACGAAAGAGTGCACTCTTTTGTGGGGGGTGTGTTGCCTGGGGACGAAGCTAATAATGCTCCCTACAAATGAATTAACCCAAATGTGCCCGAGAAACCATGCATTTATAAACCTATACTAGGTGTACATTTGAAATGCAAGGAGCCTCGCGGTAGCGAGAATGTCAGGGCAGATCCTGGGCGGGGCGTAACCGAGGATCGATCAGTCATAGTTACTACCGGAGAGCTAGCCAGCCGGCCTATAACCGAGGATCGATCAGTCATAGCTACTACCGGAGAGCGGAGAAACGACCTGTGACCAAGTAGCTAGTAGTACGGGAGAGTGGACATGTTAGTAGCTATTGCTTGTGCTCGTGCCGCCCGACTCCAGCACTCATATCTCTACTTGTACATAGGCTACACAAACTGTACTAACCTGGGAGCTGCAGTAAGCCTCTCTTCGAGAAATGATGTGGTAGACTTGTCCATATTGATGACTCTTCGCGCACTACAGCTTCGAAAACAGCGTCCACAAAACAGTAAAAGACGCCATTTTGAATCCCGGGGGGCCCCCAGGGGCCCAAAGCGTGACGGACATATATATATATACACAAACGTGGTCTGACTATGCATCGCGATTAGTTGCCTCACTATCGCTCGTCAATAAGCCTCATGATCAGTATTACAAAGAATAATCTGTTCTGTACAGTAAATTAATTCCTTGCTATAGAACGAGAGTATACTATATTTTTATATAGAAAGTTTTGGTTATGGTATAATTAATTAGTTAAAGGAAAATGGAACACAGAAAAATATAGATGTTATTAGAATGGCGAATAGGGATTGAATAATAATGCACAGTATACTAGCAGGCAGTTCATTTTAAATGACAAAAAAGAACTCTGTATGCACATTGTCTGTGTCCTCCAGGGTTGTTACGTCAACATTGATACTTTCAAAAGCAAGGTTCGTTTACTTGCATCAAAGTTTGAGCCAGAGTTTGCTGTGAAGACTGTATTCAACCAGGACCATGGTGGCCACTGAATTATTGTGAATTGTGTAAGTATTCAGATAATATTGGTGTCCGCAATAGAGTTCTAATCCTCTAATGCGCAACTTGACTTAGCACGGTCTGCAAGCTACATGGTAATATAGTTTTGTATAGGGGTAACTTTGAAGTCAGTCTGCTAAATGTTTTACCAATAGCTAATGTCAGAGAAATTGATATACTAAGCTGCTGTAATAACACAGCTCTATGCAGGATTTATATATACTGTCACCTTTAGTCACAAGTTGATTTTGCCACTTTAGACAGTTAATTAAGAGAGGTAGCTTCGTCCCCAGCCTCGACCCTAGCTACGTTTTGTCACTTGCAGTACGAGAGAGCCTGGGAACAAGGCAAGAGAAAAGAAGTCCAGATTCTAAAGCAAATTCCTAGTAGTAGTAAATTAACTTCACTTGCCTTATCTTCAAAATCTGCATGTGGTGACAAATAAACAGGATGATTGATAATTACCCATTACCTTCTTCCCAGCTTTTTTTTTTTTAAGTGCAGAGTTTAGGAAGTGATATGCACATACAGACTCAACAAGTAAAAATAAGAACTATAAAAACATTGTTCACTGTGTTGCATGTTTCCCAGTGGAGGTTTGGGACCCGGCCCTCAGAGTAGGCAAGGTCCATGGTGTCCTGTAGTGATGAGGGGGCCAGCAGGGCGATGGAGTGCAGTCGCATGTAGTAAAAACACACTTTTTTTAACTGCAGAAGCTGTGGAGTGAAGACTGGGAATAAAGCTAGATTCGTCAAGATAACTGATAGTGGAATGTTAATTAACCATTTACTGTAATGTTTTCAATAGCTCGACTCAACACATACACTGTTTGTACTTCTTAATTGTATTTGCTGTTCATTTGGTGATTCTGATCTTAAATTGATGTACTGACAGAGTTTAATTTATGGCCTAGCTAGCTATCCAGTTTTCATAGTAAATCCGTACCCTTGCTGTATGTGGCATGCTCTTTTTAGTAGTCAACTAGGTGTACAATCACTCATAACCATCAATTATACAATCAACCGCTAACTACAAGCAATAAGCCGTCGTCTCTACTTCGTGGGGCCGGGGGTGGGGTCACGTGGCACGTCAGATCACGTGATGCAGCCCTACGTAAGTACGTACCCTACGTGGACCGTAGGCATTAGCGACTCTCGGTGGCTGTGCTGTCATGTGAAATTGAGATAGCCAGCAGGCTGTACACAATAATCATTGTTGTTGCGCAATGGCGTGCGGGTTGCTGGATAGGACATACCTCCTTTCCCTCCTATTCGTATCGTGCATCTCGGCTGCAGGAGTAGCTGGCGTGGACCTCACTATACAGCCAGAAGCCGCTGGCACCGAAGTGGCACTGGCCTCAGTCGCTCGCGTAGAAGACTCAGGGATATTCCAGGCCGACAGTCGCCTCCTGCGTAGGGTAGCCTTCGCGGAGACAGCAGATGGGGTGGCGTTGGACACCTACCGCGAGGGCTACAATGGCGGAATGTGGCAAGTGGACGAGGATATTTTCAACCAAACACAGAACGTAGTCGCCAATCCCGAGCTTTCCCAGTTATACCAGCAAATAGTCGATGTACTTCTGCTGGACTGGCTGAACGTCAGCTGGGTGGATCTGCGGAGGCCCTTGTATTCAGCTCTGGCGGCAAGACTGTACTTTGTGATCGTGCCAGAGGCTATTCCTATGGCTGGGGAGGTGCAAGGACAGGCCGAGTATTGGAAGAGGAACTACAACAGTGACCCTAGCGATACCGTACAGCAGTTCGTAGACAGCGTGAATGAGCTGGAGTCTGCAGGTAATTTGACAAAACATTGTGTAGCTGGATTGAGTCCAGTGGATAGGATCCTACAAAATGTGTAATAAGTTTGTGTATTAGACTATACTTATTTTTACACTATCTAGGTGCATGCTTGCATATGCATATCTAACTTGATTACTTATGTTGTCCCAATCCCTCTAGCCCCATTCCAAACCCTTTACTTTAACCCCATCCCCACATGTACATATAGCTACCAGGTTACACAACATTTACGTGTTTTTTTTGGAATTGATGGCAAGACTCTCATGGTTATTAAAATTGCTTTGATTGGACGCCATCACTGATCAAAAGCAGCAAGGACGATGAATATCCTCAATTCTGCAGGATGAAAAGATTGTATAAGTTGCCTCATACCCAGGCTTTCCTCGCCCAGATTGTATCTCACAACCATGGCGAAAAACGACTGTGAGATAAAATCTGGGTAAGGAAAGCCAGGTGGCTACAAGGATGATATTTTGCTCCTGTTAGCTACTAAGTGCCAGCAATAGCTAGCTACATGAATGCAAGTAGTAACAATGGATAAAATACAGGTGGAAGAAATTGGGGGACAATGAAAGCACAACAACTTCATGTAGATATTGGACATGCTTGATTGTCTGGTATTGCAGTTATAAGATATAAACATCATTCCCAGACCTCATGTCCCCCCATTGGCGTGGTTATGCATGCATGTGCATGTACAATTTCACCTATAGGTCTCCAGCTCAGGTTGTTGCTTACATTGAGGATAAGAGGCTAGGAATGAGGCTAGCACAATATGTATAGCTATAGCTAACCAAATGGCAAGCTAATGTTTAAGCTGTACCTAGGGGTTGCATGGATGGATTATTAGGATTGTATGGATTAAAAACGAAGTGCATTACATATTGAGGCCACTTTTGCTGTACCAGAGCTGGCCCGCGCGACTACTAGTATACTCAACTAAGCGGCATAGCTAGTCATGTGAAAGTAAGCGGAAGTCGTGCATTATAATTAGCCCAGACCACTAATACTCCAGTATCCAGAAGTATTTCATGCTGCAATGACAGTCGAAGTAGTACATGGTATAAATGTCAATTTACTACGTTATTATAGATTACAACAGTGTGATTACCGATATTACCATGGGATTAGCTATATACTGGGATTACGGTGGAGATTGTACAAAATTACAAGGCAGTGTCTGACCCCTCCGTTATCGCTACATTATCCATTATTGCATGTGCGCACTACCATAAAAACACCTATTATAGTCCATGCAGCAGCTGTGTGAAGGAATCGGTGAATAATGATAAATGCAATTCCGGCTTAGTTAGTTGGACCTTTATAGTTCTGACAAGAAATTTCTTATTTCTTGCAGAATGCCCTGCTCGTGGACTGGACATGGCATTTGTTCTGGATTCCTCCAACAGTGTGGGGAGACTCAACTTTAGTTTAACACTGGAGTTTGTCGCTAATATCAGCCAAGCATTCACTATTGGACCTCAAGACACACAAGTCTCTGTAGTCTCATTCAATCGTTTTCCTAACATCTCATTCTTCTTTGACACCTATTCCAATATCAGTTCTCTTATAGGTGGGATCCAGCAAGTACCGTATCTAGACACCCCGAGGAGTGGTTTAACCACGTACACCGCTGCAGCACTTAACATTCTTAACCTGGATGTCTTTACCGTTGAAGGCGGTGCTAGGGGAGCATCTTTTGCCATTCCTCGAATAGCAATTATTGTGACAGATGGAAGATCGAACATTAATTCTAGTCAGACTATCCCCATGGCACAGGCTCTCCATGAAGCAGGTGTCACTGTGTTTGCAGTAGGTGTAGGAAAGAGAGCGCAAACCAACCGCAGCAGAAGAGAATTCAATGGAATAGCATCCAGACCCTCATTTGTTTCATTGCTATCTGAATTCAACATCATGGAATTTCAAAGTCTGCAGAACAATCTTAGATTTGAAGCTTGCTCTGGTAAGCACAGTGACTATAGCTACATAGAGCCCGTGTTTAAATTAATTTGTGGCCCATGCATTGGTAAATGTTTGGTGAATGCTCAACCATGCCAGCCTCAACTTTTAGTTAGTGGTACTGATATTTTGAATTTCTACAGTACTAATTTATCCATATATTATAGCTGCCTGTATTTATACCAAGTGTTATGACTAGGTTGTCTTCTGTACTATAGACCATTTTGGAAGCTATAATAATGACAAATTAGGTATAAAACCTATTCGTTTTTCATGTAGAAGCTTTGCCATACATATAGTCAGCAGAATTGAAAATTAAATTATACTTGGATTGATATTCCAAGAGTTTTCATGTTACAGTATTTTCCTCTAGAAACCAAATGACGATCATTTTAACATAATATTATTACTGCAACTTATTTCCAGGAGTGCACCGAGCCGGTGCCGGGTTTGCCAGCCCAATGTGCTCCTGTTACTGCCATGCTGAATTCTGACTTTGTGTGTCCATGAGCTGGTATTATAGATACTATTTTCCTACTTACACAAATCTAGCTTCTGCTCCAGTAGACATCGCACAATCAGTGATGGATACCTTAGATAGCAGAGAGGTTTCATTCTTTGCATACATGCTGCCATCACAAGGTATGACCATACGCCTCGAGGTCCTCCAAGGAACGTTGGTGCTGTATGCGTCAGAAAAGATCCGGAACCCTAGCGGGGCACTCTATGACTACCGCCTTGAAACGAGTACTTCTGCAGATGTGTACATTGAACCTGATCAGCGGATACTGGAAGGAGAACCATTGTTGAAGCGACAGTTCATGTCAGCCAGTATTGGGACAATCTATGTAACTATTGAAGGCCTTGGAAGTGATCAAAACTCTTTTCAATTGGATACCACATTTGGAAACACTCAGTGTAAGTACAATAAGTATTACTGGAGTTGAATAATCATGATTATCAAATCAACTGTGGAGCACTATATTAATACTGAGTTAACATGAATTTGCAGCGAGAAGGACTATATCCACTTAATATAGTGTATACCATAGTACAACTGTATGAAAGCAGCTCTTTATATAGATGGCACATTATATATACAGAGTTGTGAGAGTGTCTTACTGAGAATAACTCAACCAAGTGCGTACACTTAGATCGGCTACAGCTGAACAGGTTTTCTCAACCCTATCAAACCGCTTCTGTGATTAGAAAATACATTCAGTTCAGGTATATTGACCACTAGAACTTAATATACCAGCCCATTGACTTTTATGCCTGTTGTTCAACATTTCGGAGGCTGAATTTGATGAGACCTGTGTTAGGCTTTGACACAATCAGTATAACTGTTGATTTAGCTTCCTAGTCTATCGAACTAGTCCTCTCTCGCACCATGAGAGCAGTCTAAGTGTGATAGACTAACAGTTCTTGGATTGTCACGGAGTAAAGTGGCCGCCCTAGTAACCTGTTCCCCCATACAATCCACTCTGGAGTAAGTTGTCTCCGTAGTTGTATGGGAAGTTGCCCCCCCCCCTCTTGTGCATGCAGTGATATCAAGACTAATTTTGAGAGCAAGTATGCGAATGGAGCTACACACTTGCACTACAACGTATATACTTCGATCATAGCAAACTGTCTGGGGGGCAGGTTAGTGTGGGGGTACTTACTCTGTATAAAAATTATACTCAGATTTTATTGATCGCAGTCAAACTACACTCTTCTTCTTCCTGTCTACAGCTTCTCAGTCAAGGACGCATTCAGCAGCTGCTGTGATGTTGATTCTCACTCTCCTAGCACTCCTGACTTGAGCCAATTAAAGCGCTACTAGCCTACTGCTTGAACGTGCTGCTGTAATGAGAATCATTACAGTTTTATTGCATTCTTTGAATTCCATTATAACAATTTTGTCAATTGCCTATACGTACAGTAGTACTGATCTCTCGACTAGGGCAGTTAGTAGCATTTTATGAACGGCTACAGTAATAATGTCTAGTGCAACTCAGTTAACTCTGTTACTGCTTGTCCACTACGTCGGCGTCTCTGTTCTCGGCCAAGGACAAGATCTGACACTACAGCCTGAGCAAGCGGGGACCAACGTCGTGCTGGCCTCCATCGGACGCATTCAAGGAGCGGGGATCTTTGCTGGTGATAACCTGTTTCTACGGAGGCTCGCATATGCGGAAACTCGAGATGGTGTCGACATAAATACGTACAGGTATGTTACAAAATACGTAGCTATCTATAGGACACTTGGCTAATTACTGACGTGTTGGTATCCCTTGATTGCACATTGCTGCTAGCCAAGCGATCTCCATATCTAAGACCTATAACAATTAAGACGTTACTGTTTTTGCCTTCGGGTTTTCATATACACAACAATTATGCGAGTTTGACCCTATCTACATGCACTAGATATAGCTACGAGTCGAAAACAGCTGATAGGTTTAACCATGAAGCAAAATTATTGCTAGCGCTAGTATGTAGCGTCATACAGGAATGATGCATTACCCTGTCATATGCAGGGAAGGTTACGATGGTGGCATCTGGCAGGTAGATGAAAACATTTTTGATGAAACTCAAGACACAGCTGCCCATCCTGAACTGACTGAAACATACACAGCGATTTCCAACAGTCTGGATATAGATTGGCCAACGGCAACCTGGGGAGACCTTCGAAAGCCCCTATTCTCAGCTCTGGCGGCGAGGCTGTTCTTCTCAATCGTTGCAGAGGATATTCCAATGGCAGGGAACCTCCAGGGACAGGCAGAGCACTGGAAAGAGTACTTCAACAGTGACCCCGGTGACACTGTTCAGGAGTTCATTGACAGTGTAAATGAGCTGGAATCACTAGGTAAAATATTAAAAACACGTCATATCCAGCTGTCCCAGCTTTTTTTTGCTTACTGTGAGTGAAAAAAGCTGGAACGGCTGGGTATGGTGTAAATACAGGGTCTGTAGAATCAACATTACCGCAAAAATGGCCTTGTTGATGAAAACAACACACGTCAAAGCTTAGCCCATGTATTGTTTGTGTGCTAAATCACAGTCTATGTGTTTAAATTTATTTTTCAACTGACCACTGTGTGCATGTACACAACCACACACTATAAGTTCAAATGAACTGGTTTCAAGCGGACTTTCATTCCAAAAGTTATTATCCATAATCACCTGCGGCACCTACAACAGTATTCAGGGTGGAATTGCATCAACAATCTTGTATATTAGGCTGGATGTAGAGGAAATGAACTGATTTTGAGTAAACTCCCACCTTGAGCTTCAAAAATCTAACCAAATGGTACCGAACTAGTAGAGCTCAGTCACCATGTCCAGGGAAACTACACAGCCTCGTCTCCAAACTCCCCTCCCACGCACACAAATATCGTGGGAGGGGAACCTGGGGACGAGGCTATAGGAACTACATACCATGGAAAAAACACCACCAAACATGCTACTAGAAACACAAATAATAGGCTAGGTATTTTTCCAAATGTGTGCTATAAGAGTGCTTCTTCATTGAGCTGCAATGATGCCTATAATGAAACATTCACATGGAGGTGACTAAAAGGCTACTTCCCACACTGCAGACTAGCTCATACACCCACTATATATAATGAATGTACAGGGCCTTACTACTATGTTTTTTACCCTTTGGGCCTATGCTCATTATTTCAAATTGAATGCTAGACTACCCATCGGGTGGCATGTAACTATTGGCTTGTGCAATTATCCATCACTTCCTTCAAGCACGTGCACCAGATTCCGTTGTTATTCAGTTGTGCGCTGAGTAACCAAGAAAGGATTCCTTGATATATTGGGTGATTGACAGTATATGGAATAACTATAAGGAGTGCCATTTATGGTTACTTGTTTATGGTAAGCTCTATTGAGCTGATACCTTATTAGTACTTTGCATGTCTGTACAGCAGCATTCCATCAATGTGCCATATGTTAGATATGTTATTAAGGTAATTTGCAGTCACAGTCATTAATCATATATAGTCTAATTGCTTTATTTATGCAGAATGTCCTGTCAGAGGATTGGACCTAGTTTTTGTTCTTGACTCGTCTGGTAGTGTTGGGAGGACTAACTTTGCATCAGTAAGGAACTTTGTTGCTGATGTCACGAATACATTTGAAATTGCACCCGAAGAGACTCGGGTTGCAGTGATAACATTCAGTGGGATAGCACGCACCGTCTTCCAACTGAATACACACTCAAACAGAAGTTCTCTACTACGAGGCATTCAAGATATTCCATTCATGGATGATCCAGGCCCGAGCACAAACACCGCAGATGCTCTCGATCTTCTTCGAACCAACGCCTTCACGCCGGAATCAGGTGTGCGTGATCCCGGGCTGGCAATTCCACGGGTGGCAATCGTGGTGACCGATGGCCAATCGAATATCAACAGCGACCAGACAATTCCCAATGCTCAAGCTGCGCATGCTGCCGGAGTTGCTGTCTTTGCCGTTGGGGTGGGGGGCAGTGTGGACTTGGGTGAGCTCAATGGAATAGCTTCGGATCTGTCATTTGTAGCACTCCTGACAGACTTTGACACCCAAGAGCTTCTGGGGCTGCAGAGATTGCTCAGTTTTGAAGCTTGTCTAGGTGAGTACTACACTAAATACCACTTACACATATTAGGTCGTTCACACATATTCATATACTAGTATCGATTACTTGCATGCCATAAGTAGGACACGGGGTGTCATATATGTCAAAGGGGGTGTAATAGCAAGGAAAAACCTCCGCATGTATCATTTAGAATGAGCATGTTAACGCATTTTGTTTAGGTATCTAGATTTTGATGACAAAAATTATATTTTCAAATTCGAATGCATAGCTCAATCTGTCTTTGAGATAATCATTAATGAGATTTGTGATAAAGAATATATTGGGGGAGGGGGGGGGGCAGGAGAACACCCAAAAGCATTCTCTATGGAAAGGGAATAAATTTCAGTGATGTATATCTCCAGAGATTGAATAAGTATTGAAATTTGAGATATGGTTCAACCCCAATAGAAAGTAGACTCGGGAAGCCAATCTAACAAATTAGTGAGTAGTGTGATGTCATGATGAGATCATACATAAGATTTTCTATTGTCAATGGGGTAATGTCCTAGTAAATACCAAATACCAGCTAATAAGGTGTGTGGGAGCATCATAGGTACTGGCTGTGTAAATATGCTGAGTTGGTTAATTAACAGTGCCATATTTGTACACTATGTGGGTGGATCAAAGAACTGCATTGTACTGCATATGTTTTCCATACAAGGATATGAGGCCTGCTTCAAGCTGTAAGAGTAAGATATTTTCCCACCAAGTTAATGTGAGGAGAATGGGCTTTGCTGTCATATCTTGATTACATTCCTTGATCGTGCCATCTGTCTTCAATGCTTTAGTGTTGGCTACATACTATATTAGCCTCCATAGAACAGCTTTCTAGTTGAAGAATGCTTCACTTTAGCTGATATACCTAGCTACACACTGGCAATTACAGCATATATACACGTGTCATGGAAACTAGCTACTAGCTTCATTCCCAGTCTCCACTCCTAGCTTTTTGCCTGCTTATTTTAAAAGCTTGGAGTGGAGTCTGGGAATGAGGCTAGAAAAGTACTGCACAGGGGGCAGGTAGCAAGGCACCTACAGCACAAGGTCAAAGGTCAAATTCTGTACGTACCTAGCTTCATACCCAGGCCTTCCCTCGCAGCTTTTTTCACAGCCGTGGAAAGGTGCGCGTTTTTCCATGGCTGTGAAAAAAGCTGCGAGGGAAGGCCTGGGTACGAGGCTAGTAAGTACCTTGAGATGCACAATTATTCCTTGAAGCACTCACTTTAGAGAAAACATAAATCCACAGTTAATACAACTGTGTGTGGGGGGGGGAGGGGGGGGGGGACCTGAGTGTGAAAATGCTAAATGTGTGAGTGCATGAGTGCAGTATGAAAATGGAGCACATAGCTATACAAATTATTTAAGATACTCCACAACCTGACAGGTCATTGTGCTGTTGTAGTGTTGTATGCATGCTCCTAAATAGTTAGCATATGTATGTAACCTGCTATACCCGTGTAGCAAAAAAGCTTTGATCACGCCCCCTCCTATATTGGGGATCATGGGTTCATTCAATCCTGCTGGAGTCTGCCCTGCTGAAATTTCTGCTGCTCTTCTCTTTCGTTGGCGCTCTGTTTTCTTGTTTTTCTCATTGGTGCTTCCTGTCTTGGTAACGTCTGGCCTCCTCCCAGGTGTTTATGTTGGTGCCAAGTATTCTTCCTGGTTCCTATTTTGCTATCCGGCAGCAATTGAGTCGTTGTACTCAACACAAAAACCATGAATGTGTACATGAGCAGAACGCGTAGCAATATTCAGATATTCGGAGCATTATTGCATATATGGTGTGTGGACAGACAGACACCCATTTAACTCACTAACTATTGGGTTCACTCATGCTCATCCCAAATAAGCTATTGGGCTCCAGTGCAATAAATTTGTTGCAGACATCGCACCTGTGATCTAAGTAATAGTTAGAGGCCGGGAACGAGGGTTCTAACCAATGTCAATCATTGCATGGGTACTAACTGACATATTTGCCCTATATTCCAGGAATCTTATTGCTACAGTATAATCTAATTATACAAAGAGCATATATACACTCTTGTGTACACAGTAACATATTACACTGCTAGATACAACTGTAAAGGAACTGAAGAAAAAAGGATGCCACAAAGTGCTATTTTGACACAAATACAGCCAAAATACAGACTTTGTGGTGCTATAGACAAATTTTACTCTAATCCTATCTTAAAATTTGTACTGAAGTAGTAGCCATTTTTTTAGCTCGAGGTCAATCTTGTTTCAATTACTGTATGCAGGATATTTAAACTTACTAGTATAAAAAAACGTTCGTAGCCTGGCACTTTATTCACTTTATTGAATGGCAGATGGAATACTCCACATGGGACACCACGTATTATTTTATTACTAACGCACAAGCAATTCCCAATGTTATTTCACTGAGATACTCTTCCTCTCTCACCTGTTAACATGCATGCAGTACCAGCTCTGGTGGATATCGAGCAGACAATAATGGACATTCTGGACGGAGGAGAAGTGTCCTTTTTTGAGTACTTGCTACCAGCACAGGGAATGACCATTGTCCTTGAGGTTGAAGAGGGTGGTAGTGCCGCTCTCTACGCCTCCAGTCAGCTGATGAATCCTAACTCTGCCTTTTATGATTACATGATTGAAACGGATTCCTCTGCAGACATTTATCTAGATCCCAGTGCGTTTGATAATTCAGGGGTTGTGAAGCGTCAAGCTGCAAACCTAACAGTCTATGTGTCCATTGAGGGAGTTGGGCAGACAAATCCTTTCTCACTGACAACTACTTTTGGTGACACTACATGTAAGTTTAAATACAAACTCTTACATAAAAATATGCATCTATACTCCATCCACTTGCATGGCATTCATGCCTGCATAATATAGCCTGTATGTAAAATTAGGAGTCGAAGTCTAAGAATATCAGTAACAGTGAGATTATTTTCCCAAAATGGCTTAGACTTGTATAGCCAGATAATTTCATCTATCTGTAATGTTTGTCAGGGTAATTGCACACTGCCAAGTGTAAACAGATAGTGGGCGAGTAGAGACGTGGATTTGTTAAAAATCTCGACCTAGACAGGGCGAGATGGGTTGCAAGCCAGCCTGTTGTGAGCTAATCAGGAAGCATGCATAACAATGCTGCTGGAGAAGCTATAAAAAAGCGACTGGTTTTTGGCAGATTAATTGTTGTGTCTATGTGCAACATATCTTCAAGGATCAGCCATGGCTGCTACAGGAGAATGGAGAGACAAACGGTGATGCTCGAAACTCACATGCACATCGATCGATTGTGCCATCGGTTAACGGCTGGGAATCGAATCCTGGTCTGCAGGTCCTGACTAGTTTAGCAGTCAAGAATGTTACCACTACATGTACACCACCAGAATCTCATTTGTAGGAACAAGGATTTCAATGGTATAATTTTCAATCCTCTGTGACCCCTCCTTCATATCAAACATTGTATTACAGTATACATTACACCCCATTCTTATCTTTACTCTTGGCAGTGTACGTGTATATATTAGCCTCAAGATATTACCCTTAAGTGTTCGTTACCACATGCTGTGCATATGCACAAATTTAAGCTAGGTGCAATAATCTTTATGTGTTCCTGCTATTATACAGCGTCTGGATGTGGAATAAAAGTTAACACAAATCATTTATTTATTGGACTGCTCCTGGTTGCTGCTGTGTGGTTCCTTTAATTTGAGGAGTACTCGTGAGTCAAGTCATGATGCATGTATTCATGCGTCTATTTCCGTATCTTGTTTCATAGGTACATGTTATGTATGAAATTATATTGTATAGCATTATTGTTTTTCATGATACATTATTTTACTGTACACTTTATCACTAGCCCAGTGTAGTAAAACACAATTTATTGGACTTCTCCTGTTGCTGCTGCATGTACATGTGGTTCCTTTCATTATGAGGAGTATTCATGAGTCAAGCCATTTTTGTTTGATGCATGTTTGTGTAGGTACACACACTACATACATGATATGTGGCCCAGGCCAGTGCAGTAAAGCAATGACTGGGCATAGGCATACGAGCAAGTTTGCCACCAAGTTAGATATGACATGAGTGTGTCTGTCACTAACCATAAACACATGAGCAAATAAACGAAAAGAACAGCAAGACAAAATGTGAAACAAAAAGTATAAAATATAAATCAAGAAGGAAGACCACAATGAAAAAACTAAAAGCTCAGTATATTCAATGGCTAGCTATATGGATATGGCCGTCACTGATCACCATAACTGGTGGGACTCCACTTGTTTTGCTGGGTGGTTGAATGAGGAATGTGCTCCTCACATGAACAACCGCAGGCACATGATGGCTGACAGGAATAGAGCAATAGAGCCATGCAGCTGATCGTCTTGCTATAGTCTTAAATTGATTGTCTGCCAGGAGTAGGCCTTGAGGAATGATGCTTTCATTTTCCCTATCATTCTCATAGCCATTCTTATGCCTTCATTGGATTCATAAATGCAGACCTCCCAGGTATGCAGGCTGTTCAAAAAGATTTCTCTCCAGGTCGTTTATAATTAGCCCTGCCCTTCCGATCCGTTAGAGCTGGGATATGGGTGTGTCAGATGGACTCTTCAGGTAGCCTCGTTCCCAGGTTCCACTACCAAGCTTTTTCTCACACTGTGCACAATGCGAGAAAAAACTTGGGAGTGGAGCCGGGGAACGAGGCTATACTCTTCAGGTAGTTTCACTAGATCACTAAGTTATATCAGTGGTAGGTAGAATTCTCAGCAAGTAGCTAAGCTATAAGTCCGCTAATGAGGACACAAGACAGAGCTGTATATGCAGCATGTGGTTGGTTGGATGCAATTGACGACTTCTCCCACCCATTCGAATTCTTGGGCTTTGCCATTCACATAGGCTTCAGCAATAGAACTTTCCCCAATACTGTGCTTAGATAGCTACCTCCTCCCTTCAATCATAATTTGAAGCCTCAAGTCAGCGAATATTTCAGTCATGAGGGAAGGATGCTCTTGTTTGATGACTAGCCAGGCATGATGTTTTGGAGGCATTTCCATGATAGCTGTACTCATGTCCACAACTTAGAAGTGATTTCTCCAACTGTGTAGGTGGTATAGCTAGCTAGCTCACCTCCTTCACTGGCATCATCTGCATATTAGACTGTTCTAGTTATCGGTGTAGCTGATGGATCAGTGGCAGAGTTCCGATGGCATAGCCACATGGCCATTGCAAGGGGCTCATGGCCTCATTCACAGGCTCTACTCCCCAGGTTTTCTTACACAGTGCAAGAAAAAGACTCCACTCCCCAGCTTTTCTCACATAGTGCGAGAAAAGCTGGGGAGTGGAGCCTGGGAACGAGGCTGGGGGGTCCCCTTGGGTGTCTCCTTCCTTGGAGAGCAATGTCTCTCTGTTTACAAAGAGCTGGTGATTATGTCTGTAGGTGATGATGAGCATTCATAATATTTTGGCAAATGGGGGGGGGGGGCATGAGGGCCACTAGTCTATCAAGCTAGACCCTCTCTGCGCCCACCGCTGGAAAGGCTAGAGAGGATCTAGCAGACGTCATTAGTATTCACAAAACTGGGCCAAACTATTTTGTACAGCAACTCCATAGAGAATCCATACAACTCCATAGTCGCGTAGCCTATCAAACATGACTGTCGGTCCAACCTCACTGATCCTTGATTTATAAGGTGCAGACGAGATACTAACGCACCGGTGTCACAGGAAATTCGATCCGGGCCTATACCGATCCGGGCGGATCGTATCTGCTAGCGGAATCGATCCGCCGGAATGAATCCGCTAGTAAAATTGATCCGCCCCGGATCAATTTAACTAGCGGATTCGATCCTTCGCCGCGAAAGCGATCCGACCTGGGTACAAGTGTACAATTATAGTGCACTAACAATACAAAAAACAACAACAAACAAGGCAATGTAGAGCAAAGCAACATCACAAGTAATGTGTGTAAAAAAAGAAATACTGAATGAGACAAAAGAGATGATGCAAGGCAAGGAGAAGAAAAAAACAACAACAACAGCTACTGTACAATGAAATATAAAACAACAGCAACAACAAAAGAAATATGTAAAAGATAAAATTTACATTGTGGGATGATTAACTCTGGGTCCGATAGTATAGTTTTTACAACTGAAGCTGCTTCACCGAAAGAAACTACACTTCATAGTGCACGCGAGTACAGTACCCGCGAGACTATATGTAGGGGGCGTAACAGTTACTCCCCCAGCAGTCTGGCCCGCGAGACTAGCGTGCGAGTCGCTACTTCCCATGTTCCCAGGTAATGTCATTCACTCCCAGGGGGTGCCATTCACTCACAGGAGCCGGTATCTTACTGCTGGAAGTCGATAGTTGATTTCGTTGCACCCCGGATCGATTTCGCTGAGACCGGATTGGATTCGCTAGCGTATCGGATCCGACCCGGATCGGATTTTCGGGGGGATCGGATCCGCTGTGACACCGGCGATTGACCGAGGGAAAAACAAATTTGGTGCTACGACCAAAACAGGTGCAGTTTCAAGTGTTGTTCTGGCCTACAGCTTCATCCAGAAGCCAATCTCCTGCGCAATGAGCTTGGAAGAGAAACTGGTTCCATTTAGCGACGCGCAAGATGGAAAGTTCCCATTCAGTAGCGCCAAAGAAGATAATCTGACAGAGGTATCGAGTCCGACAGTGGTGATCACAAACATCGAAGGCAGGTCACATTTCTTAGCGACGGACGCCACGCGACGGCTGGAGAACAGCGACCGCTTGCAACCGAGGCCTTTGAAGAGCGAGATTGAAGTAAGAGAGGGTGACGAGCGTATGTCTAAGCTTCTAATGAGCCATAAGCCGTCGTGTTGGTTCAATCTGGGTGAGATACGCTACCGAAGTGGAGAAGAATGTGACAGTTTTGGACACTGCTTGGACCCATCAGCCCAATGGATTGCCTCGGTTGGATCGCTCCTCCTGGCAGGCTCAGCTGGACACCGTGATTACGCACGAGGGAAACGACTTTCAGCAGAGGGTTAGGAAAACGGCTTAATGAATGCCTTAGTAATTAAGGGTGCAGTGACGTTAAGTGTATCGTTTGCCTGTATATACATAATATATGAAGGTTTTTAGGAGTCTCGAATAGCTTTTAATAGCTAGCTGAATAATATATTTATTACACTACATGTATTGCCAGGTTAATGAAAAACTTGAGAGTGGTGAAGCCACCAAGTTGCTGGATGCAGTCTTTGAAGCCTATGTGGACGTAGTGCTGGAGAAGGTTGGGAGCGTGGATTTGGCACTACTGTGGGTGCTAACTACGCACCAGTTCACTGAGTTTACCGTAAGTTGAAAACAAAAGATTATGCGTGATGCTATGTAATAAGTAGGATGGAATGCATGGATAATACACACTTCCCATCCCTTCTACTCCCCCTTTAGTGTGAGGGTCTGGTTACGAGACTACTGGCAAAGGGTGCCAAAGTCACCATTACAGCAAAGGCTTCACTGGACACCCCCCTCCACCTAGCTGCCCAGAGGGACAGTGCCCTCGTGGTAAAGCACCTCCTGCAGCACAAAGCGCCGATCATGGCAGTGAATAGGGAAGGAAAGTTGCCACTTGAGGTAGCCATTGCAGAGGAAAACGATGAAGTGGCAGTAGTGCTGATAAAACACATGGAAGCCTCAGTGTACGTTTAGCTATATGGGATTGGTCAGACTACATAATTATTGCAGAAGAGCTTGATCTAGAATTATGAATGATTACTGCACGCCGGTTAAGTCTTTTAATCAAAGTGTGTTAAGAATGGTTAATATTATCCTAACCTCATTCCCAGGCCCATGAGTGTGTTTCACTTTAGCTACATGTATATACCTCCAGTGTGAAATATGCAGAGAGCCTGGGGACGAGGCTTTAAATATATATCGTGAATGTATTCCAACATTTAACTGAACTACGTATGGACAATTCAAGTTTATTGATCCTCACATTCTATTAAAATGCATGTGGTAAAAACGTATGCAGACAGCCGGAAAATTAGGAAGAATGAAGTCAATCACGAATGGGTGGGGTGCCTTATTACCACTAATGGCATCCTCGTACATCCATAATTACACAATTTTTTGTGTTGTTTTTTCCCACCAATCCTTTCACTCTTCTGTGTCTGCACATACACAGTGTCCGCCAGCTCTTCCAGGGAAGCAGAGAACTTCCAGCATCCCTCAGCTTTCATGCACTCCTGGAGAATCCTCATATGCAGGTATTACAGGTCACAGTCTCCCAGCCAAGCTTTGATGCATTCTAAATTCTAATTATTTAGGAATCGCATTAGCAAATTAGGCCTCCAATACCCGTCCCAAGTACTGACACACGTTAAAATACTGGGATGGCAATGAAGATAAGATTTTGTATAGTGCTCAAGCCAAACGGTATCCAAATATCCGTCCCAAGTACAAACACACGTTAAATTACTGGGATAGCAATGAAGATAAGATTTTGTATAGTGCTCAAGCCAAGTGGTATAATATATGTAAAGCTGCACTGAGATGGAAGTGTCAAGCAATTACTATAGGAATGGCAAACCGGGAAGAAAAAAACAGTTTACTATTATGCTCAAAGTACATGTACATGTACACGTGCATGTGCATGTGCAAAGTCATGATTAAGTCTGAAAAGTACTCCAGCTAGCCAGATGATTTTTGCTACCTCTTTTTCATAATACTGTTCCTAGTACTGAAATGCTTATCCAACCATTTCCTTAACCTACACTACACGATAAAGAGGACGGCTAAGGAGGTGTTGGATGCAATGATTGAGCCTCTGGAAGGAAAGGAGGACTACTGCGTTGTGTACTATTCCATTCTGGACTCGGATGAATGCGGGCGGGTACCATAGGACCCTCTCTTCAGTAAGAAGCAGAAGTCTCCCCTTCACATCATTGCCCAGCAAAACAAAAAGGTACTTGGCTAGCTAAAGTTTATTTTGCTTTTATAGAGTGCTGTCTGAATATTCTAGCCACAGTAATGATCTTGTTACACATAGCTATTTATTCAAAAGCCAAGGCCCAAGAAATGCAACAAACTGTAGCTAGTACAACATTATACATAACACTTTCAATGCACCATTCAGGAGTTTGTCTCCCATGATGTTGTCCGCCTGCTGCTGCGGAGAAAGTGGAAATGCTTTGCCAGATACATTTTTGGGTATGTTGCAGTGTTCAGTCTCAGAGTATGAATGCCATTTACCTGCTCACACTCACATACACACACCAAACTATGTACACACAGGTTGGAGTTTGTCTACTACCTGATTACACTGTTAGCCCTAATGCTGGCCCTTGTGCTTGCTGCTAACCGGGATGACCCTCGAGACTACAACAGTTCACTGGATGGCTTTCGTCTCTTCTGTGAAATAGCGACACTCATCTTGACCTTGCTTAATGGCTTGTCTGAGATCAATGAGATGAGAATGTAATGAAATATGAACTACTGTCTATGACACTGGTGTAACTACTGGATATAATATGTTTTTGTTTAGTCTTTCAAGCCCAATGTTGTATATGGAAGATAGTGAGTCTACATTTAGGCATTTGGTAACGGAAAGCAGTCAAATTTTCATAGACAAAATACAGTAAATATTTTATAATAGTTTGCAGCTACCTTTCACTTGCTATGCCCCACGTTTATTGTCACTAGTCCAAGGGCATATCTGAACACTTGATGTCAGTATAATCAGGTTTTAGTACCAATTTAATAAATACTGTTTTCGTTTCTCTGTTAGCCACAAATGGGACTATCTTGTGGACTATAAGAATTACGGTGACGTTTCTTCTGTATTGGCCATTTTGCTGATCATTCCCTTCCGTATTGCTGGCCTGGAAGTGCAGTGGTTCTTTGCATCACTCGCTTATTTGTTCACTAGCCTCAGGGCCTTTGAATATGCTGCAGTTTTCAGGTGAGGTTTTAGTTGCTCTTGTGTTGCTTTGTGGAGTGGGAGTGGCCTTGTGGAGTGGGAGGGGCCTGGTAATGAGGCTACCACAATAGATGATACAATAGGTGATGTAGTTTGTAAGTTTTCATAGTGTTTGCCATGCAAAAACACATATATGCCCTCATGTAAGGGGTCAAATAATTAAGATGGGTGGGGTTTGCTTAGGCCTAGAGCTTAATGATTGCATTCGATGTAACGATTAAGATGCCTTTTAGTTTTTATGTACATATTTGCCTAAGTTAAAAAGGATTCATGTTGGTATTCACATGGCCAGTAAGGGAATAGTTATGTAAGCAGTATGGGTACCACAGTTTTACCTCATGCAAGTGCAATCCCACACCTTGCACACACCACAATCAGATCAACTGGATCATATGTACGTATCTTAGCAGACATCGTATGGCAAGCCATGGTGCCTTTTTTGGCCATCTTCTCTGTTTTTCTTGTCTCTTTTTCGGGAGCCATGTATATTGCTCATGGAGGAGAGTTATTTGAAGATACCCCGCCATCCTCCAGTGGGTATGGATGCAACTCTACTGGCCCCAATAACATGACCACAAAACCTGATGAGCTGTAAGTGGTGATGAACATAGTAGAATGCCAGTGCTCTTGAGCCTTTAAGTCAATGATATAGCTTTATAAAGATGTAGTTCATCTGCTACAGTGGAGCATATCCATCACATGTATTTAAACACAGGCATATGCACACACGCATGCACACATGCACACACATATGTGCGTGCACACACACACACACACAATACAAACAGGCAGTTCTATGATGTCATGTGGATAGGTGTTAGGGTAATGATTCAAGGTGGTTTCGTTCCCAAAGGAAATGGAAAGGGAAACTTTAGGTACAGTACTAGACACATATTCCATAATGTCGAAAGTGACTGCGAGTGAAGAATCTCATACTGCAAATTTCAGGACTGCCAGGTCATTTATAGGTCTGATTTGTAGTTCAAATATTGTGAATGGAGACTTATCGACTACCTCGTGTGTGTACGGGGCCGAAGTTATAAAGTTGAAAACCAACCATTATGCCCAGGATAAGTCTTCATGCACTCATGCGGTGCACAACTTCCTGGAATTTGCAATGGGAGTATAACACACGCATGTACACATGCATCACTTACCTATATTACACTTACAGATATTTTGTCCATTTCTTACTCTTGCTGTCTCGCTGTTTCTGTCTGCCACACATACACAGCTGGCTGGCGAGTGCCCACTACTACATCTTCATGTTCATTGTGGTGGTTGTGCTCCTCAACCTACTTATCGCACACATGAGCGACACATATGCAAGCGTTCAGCAGGATGCTCGGCATTCCCTTGCACTCAATCGAGCTTGGATTATAGCCAGGATAGAGCATAATGATCCTCTTGCCACTGTAAGTGCCAAGTGTTTGGAAGTTAGGAAAAGTGGTGTAGCTACACCCGGGCATACCCGGGCCACTGCCCAAGTAAACTTTGCGCGTTCCCGGGTAAACATGATGTGGAAAAAAATTATTTAAACCGGCATAATATTAGTAAAGACGATGGCATAGAAGCAAAAACAGCTGTTGCTGTTCGACTACTGCTGCAGCTATAGTAACAACCCTGCCAAGAAGAGGACTGAAAGCTAAGAGTAGTGCCAAGAGTCCAAATCGCTGCAATAACAAAACCACAAAGCTACGAGAGACCTTCCTGGTGAAGATTTTAGTATCAGCACACGGAAGGTATATATAAGGGACCAAGGAGTTACACGAGACTCTCAGAAAGTTATTAATAGTGAGGAGAACATCTGAATGTATGTGTTTTGGGCTTACACCTACTCAACTGTAATGATACCCTAATGATGTACTATTTCCTGTTCGATACAGTAATGTGGCTAATTATTCAGTATGGTAATGTTGTTGCTATTATACTTTGAGTTAGATATGTATACTGCTACCGTAAGCACTTCTATGAGAGCACAGAGATTGTTCCGAACCCACAAGGTGGGCCTATATATCAATATAAAGTTGTTGTCATAATGGTATAAAATAATCGGGTACAGTAAATAGCTGTTGAATGGTAATTAACTCTCCAAGTTACAGACTTCCTTCTCATATCCACAGGGTTACTTGAGCGCTGGGAAGCTCCTCCAATCCATGAGGTCAACAATCGGCTGCAGAAGGTAGAGAAAGCCTTTATGAGCCAGGAAGAGAACCTGGAGGAACTCAGGTATCATGTATATATGATAACAGAGACTTAAGTCCGTGTCATGGTTAGTCTTGTACCCACACCCTGGGACCTGGATGCGAGGCTATATTATGGTATATTCATAAAGCTAGAAGTAGTGAATTAACTCCAATAGTTGTGCCTATAGGGACTGGACAATAATCCATAAATGATGATACCATAAACCCTATGGGCTCATACTGCAGGGAATTTACTATAAATGAGCATACAGTAAAAGGTACGTCAGATAGTATGAGCAATTCAATGCACGAGTTGAAGTCAGGAATATACATATCGCAATATGATATGTATCAACTCACAAATCACACCACAGATAAGACCAGTATTATGACAGCATTATGACAACAACTTATATTGATGTACAATTGCTACATTGATGTCAGGGAATTTACTATAAATGAGCATACAGTAAAAGGTACGTCAGATAGTATGAGCAATTCAATGCACGAGTTGAAGTCAGGAATATACATATCGCAATATGATATGTATCAACTCACAAATGACACCACAGATAAGACCAGGCTAGAAGTGGGATAAAATTACTTGAGAGTTGAATATTACAAGCACCTTTTATGAAGCCTTGACTGTTA
The DNA here is from genome assembly GCA_963921505.1 of Phakellia ventilabrum. NCBI lineage: Eukaryota > Metazoa > Porifera > Demospongiae > Axinellida > Axinellidae > Phakellia > Phakellia ventilabrum. The sequence goes on along the minus strand of OY997386.1, from coordinate 4,933,647 downwards.
ATGAAGTCACCCAGACAGCCTTGTGTTGACATTATTAGCTAAATGGAGAAAGCTCCCTAATGTGATAAAACGGGCATTTTGTGATGCTGTAAAGTTTAAATAATACTCGAAAAACGACAGAAACTACAAGTGCACAGTTACAACAATAGAACACGAGGTCTATTACCTAATTATTATGTTATACAGTCAGTCAGTCAAATCACGTGCTGTATTATGCTAGAGATTACCTAATCACAAGTTACAAATGCACCATGGTCTTGCTCTGACCACATACATCAAGTGATTAAGTACAATTGCTACATTGGTGTCATAATTACGCCCCAACATGAGGTCAAAGCATTATTTTGTAATATGAGTTATAGCCTCATCAAGGGGGGAGGAGCAATTTAGTATCCATAGTTTTAATGAAATGTGAATAGCATGTTTGTTCTGGCAACCCTTGACTGAGACACCTTGGCTCCTCCCAGCGACAAGGCGAACCTAGGTGTAGCCATAAGACTAGCTGCTTACTATCGTTTTCCTTGCACTCTTTTGGAGAGTCTAGTCCAGTGAATCAGTCCTTCCAAGTATCTGGTCCAAATCTTTCTCTTGGGCTCTGTCTCGCTATGACTTTGGGGTGGAAGCTGTATTCTATTTTATCATGTTGCAAGGCTGTACAGAAAGGGCAGCCAGTTTGCAATTTAACTGAACTAAGAGGAGGCAAAATATCCCCTCAGTTTTCTGTGTGAAGGCTGAAAGTAGGAGGCCATAACCCATGCTGAAAGTTATGTCGAAAAAGAGGCAAGTACCCCTAGGCCATACCAAATAGGTATATATATAACCTACTTTGCAATACATGCACGTTACAATCACTCAGCCTTTACAGCAGAACACAATAACCGGTTGTTTATGTGCAATAACACGATTATGATTGAGAATTTTCATGTAATTCCAGAAAGCTCTGGTGTCCAGACGTTGGCATCTCTGCTCCTCCAATGACTAATCTACTCAGTTCACTGGTGTCACAGGTATCGTGTTTAGAAACAACAAAATGTGTGCGACTTTGTGTTGACTGATGTTTCCATTTCCTTGCTGCCTTCTTCAACTGGAAACAGTTGAGCTTCTTAAGCGTGTAGGGATACATGAGGAACGACAGGGGTATGAACAGTGGCAAACAAGAGTCAGCAACCACGTGTGCTGCCCAAAGGGAAAAGTTATTTTGCTCCAGCGTGACGGCATAATATACACGATTGACAAAATCCATGCTGATCAAAATTTCAAACAAGATGGGATAAAACAACAATGGTGCAGTCTCTTTAAGAGCTTCCTTGTATTGCTGCTGCTGTAGTTGAGGACCCCTTGTACCTCTGCAGAGTATAACTGTCACTGCCACTATGGCTACAAAGTTGACAGTGACAGAGAAGAGCAGTGGCCCATACCAGAGGGTGAACTGTTCAATGAGTCCTTCTTTAATTCTCTGACATTTCTCATCGGTGAGTTTAATGTAGCACCAATCACCTGCCATGCCATACATTGTACCATTCTTAAAATTAATGAAAGGAATAATGCTGAAAACTAGAGGAACGACGAGGGACAGTGTCAAGCCTCCTGCCTCATATTTTCGTGATTTGTACGTGCGCTTGAATACAGTCAGCACGAAAAGGTGTAGGGCAATCCAAAACATGAGACTGAATATTATTGAAGTTGAATACTGATCCATGAAGCCTGCAATTGTACAGAAGGTTTCATCACTGATCAAGTTGTAGCCACATGTATTGGCAGTCTTCAGGATGAATACAATGGAATTGACAAAGGCAGCAATAGTTATGTAGATAGCAAAACGGAAGATAAACTTCTTGTATGCCTTGAAGTAGACTATGAGACTGACAACAAGACAGCACATCACTGCAGCCAAGACTTCTATTCCAATATTTACCCAAAAAAGAGATTCAAAGTGTTGCTTGTTGAATTTGAAGCATGTCAAATCTGATATCTCAAGCTGAGAGCAGTTGCCTTCAAAATCAGCTTCAGTGTTCATTTTTAAAATACCTATGACAGTCACAAAGGATAGCTAGCTTATAGCAATGCAAAAGAGAAATACGGCTATCCTATTATGAATAGCTTAAGGTCACATGCCAAAGTGCTACATTGACAATCTGTTGAACAGTTAAAATTATGACACACAGTTGTAGCCAGCATAATATTATATAGTGCACAGCTTGGACAGCAAACAATGCATTCATGCTAATGACTCTCTGATAACTTAACAAGGAAATAGATATGCATATGGACATGCACATGTCAAAGTGCTGCAATAACAGCTGTCAATGAGTACAAATTAGCAGTTTATTTTACATGATGTCATTGCTGCCATGCTATGCAAATGTAGGGAACCTTAAAGTTGTAGCTAGCTAAGGACTGTCTTTGTAAAAACAGATTTGTACAAAGTACTTTCTTTTACAGTATACTTTGTTCTGCACTCTGTTACTGATCTATATATAGGTTGCTTTTTATATGTATACAGTTATCTTTATTAGAATAGTCAAGGGCTAATAAAATAGATTTTTCCATAGATATGCATGAAGATCAAATAGCTACCGGAAACTCTGATAGCCAATCAGCTATGGTCAAGGGCTAGATGACCATATAGCTAAGCTAATGAAGTAGATTTTGCCACAGATATGCATGAAGATCGAATAGCTACCGGCAACTCTGATAGCTACTGATAGCGCTTTAAGTTTGATAAGCATGATTTTGAAACAGTTCACTGGGCTATAATTGGAGTAACATTGCTGGCAGGACTAATGTGTTGCCTTACTATTCTTCTAATGTTCATTTTAAAACCTACAGGAGGTTTGTGCACCGTCTTGCCCTATACCTTTCCATTGCCGTCCTTCTCAATTCCACTGGTTTTCCGCTTCAAGTAGTGCCTGTAAAAATAAATGTGATCACGTTGCTGTGAGTAATGAACATGCAGCTTTGTATTGCAGCTGGAGTGTCAATTGAGTATTCTGGCTGGGTTATACTGCTACTAACTTGCTGGATCACTCTACACCTGTTAATTTTAGCTGTTTTTAAGCATAATTTTGCACATCTCACATACGAAAGAGGAGGTGTGTTGATATGCTTTATCGTACCCGCAGCTCTTAGTGTGGTACCCTTTATTCCTTTCAAGGGTCATTCGATGTATGGTCTGGCAGGAGCTTGGTGCTGGATTAAGCTGACTGATAAACACTGCAAGGAATACGTTGAGGGAATTATTGAACAATTTACGTTATGGTATGGACCTGTCATGCTGTTTATTGTTTTGAACTTTATAGTAATGCTAGTAGTAATGGTCGTGCTATACCGAGGTAAAAAGAAAGCCCCCGATGAACTGCAAATTTAAACCAGTACCAAACAGCATTGTAAGAAGCAGCACCACTGCTATTATATCCTGTTCTTTTTAGCGCAATCTATAGCCTGGCATTTGTTAATCGAATATACTATGCGATCACAACAAAGATAATTTTCCCACTTTGGGTGGCGCATGCTGTAGCAGATCCATGCATACCACTTTTTATACCGTTAGCCTTCCTTCTGTATCCATATATTCTGAAGAAACTTAACTGCCTTCAGCTCAGAAAGGCAATCAACCTGTGGAAACATCATTCACAGCTCAGTCACACTCATTTCATTGTGTCCAGAGAAAACACATGTGATTCAACACCATCTGAAGAACAGAAATTAATAATAAGAGGTTCCGATAGAGTAACAACTGAATATCCAAGTTTTCTTGATATCCCATAAGATACTTGTAATATCAAACTTTTGGATAGTAATTTGCCTTATTCAAGATTTGGATTTGCGCATATGGAAAGTAGACTACCAGAAATATGCTATCATCGGGTGAAAGAAACTGCTCATAGTTGCAATCACAAACTTTCATGTTTGATAAGCAATTATGGTGTTCTGGGCAAAGACATCTTGTGTGTATCCTAGCTATGATATTATGTTGTCTGCCTGCTCTGATTACCTTACAGTTATATTTTTAGGCCTGCATCCACACAAGTAAGACCACAGATAAGACCAAGCTAGAAGTGGGATAAAATTACTTGACAGTTGAATATTACAAGCACCTTTTATGAAGCCTTGCAATTGACTGTTAATGAAGTCACGCAGAAAGACATTATTAGCTAAATGGAGAAAGCTCCCTAATGTGATAGAACAGGCATTTTGTGATGCTGTAAAGTTTAAATAATACTCGAAAAACGACAGAAACTACAAGTACACAGTTACAACAATAGTACACGAGGTCTATTACCTAATTATTATCTTATACAGTCAGTCAGTCAAATTATGTGCTGTGTTATGCTAGGGATTACCTAATCACAAGTTGCAAATGCACCATGGTCTTGCTCTGACCACATACACCAAGTGATTAAGTAGAATTGCTACACTGATGTCGTAATTACGCCCCAACATGAGGTCAAAGCATTATTTTGTAATATGAGAGTTATAGCTTCGTCAAGGGGGAGGTTTTGATGAAATGTGAATAGCATGTTGTTCTGGCAACCCTTGACTGTTACACCTTCGTTCCGGAGACAACCTAGTTGTAGCCATAAGACTAGCTGTTGACTATCAATTTCTTCGCACTCTTTTGGAGAGTCTAGTCCAGTGAATCAGTCGCTCCTTCCAAGCATCTTGGTCCAAATCTTTCCCTTGGGCTCTGTCTCACTATGGGTGGAAGCTGTATTCTGTTTTATCATGTTGCAAGGCTGTACAGAAAGGGCAAAGATGGTAATTCCTGCATGTGCAAAATTTGATTACTGTACTAGAGTTCCATATTTTTACTGACAAAAGCTATTCTTATCAGCAGCTGTTTTAGTCATTTGATACATTCCCAATAGTAGCATTCATAAGTTGACATGCATGTTTATTATAATCATAGCCATGAATATAAAAACAGAAATGTAATTATAAACCTATCCGCCCTCTGGATCTTAACACCAGCCAGTTTGCAATTCAGGTAATTACCCAAGAGAGGCAAAATATCCTCTCAGTTTTCTGTGTGATAGCTGAAAGTTATGTCGAAAAAGAGGCAAGTAGCTACCTCTAGGCCATACCAAAATAGGTATATATAAAATATAATTATATAACCTACTTTGAAATACATGCACGTTACAATCACTCAGCCTTTACAGCAGAACACAATAACCGGTTGTTTATGTGCAATAACACATGATTATGAATTTTCATGTATTTCCAGAAAGCTCTGGTATCCAGATGTTGGCATCTCTGCTCCTCCAATGACTAATCTACTCAGTTCACTGGTGTCACAGGTATCATGTTTGGAAACCTACAAAATGTGTGCGACTTTGTATTGAATGATGTTTCCATTTCCTTGCTGCCTTCTTCAACTGGAAACAGTTGAGCTTCTTTAGAGTGTAGGGATGCATGAGGAAGGACAGGGGTATGAACAGTGGCAAACACAAGTCAGCTACTGCGTGTGCTGCCCAAAGGGAAAAGTTATTTTGCTCCAGTGTGACAGCTTTCTTGTATTGACTGATGTAATCCAGCTCGCTCGATTACGTAATGTACATGTGCTATATACGGTATGTTAACAGTCCCCACCCATATAATGTAATATCACTCGGCTCATTTTTTCTGTGATAATATACATGGCACATGAAACAGCAACAGGCTAATACTAACACACTCCTACTGGTGATACAGTAATTAAGACTTTTTAAAAGGAGAAATACTGGCAGGTAGTGAGTTCCATAACATAATAGTACTAGGAAAAAAGGAATGATAAACATACTCAAACTTGTGATACAGGTTACAGAATTTGTTTAAAAAATAGCCACTCATCCTTTACAGTTTGCATAGTAATCCTTTACAGTTGCATAGAATAGGCTATAAAAACAGCTGAATGCCTAGTCAGTTTCTCTATACAATAAGCTATAATTAAGCAGAATACAGCAATTGAAATATATAGAGTCTACTGGTCATTTGTATACATTAACACAGGGATTATGAAATTTCGAGAAAGTTGTGGTATTCAGATAGTGGCATCTCTGCTCCTTCAATGACTAATCCCGGTTCACTGGTGTCACAGCTATCGTGTTTGGAAACAACAAAATGTGTGCGATTTTGTATTGACTGATGTTTCCATTTCCTTGCTGCCTTCTTCAACTGGAAACAGTTGAGCTTCTTTAGAGTGTAGGGATGCATGAGGAAGGACAGGGGTATGAACAGTGGCAAACACGAGTCAGCTACTGCGTGTGCTGCCCAAAGGGAAAAGTTATTTTGCTCCAGTGTGACGGCATAATGTACACGATTGACAAAATCCATGCTGATCAAAATTTCAAACAAGATGGGATAAAACAACAATGGTAAAGTCTCTTTAAGAGCTTTCTTGTATTGCTGCTGCTGTAGTTGAGGACCCCTTGTACCTCTGCAGAGTATAACTGTCACCGCCACTATGGCTACAAAGTTGACAGTGATAAAGAAGAGCAGTGGCCCATACCAGAGGGTGAACTGTTCAATGAGTCCTTCTTTAAATCTCTGACATTTCTCATAGGTGAGTTTAATGTAGCACCAATCGCCTGCCATGCCATACATTGTACCATTCTTAAAATTAATGAAAGGAATAATGCTGAAAACTAGAGGAACGATGAGGGACAGTATCAAGCCTCCTGCCTCGTATTTTTGTGATTTGTACGTGCGCTTGAATATAGTCAGCACAAAAAGGTGTAGAGAAATCCAAAACATGAGACTGAATATTATTGAAGTTGAATACTGATCCATGAAGCCTGCAATTGTACAGAAGGTTTCATCACTGATCAAGTTGTAGCCGCATGTATTGGCAACAGGTAGGGTCTTCAGTATGAATACAATGGAATTGACAAAGGCGGCAATAGTTATGTAGATAGCAAAACGGAAGATAAACTCCTTGTATGCCTTGAAGTAGACTATGAGACTGACAACCAGACAGCACAACACTGCAGCCAAGACTTCTATTGCAATCTTTACCCAAAAAAGAGATTCAAAGTGTTGCTTGTTGAATTCAAAGCATATCAAATCTGATATGTTGAGTTGAGAGCAGTTGCCTTCAGAATCAGCTTCAGTATTCATTTTGAAATACCTATGACAGTGACAGAGGGTTGCTAGCTAAATAGCAATGCAAAAGAGAAATATGGCTATCCTATTATGAATAGCTTAAGGTCACATGCCAAAGTGTTACATTGACAATCTGTTGATCAGTTAAAATTATGACTCTGTACTACACAGCTGTAGCCAGCATATATAGTGCACAGCTTTGACAGCAAACAATGCATTCAGGCAAATGACTCTGCTAACAAGGAAATAGATATGCATATGGACATGCACATGTCAAAGTGCTACAATAACAGCTGTCAATGACAATGACATCATTCACAGACCCAGAGTACACAAATTAGCAGTTTATTTTTCATGATGTCAATGCTGCCATGCTTTATATGTATACAGTTAACTTTATTAGAATAGTCAAGGGCTAATGAAGTAGATTTTTCCACAGATATGCATGAGAAGATCAAATAGCTACCAGCAACTCAGGCAAATGACTCTGATAACAAGGAAATAGATATGCGTATGGACATGCATGCTGCAATAACAGCTGTCGATGACAATGACATCATTCAAAGAGTACAAATAGTAGTTTATCTTTCAGGATGTTATTACTGCCATGCAATGCAAATGTATAGGGAACGTTAAAGTTGTAAGGCCTGACTGTCTTTGTAAAAACAGATTTGTACAAAGTACTTTCTTTACAGTATACTTTGCTCTACACTCTGTTACTGATCTACATATAGGTTGCTTTTTATATGTATACAGTTAACTTTATTAGAATGGTCAAGGGCTAGGTAACCATATAAGCTAATGAAGTAGATTTTTCCATAGATATGCATGAAGATCGAATAGCTACCGCCAACTCTGATAGCCAATCAGCTATAGCTTCCAAAGATACTGTCCTGAGGATAGTTATGCTGATCAACTATTTAAGACACTTGCAAATGCAGCCCATCTGCATGGTTTGGGCATCACAAGAAATCTAAGGATATCGCGTTCCATCCCCACATGTAAATGAAGTATGACAGTATAAATGACTATATACCCCAAATTTTGAGTTAGACTCATGTTGCCATGTTTAGCTATATATAGCTAGTGCTACTAAAAACTGCACATTAGCCATTGTAGCCACTCAGTGCTTATTCAAAGGACTATGTCACATCTTACCTGGTACAAATATAGAGTAGGAGGTGCTTTCCACTTCGTATAAAGTTCACAAACGTTTTGGTTAGCTAACAGTCACTGGGCCAACGTATACAAAAACGATCATGCAGTGTAGTCACACTGTTATACTTAGAATTCCAAATATAGCAAATACAATAGTAGTCATGTGCATGCATGAATTCCAAATACAGTAAACACAATAGTAGATTAATACTGAGGAAGCCACGCGTATATCATGTAGCTAGTATTTGAGTATTGGGAGAATATTTAGAATGCTATTATGTGCAGAGCTTAAATGGCTATATAGGGTCTCCTTATAAGGCCAGGATCTTACAATTAAGCCTCACCCCCAACAGATTCATTACTTCTACCATCAATAATAATAATATACTCATGTTGCTGCCGTAGCGCTTACGCCATTGACCACGCACCCACAGAAGCAGGCGGAGCTTGTAAGACCTCCAGTCAGAGGACAAGAGCAAGAACAACCAGAGACCACACAATCCTGATCACCATACAATTCCTTCTTCCTAGTCTCCCATATCAATAATACAAAGCTCTTAACTAGCTTTAATAATGCTTTAAAATCCCTGTTCCAATACTCAAACCCTAAAATAAAACTTGCCTTATTAAAATTATCAAGTGTACTAAACTCCCCAAACTGACCGAAACTTAAACAATAATCTTGTACCCGGATCACCTACCCCCTACAAATAATTCTATTTCCTTACAGAAAGACTTGTACAGATTCAACTTAACTTTAGTATTCAAGCTGTCATTAAAGTCCTTGTATTCTCTATCCCTCAACGCTTCGTCTACCGTATCTAAAAACAAATTAATATTATCTGCAGCTAATACCTCTTGGCTATCTAAATCTAATTGCAGCAGCAATTCATTAATTACTTTCATCCAAGTTTTCCTCTGCCTACCTCTACATGGTTTCACTTCCCACTCAGCATCTAATAGTACTTGCTCATTATCCAACTTATTGACTTTATACCACCACTTAAGTTTGCTTCTATCCCTCCTCCTTTTCAAGGACTCTAACCCCATATCTCCCCTTACCGCTTCATTATTAATCAGTTACTAGATGAGGTTGAGAAAGCTGGGCTTGGTATAATCATTAAGAATGATGTTAAGGTTGGGGGACTAATGTTTGCAGATGATTTTGTTGGTTTAACTACTAATGCGGAGGATTTACAAAAGTTGATTAATGTAGTACAAGGGTTTTGTAACAAATGGAGGTTGAAATCTAACATCAAAAAGAGTGCTGTTGTGGTATTTTCTAAGGTGGCTATTACAGATATGTGTGCGTGGAAGTGGGGAGATAAAGTAATTCCAAGGGTTGTAAGTTACTGTTACTTGGGGACTGAATTTGCTGAGAATGGGTCGTGGGATAGTCATGTACAGAAGGTAATTGATAATGGGAAGAAAAAGCTTAATTGTTTGCACCGGTTTGTAAGTAATAGAAATATCAGTACCGTTGCAAGGAGATTATTGTTAGTTTCAGTACTTCGTCCTACTTTAGAATACGGTAGTGAAGTGTGGACTTGTAATAAACGGCAGACAGCTTCCTTAGAATCCAATCAGCTAGGAGCAGCTAAGAAGATACTTGGCTGCTCTTCCAAAACTTCTACCATCAAATTACTTTGTAATGCCATCATATACAGGACACTCCCAGAGCACATGTACTGCACTCTCACATTCATTCCATGCATTATTACTTGCACTCAACTCTACTTACGCCTTCCTAACCCTTCATTCAGATCATTCATACCTGACCAAAATTTACAAATTGATCTTGTGCTAGATCACCTAGCTACCCCCTGCTAGTACCTTTTGAAAAATCATCATCAAAGCCTGAAGTTCTCTGTTCCTCTACACTTCAACTACCATAAATTAACAGTACATGTACACAGCTTTGATAACATAGAATAGGTAGCTAGCTGACTAGATGACAAGTACACATTCAGCATAATAATATTAGATCACAAAATGCACACTAAACATGAGCTAGTCACAAACGGTAACTAGTATGTCATCTAAAATTGAAACACCTTACTAGTGCATAGCCATCAAAGTTTGTTAGAGTCATTTTGGGATGTTTAAGAAACTTGATACAGTAGAATATTGAGCTTGTTGCCCACGAATAATAAACTTCACCCTTTCACATTCTTCTTCAACTTCATCTTCATTGGATACAGAGAAATAAGTGTCGGCATTTGAGTATCGCCATCTATTAACTGCTTCAATGATGTCATGACAGTTAAGTCTTTTTCGAATCTTAGGATGCATGAAGAAGGCGAGAGGTATGATGAGAGCATAAAAAGGGCTACCTAGTGAGTGCAGTATCCAAAGGCCAAGAACCGCATTATTTGTAGCGGCATAGTATACTCGATTGATAAAAGCTAGACCATAAATGGTGCTGAATATGACCGGGCAAAAAAGTATTGGATACATTTCTTTTAGCGAACGACTGAACAGATCTTGTACATGCTGCTCAGCAGCGGCCTTCTTCTGTATGAACAACACAATAATCACAATGATGACTATCAGAAAGAAAATAATAGCAAAAAGCATGACTGGTACATACCAGAGCATAAATTGTTCAATAACACCTGCTTTAATTTTCTGGCATTCCTCATCTGTGGCTTTGATCCAACACCAGGCACCCGCCAAGCCATACTTAACGTGAAATAGTGGTACGATGCTAAACACTATGGGCACTATTACTGCTGTTAGTATGATGCAGAGCTCATACTTTCGTGAATTTTTATAGTCTTTCTTGAAGACAGCAAGGATGAACAGATGTAAACCAATCCAGGTTGTGAGAACAAGTATTGCCCAATTAAAATATTGATTGAGCGCAGCTGTTATTACACAACTCTTGGGGTGTCTCACAACAACATGACCACACCTTTGCTTAACTGGATAGAGTTGAATGGCACTCATAATGGCCATAAAAAGGGCTGCCAAGCACAGGTAGAGGACAAGTCGATGGACAAATTTCTTGTAGGCTTTCAAAATGACGATCAAAAGAACAGCCAAAAGGCACATTGCAGCAGCAAGGATGGACAGCCCAGTCTTGAGCGATGATACGATAATGAACCCATGTTCACCAAATTCGAAACAACTCTTGTTGTTGTTGATGAGAGAGCAATTTGTATCAGCCATTGCTTACTATTTTCACCTAGCAATTAGAATAGTCATTCAGATGAGTAGAATTATTTTTATACTCTGCTGTAGCTATATATAGCATAGCTAGCTAAAATTATAATTATAGCTTACTGCAGGTGTAAATATGAGAAAATCTTATGCCGTGCAGACATTAAATACGTAGCAATAGACAATGAATTTTCGGGTTCACAATTAGCTAAGTTGTGAACAAATGATTGCTGTGAATAAATACTGTCTACATTGTGGGACTATAGCATACGTTGAAGGAATAATATATATAGCTACAAGCTGCAGGTAAACCATAAGCGATAGTATTTAGGTTTGCTGGCTCTAGCTAACTGCATTTGTGGAACATGTTCAAACTGTGCTTATTAGAATATTAGGAAAACTATTTCCTGAATGGCATCAGGTCTTAAAATGTAGGGAACCTTAAAGTTGTAAGGACTGTCTTTTAAAAAAACAGATTTGTACAAAGTACTTTTACAGTATATACTTTGCTCTACACTCTAGCTGTTACTGATCTGCATATAGGTTGCTTTTTATATGTATACGATTAACTATATTATAGAATGGCCAAGGGCTAGGTGACCATATAAGCTAATAAAGTAGATTTTGCCACAGATATGCATGAAGATTGAATAGCTACCGGCAACTCTGATAGCCAATCAGCTGTAGCTTCTAAAGATACTGTCCTGGGGATACGCTGCAAAAACAGGAGGGTTGTTTTAACCCAGCTTGTTTACCACAGTTGCAATTTAAGGATCAAAAACAATCCTCGTGTTTTGTGCATGCAGCAAAATTGAAACTTAAATTGTGTGCATGCAAAAACATGAGGGTTGTTTTTGATCTTTAAAATGCAACTGTGGTAAACAAGTTGGGTTAAAACAACCCTCCTGTTTTTGCAGTGAGTTATACCAATCAACTACTTTTTTTTTAAGACACTTGCAAATGCAGCCAATCTGCATGGTTTGGGCATCACAAGAAATCTAAGGATATCGCGTTCCACCCCCACATGTAAATGAAGTATGACCGTATACAGGCTTATTACAAGAGGGTTCACTAGTTCCTCCGCTGAATGATATCGATGGGAGAAGTTTGTTTAAATAGATTGGGAAATGAATCTTCTGAACTGGACTGATTTTTTCAGTTAGCTGTTCATGATTTTAAATTTGTCCACCATCTATAGAAACAAACTCAGATGAGAGAAATAGAGCATTACCACAGATAATCAAATATTTTCCTGGGCCCTTATTGATGGCACTTTATGGAACTGTGAAGGTTATGGTATGCAGAAGGTAAACCATAAGAGAGAGTACTTAAATCATCTACAATTACCTGTCAGCATTTGTATCTCTGTCAGTGTATTACAGGCCTACTGAATCTTTGTCCAAAAGGTATATCAATTATAGAATTACCCTTATTATACAATTATCCATGCAGACGTAACTATGCACTCACAGAAATGGCAAAACTAGACTAGTCCATATGCCTATAACTACGTATACTGATTGCCTCCCTACATGATATTTTAGTTACCTTGAGTGTAAAACTCCTTGCAGAAGCTGCCTCACAAGCTCAAACCCGTAGCAGTATCCTGGCAGTTGTAAAGTATTGTGCTAAGGATAGCTGTATGTATACCCAAGGCCAAAGGGAAAGTCGGCTGATGCTGAACTTCAAGTCGCAAGTTGACCACTATGATGTATGACAAATCACCGGCGTAGGAAGCAGGGGGGCGCGGGGGGCTGCAGCCCCCCCAAACTTTACAACCAGGGGGCTGAGCCCCCCTAACATTTTCGTCATGCGAGGTGTGAAGAACCACAGCTCTGACTGTTCCCGCAGTAGGATGACGCAGAGGCTCATCCAATCTTTCTTCCAGCCCCCGGTTCCACGGCGAATAGTAACTTCTCAAGGTAAGCTAATGCTATGCACCGTTAGCTACAGCATACAGCATATCTACGCGTTTCACGTCTGCTTGTCACGTGGCGGCGTGACAAGTGGGCGTGTCAATGGCCAGGCTGTGTTATGTCGGATAAACTTCTTACCTTTGTACACGCTTGTTATTATACAAAAACTGACGAGGACTCGTCGCAGGAAGCCCCGAGCACTGAGCCAGTTGCCAACTCACCGCCGCAGCTGCTGCGCTGACGATCACTCGGAGTCGCGGTGCGAGATACCCTGGAGTTTGTGTCTGCAAACAGACGCTGACTGAACTATTTAGGCAAATTTAAGTTCATTGTTTCTCCTACACAGACAACAACAGAGTTTTTTTATCATATTATAAAAAAAATTGTGTTTCTTGAACATTATCACTATGCTTCTATGCATTTCATGAGTGGCTAAAAATCATAAAAAGAAAAATTATCCTCAATAAAATGTAGGGAAAGTTGGCTCAGAATGCACCAGAATTGATCTCAGAGCATCTAAATTTAAAAAATTTCTCGGGGGGGCATGCCCCCGCACCCCCCTAGACAGAGCGGGCTTCGCACGCAGACATACATATCCACCAATTCATTGGCCAATGTCAGCCCCCGTGCTACAAAACATCTTCCTACGCCCCTGCAAATAGTAGTAATTTCAGTTAGGCTACTGCACTTATGAAAGTCCCAATGTATATTACATCATAAACTCCTAGCATTATCAGTGCGGTCGGGCAATTATGACAACATGAACTACTATAGCTAGTACTTTCAGATGTCATACTTAGTGCAATTAGGAAGTTTCATTTGTGATTGCTTGTGTAGCTGTCTGCTTATCGGGGCATTAATAGTAATTTTATGAATTACTAGCTAGTACTTTCAGATGTCATAGTGAGTGCAATTATGAAGTTCCAGATGTGATTGCTCAGCATGCAGGTGTCTGCTTATAAGGGCATCATAATACACTTAGCTATACATGGAATTATATTAGGTAGCTAGCGTACTCTCTAAGCTACATATCGGTAATCCTATTTACTTCTCATGAGCACTGCTTCTCTACTTAATCCAGTCTTTTGCCTCTGTCGAATATAGCTGCAACATTGAATAAAATTATCAGTGCTACATGCTATGGCAGCAAATTGTTACAAACACAAAATTAGATGAATGACATTATACACACAAATTATATTAACTATGACTTGATAAACACTGCATGATGGTGCAGTGTTCAGCACAGCTAAACGTTCTCAGGTGACACTAGGAAGTTCCAAGAAGCTCTGATATCCACTAGAAGTTGCTCCTCGAGCTGCTCTTATTATTAATTGATCATGGTTATCAGTATCACAGCTGCACTCCTTCGAGACAATAAAGTGGGTGTAGCTACGTTGTGAGTGGTGCTTTGGGATCCATTTTTTAAATGACTTCATAAGCTGCATGCAATTGAGCTTCTTTAGAGTGTATGGATGTAGAAGAAAGCCGAGGGGTATGAGGAGGTTTAGGCATGAATCAGCTACACCATGTGTCATCCAGAGTCCAAAAACTATTTTCTCTGTTGCTGCATAGTGTATACGACTAGCAAAGGCCAAACAAACTACAATATCAAAGATAATAGGATAGATTAACAGAGGTAGGGTTTCTTTTAAGGCCTTCTCGTATTGGTTCTGTAACTCTTCTTGTTTAGTTCCTTTATAAAGCACAATTACCACCACCAAGATTGCTATAAAGTTGACAGTTGCAAGGAATAAGGCAGGTCCATACCAAAGTGTGAATTGCTCAATGACTCCTTCCTCGATTTTATTGCACTTGTCGTCAGTGGTTTTAATCCAGCACAATTCACCTGCCAAGCCATACATTATACCATTTTCGAAATCATTAAATGGGATGGTACTGATTGCTATAGGAATGGTGAGTGATATTATTACACCTCCGACCTCAAGTTTGCGAGACTTGTGGTTACACTTGAATACTGCAAGCACAAACATGTGTATGGTTAGCCAGCAAATAAGAAGGAGTACTACCCAACTCGAATATTCATCAAGAAAGCCAGCAGCTATACATAGCTTCTCATTTGTCACAATTACGTGGTCACATGTATTTTTAACAGGCAAACTTTCAAGAATGAGGGCAACAGAATTCAAGAAAGCAGCAATGGTTAAATAAAGAGCAAATCGAAGAACAGATCTTTAGTATGCCTTTAGAAACCAAATCAGCAGAATTACTGTGAAGCATACTACCCCGGCTGCAGTTTCTAAGACAGTCTTTACCCAGAACACCGATTCAAATTGCTTCTTGTTGAAATTGAAGCAGGATTGGTTTGTGAACTCGAATTCAGAACAATTAGTTTCATTTACAGTATCCATGAATGTAGCTGTATGTAGCTAAGTAGCTACAGTGAATGGAATGGGAAGAGGCAGTTAAAATTCTACACAGGATGGTAGAGTTACATTAACAGAATAAGGATTAACAACATTATATATCAAGTAACATTCAACAGCTGCATGTAAACTCTAATTGTAATCCAAACTATAGCTACATGATTATATACCCCAAAGTTTGAGTTAGACTCATGTCGTCATGTGTATAGCTATATAGCTACTAAAAACTGCACATTAGCCATTGTAGCTACTCAGTGCTTATTCAAAGGACTATGTCACATCTTACTTGGTACAAATATAGAGTAGAAGGTTGCTTTCCACTTCATATAAAGTTTGCAAACATGTACACAGCTTTGATAACATAGAATAGCTGATTAGATGACAAGTACACATTCAGCATATTAGATCATAAATGCACACTAAGCATGAGCTAGTCACAAACGGTAACTACTAGTATTATGGTATGTCATCTAAAATTGAAACACCTTACTAGTGCATACCTGCTGCAGACAGAATTTCGAAAGTGGCTAATTACTGAAATGACTTCAAAGCTTAATTATTAATTATTCACCCCACCATTAGCCTTATGTGCAATGCTTTTAATCTGTGAGAAGACGGCATCGCTTTAATACTCGGTCACGAGACTAGCTACCGTCAACCGTTCTTAGTCGGGCGTTTGGCTGGCTACGAATTCCTGGGCACGAGACTAGTCTCCAGTCTCGTGACCGGACTCGCTACTTTGAACACGTGCCCTACAGGTCATACATTAGGCCTATAGGCAGGAGCTCACCCCCATGACACTTTCTCACGTAAGAAAGGTTTTGTGGCGCTAGAAGGATGGGGAAGAGTAGCCACGTATCTCTGACTTTAATTCAGCTTTCCACATCTTTTTAGCTAGGTAGCTAGCTAGTAATTGTTTAAAGTCTATGTACACTTCGCAACTTTAAATATAAAAGCCAGTTGGTATAGCTACTTACCTATTATAGTAGCCTGATGTGGAGCCTATGATATATCATTAGACCACGCCCTAGCTATTCCCCAGTCCTTCTCCACAGCTGCACGGGATATAATATCTGGCCAGCTGTTACTATAGTAAGAACCTTTATAGTACACATACTCCTGCAATATAACTGCTGATTAATACAAGGCTTGGCTCTGCTCTCCAGGTATTAACACAAGCTGAGACAATCAGTTCAACAGCCAGATAATTGAAAAGCAAAGGACATCATGGATGCCTCTGTTGGACCTAACTGCTCTCAACTCGATTTTGTGAACATGTCATGCTTCATATTCAACAAACATCAGTTTGAATCAATACGATGGGCAAAGATTGGGGTATCAACCCTGGCAGGGGTGATCTGCTGCCTCGCTATTCTGCTCATAGTCTTCCTGAAAGCCTACAAAAAATTTGTTCACCGTCTTGCCCTGTATCTGTGCATTGCAGCCTTTTTTAATTCTATTGGATTCTTGCTTCAAATTCTACCTGTGAAAGACAAATGTGACTACGTAGTTGTAAGCAATGAAGCTGTTTGCAAAGCAGCAGGAATTTCAGCCACATATACGTTTTGGGTGATACTCCTTCTAACGTGCTGGATCACCTTACATCTCTTCATCCTAGCTGTATTCAAGCGCAACTATCACCTGTCTCGTAAGTATGAGATAGGAGCAGTAGCAGCTTGCTATTCCATTCCCTTCCTAATTAGCGTCATTCCTTTCATCCACTTTACTGAGGGCAGTACAATGTATGGGTTGGCAGGAGCTTGGTGCTGGATAAAACTTACTGATATGCACTGTAACGAGTATGAAGAAGGTCTTGTTGAACAGTTCGCACTTTGGTATGGACCGTTCATGCTGTTTGTTCTGCTTAACTTCCTTGCCATGGTAGTGGTGATGGTTGTACTATGCAAAGGTAAACGAGGAGCTCCCAGTCAATTACAAAACCAGTACAAAAGTGCCATAAAGGAGGCTCTACCACTTCTTTTCTATCCAATTGTCTTCAATCTGATCTACAGTCTGGCTTTTGTTAATCGGGTGTACTATGCGGTCACGAAAAAGACTATTTTCCCTCTGTGGACTGCGCATGCCATAACTGACCCATGTGTACCACCCTGGCCTTCCTCCTGCATCCCTACACCTTAAGGAAGCTTAATTGCCTTCAGTTCAAAAAGGCAGCCAACCAATGGAAGCATCACTCACAGCGAAGCTCGACGCATTTTGTTGTTTCCAAAGAAGATGCTAGTGAAGAGCAGAGGCTAATCATTGGCGGTTCCGAGAAAATCACTTCAGGATATGAAAGCTTTCTACGTGTTCAATAAATCAATATGCACAGAATTTTAAACCTTTTGTATACGGATTTTCTTTGCCACAGCTAGCTGTCTTTCCACACTAATCAATCACTGCGCAATCAAAGAAAACTCTTTACACAGGTGCATCAAAAATGAAATATCATACCAAGTCTCTGATTATTTTTTCACCACTACAATATCTTGCCTATTATAAGAGATAGTGCAATACTTTTGACCTTGTACAAGTACTTGATCACTGCATGCCATAAGGCACCAGGTTATATTATTACATTGGTTATTATAAACTTAATGGATTCCTGCTATAGCTAGATGTTAGACAAAGGTACTCTTGCATCAGATTGAGCTTTCTTTTTTCCTTTATACTTGAACATTCACGCATAATTATATCACTTTAATTCCTACCCCTTTGATATACATGTACATGCTCAGACACTGTAAAGTTCACACATTTTTCTCAATAACAAGTAATCAATCTTTGGTTATAACAGAATCATTGTCTTCGGATACAAATAAGTGAACATTTTTTGCTGAGAATGATGCCTCCATTTTGGGGATCCAAGCATGCTTAGCCATCATAATGCTCATTGTTACTCACAACAGTGGACACATAATGAAAATCTCAAATAGTAAATAGCAGAGGAAAGGTAAACCCATTTAATTACAGCTATTCCTTCTCTTATCTGGAGGGTTACTTGAGTGTTGGGAACTTATCCAATCACAAGCAGCTGTAGAAAGTAGAGAAAGCCTTTAGGAGGCAGGAAGAAAACTTGTGGTATTATGCATCAGGGAGTGTAGTATACTTGAGTCCATATCCGGAAGAAAGCAGCAATAGGTGAATAGTAGCCCATCAGATACTTTCCAGTACTCTGGGGCCCCTGGGAGTTTGCTCAATAAAATACGTGATGGAAAACAAAACAGGCTGTGTAGTATTTTAAACATGGTGTGTTAGTCCAGATACGGTCTTTGTTACTATAGAGACAATAGAGGAAACATATCATCATAACTACTATTGTTTTGTAAACTTTGTTAATGCACAAACTATTCTCAAGAGAATTTATTTCTTTAGGTGTTCCAGAGTTGGCTTGCACAATACCCGCTCATTTTCACTAGCTACCATACACTGTACATAAAGTGAAGACTGTACATTAAATTATATAATGAGTCAAGATTACAATATACATGCATAATTTGCAATCATAATATAACATTATGTAGTACCAGCTGATATGTCAACACACAATATAATGACATGCTCTATTTTATTTGTGTAGTCAATTTCTATTTGGGACCCTCAGAAAACTCGGCGATCCTGATTCTGAATCCATTCAACCATAAATAATCAATCTTTCTCGATCGTCATCACTGATGTCACGGTCCTCATTTGGCACAACAAAATGTGTATCACACTTTGAGTGTCTCCAGCTATCGGCTGCCTGTCTTAGCTGGAGACATGTGCAGTTAAGTCTCTTTCTAATGTTAGGGTGCAGAAAGAAGTCTAAGAGAGAGTCTTGGAGAAATAAAAACAAGAGGCTAAAAGGATATTAGCAGTTTCCATGCAAAATCTAGAGACCCAGAACCACTTTCCATGTATGTAGCAGTAGAAATACCCAAACCACATTGCAAAATCATGAATTGAACTAGATTGTAGGCAATTACTGGACACATTTTGTTTCACGGCATTACTAAAGCAATACCCATAATTGGTCTATACCAGAGTGTCAAACTCTTTAGTAACACCGGCATTAATACCTATGGTTCTTAAGATTTTGTTAGAAGAGGCAATCTATAACATCATTTAACTAAGGCCTTCAAGCAGCTTGCCTTATGCAATAAAGTAAAAATTATTATCCACACAAAGCCTAGCTTGGTTCACTACTTATTCTC
Organism: Phakellia ventilabrum; assembly: GCA_963921505.1. Lineage (NCBI taxonomy): Eukaryota > Metazoa > Porifera > Demospongiae > Axinellida > Axinellidae > Phakellia > Phakellia ventilabrum. The sequence continues at coordinate 4,913,751 of OY997386.1, read as the reverse complement.
ATACAGTGTTTTCTGATTCTTATGATGCACACTGTATTTATAATAATTTAAAATTATAATGATCAGCAATACTACGTGACAATTGCATGAGAAACATGGATGCATGTTCAGCATTATACAATACACACTGTGCATGAGCTAGTCTCAAACCCAAACATGGCAACAAAAACTAGTAAAAGACCTGATTTGTGTGTATAGCTAGAAAGGTTTCTTTGAGTCATTTTTGGATGTTTAAGAAACTTGATAGCCCAGCTGATTCAGCTTGTCGGCCACGAACAATCAACCTTTCACATTCTTCTTCACCTTCAGTGGATACGGAGAAATAAGTTTCAGCATTTGAGTATCGCCAATTGTTAACGGCCCTCCTGAAGTCCTTATAATTAAGTAACTTTCGGATCTTAGGGTGCATGAAGAAGGCAAGAGGTATACTTAGAGGGAAAAACGTGACAGATAGTGACTGTATTATCCAAAGGCCAAGAATTGATTTCTTTGTAACTGTGTAGTACACCCGAATGAATAAACTTAGGCCATAGATGATGCTAAATATGATGGGATAAAAAAGCAATGGGCGTATCTCCTTTAACGAACGCGTGAACTGATCTTGCACATGCTGCTCATCAGCTGCCCTCCTCTTTTTTACTGCTATTGCAATAATTACAACAACTATTATCAAAAAGAAAGCAAGGGCAAAAAGCATGACTGGAGCATACCACAGTGTAAACTGCTCAATAACACCAGCTTTAATTTCATTGCAGTCTTCATCTGTGGATCTGATCCAGCACCAGGCACCTGCCAAGCCATATGTCTTGACTTTGTGAATATGGTATATGGGGATGATAGAAACTACAAAGGGTATTATAATAGCAGTTAATAAAATGCAGAGTTCATATTTTCGAGAATCTTCGTAATTTTTGTTGAAAACAGCAAGGAAGAATAGGTGTAAACCAAACCAGATCATAAGAACAAGTTTTATCCAAATCGAGTATTCAGTCAGCACTGCAATCGCTGTGCAACTATTGGGACTTTTCAGAAAAACGTAACCACACTTCTGCTTAACTGGAAGAAAATCAATAGCCAGCATAGTGGCATGGAAAATGGCTGCACAGCAGAGGTAGAGGACAAGTCGGTGGACAAACCTTTTGTAAGCTTTCAAGATGACAATGAAAAGAATAGCCACAATATTCATTATCGTAGCAAGGATAGAAAGTCCAGCCCTAAGCCATAATACAAGAGTGAAACCATACTTATTGAACTCAAAACAACTCTTACTGCCATTGAAAGAACAGTTTACATCCATAGAGACTTCCATTGCTTACTGTTTCCACCTATAAGTAGGAATTAAAATAAGTAGTTTGACAGTCATTATATCTACAAGCCATATTGCATAGCTCAAATCAGTAACTATAAGGCCCCAATATCCAGGAACTTAGGAATATGCCAGGGTATTCTAACCATCATGCAAGCTAGCAGATACTAATCTGTGATATACAGTATACTAATAGTATCAATTACAAGTATCCTAGATGTCACGGGCAGCCCAATATTATTAACTAATGTACATACAGATACTGACTCATACACACTCTCACTTACTCATACTCACTCGTACACATCCATTTACACGCACACTTACCACATGCACTTCCATAAACTTCTAAGTGACAATTGATACATACGTGTATAGATCTAGTAGGGCAGTAACCAAAGCCTTCAAATATTCAAATACAATGAATCAAAGCTTGCCTTCAAATACATCCAGTAATTGTCTAGCTTGAATCATAAATTTTCAGTCGCATCTAAGAAATAGCTTATTGCACTTATTTTCTGAATGGCACTTTTAAATTTAGTCACACATATTCCCAAGAGATACATTTGTTTTGAAATCACACTGGCCTTAGTTCCAACAGTATTTAATGACTAAATACTGCTGGGACTAGGACTGTAAAAACACAAGAGTTATGTGTGTATATTCCCATAAAGTACTCTATCAACAGTCACTATTTGCATCCCTAAAATACCATGCTGGCTACATCTGTGTAGTACAGAGTCCTGATTAGTAGTCCTGATTAGTAGAGTCCTGATTAGACCATGAACTAGCTACACTAGTACAAAATGATAATGAAGCAACACCAGCAACTGATCCATTGTTAAAATAAATCTTTCCATATAATTAATTAATATTGTGGTAATATTGAGCTATAGTACCATACTTTATAATTATGCTTACATAATATAATAATGAGGGCATATGTATTTTTGAAAACAGCACGCCCTAGACAATTAAGTAGTAGAAACATGGCTAGCTTAAAGATATCTTGTACTCCATGTTAAATAATCATTACTACACAGTTTTAATGATCAGTACACCATAGTATTGAATTCAGATAGCTGATAGGAGGTAACAAAGTACATGCCAAAGTTTACAGCTACTGAAAAGTAACATTAATACAATACACGCTATTCATAAGTTAGTCTCAAATTCAAGCATGGCAACTAATATTTCATACAATAGATTAACTAGCGAGGGTTCTTTTGGCAAGTTTAAGAAACTTGACTCAGTGGCTAATTCAGCTTGTCGGCCACGAATAATCAACTTCATGCTTTCTTCTTCATCTTCATTGGATACAGAGAAATAAGTGTCGGCATTTGAGTATCGCCAATTGTTAATTGCCCTCCTGAATTCATGATAGTTAAGTCTCTTTCGAATCTTAGGATGCAGGAAGAAGGCAAGTGGTATGATGAGGGGAAAAAAGGGGTCAGTTAGTGCGTGTAGTATCCACAGGCCAAGAATTGCTTTCCTTGTAAGTATATAGTATACCCGATTGATAAAAGCCAAACCATACACAGCACTGAATATGATAGGGTAAAAAAGCAATGGACGCATTTCTTTTAGTGAACGACTGAACTGATCTTTTACATGTAGCTCACTAGCAGCTTTCTTCTTTATGGATAACACAATAATCACCGTAATGATTATCAAAAAGAAAACAAGAACAAAAAGCATGGCTGGTACATACCAGAGCATGAATTGCTCAATAACACCAGCTTTGATTTCATGGCATTCTTCATCTGTGGATCTGATCCAACACCAGGCACCTGCCAAGCCATATGTCTTGACTTTGTGAATATGAAACAGGGGTATACTACAAATTGGTATGGGCACTATCACTGCTGTTAATACAATGCAGGCCTCATATCTTCGTGAGTTTTTATAGTCTTTGTTGAAAACGGCAAGGATGAATATGTGTAAACCAATCCAGATCGTAAGAATAAGTGTTGTCCAATTTGAATATTGGTTCAGAGTCGCAGTCACAATGCAGCTGGTGGGATTTATCACAACTACATGACCACACACCTGCATGACTGGCTCATGTTGAATGGCGGTCATAATGGCATGGAAAAGGGCTGCCAAACACAGGTAGAGGACAAGTCGACAGATGAACTGTTTGTAATCTTTCAAGAGGATAATCAAAGCAATGGCCAAAATGCACATCACTGCAGCAGGGATGGACAGCCCAGTCTGGAGCCACGATACAAGAATGAACCCATGTTCACCGATTTCAAAACAATTCTTTTCACTGAAGTTGATGTGAGAGCAGTTAGTATCAGCAGATACTACCATTGTCTGCTCTTTTTCACCTAGGCAGCAGTATGCAGTTGGTGATTGGGAATCAATTAGATTCTACTATACTCTTCTATAGCTATGGCTATAGTCACAAACAAATTATTCCTATCCTAGCCATCTTGCAGGCTTGGCATTCAGCTAAATGAAAGTTTAGGAGGAACCTAGATAAGAGCAAATACATGCTAAATCCATATATGAGTAGCAAGCACACACCTACTGCTTCCTTTACAATGCAGGTGGACCCATATACAATATAAGACATACAGTAGTGGATATTATATGAAATAAATCTACAATCAGTAGGCTAACACAATCAACCTACAGTGGCAGTGAGATATAACCATTTCCCCCGGACTTAGGCATTGCAATTGTGCTGCAACTTGATACATATCACTAAGTAGACCCTGCAAACACAGTATATCATAGCTTACCTTGTATAACAAGATACTGATCAACTTCCGTTGTTGTTTTTTTACCAGTCACAGTCTAGCTTGATAGAGCAAACTTAGATTCTACTGTCTGTGGATGGTGAAGATGAATGTGTACATACAATGTATGTTGTATTCCTACTGTGTATACAGATGCGAATACTACACAGCTTTGACAAGGAACAATCGTTAGTGATATGGTTCAGGTAGGTGATTACGCCAGAGATACTGAGCCATATGTCATGCCATTGTGAGTGTAATAATAATACACTCACATATTGCTGCCATAGCATTTATGCCATTGACCATGGACCCAGGAGCTTGTAAGACTTCCAGTCAGAGGACAAGAAAAAGAGCAACAAGAGATTGTACCATCCTGAGTATACCATATAATTTGTTCTATCACTGTGCTAATAAATAAACTAGTGTTGACTCTGCTGTCTGTAGATGTTGAAAATGAATGTGCATGTACAATGTATAATATTATATTCTTACTGTGTAGCTATATAGACAAGCTATATATTGTCGCATCATCTGATGCAGCAGAATTGATATAGACAGCAAACACACAGTTTCTCCTAGCTCACAACACAGTTGAAAATGTGAGAATTTTGTGCCAAGGATTAAAGGCTGGCATGTGAAAATATATAAGTATTAGTTATAACACGCCCAGGAGGGATGTTGTTGATTTATAAGCACGAGCCCGAGGGCGAATCCCGAGGGCAAGTGCTTATAATATCAACAACATCCTGACTGGGCGTGTTATAAGTGATTTATTTGATTCTGCTAGGTGGTTGCCGTGTAGTACTGCCTACAGCGACCAGTACTTATGCCATGTTGCATAAGTGTCTGCCTTGTTGTGGCTGCTGTTTATCTTGTTTGCTAATTGAATGTACTCTGTCCAGCCCTGTGCATGTGTGCTCACTGAAGCGCTGCAGATATTGCACTGTGGTTAGTGCAATATCTAGATACTGCACTGCAGTTAGGGAAATATCCAGTTATTGCTGTGTCAGCACAGACTGGTGGCTTGTAGCTTGTTTATTCAGCACAATAAACTTAGCAACCACCTAGCAACGTCAAATAAATAATATTACAGTCAGTAAAACTATTACGACCCAGTGGCAGTATATAATGTGTAACTCTGGCTTCTCTACAAAGTTTAATATAGGCATGCAGTTTTTGAATCCGTAGCATGAATTTTAGCTGGATCCTATGAACTTGCTACTAACCAGCCCAAATTATTTACAAATTGAGTGACCCTCCAATGCAAACATAGGACAGAGAAAGCACTATGGGAATGAAAGAGCTTCAGAAATCTCCTATTATAACACACATTTAGTTATCACTGCAGTGGCAGTGAAAGGGTATAGATAAACCTGCTGGACTCTCCATAGCACATAGGTGTTAATTGCTAAACCAATTCAAACTGTTTATAAATTGAGAAACTCTCAATTAAGGCCCAGTGGTAATGAAAAATATCTTTTATCACATATTAGAAGTAGGTACATGCATTCTCCTTTACCAGAGGTCCTACAGGTACAAGTCAATTTATGAGTGAGTATATATGCATATGATCAAAGTAATACCAATGAGTAGAGACTGGTAGCTATATAATAGTTGCTCACAGTTTAACCATGCACTGCAAAGCTTTTAGCTGTTCCCCTATCCCCATCGTGGCAATGTGTGTACAAAGAATACCAAAAGTGATGTCAAAGTATTAGTCAGTTATAAATCACCCTGTACAACAATTAAATTTGTAGTTAGGACACACACTCGTGTAGTGCATTGAGATGTTGAAAGGAAGGAGCAGTTTAAAATGATTACTGAACCTGGAATATTTATAATGCACACTGTATTTGCATAATAACATTAAGCTTATAGCGATAAACACTCGGCATTGCATAGTATATTACACGTATACATGAGCTGGTCTCAAATTATCCAAATTGCATAAACTTAGTGTATAACTAGGAAGGAGTCATTTTGGGATGTTTAAGAAACTTGATACCACAGCTGAATCAGCTTATCGGCCACGAATAATTAGCTTTATGCTTTCTTCTTCATCTTCATTGGATACAGAGAAATAAGTTTCAGCATTTGAGTATCGCCAATTGTTAATTGCCTTCTTGAATTTGTGATAGTTAAGTCTCTTTCGAATATTAGGATGAAGAAAGAAGGCAAGTGGTATGATGAGGGAAAAAAAGGGGTTAGTTAGTGCATCTAGTATCCACAGGCCAAGAATTGCTTTCCTTGTAAGTATATAGTATACCCGATTGATAATAGCCAAACCATACACAGCACTGAATATGATAGGGTAAAAAAGCAATGGACGCATTTCTTTCAGTGAACGACTGAACTGATCTTTTACACGTAGCTCACTAGCAGCTTTCTTCTTTATGGATAACACAATAATCACCGTAATGATTATCAAAAAGAAAACAAGAACAAAAAGCATGGCTGGTACATACCAGAGCATGAATTGCTCAATAACACCAGCTTTGATTTCATGGCATTCTTCATCTGTGGATCTGATCCAACACCAGGCACCTGCCAAGCCATACGTCTCGACTTTGTGAATATGAAACAGGGGTATACTACAAACTGGTATGGGTACTATCACTGCTGTTAATACAATGCAGGCCTCATATCTTCGTGAGTTTTTATAGTCTTTGTTGAAGATAGCAAGGATGAATATGTGTAAACCAATCCAGATCGTAAGAATAAGTGTTGTCCAATTTGAATATTGGTTCAGAGTAGCAGTCACAATGCAGCTGGTGGGATTTATCACAACTACATGACCACACACCTGCATGACTGGCTCATTGACAAGTTGAATGGCGGTCATAATGGCATGGAAAAGGGCTGCCAAACACAGGTAGAGGACAAGTCAATGGACGAACTGTTTGTAAGCGTTCAAGAGGATAATCAAAGCAATGGCCAAAATGCACATCACTGCAGCAAGGATGGACAGCCCAGTCTGGAGCCACGATACAAGAATGAACCCATGTTCACCGAATTCAAAACAATTCTTTTCACTGAAGTTGATGTGAGAGCAGTTAATATCAGCAGATACTACCATTGTCTGCTCTTTTTCACCTAGGCAGCAGTATGCAGTTGGTGATTGGGTATCAATTAGATTCTACTATACTCTTCTATAGCTATGGCTATAGTCATATATAATATCTGAAAGTCACAAACAAATTATTCCTATCCTAGCTCTCTTGCAGGCTTGGCATTCAGCTAAATGAAAGTTTAGGAGGAACCTAGATAAGAGCAAATACATGCTAAATCACTGTAGAAACATACATGAGTAGCAAGCACAGGACCAATATACAATAAAAGACATACAGTAGTGGATATTATATGAAATGAAACTACAATCAATAGGCTAACACAATATCATCCTACAGTGGCAGTGAGATATAACCATTTCCCCCCGGACTTAGGCATTGTAATTGTGCTGCAACTTGATACATATCACTAAGTAGACCCTGCAAACACAGGATATCATAGCTTACCTTGTATAACAAGATACAGATCAACTTCCGCTGTTTTTTTTACCAGTCACAGTCTAGCTTGATAGAGCAAACTTAGATTCTACTGTCTGTGGATGGTGAAGATGAATGTGTACATACAATGTATGTTGTATTCCTATTGTGTATACAGTTGAGAATACTACACAGCTTTGACAAGGAACAATCGTCAGTGATATGGTTCAGGTAGGTGATTACGCCAGAGATACTGAGCCATATGTCATGCCATTGTGAGTGTAATAATAATACACTCACATATTGCTGCCATAGCATTTACGCCATTGACCGTGGACCCAGGAGCTTGTAAGACCTCCAGTCAGACGACAAGACAAAGAGCAATAAGAGATTGTACCATCCTGAGTATACCATATAATTTGTTCTATCACTGTGCTAACAAATAAACTAGTGTTGACTCTGCTGTCTGTAGATGTTGAAAATGAATGTGCATGTACAATATAATAATATTACACATTGGATAACCACTCCGTGAAGACAAGGCTGCACACCTGCAGATTTGGCTATACTGGAGGTAAGTAGTTGATTTTACTGTAGAGTAGGTTTCATATGGTTGTTTAGCCGGTTAGTTTAGTCACGCTGTTGATACCAGTATCCGCTGCTATTTCCAAGGCTTTCCCTATAGGAAGTGGAAAGGGAGACAATGCTCTCAATGACTCTGACCTACTTCAGACGGTTGATAGAAATCTTATGCTATGGCAACACAGTTATTACTAAGCCAATACAAAATATTGTGAGCAAGCGACTAGCTACGCAGATTAGCGAATGAGCATTTCAAATTGCACGTAAGAAATAATACGACAGCGATTAGGAAGGCAACTCTTTATTAATGTCGTAACCATTACTTATAATACACACAATCATGGCATGTACTACAGCTCAATCAGTAGTGTTACAATGTTCATGTGATTGTCACGTGAAAGCTGGCCCTTCTATATTAACAATACTTTTCGCGAGACAGCCATGTAACCATGCAATCCTGTAGAAAGAACGAAAAAACGATTGGCCTTCAGGAAGGTCAGACCTCGGTCTCAAACAACCGAAGCTATACCATGGTCTAGCCAGTGGCCTTAATACCAAGCTGGCGCGAGCTAGCCAATCGCGAAAATAAAACTAACCGCATCACTTACTACTCTCGTGATCCCAGACGCTTGGGTACTGTGCGCGCGGCGCCTCTGCAGCTTCATTTACTGTAGTCTCGTGCCCAGGCTGAGTCTGGCCGGCCGGCCGGCCGGGCACGAGATCGAGACTACTAGGTACCGGTACCCGGTATAGGGCTCGCCCCAATGACATCATCTGTTTTAGGAATGGACTCTACCAGCTGCCAGCCTCTCATGTACGGTCACGGTAAGAAACCATTAGTGTTTGTGCTGCTAGAAGGATGGGGAAGAGTAGCTATCTCTGACTTTAATACAACTTTCCATGTCTTAAAATTAATAGTTGTCTAGCTACAAAAGTCTATGTACACTTCACAACTTAAAAACCAGTTGGTATAGCTACTTACCTACTATAGTCATGAGATTGAATAGACCAGGCCCTAGTTATTCCCAAATTCTTCTCCACAGCTGCATGGGAGATAATATTTGGCCAGATGTCGCTATAGTAAGAACCATTATAGTACACATACTCCTGCAATATAACTGGTGATTAGCTAATATAAGGCTTGGCTCTCCTCTCCAGGTTTTAACACAAGCTGAGACGATCAGTTTAACAGCCTGGTAATTGAAAAGCAGAGGAAATCAATATTATGGATGCCTCTGTTGGACCTAACTGCTCTCAACTCGAGTTTGTGAACATGTCGTGCTTCAGATTCAGCAAACATCAGTTTGAATCAATACGATGGGCAAAGATTGGGGTGTCAACCCTGGCAGGGGTGATCTGCTGCCTCGCTATTCTGCTCATAATCTTCCTGAAAGGCTACAAACAGTTTGTACACCGTCTTGCCCTTTATCTGTGCATTGCAGCCTTTTTTAATTCTATTGGATTCTTGCTTCAAATTCTACCAGTGAAAGACAAATGTGACTACATACTTGTAACCAATGAAGCTGTTTGTGAAGTAGCAGGTTTCTCAGCCACATACACAGATTCGGTAATACTCCTTCTAACGTGCTGGATCACCTCACATCTATTCATCCTAGCTGTCTTCAAGCGCAACTATTACCAGTCTCGTAAATATGAGATAGGAGCAGTAGTAGCTTGTTATTCCATTCCTATCCTTATTGGTATCATTCCTTTCATCCACTTTACTGAGGGCAGTACAATGTATGGGTTAGCAGGAGCTTGGTGCTGGATAAAACTTACTGATATGCACTGTAACGAGTATGAAGAAGGTCTTGTTGAACAGTTCGCACTTTGGTATGGACCGTTCATACTGTTTCTTTTGCTTAACTTCCTTGCCATGGTAGTGGTGATGATTGTACTATGCAAGGGTAAACGAGGGGCTCCCAGTCAATTACAAAACCAGTACAAAAGTGCCATAAAGGAGGCTCTACCACTTCTTTTCTATCCAATTGTCTTCAATCTGATCTACAGCCTGGCTTTTGTTAATCGGGTATACTATGCGGTCACAAGAAACACTGTCTTTCCTCTGTGGACTGCGCATGCTGTAGCTGACCCATGTGTACCACTGCTTGTACCCCTGGCCTTCCTCCTGCATCCCTACACTTTAAGGAAGCTTAATTGCCTTCGCCTCAGAAAGGCAGCCAACCAATGGAAGCATCACTCACAGCGAAGCTCAACACATTTTGTTGTTTCCAAAGAAGATGCTAGTGAAGAACAGCAACTAATTATTGGTGGCTCTGAGAAAATCACATCAGGATATGAAAGCTTTCTACACGTTCAATAAATCAATATGCACAGAATTGTAAACTTTTCTAACTATGAATTTTCTTTATCACAGCTAGACTCCACACTAACCAATCACTGCGCAATCAAAGAAAACTCTTTACACAGTTGCATCAAAAATGAAATATCATACCAAGTCTCTGATTATTTTTTTACCACTCCCAATGTACAGGTATCAAACAATATCTTGCCTATAAGAGGTGATGCAATAGCTAGATGTTAGACAAAGGTAATCTTGCATCAGATCGAGCTTTTTTTTTTCCTTTATACTTGAACATTCATGCATAATTATATAATTATCACTTTAATTCCTACCCCTTTGATATACATGTACATGCTCAGACACTGTAAAGTTCACACATTTTTCTTAATAACAAGTAATCGATCTTTGGTTATAACAGAATCACTGTCTTCGGATACAAATAAGTGAACATTTTTTTGCTGAGAATGATGCATCCATTTTGGGGATCCAAGCATACTTAGCCATCATAATGCTGTACATGATGCATTGTTACTCACAACGGTGGACACGTAATGAAAATTCTAAATTAGTAAACAGCAGAGGAAAGGTAAACCCATTTAATTACAGCTATTCCTTCTCTTATCTGGAGGGTTACTTGAGCATTGGGAAACTTATCCAATCACAAGCAGCTGTAGAAGGGGTAGAGAAAGCCTTTAGGAGGCAGGAAGAAAACCTGTGGTATTATGCATCAGGGAATTTAATATACTTGAGTCCATATCCGGAAGAATGCAGCAGTAGGTGAATAGTAGCTCATCAGATACTTTCCAGTACTCTGGGGCCCCTGGGAGTTTACTCAATAAAATACGTGATGGGAAATGAAACGGACTGTGTAGTCCAGGATACGGTCTTTGTTACTGTAGAGACAACAGAGGAAACAGATCATCAAAACTACTATTGTTTTGTAAACCTTGTTAATGCACAAACTATTCTCAAGGGATTTTATTTTTTTTAAGTGTTCCAGAGTTGGCAATACCTATTATAACACACATGCTCACTCCGGTGCTGGCAGCTAGTGGAAGGGTATAGATAACCTGCTGGGCTCTCCGTAGTAAACTGTATATAAATTGAGAAACTCTCAATAAAGGCACAGCTGGAATGAAAAAACATTAGAAGTAGGTAGCTATATAGCCTCCCACACATGCATTCTCCTTTACCAACTCTAAAGTGGTTATACTGTGTAGGTCTGAAAGTTGGGAGCTACTTATAACAGGTGGGTTGCTGGGTTGGTAGCAAATCATCATAAACCTGACAGCACATGTACATACAGTGAAGCTGCATGCTTTCTCATGATTCACAAAGAGTAGTCAGTGACCTCATGGAACTTGCTGCGCAATACAGGATATTGTAGGCTGAGCCTGTGCGAGTGCTTGGGTGTCTATTGAACATGCAGTATATACCAAATAGGTTTGGTTCACTGTGTCTGTTAATACTCACAGTGTAATAAAATTGTAGGTCTTGCTGGTATGCAATGGGAGGTTAATAATACCATGTTCGTCATCTCAAAATTTTATGGCATGAAAGCATCCAAGCTCTATTTTCCCTATTACAGCATATTGTGATTAACAACTGCCAAACATTTCCCACGGCTCATTCACATACTTACCTAGCTGAAGGCCAATTTTCATATTCACTTTGACACCATGCTTCTACGCATGTACACAATTTTCGGCAATTATAATTAAAGCAATTGAGCTTCTTCAAAGTATAGGGATGGAGAAGAAAGCCCAGGGGTATGAAGAGCACTAAACATGGAGTAGTCATAGTTTGGATCACCCACAAGCCTAAAGAATTGTCCTTAGTTATGTTGTAGTATATTCAAAGAATAAACCCAAGACAGTTTATAATATTAAGCAAGATCGGATAGACCAACAGTGGTAATGTTTCTTTGAAAGCTTTCTTATATTTATTCTGCAGCTGGATTTCATAGCTGCCCCTGGTACCTTTGCAAACTACAATTATGACGGCAAGCATCACAATGAAATTGAAAAGGGTAAGAACAACCAATGGTCCATCAAATAAAATGATTTGTTCGAGTACTCCTTCACTATAAGAGTTGCAGTTTTCATCTGTTGTTTAATCCAACACCATGGAACCGGCAAACCATACATTACACTGCAAAAACAAAGAGATTGCTTTAACCCAGCTCAGGTTACCTGAGTTTCAACCTTGAATTAAGCTAGGCCAGATGTTACAGGTAGCTACAATTGAGATAGCATTTCTGTGGCTCCTGCGGTTAAGAAACCTTAACGCCACAAGTGCAGCTGCGAGCTTGACCACTACCGGTAATAAACAATTAAGCTAGGTCACATGGTACAGGTAGCAACAATTGAGATAGCATTTCTGTGGCTCCTGCGATTAAGAAAGTCACAAGTGCAGCTGCACTTCTCAATTGTAGCTACCTGTGACTTAGCTTAATTGTTTACTACAATACCTATAGTGGTCAAGCAATATAATTGACCTCCTTGCATACACACTCTTTGATGTGCAACTCAGGTAACCTGAGCTGGGTTAAAGCAATCCTTTTCTTTTTGCAGTGTATGCCATTGCCATTGAAGTTGATGAGCGGAATGATACTGAATGGTAGAGGGGCTGCAATTGCTGTAACCACACATGCTACTTCATTCCTACGGGACTTGAAGTAATGCCGTTTGAACACAGCCAGCATGAAGAGGTGGAATGTAACCCACAAAATAACTTAAAGGAGTAAAAACACTAGGCCAAAGTAGACTACAAGAAAACCCATTGCTATGCAAAGTTTATTGTATTTCTCTTTCACAGATAAGTAACCACATTCAGTAGGTATGACTCGAACCACCAGTATGATCGACACAACAAGAGATATGACGGACAGGTATAGAGCTAGGCGTTGTACAAACACTTTGTAGTCTTTGTGAAGGATTATGATCAGTACAGCAAGACAGCTCACCACTACAGCTAGGATTGCAACACCCATCATGGGCCAGAATACTACATCATAATGATGTTTGCTGAATTTGTAGCAGGTCTTGTTTACAAAGTCAGGCTCATAGCAATTACTTCCATTTGATAAATTCATTATCTCCACTTCACTACAGCTTTAACAAATCTGCATCAAAGTAGGCAAACATCTTCATTGTAACTGTACATGTGTAATATTGTATGGTTAGCTACCGAACAAATGTACATTAATACACAGTCATACACTCCCATACACAGATGCACATACTTGCGACATACATGGCACAGACACACACACACACACACACACACACACACGCGCACACACACACACACACACACACACACACACACACACACATACACACACAACATTGTACAGTAAATCAGAGTTTGCCTTGTATAGCGAAATACAGGTCACTGTCCACTTTTTGCCATTAGCAGTCTGGCTTAACAGCCAATTAACAAAATTTTATGCCTCTATACATACATATAGACATGAACACTTGGTACATATTACTATGTAGAACCTAGCCTCGTTCCCAGTCCACAAAAGAGGGGGGGGGGGGGTGTGGCCTGGGTACGAGGCTATGTAGAACCAAGGCATCAGAATGTACCTTGCACAACAAGCTACAGATCAACTTACGCTTTTCACCAGTAATAGAATCTAGTCTAACTTGAAATTGCTCTGCTGTTTGTTGATGTTGAAGATAATATAATGTGTATTGTATTCCTACTGTGTATACATGCAGATGAGAATACTACACAGCTTTGACAAGGAACAATCGTCAGTGACATGGTTCAGGTGGGTAATTATGTGTAGGTGCATGCACTGTATAGTTATTTGTTTGATCCTGTACCAGGGTCCTGCCAATTAAGCCATATGTCATGCCATTGATCAGGAGAGTAATAGAGAAGATGATGGGAACTAGAAGCACAGTTAGTATTTTTCCTAGCTCACAATCATTGAATTCAAAACGTGTCTCGTTCTGTGGCTGTTGTCACTCAAAGAATATTAGGATCTGATCCAATATCTTTTACATTCATCATTTATGCAAATTTTATGTGACTTTTCAATCGCTACTGAATGCTAGTCCCAGCCAGTGACACTAACTACAAATCCTCCCATTTTCGGTGTATGCGCAATATGGGGATCCCTGGTCCCCATATCTGGACTGGAGTTCCCGAAATAGTGTTACAAGGCTAATTATTATTAGGATTTGATTTGCTTACTGACTTCTGACCCTGCTGGGAGCTGACGTTTTACTTACAGCTGCCCTAGAGCTCCACGAGGCGTGGCCAAAATTATGACTATAAATTATTCTATCATCTGTCACCGTATGTACCAATTTTTAGCGAAACTGGAACGATTACTAGCTGTGTTGTTGCAGTGCCCAGCTGCAAATTGAATGCATATGCAGGAAAATTTCCGTATTGATATAGTGTGTCGTTGTCAGTCAGCATGTTGTTGGCTGCCAGAGTCTTCATCTTGAGAGGTGAGAAGGCACTAACTCAGTAAAAGGTATTACTCTAATACTATAACAAAAAAATTTCAACTTTGACAGGCTGTAGCTCCAGAACCAAGCACTGAACTTTGAGTTATCGATCGAAGGCCCGCCCACTTCCGATAATTTACGCATTCAGCGCTAGCGCGCCTGATTGCATCGCGTTTTTCGCTATTTCCGGTGACCATTCATCGCCTGACTCGGCAGCAGCCATGTACAAATTGATATAAACCCTTGGTGGCCTGTGTGTGTGTTTCTTTAAACTTTGATGTGACCTTTCTCTTATCTGAATATTAATTAGCTACTTATTCTATATATACCATATTTAGATAGTCAATATCAATTTCTTGTTGCCTAGAACAGCATTACGAGTGCAATCAGGAGCGTATGAGTCGCCCAAGCACTCCTGGGCCATGGCCGGCGCATGCGCTCCTGATACAATTTACTATAAGGGGAAGGATCACCTATCACAAGCAGTTCTAGCTCACAGTTCTTCAGTGCTTACATGGGCAATTTGAATAAGTCCGTTTTCAGCTTTATTGGGGATAAGTCTTCCCTCCAATATACAGCAAGAAAAGATGGTATCTGTTTGCCCACTGCAATCAATATTTGCTTCAGGGGACTAGCTGCAGTGCTCCAAATTTACACCATATTACAACTTTCCGGCTAATGTATATATCCTTAATCAAAAAAGTAATCATTCTCCATTATCCTCGTCCCCAGTAATTGTAGCGTATAATTTACTTAGAGTTAATTCATTGTTGACAAGTACTCATCTTCCAAAGTGTATGCACAAGCAAACTTACATTCACCAGCTATGTTATTATTATGACAACTATAAACATTACTGTCAGCAGCTGCTAAGTACTAGCTGCACAACTAGTAAACAGCGTCTTAGCTGCATGGTGATACGCACCATTCCACTATTCACGAGCCATGCTCAGACCACCTGGTCTCACTTCCTGCAGAGGGGTGGACAAGAACAGAACAGCTGTAATATAATTTTTGAAATTATAGCCAGGAAGTAGCTATATATATAGCCGTATAAAGTAGCAAAGTAAGATTTACCGTGTATACTCCCACGGCTGCCGAAAGGATTTGTACTCTCTTTTGATATAGACAGACACCTCAGTCTCGTTTCCCTTCAGTTCAGAAATCGATCCTGATGCAAAAGCGACCTTTGCCTCTGCCTCTACACATTTTGACATTACTTTCATCCCTCTCCCTCAGGTTTTTAAACCTATTAGGACCGAGTTTCAGCATCTAACCCATAGAGCACATCAACATGTGATTATCACATGCTTACTAGGAGTCATCTTATTAGTAGAAATGTAAATAACAAACTTTAGTCCATCCCACGGACAGAATAAAGGATAGCATTTTTTTTAGTTTGATGCAATACTTAAAGATGTATTTACATACCTGTGCTTCCTGAGCCAGTGCACAGCATCCACAACACCAATGCACAAGGATATCGTGCAAGACACCGCCCTGTGGAAAGTAATAATGATGTTTAGCTGTTCATCCCATATGAATACTGTCATCAAGGCCAGATGATCTCAGCAAAATCATATAAACGGCTGGGGGGGTTATTTTGTGTAAGTTGAAATTCAAACTATGTCTGTGAGTTATTCAAATAACATTAGTCCCCCAACCTTAACATCATTCTTAATGATTATACCAAGCCCAGCTTTCTCAACCTCATCTAGTAACTGATTAATAAAAATGGAAAATAGGATAGGCGATAGACTACAACCCTGTGCTACCCCCTGGCTTATATCAAATGGTTTGGATTTTTCCCCCTCCAGTAAAACAGCACTCTCTGTAATGTCATACATCTTCTTAATAACTCTCCACATCCTACCCCTAACACCCAATTCCCACAACCTAAACCATAAACCATCGTGCCAAACCGTATCAAAAGCCTTCTGGATGTCTAAGAAAAAAGCATAAGTGTATTTTCCTTCTCTTATTCTGCCTTGTATGATCTCGTTCAAAGTATAGACATTATCAACACAACTTCTTTTCGCTCTAAAACCTGCCTGCCCCTCATGAAGAGCCTTTTCCGATTCTAATCTTATTACCAAGCGATTAAACAAAGATAATGATGCTGTGGATTTCAGTTTCCTTTGAATACTATTTCAGCTGCTATCAAACTGCTGCAGCACGTTTATCCAATTAGCTTTTGTTAATGCATGACCTCCAATTTTTGACAGATAATTGTATTCATCATGCAGCTGCCAGTTCACAATTCACTGGCAGAGTACAGTGTATCTGTGTTATTTTGTACATGATAAAAATAAATCTGGGCTGGGTATTGCTAGCATGCTCTAATTTAAACCACGCAAACTCTAGACTACCGCCCGGTGCATGGGCCTGCCTAACCCAGCCGGGTTAATATCATGCAGTTTGGCAGCCAGCGCTGCCATGCAGGCCTTGTGCAGTAGGCCTACTAAGCAAAAGTTAGGAACCACCCCAGGCTTCCTCCAAGTAGGCAAACAATAGCAAAAGTCCTGCATTCTCGTATTTGCAGTAAAAAAATACACTTTTAGGTGCTGTGGATGATTAAAAATCCAGAAAGTAAGCCTAAAACCAGGCTAGTTATGTCTACTGGAGTATTATTAGATGCACTTAAAAAACTATCAATCAAAAAAACAATATATAATATCTTATAAAAGCAAACAATAAATCACAAGGAGGCATATAAACTCAGTGGCATTACTTAGTTAATTAAGTTATAATGACTTCCCAGTCGCCAAAAGCAAATGTATAAGTATGCATGGTGCATATGTAGAGTCATTATGGGATGTCTAAAAAATTTGATACCCCAACTGATTCAAATTTTCGGCCACGAATGACCAACCGTTCACGTTCATTGTCATCCTCATAGGACACAGAGAAATATGTGTCTTCATTTGGGAATCGCCAACCATTAATTACCTTCCTAAACTCTTGACAATTAAGTTTTTTTCGGATGTTGGGATGAACAAAAAAGGCAAGAGGTATGATCAAGGGGAACATTGGGTCAACTACTGCATGTGAAATCCAAAGGCCAAGAATTGCTTTCTGCGTAGCTGCATAATATATCCGATTGGCAAACCCCAGGCTGTAGATGGCACTAAATATGATGGGGTAAAAAAGCAGTGGACGCATCTCTTTTAACGAACGACTGAACTGATCTTGTTGCTCAGTGGCAGCCTCCTTCTTCTTTATGAATAATACAATAATGACAACGACTGTTATCACAAAGAAGAAAAGAACAAAAAGCATAACTGGCGCATACCAGAGCGCAAATTGTTCAATAACACCAGCTTGAATCACACGACATGTTTCATCTGTCGCCTTGATCCAGCACCAAGCACCCGCCAAGCCATACATCTTCATTTTGTCAATGTGGAATAAGGGGACAATACAAAATACTATGGGCACTATTACTGCTGTTAAAATAATGCAGAGCTCATATTTTCGAGACTTTTGATAGTCTTTAGAAAATACAGCCAATGTGAAGAAGTGTATGCCAATCCAGATCGTAAGAATAAGTGTTGCCCAAACTGAATACTCAATGAGAGCTGCAGCCGCTGTACAGCCTTTGGGATGTTTCACAACAACATGATCACATACATGCGTAACCGGCGCAAGTTGAATGGCAGTCATGATGGCACTGAAAAGAGCTGCCAAGCACAGGTAGAGGACAAGTCGATGGACAAACATTTTGTAGGCTTTCAAGAGGAAAATGAAAATTATTGCCACGATGCACATCACTGCAGCTAGGATGGAGAGTCCAGTCCTGAGCCACGATACGGTATAAAAACCACTCTCGCTAAATTTAAAGCATGTCTTGTTGGTGAAATCAATCTGTGAGCAGTTTACATCAGTGGAAACTTCCATCGTTTATTCTTTACATTTGTTTACCTACGTAGAATTTAAGATAGCAGATATTACTGGTTGGCCACTGCTGAAGTGTGATGAAGTTATATATCACCTAAAAGAAAAGAATAAACTAAATGAAATAATCCAAGGTGGGTAAGGTACATGTATTATCAGCTTCTACTGCAATAGTTCATTTTGAAAATTAGCTGCCATAAATTACTACACGACCACATGCTTGATGTATACACGTTAAATGGCCAATAGTGTTGAGAAGTGTAGTAAGAGCATGCAGGCTATTTGGGGAAACTTTTAGTTGATACTCAGATAGAGCTCATGTAGCTATAGTATACACAGCACATTGAAAACATAATCATTAATTAACATCATGCAGATTCTGCTTGGTCTCTTCAGCTGATTGTTTCATGCTACTTGTTGGGGGGAAAAGCTGTTGCCAATAGATAAGAATGTAACTAGTCTGATACACTTGATTTATACCTGCATTCCCATTAGCTATGAATAAACAAATTAGTACATATGCACACAGATACATACATACACATCACTCACAGTATGACACATGCATGCACACTATGGACAAGATTTTGTAGTGATCAATGTAGTAACTTATTATATTACAGATGTTAGTAAAGTAGCAATTATATTTCTCTGAAAGTACTTACCTTGCAGTCTCCTTGTACGGGTGTATGCTCTTCACCAACTGAGGTACTACCTCTCTCACAACCCTGTGGCTTTAAGATTAACTATCAATGTATCGTCAGGAGGTTTCTTGTTACAGTTTCAGTTTAGAGTATCCCTCAATCTATTTTGTAGTAGTAAACAAAACAAAAGATACCACGGGTTTTTGGTTCCCTTATAGACACACTCCAGCTGCCATCAGATTAACTGCATGAGACACACACAAAGAGAAATTTCCTTTTTGGGTGACTGCATCAATTTATATACCTATGCTAAAAGTGAATCATAAAAGCCTTCCATCATACAGATTCAGAAGCTATAACTATCAATGTACTACATAAAAGTATTCAGGCACTGTACCATACCAGGCCGAGTATACAGGAGGGACTACCCCATCATATCAAACCACTGTAGCGCTGTCAAAACAGGATGTATATCTGCTATGCAGCTAGATTTGTTCCTATCTATGTGCCTACCCTCCAAGCTCTCCACTGTGGATTATGAAGCACATGAAGCTCTGGAGCAGACTTTTACATTCTCATACTTGCAGTAAAAAAAATGCACATTAGGTTCTGGAAATAATGGAGAATTGAGACGAGACTCGAAAGAAGTTAAAGGCTAAAGCAGCAGACGAAGCATTGAAGAATAGAGAAGACACTGGACTCTGACTGGGGGTCTTACGAACTCTGCCTGCATCTGTTATTGCATTGTTAATGTCATAAGTGCTATGGTAGCATCATCAGTTTTACAGTAACACACATTTACAAAAATAGCTTATAATCTTAAGGAGGCCTACAAATGCAGTGTCAAAACTTTAAGAACAAAATTATGCATAATTATACCTACATGGTTCATGCATGGAGTCAGTTTGGTAACCCTAAGAAGCTTGATACTCCGGCCGAATTAATTTGTCGGCCACGAATAATCAACCTTTCACGTTCTTCTTCACCTTCGTTGGAGACAGAGAAGTATGTATCTTCGTTTGGAAGTCGCCAACTGTTAATTGCCTTCCTCAACTCTTGACAATTGAGTCTTTTCCGGATCTTGAGATGCACAAAAAAGGCAAGAGGTATGATCATGAAGAACATCGGGTCAACTATTGCATTTAAAATCCAATGGCCAAGAACTGCCTTCTGTGTAGCTGCATAGTATATCCGATTGGCAAACACAAGGCTGTAAACGACACTATATATGGTAGGATAAAAAAGCAGTGGACGCATCTCTTTTAACGAACGACTGAACTGATTTTGTTGCTCAGCAGCAGCCTTCTTCTTTTTCATGCATAATGCAATATTGACAACAACCATTATAAAAAAGAAGAGAAGAGCAAAGAGCATGGCCGGTGCATACCAGAGTACAAATTGTTCAATAACACCAGCTTTAATTTCATGACATTCTTCATCTGTGGATCTGATCCAACACCAGGCACCTGCCAAGCCATACATCTTGATTTTGTGAATATGGACAAATGGGATGACACAAAATACTATGGGCAATAATACTGCTGTTAAAATAATGCAGAGCTCATATTTTCGAGACTTTTGGTAGTCTTTAGAAAATACAGCCATAATGAAGAAGTGAATACCAATCCAGATTATAAGAATAACTGTCGCCCAATCTGAATATAGAATGAGAGCTGCAGCTGCTGTACAAAACTTGACACTTTTTACACTAACATGTTCACACATCTGCTTAACTGGTGCAAGTTGAATGGCAATCGTAATGGTAGTGAAAAGGGCTGCCAAGCACAGGTAGAGGACAAGTCGATGGATGAACTTTTTGTAGGCTTTCAAGAGGAAAATGATAATTATTGCCACAATACACATCACTGCAGCAAGGAAGGCCAATCCAGTCCTGAGCCACAATGCGATATAAAAACCCCTCTCACTAAATTCAAAGCATGTCTTGTTGGCGAAATTAATCTGTGAACAGTTCAAATCTGTGAAATTTTCCATTGTGTTTGCTTTACAGTCTCAGTTTACCTATGTAAAAGTTAAATTTTTTATTACAAGTGGCTAAAAACAATTCACTGTGGTTTCCTCCAGTCATGCATCTGAAAGTATTACTAATAGTGTTGTTAGTACACCAGCATGATAGCTATCTAGACACAAGGTGTCTCTATTTTGCTGGACTGGATTCAGCACTGGAGGTTGCATGGGATTGGAATACTGTAACTGTACTACATTATGCAACTGAAATAAACTGTGTGTACATGTTGTGAAACAGCAAGCCACAGAACAATATAATAACATGCATTGTATAAACTGATTGTGTAAATTCAATAAAGCCTGTTTATGTCAGTTGCACTTCAGTGTTAAAACAACTTCATGCTGTTCTGCATAATAATGGCTGACTAGCTATAACAATTAATGGTGTTTGGGCTATGGTTAGGTAGGAACAACAGTGGTAACTATTGACAAAATACATTAATTTGGGAATAGTCACATGCAATTAGTGTTTACTAACATGCGCCAGTCTGAGTCCCAGTGGAATATCAGTCAAAGACTATTATAATATCAAAACAACAGTAACTTTTGGGGGTATTAGTAGGACAATAGTGCCATTTGGGAATAAATTTATACATGTGTCCCATGATAAATTTCTTTTTCTATACATGCATATGCAACTGATGTAACCAGGATATTTTATTAACACTGTAGGAATTGATAGATTGCTGCAGCATTAGTACACATTTATTGCTTGCAGTATAACCACGGTGGGGGAGTATCTATTATCAGCTCCTGTTGTAATAGTCCACTTTGAAAACTAATTTACATTTTGAATAGGTTGGGACTACAAGACCATGTGCATCACGTCTTGCTATATTCGCAATCAGTCTTCTAATTACGAACTTTATTCCTTCAGTGCAGTATTTACATTCGCCTACTTCAACCCCATTCCTATAAAAATGTGATCCACAGGACATGACCCCAACTGATGAGTAGCTAGCAACATAGCCTGTCCTATAATTTCCATTCCACAAAACGCATACAACCACACAATTTTTTATATCACATGCACCTCTACTCCTGCACTATCAAATTCATAGTGGTGTAACTTGACTACTACTCCTGCTGAAGCCTCATGCTTGGTCTTTGTGAGTAGGCTGGAGGGCCATTTTAGTTATCATAATTGGCTAGCATTTTCACACAATAGCTACCACCGCACTTAGCAATTTTTGCCCCTTTGTAATTTGTAATTGTTTACAGCTATGGGCATTTCAATAAAACACAGGAGTATAACTAATGATTCTTCATAGATAACAGCAAAGCAGTGGACTTAAGAAATTCAGAGTTTACCTATACTTCTGATGTATGGAGCTTCCTTCAATAAAGGGTATATTGGTTGATTATTTGTCTATCACATTTTACTTGAATGCATGCAGAGTTAGCTGCTTTATCACTATTACCTGAAATTAGGTTTTGCAACACAGCACTCAAAAAAAGTTAAATCTTCTTTCATCACACTCTGAAGCTACTGCAGCTTTGCTGACTACTGAAAACATGTCATTGAACCTACAGAGGGCTGTTTGTATCAAAATCTAAAACATTTCTAAATATAGAGTTGGATATATAAATGTACATTTAGATTTAATAAATCTGCCCCCATTTTTACAAATCAACACTTGAATCTGTATAATTATCTGCACTGACATAATTATATGTATCTATAACCACATTTTTATATCTGAACTCATATTTATATATCTATGCATGAGCCAGTCTCAAAATCAAACATGGCAACCTATATTTCATAAATCTTGAAAGATCTCATTAGTGTCTAGTTTCTTGGAGTCATTTTGGGATGTTTAAGAAACTTGATAGCCCAGCTGATTCAGCTTGTCGGCCACGAACAATCAACCTTTCACGTTCTTCTTCATCTTCATTGGATACGGAGAAATAAGTTTCAGCACTTGAGTATCGCCAATTGTTAACGGCCTTCTTGAACTCATGGTAATTAAGCCTCTTTCGAATTTTAGGATGTAGAAAGAAGGCAAGTGGTATGAAGAGAGGGAAAAATGGGCTGGCTAGTGAGTGAATTATCCAAAGGCCAATAATTGCTTTCTTTGTAGCTGCATAGTATACCCGAGTAGAAAACGCCAAACCATAGATGATGCTAAATATGATGGGGTAAAAAAGTAATGGACGCATCTCTTTTAACGAACGGCTGAACTGTTCTTGTACATGCTGCTCATCAGCCGCCCTCTTCTTTTTCACCGAGATTGTAATAATTACAACAACAATTATTACAAAGAAAGCAAGAGCAAAAAGCATGACTGGTGCATAATAGAGTGTGAATTGCTCAATAACACCAGCTTTAATTTCATGACATTCTTCATCTGTGCCTTTGATCCAACACCAAGCACCCGCCAAGCCATACGTCTTGACTTTATCAATATGGAATAGGGGGATGCTACAAACAACAATAGGTACTATAACTGCAGTTACTATAATACAGAGCTCATATTTTCGAGAATCTGCATAGTTTTTGTTGAATACAGCAAGAATGAATAAATGTAAACCAATCCAGATCATAAGAACAAGTACTGTCCAAAGTGAGTATTCAAGCAGAGCTGCAATCACTGTGCAACTGTTGGGACTGTTCACGAATACATAACCACACTTCTGCTTCACTGCAGCAAATTCAGTAGCTCCCACAATGGTCATGAAAAGGGCTGCCAAACACAGGTAGAGGACAAGTCGTTGGACAAACCGTTTGTAAGCTTTCAAGACAACAATGAAAAGAATAGCCACAATATTCATTATTGCAGCAAAGATGGAAAGCCCGACCTTAAGCCAAAGTACAAGAGTGAAACCATGCTCACTGAAGTAAAAACAGCTCATATTGACGGGGATGAGAGAGCAGTTTGTGTCCATAGAAACTTCCATTGCTTACTGTTGCCTCCTAAGCAGGAATGAAAAAATTTGGTTAGGCAGCCATTAGTTATATCTATACGTCATTAGCTAACTCAGACCACAGAAACTATAAACTGCAGGTTAAGTGTACTCAAGCTGTCAAGTGAGATGCAAAATTCTGCCATTCATGCACATGGGTGTTGTGAAAGTAACAGATCTAGCTACAAGCATCCTTATCCTGCTAATATACCAGCATGATAGGTAATGACCTAGCAGGTACGAGCTAGTGTCGGGGTGTCTCAATTAACTGGACTCGATTCTGCACTGGGACTAGCTATATATTGGGCCAGATCACCCATAACTACTCACCATAGTAACAGGAAGATGATAGTTTATTGCAGCACGAGTACAACATTTGTAGTGTGTGCCAAAACTACTGAAAGTGATTCTTTTGTGATGAGAATATTGATAGTAAACACAGCAAGAATTGATCACTATGAGATCATTATGTGCATCAAGGTCAGGCATCCAGCAGTAACTGGGGTTTATTGTATAGTAAGGGATATAATAGGAGTGGTTGTAGTAATGATTTCAAATGCATGTATTGAGTGATGTGTGTTCTGCGGTATGCGTGCATATATACCAAAGTTTGCATTCATAGCTAATGGAGAATATAACTATGCAGGTACATAAACCGGCTGTCAGACTACTTTCAACCTTGTCCATGGAGATCAGTATATTATTTCCAAAAATGGTACGTAATGGAACGCATGCAAACAGTCTGCCAGAGAGAAGCCAAATAATAATACCAGATATAATAATAAACAATGTTATGTTAGAAAAATTTTATGTGAAATTATCTGGATGTTTTCAATACACTGGATTGTGTATATACTATAGCCTATCCGTATCCGTTATCGCTATGACTAAGCATATCAAAGTTCCTGCTCACACTTCCTCAATATTGGCTGTTCAACTTATACACATCAAAGCTGTAATCTTATAGACATACTTTACTGTCACTGATTCCATCAACTTCAAAGAGGTCATGTTCTGAAAGTACTACAATCCTCGGCACATGACTTTACATGGTTAGAGAGCTACGGGCCCTGGCTCATAAAATGATGCTACAATACGTATGTTTATTTTCTATATGCTGAAGTGTATCATTACACTGCAGTAATATATTTCACTATCATTCTGACTAAGAATATCAAAACTTCCCCAATGTACCTTAAGTTCATACGTTGTGCTGTTATTATTTTACGAACTTCTAACACAATTTATTCACAGGTTTACCTGGTGTTATCCATTGGCTTCCCCAGCAGATAGGTTCATGCATCCCATGCTAGCCTATAACATACTTTTTTCAAGCTACTGTCTACAAAGATGTGACTAGTCTGATTTTTATGTACCTGACATGTATTCTCCATTTTCCATTGGCTTATGACTACAACGGTAAGTATGGACACACACAGAGTAGTACTTTTTCTATCATGTAATTTGGCAGCCAAAATGGCCATGTAACACTGCAAGGGATAAGCAAAAATAATCAGATGCCTGTAGTTCTTACTCTAGTTCTGGGTCCGGTGGCAAGGTCATGAATGGGATTTGTGGGGCACCATATCTGTATATTGTCAGGCCTCTTCACCTGTGAAATCTGCAGCTACAGGTAGCACCACGTTACTCACAGACTGGCTGCCAATGCTCAGCTATGCACTTGTGCCTCATCCTAGCCTGTAGCTACGCTCTCTGTGAAACTTGATGCATACACACACATACACACACACACACACATACACATACACATGCACAAATACACACTGCATGAAATCACATACACATTATAGTAGTGATTACCCCTTGCTGCGTTAACAGTCTTCCAATTGCATATTTCTGTGCATTTTAGCCCCATTTATGTTAGCCTCTATCATAAATGTGTTAACTAAGTGTGAAACACTATCCATTTCTGGTACGCACAGAATCTAATCTACATAACGGGACAAAGTTCCACTCTGAGTACTGTGTACAATGTAAGCTACATTTGTCCTTATAAATACATTTTAGTTAGCTATTTAATCACTGTTACCTGAAATAAAGGTTCTGTAACACCAGTCTTGAGCACTAAAAAAGAGCTTGTTTCAATGAACATAAACCCAAAGACTGTCTAGCCTACAAGACACTACTGAAAAATATCAAAGTAATTATGCAGACTGCTTGTCTAATTCATTGAAATTGAAGTGGAAAGAAAAATTTGTTATCATAACTAACATCAGATGGTATATTAACTGAATCATTTAATAATCATGTAACTAATGTTTTCATAAACAAGCTATATACACTAAAACAAGCTATACACACTAAATATGAAACGTCCAGAAAGTAAATGACAAAAATGCAAATACTAACTGCTGCAAATTTTAAGTCAACTTAGCAATTTCAGCAATTTTAGCATATTCAAAGTCATCAATAATATAACTACACCTTACCAGTGAATTGGTACAAATGTTCACTGACGGTTAGTTGGGATTGTCAGATCTGATATTTGAGAGGTGGGAGATGCTCGGCCGTATGCAAGCATCTGGTTATCATCTTCATCATCTTCATTTTGCACAGGATAGTACGTCCCATCTGTTTCATTTTGCCAGTCACTGGCAGCCCTCCAGCATCAATTGCCAAGCCATATATGTTGTCGATCAAGGGAACAATACTGAACAGGACAGGGACTACAATTACAGTCATTACCCCTAATATCCTGTAGCATCAAGACTCTTGATACCGATACACAACCTTTATGAGTAAGTGAAAGCCAATCAAGATTGTAAGAAGAAGAATCAATCAGACCAAATATTCAATCAGAAAAGCAGCTGGTATGCAAAAGTTATGATTTGTCTGTCAGTATACTTTTTGGCCAATCTGCTTTCAGGTTTCATTGATAACTGAAATCCGGCAGGGTCAGTGTACTTTTCGCCAATCTGCTTTGTGTTGAAGGGGGAGAGAGTGTACTTCTGGACCTCTTTCCAGTGGTGGAAGAAATGAGGAGAAAGTTTCCTCAGCACTTTGCCACTCTCACACAAGTGCCAGTTACTCTTAATAGAATCCACACACGAAGGTACTATACACGTAGCTGTATACTACATTTATGTGGTACAAACCACACCCTCTGGGCATCACGTACAGCTATATGTATATGTATATGGCACAATATACTGGGCTCTTTGTCCACATTGCAGGGAGATTCCAATTGCTCTAATACATCGTAAACCACACATCATATTGGATTCCAACGAAAAGGTATCCACTAATTGTTTGTGTAATTATTATGATGTTAAATTTTGTAACTATTCACTTCAGATTTCAGCGATTACCTGGTCTCCACCGGGCATAGGACCTTTACAAGTTCCTGAGGTACAAAAATTCCCAGATTCCAAGTTATTATCGGTTCATAATATTGCTCTACAATTGCTGTACATTATACTCTATAGGAAGATGTGGAGCGATACTATGAAGCCTACGTGTGTTTGGGAAATATGATAGCAGACTCAAAATTAAAAGTAAGTTCAGTCTGAAAATGTCTTGTATCTCATAATTGATTTGAAATTGATTGCACAATCATAATTATAGTGAAGACATTCATCCAAACGTCCATAACAAGATAATATTTTGTATCTAAAACCCAACGAAAGCATGAAATTCTGAGTAGTCCAACCCACAATAAATAATGTAATTAAATAGGCTAAGCATTAGTGCTGACTTGTTTCGTAGCACCTTTAGTTACCTGTCATAATAATGAGCAACAGAGTATTTTACGCTATCTACAGTTCTTTTGCCGTCTAGGTAAAGCAAAATTGATTTTGTTAGCTGTATGCAACATTTAGAACAGTTGTGTCTAATTTCTCCCTGCGTGCTGGACTGGACTGATGTTGGCTGGCTATTGACCAGGAATTTAGGGCGAGCAACTGTCTGCAATCGGACAGACGAAGTAGGTCTAGATTTGCCACGTAGTAACGTTAAAGTTATGATGCAATCATTACACTCATAACTTGCAGGTGCACATACGTACCCACCAGCATTAAAAATGTCATGTGCGCACGGCTGTAAAAATAATCACATGTATACTATTTTATATAGTATAACCCTTTATTGTATACATGTAGCTCCATCACAGACTAAAGCCAGATGAAGCTATGACCTTCAACAACCGACGATTTGTCCACTCCAGAACAGAATTTAAGCTGAATGGAGGGATGAGGCATTTTGAAGTAAGTATCGTTTGTGACAGTGTAAATCCACTACAGCTATAGCATACTAGGTTCAGTGTATCTTTTGATCCACCTGAATATCTACACAAGCAATAGGCATAATTGAACCAGAGTGGGCTAACCCCAAACAGACAATATATGTACTGAAAGCATGAGTAGAAGATAGAGATAGAATCAAGTCTGAATGTCCAGAAACATATTATGGGGGGCACACATTTGTCCCAACAGTGAGGGGCAAAGAGTGTGGGGGGCACTCTTTGTTCCTGTACTATAAAGGGCAAAGAGTGTCACCCACACTCTTTGCTCCTGACACTCTTTGGCCGCCTTCTTACAAGGGAGCAAAGAGTGTGAAGGACACTCTTTGACCCCTTCTTATAAGGGAGCAAAGAGTGTCCCCACACTTTTTGACCCTTTCTTATAAGGGAGCAAAGAGTGTCCCCCCACACTCTTTGACCCCTTCTTATAAGGGAGCAAAGAGTGTCCCCGGCCCCTCCCCACTCTTTGCTTCCTGATAAGAAGGGATCAAAGAGTGTCCCTCACACTCTTTGCTCCCTTATAAGTAGGGGTCAAAGAGTGTCCCCCACACTCTTTGCTCCCTTCTTATAAGGGAGCAAAGAGTGTCCCCGGCCCCTCCCCACTCTTTGCTCCCACACTATTTGACCCTTTATAGTAAGGGAGCAAAGACGGTCCCCCACACTCTTTGTTCCCTTAAACTACGGGAACAAAGAGTGTCCCGCACACTCTTTGCCCCTCACAGTTGGGACTAATGTGTGCCCCCATATTATCTTTCTGAACATTCAGACTCAATTCTATCTCTGACTTTTACTCAGGCTTTCAGTATATATATTGTCTGTCCGGGGTTAGCCCACTCTTGTTCTCAGCCCTTCAATCTATAGTTCAAAACAGAGGCCCTAGCTACAATGCCTCATTAATTTTATTCATCTATTCCACATTAATATAAGACACAAGGTGATAAGGCTGACAGCGATAAGGGAAAGGCTTGGATGATTCAACCACTCAGATTTAGCTTGCTCCTGACCTATCCACTGATGTACACATATCATATTTCAACTGGAGCAATAGCTCCAAGCCTTATATACTTAGTATAATATAGCAGTGTATAATGCTCCTAGCCTCGTCCCAAGGCCACACACACCCCCCACGAAAGAGTGCACTCTTTTGTGGGGGGTGTGTTGCCTGGGGACGAGGCTAATAATGCTCCCTACAAATGAATTAACCCAAATGTGCCCGAGAAACCACGCATTTATAAACCTATACTAGGTGTACATTTGAAATGCAAGGAGCCTCGCGGTAGCGAGAATGTCAGGGCAGATCCTGGGCGGGGCGTAACCGAGGATCGATCAGTCATAGTTACTACCGGAGAGCTAGCCAGCCGGCCTATAACCGAGGATCGATCAGTCATAGCTACTACCGGAGAGCAGAGAAACGACCTGTGACCAAGTAGCTAGTAGTACGGGAGAGTGGACACGTTAGTAGCTATATTGCTTGTGCTCGTGCCGCCCGACTCCAGCACTCATATCTCTACTTGTACATAGGCTACACAAACTGTACTAACCTGGGAGCTGCAGTAAGCCTCTCTTCGAGAAATGATGTGGTAGACTTGTCCATATTGATGACTCTTCGCGCACTACAGCTTCGAAAACAGCGTCCACAAAACAGTAAAAGACGCCATTTGGAATCCCGGGGGGGGCCCCAGGGGCCCAAAGCGTGACGGACATATATATATATACAAACGTGGTCTGACTATGCATCGCGATTAGTTGCCTCACTATCGCTCGGCAATAAGCCTCATGATCAGTATTACAAAGAATAATCTGTTCTGTACAGTAAATTAATTCCTTGCTATAGAACGAGAGTATACTATATTTTTATATAGAAAGTTTTGGTTATGGTATAATTAATTAGCTAAAGGAAAATGGAACACAGAAAAATATAGATGTTATTAGAATGGCGAATAGGGATTGAATAATAATGCACAGAATACTAGCAGGCAGTTCATTTTAAATGACAAAAAAGAACTTTGTATGCACATTGTCTGTGTCCTCCAGGGTTGTTACGTCAACATTGATACTTTCAAAAGCAAGGTTCGTTTACTTGCATCAAAGTTTGAGCCAGAGTTTGCTGTGAAGACTGTATTCAACCAGGACCGTGGTGGCCACTGAATTATTGTGAATTATGTAAGTATTCAGATAATATTGGTGTCCGCAATAGAGTTCTAATCCTCTAATGCGCAACTTGACTTAGCACGGTCTGCAAGCTACATGGTAATATAGTTTTGTATAGGGGTAACTTTGAAGTCAGTCTGCTAAATGTTTTACCAATAGCTAATGTCAGAGAAATTGATATACTAAGCTGCTGTAATAACACAGCTCTATGCAGGATTTATATATACTGTCACCTTTAGTCACAAGTTGATTTTGCCACTTTACACAGTTAATTAAGAGAGGTAGCTTCGTCCCCAGCCTCGACCCTAGCTACGTTTTGTCACTTGCAGTACGAGAGAGCCTGGGAACAAGGCAAGAGAAAAGAAGTCCAGATTCTAAAGCAAATTCCTAGTAGTAGTAAATTAACTTCACTTGCCTTATCTTCAAAATCTGCATGTGGTGACAAATAAACAGGATGATTAATAATTACCCATTGCCTTCTTCCCAGCTTTTTTTTTTTAAGTGTAGAGTTTAATAAGTATATGCACATACAAATTCAACAAGTAAAAATAAGAACTATTAAAATATTGTTCACTGTGTTGCATGTCTCCTAGTGGAGGTTTGGGACCCATTCCTCAGTACAGGCAAGGTCCATGGTGTCCTGTAGCGATGAAGGGGCCAGCAGGGCGATAGAGTGTAGTCGCATGTAGTAAAAACACACCTTTTTTAACTGCAGAAGCTGTGGAGTGAAGACTGGGATTAAAGCTAGATTCATCAAGATAACTGATAGTGGAATGTTTAATTAATCATTTAGTGTAATGATTTCAATAGCTCGACTCAACACGTATACGCTGTTTGCACTTCTTAATTGTATTTGCTGTTCATTTGGTGATTCTGATCTTAATTTGATGTACTGACAGAGTTTAATTTATGGCCTAGCTAGCTATCCAGTTTTCATAGTAAATCTGTACCCTTGCTGTATGCGGCATGCTCTTTTTAGTAGTCAACTAGGTGTACAATCACTCATAACTATCAATACAGTCAACCGCTAACTACAAGCACGAGATGCTTCGTGGGGCGGGCCGGGGGTGGGGTCGCATGGCACGTCATATCACGTGATACAGCCATCGTATATACTCATGTGCCTGACATCCCAGCTCAGGCCACTTTCCCACGCTGGGTGCTTATGGTTAGCACCAGAGCAAGTGCAGACACCTGCTACGGAGGTGGCTGTATAGTAGCAGAGGAGGTCGGACAAGCTGCGCGAATAAGTACTAATTGATTTTAGTTCCGCGTGACTGGAAGGGGCGGGGAAAAGATGCGTAACGTGCAAAAGCGAGAGCTACCGCACCCCGATCGAAAATGCCTGACACTGACAACAAACCTCAAGGCCCGCTGGACATAATTGGTGTTGGATTGTCGTATTGCTATCAGATCCCTAGCTTTAGCGTCATAACAGTTGAGCTGAGAAACGTTAGAGTGAGCTTTTGGGACGACGAAGAGAAGCGGACCGGGATCTACGATCTGTTCATGAGGGAAGACCCATCCGGCGAGGTGCGCAAACGCTTTCAAGATGGTGGCTGGTCGCTCCTTCCTGCCGTTCCGAGCTCTCACCAAATCAGCAGACTGTTTGCACCCAGAGCCAACAAAGGCCTCACAGTTGTACTGATCTTAAGATTCCTTGAATTATAAGGACACATAATCCCTGAATAATACGGACATTAACACATCAAGTACTACGTTCACTTGGTCAAAGATCTTTGCATCTGAGGTCGGGACTGTCAATTTCAGGTCGAATAATACCGTGTACCATAGATAGTATCTATGTCCGTATACTACGCTTGCCGCAATGACAGATCAGAATTAACTGGCGCACGTGCGGCTGCCGCTACGAACCAGCTGGCGCGCGGCGCGACGCGAACGTGTAAGACCAAGTACACAGCCAGAAAAGTATTCGTATATGATACAGTTCTCAGGTCTGTTTGCTGTAGAACGCGTAAGTAAGACTGGGAAATACTGGAGCGATTGAGAAGACTGCAGGTATCCGGATGGCTGACTCGCCGACACCAAAGAAGAAGGAGTTTCTTGCGACTTTGTGAAAATACAATTAGTGCCAGTTACCGCAAGCGACGTAAAAACTGGAGCGGAGAGACTGGGAACGAGGCTAATCGCAAGTGCACTAGGACTTAATTTGGGATCAAAGGTCAAATGTGCCTCACTTCCTGTAGGTGGGCGTAGTCAGCGTTATTATGTCGGCGATGGCTGCCGGGTTACGTCTTGCTCTGAGGCCGAGGGCTATCTCTAGGGTTCCTGCCTTGATACAACGGTGTTTCATACCTCGAGAAAAAACTATCTGTGCCCGAAGTAGAAGACAGGGTGCCCAACTCCAATGGCCATGGAGGTACGGCATCAAGTATTGTACCAATGATATGTCTCATTTCCTAGCAGATCTAGCTATAGCCACATTGATCATATAAATGCCACAAAAAGGTGCTTCATAGTTTTGGTATGCAGTAGTTCAAATATCTAATCAGACGGTCACATTTTAGGAAGAAAAATGCTACCCAATTAGTATGTTTCTCACCAGACACTTTACTAATTTGACGTAATTTACCCTCCAGACACTTTACATGTATTACAGAGTAACCTGTCCTCGGACACTTTACTTCGAAGTAAACTGTCTCACTATGGAGTGAGCTATATGGCGGTAAGATGCTACGAAGTAAACTGTCTGGGAGGCACTGTAGCTCTGTAGCTTGCCCGAGATAAAGTACTGCAAAGTAACTTACCAAACAGCAATAATAAATACTGAAAATTATGTACCTAAAGAATAATAGGAACTGCTATGACACACAATGATGAAACTTAGTAACTAAATAGAAATAGCTATAACTGTTTCAACATGGTATAATGACATAATATGGAACACAGCCATACACTTTGAGTTTTTCTCCCATGCTGCCTCTGTTGCACATCTTATCGTACCAGATAACCGTAACCCTAACCCTCACATAAAATCATAGGCCCTTCTTCCTGTAGACGATACTTGCAGTAAACTTGTACTTTGAATTCTCTGTTTTACAAGTTTGGCAGTGTTAATACTGTCAACGATTTGTCATAGAGGTCGCATTTTCTGGTCCTGCATGTAAGCAGTCATGCAGGTGACATCACATCCTGGGAATATGGAATATGAGTTCCTGAGGATTCTGCTTGTCATTGGCCTTTTTATATATACCTTATTGGATGGGTAGCTGTCCAATATCACTGGATATTGGACGAGTCTGTGCAGTATTTGGGCGAGTCCGAAGGACGAGCCAAATACAAGCAAGACGAGTCCAGTGTCCAGTGATATTGGACAGCTACCCATCCAATGAGAGATTTATTGTTTAATTAATAATAGTACTTGGTCCATAATAACATTCCATAAGAGTGAAGCATACAGGCACAGTACAGTTGCCACAGAGTGCAATACAGGGGCGGAGATATAGGGGGGGCAGGGGGGGCTCGAGCCCCCCCACTTTCATAGGTGGGGGTGCTGAGCCCCCCCCACCAAATTAGTGTAGTTACTTCCTATTTAGCTCACAAATCTAAGTACCTAGTGTGGTGTGGCCTCGCTTCCAGGCTCGGGGCTACACTAATTTGGCTCCATGGCTCCCCTTCGAGAGCGTAGACTGCGTGACCAGCTTTATTAATCTTGCGGGACTCTTTGATTACATGTAGCTCAGGTATGCATTAATTAGAGTATCGCGCTATGGTGAAAAGACTGTTATTATGAAATGCTTCCAGATTGCATCAGAGCCAACCTCAGAGGACCTGAAATACAAAATTTTCCTGGGGGGGCATGCCCCCAGACCCCCCTAGATAGTGGCACGCATGAGCCCCCCCACTTTTTGACAGCTGTCCCCGCCCCTGCAATATATATTATAGCTAGCATAGTACCACTAATCAGAATCAGAGTCTGAGTCAATGAATGCACGTGCTCTTCGCTTAGGAGGAGGTGTTTTGTAGAAGTTTACGTTGACAGTCCCACTAAATGTGGCTCCAGCAAAAAGTGACGGCTTTGTTGGCGTTTACGAACGCGGACAGTTCCGTATTGTCAAGGGGTGTGGCTTGTACATCGTTCTCTCCGAACAATTCGTCGCTATCACAGTCTGACCATCCTTCAGGAGCTATAGAAAACGCTTCCATTTCTGCATCACCCTTGCTGAAATAACTGGATAGCAACAAAACCCGTCTCTATGCAGCAACTTTGCAGCAGCCAATCAAGATAACTTCCGGTTGTTATGGAATACGTAATGAATTCTGAAACGTCCAATATCACGGGATATTGGACAGCTCGCCTATATAAAAATACTATACTATTGTATCTAATTGTACAATAAATCTCCATAAACAACCCAAGCTCTATACAGAATGCCAATATGGTATTACAGCATACCTGGGGATGGTCGGCAGTTATTAGTCTGTGGTTGAGCCCTGTTGCAGATCTCTGTTGACCTCATTCTTGAATTCCATTCCCTGATCTGAGGTCAACATAGGTGGCATTCCCATGAATATCTAAACAATGAGAAACATAAAATCAGCTGCCAAGAAGGCAGTATGTAATCAGAGTGTAGCTATAAGCACACGTTGAACAATGCAAGAGCAACTCCTATTCACACTTGCTCTGTACGGGAATTGCCTCAACCAACTCTGTCAGGATTTAGCTTTCAGTAATTGGCAAGTGACAAATTAGATCATAGTATCACGGCATTTGGAAAGTGACTGGATGCAGCTCTGGTCGAACTTTGTGGCACTTTACCAGAATGAACATACGCCAACTCCAAGTAGTCTCGTGCCCAGACGTTCACACCCCCCCCCCCCTGGCGAAAGAACATCTGGTGTTCTAATCGAACTTTCTTGTCACAGACACCTTTTCCCTTTGAAATCGCAAAGGGTCCAATCAGATTGCAGCTTTTAGTCCTTCCGTAAAGTTGCCATGACGTTAGTTCGATAAATCTTCAATACGATTGGTCAGTTTGATGAATTAGAATGAAAATTTGAACTATACTGTATATACAGTGACCAATCATGTATGAGATTTATTATCAGCAAACGTGGGGTCTATGACAAGAAAGTTAGTTTAGAACACCAGACGTTCTTTGAAATCCGCTGGGGGGGGGGGTGTGTGAACGTCTCTAAAAGGTAGAAGATTAGTCTATATTGCATAAACACTTCTATTGACTGTCCTAGTATTACCGCCTGCATGGGTGTATTCCTGGCTGTATAATAAAGCCACTCTGAATCTTTCAGGACACATCCTTCCATTGTTCTATCACCCCAAGTTGACTCTCCCTGCTTCGCTCTCTGTTTCCTGCTTTCATGGAGGAAAATCTGGGCATGAAACTATAGGTAGCTTATTAGTAGTTGTGCCTTTATACTTCAAGGGCTTACGTTTGGGTGGGATAATGGCTAGAGTCCATTTACAAATGGCCACAATAATTATGTAAGTAATGATTTATTTGATATGGGTATACTTGCATTTGAAATTATTGCATTTATTAGTAGTTGTGCCTTTATACTTCAAGGGCTTACGTTTGGGTGGGATAATGGCTAGAGTCCATTTACAAATGGCCACAATAATTATGTAAGTAATGATTTATTTGATATGGGTATACTTGCATTTGAAATTATTGCATTTATTAGTAGTTGTGCCTTTATACTTCAAGGGCTTACGTTTGGGTGGGATAATGGCTAGAGTCCATTTACAAATGGCCACAATAATTATGTAAGTAATGATTTATTTGATATGGGTATACTTGCATTTGAAATTATTGCATTTATTAGTAGTTGTGCCTTTATACTTCAAGGGCTTACGTTTGGGTGGGATAATGGCTAGAGTCCATTTACAAATGGCCACAATAATTATGTAAGTAATGATTTATTTGATATGGGTATACTTGCATTTGAAATTATTGCATTTATTAGTAGTTGTGCCTTTATACTTCAAGGGCTTACGTTTGGGTGGGATAATGGCTAGAGTCCATTTACAAATGGCCACAATAATTATGTAAGTAATGATTTATTTGATATGGGTATACTTGCATTTGAAATCCATGGGTTTGTCTATATATCATCTAATGGTCTGCCCAACAGCCAGCACTACCACACGACTATCTACCTGAGACAAGCATTGGCTCCCACTTCCAGCGTAGAGTGCTCTGCTGACGGAAAGAAGTGCAAGGTAACTTGGCTGGACGGGGAGCAGAGCACGTACCACGCTGTGTGGCTGCGGCATAACTGCCAGTGCCCGGAGTGCTGGGACGATATTGCAGACCAAAAATTTGTGGTTGATGTCAATGAACTCCGAAATGATTTGAGGATTCACTCAGTAACTGCTTCAGGTAAGTTGTGTCAGGTTAGTTGACTAGCTTTCAAAAGGTACATTGTACATACATCTTCAGAAGTATGATGATTATTGCTCGATGATATAACTCTGTAAATACTTAGCACCATTATTATATGACTTTTAAATTAATTTAGCAGGTAGCTAAAACTCTGTCAACATGAATCTCATATTTCAAAACAGCTGCTGTTTGATCCAGCTACATATATAGTAATTGAAATCGCTTTGCTATATGCTCGGAATTAAAGTTGCACTACCAAGTAAGGAATGTGATATCTGCATTCTTATTGCAATCACTGCTCCAGTGAAAAGTTGTTTAAGTCCTTAGCAAGTACTCACCAGTCAACATTTTCACAGATTCTTCATCTAAGGTCGACATCTGCTGGTCCTATGAGCATGAAAAAAAGAAACACCATGGCTATATCGACCTTCAGTGGCTCAAGAAATACAGCTATTCTGCTGCTACTCTTCAGAAGTTACAGGCACAAAGTCAGCCATCAATTGCGGTAAATTTGGTATGGATACAATTTTATATACACTCACCCAAATTAGTATATGCTTTACAGTACTAGTACAACTGTACTGTAACTAAGGCGAGGCGAAACAAATTATAGTACAGCTGCTTCTATATACTGCGAGCTACATTACCATAAGAATGTTAATATGATAAATGATGTGTTGCATGT
The DNA here is from genome assembly GCA_963921505.1 of Phakellia ventilabrum. Taxonomy (NCBI): domain Eukaryota; kingdom Metazoa; phylum Porifera; class Demospongiae; order Axinellida; family Axinellidae; genus Phakellia; species Phakellia ventilabrum. Next base: position 4,875,922 of record OY997386.1, on the reverse strand, counting down.
TGCCTTGAGTGCAAGTGCAGGTAGTATATTAGTCTGTCACTTACATATACAGCAACCATGTAACTGGGGGTACTGTCGCTACAGATTAAGAAGTATATCAGACGTATAGTACTTCTGCAAAATCAATTTTAGCTGTCATAAGGGGCTATAAGCTTACTATGGCTAGCTATGGCTAGCTATGGCTTACTATGGCTTACTATGGCTTACTATGGCGGTGGCTAAACGGTAGTTAAGCACACTATCATTCATTATAATGGCTGAGCTTTTGCTGAGAGCTCATTGGCTTAATCCAATGCTGACTGGACTACAGGCAATACCAAAACAAATCTGCCTCTTTCTCTCAGAAAACAGTCAAGCAGATCTTAAAATTGCAGGTAAGCCAGTAGCTAAGCCCTATAGGCTCAATCTGTCACTCACTGCCTCACTGTGGGTCTGCATGTATCTACAATTGACATACCAAATTGTGAAAAAAATTGTTTAAGTGACTGATAATAATTATTGTAATAGTGTAAAGCTGATCTGTGCAAAGGTTTCCATCGACAGTCATAAGTAAACTGCAAAATTCATACCCACACATACAATAGACAAAATATGCAAGTAAAACAGACAGTGTAGGCATGCAATGGACTAGCCTTATTTTCAGCACTACAAATTATTTTGAAACTTGTATAGTATTTTCATCACAGCTGCTGCATTCTTTCTACGCAGCTCATCATTTGCAATTTAGCACTTGTTACTCTATTTATGTACAGACCTCCCTGCCTCAAGTAAGCTACTCTAAGATGCCAGAAGGAGGGGAAGCATTGTGGAAGTAAGTTATCGTATCAATGTAATAGTACTATTGAGTACCTCTTAAACAATATGTGTGGCAGTCCCGGGTAAAAAACAAACGTTATTCTGTCACGTATTTCAATCACATCTGTGCGTTCAAAGTGCTGTATCTATGAACTTCCGTTAATGGTGGGGCTCATACGCGCTGCATAGTAGCTTCAATATGTGAGGCTTCTATGCAGCATGTATGAGTCCCGCCCTTAACGGAAGTTCTGAGATATGGTACTTTGAACGCACGGGTGCGATCGAATACATAACGGAATAATATTTGTTTTCTACCCGGGACTGCCACATGTAGTAAGTTAATTGTGAACGGGTCAGTTTAATTAAAGAAGCATCTCTTCATTAAAGGTATGGACAAGTTTAGCCTTATTGATATTAACTTCATACCCATCCAATTCAGTTTGTATGTATAATGCCACTAGCACAGAAGTAGTCCCTAGTGAGCCTAGCTAGCTATGCTCTACCCCTTCGCTTACTTTATTTGATGCTGAACGCACATCATCATTTTCCCCAACCCCACCGGATAATCCTGTATGAAACCCTGGTAGCTAATGTTGACAAGGTGGTGTATCCTAGGAACTTGAGCTATGGCACCCCTTTGGAGCAAAACTACAAGCTGTGCAGAATTTTGATAACCTAGCAATCTAAAATCTGTACATGTTTATGTTGGTGTGAGCATAGATAGTAGAGTACTATCTATGGTGTGAGAGGGTGTTTTTGCAGAATTTTTGATTGTTAGTAGTGAAAATAAAATGATCTGTCAACCCTTGCATACCTAGTTGATCACTTTAATATGTAGTTTGAGAGCTGTAATTATCGAAAGTAAAATTTCAATAGTAAATGTGTGTATGCTCCTTTCCAGGTGGTTAAAGACTCTGAATGAATATGGTATATGTTTGATAACAGACATTCCGACTAATGTTGGAGAAGTCAGGAAAGTAAGAGACTGGTTTGTGAGCACCTCTTGCATATGTATGCACATTTTCAATTCCTCAAGATTATATTTTGCAGAATTAGTCAAAATGTCTGTTAGTAACAGACATTCCGACTAATGTTAGAGAAGTCAAGAAAGTTGTGGGCAGTTCTACATGCATCTAAACATGTTAAGTTTCACCTTTTATCACTCCAGCTTGCAAAGGCTGCTGGTGGTGTGCAGGAAACCTACTATGGAGAGGTACGTTCAATGACAGGTGATGAGAAAAGGGAGTGTGTATCTTTAATTTCTGACTTTTAGTCTGTTCTGCCTGTATTGAAAGGTTCTGTACATGATGGTTCAACTTTCAAGTTATACGCGTGCATTAGCTATATATGTACTCTAGATTTATAGTTTAAACCACAGCTGCGAAGGATTTATGTATACTTTTGAGGAACAAGTGTGGTCTAACTGACTTTCCATATAGCACTAATTTAATCAGCTAGTTGGCCATTATGGCACTTGACTTGTCAAGCAGGGCATCATGAATTCTGCTTCTATCATAATGCAAAGTTAAATTTATTTGCTGTACCAACTCACTTTAGAATGAAGCTACTAAAGGTATCTCTTTCAACTCGCACTACACTTTGCTCTAGTATTGCTTACCCTAGCCTCACATCCCCACAAAATTAAGCGGTCTGGTATTCATTGTTTGCGCATGCACGTAATTCCAGGGAAATTGTAAATACCATATCTATCTACATCACGTTCGGTTATGAATCCATTAAGTTTTTATGAAAGTGTAAAATGAATACAGCAGGCTTTATAGCCTGTGAGTGATGGATACCTAGAAAATGATCAGTAGTTTGAAATTTTAATTGTTGGCCACTGAAAAGCCAAGGCAAAATCTGCAATTGAGCATCTCACACTTACTGCCAGAGGAGAGAGGCACTTTAAATTTTTATGGTAAGATAGCTATAATAATTGTAGCGGATAGGAAATTACGGATTTTTGACTATTTTGGACTGGTTAGAAAGCCAATTCAGTTGCAGAAAGTCTGGTTTTTGGTTTTTCTGCTTACTATACTTGTATTCTGTCTCCGTAGTACTCCTAGCCATGTGATTGAGACTGTTTCCAGTTACATTTACTGATGCTATTCCATGTCATATTCATCATACCCAAGACGTCTAGGGCTTAAGATATGTAAAGAATTGTTCTCTTGTTGTCTATGACTTTGAGTAGGCTTTTTTGTGACGTTCTGCACATCTCGCTAATCCAGTAGCACATTTTGGTTTTCGCAACAACTTTACCACTGCCAAAATGAGCACTTACAGGGTCATTGTGGCATGCTGCTGCTTCTGGTCAGCTTTGTAAATATTCTGCCATGTATAAAGATAAAGGGAAAAAGGGGGCGTATATAAATAATGTTAATAATAACCAAAGACGACTGGTCGCTTTTTCGTAGCTTCTCCAGCAGCATTGTCATGCATGGTTCCGGGTAAATTGTTATTTTTGTGACAGGCTGGCTCGCGAACCCGTCTCACCCCGCCCAAGCCAAGTCACGATTAAAATACATCCGTTTCTACTCAACCGCTATACTTTATACTTGGCAGAGCGATTACCCTCTGACAAATATGAAAATAGAAAATGAGCTGGTAATACGTGTACTACGAGGTCCTTACTTCATGTCATAACATAGTAAGCCAGACTACACAGTCACTGTATAGTGAATCCTCCTTGTTCTAACACAGTCCATCTGGGAAAGTAGTGTGCGCTAAGATATTATGTAAATAGTCATATTTGATAAATTAATGTTCCATCTGTGGGTGCCATCTACGCGTTCTATTATCCATGGTGCCATGTGTGTGATAATAATATTTCCTAGGTACTACCTGTACTAATTGGCTATCACTAAAAAATACTTGTAAACATTATTGTTCTCTTTGACAGACATTTCCAGTGATTGCAAAATCAGGTGACAAAGCAGTGAACCTGGCTTACACCACACTGCCCCTCCCTTTCCACATGGACTTGACTCACTTTGAGAGCCCTCCAGGCCTGCAACTCTTGCACTGTCTCAGGTAGTGTGCTAGCTGTTTCTTAATGCTGTGAACTTGCTGAAAATGCTGCATTTTAATTCCCCTTGTGTAATATAGAGTGTTGTTTAATGTGGGAGGGGTTCAGCCAACCAAATACTGCAAACCATGTGCCCATTCTAGACGATTTTGACCCTACATGTCTTCGCCACTGTAACGACGACTCTTATACTGATATTATAGTTATCAAGGGTAATTGCACTAGTCTGGCAATTGTACAGTATGGCGGGCGAGTAGAGATGCGGAAGTAATTGCATTATGACCTGGGCATGGCGACATGGAGGCATTTTGCACGCTATCCAGTCATGAGAATAACAACTAGCTACATAGCAAATGCTGCTGGAGAAGCAACGGAAAAGCAACGGAAAAGCAACTTTGGGAGATTGATGTGTCCATCTGTAACAAGAACCAGTCATGGCTGCTACCGGAGAGGGCTGTGCTGCTTGAAATTCACATACGTATCATTCAATCATGCCATCAATTTCTAGCGCTCATATATCTAGAAACTCTACTAACTTGGGAGCTGTAGCAAGCCTTCCTTGGTAAAACTATGTGATTATTTACCAAGTTAACGTGATAGTAGGTATAAAGAGTTCATGCGTGTATTTTTCTCTTTTCGTGCAAAGCTACTCGAGGATATTACAGCTGCTTGTTATGCAGTGACTCCTTTTTCTCCAGATACGATGATTGTGTTGAAGGGGGAGAGAGTGTACTTCTGGACCTCTTTCCAGTGGTGGAAGAAATGAGGAGAAAGTTTCCTCAGCACTTTACCACTCTCACACAAGTGCCAGTTACTTTTAATAGAATCCACACACGAAGGTACTATACACGTAGCTGTATACTACATTTATGTGGTACAAACCACACCCTCTGGGCATCACGTACAGCTATATGTATAATGTATATGGCACAATATACTGGGCTCTTTGTCCACATTGCAGGGAGATTCCAATTGCTCTAATACATCGTAAACCACACATCATATTGGATTCCAACGAAAAGGTATCCACTAATTGTTTGTGTAATTATTATGATGTTTTATATAATTATTCACTTCAGATTTCAGCGATTACCTGGCATCCACAGGGCATAGGACCTTTACAAGTTCCTGAGGTGCAAGAATTCCCAGATTCCAAGTTATTATCGGTTCATAATATTGCTCTACAATTGCTGTACATTATACTCTATAGGAAGATGTGGAGCGATACTATGAAGCCTACGTGTGTTTGGGAAATATGATAGCAGACTCTAAATTAAAAGTAAGTTCAGTTGTGCGATCCTACGAGTACCATCATAATTATCTGTCAGAAAATGTCTTGTATCTCATAATTCCTTTTTCTGATTTGAAACTGATTGCACAATCATAATTATAGTGAAGACATTCATCCAAACGTCCATAACAAGATAATATTTTGTATCTAAAACCCAACAAAAGCATGAAATTCTGAGTAGTCCAACCCACAATAAATAATGTAATTAAATAGGCTAAGCATTAGTACTGACTTGTTTCGTAGCACCTTTAGTTACCTGTCATAATAATGAGCAACAGCGTATTTTACGCTATCTACAGTTCTTTTGCCGTCTAGGTAAAGCAAAATTGATTTTGTTAGCTGTATGCAACATTTAGAACAATTGTGTCTAATTTCTCCCTGCGTGCTGGACTGGACTGATGTTGGCTGGCTATTGACCAGGAGTTTAGGGCGAGCAACTGTCTGCAATCGGACAGACGAAGTAGGTCTAGATTTGCCACGTAGTAACGTTAAAGTTATGATGCAATCATTACACTCATAACTTGCAGGTGCACATACGTACCCACCAGCATTAAAAATGTCATGTGCGCACGGCTGTAAAAATAATCACATGTATACTATCTTATATAGTATAACTCTTTATTGTATACATGTAGCTCCATCACAGACTAAAGCCAGGTGAAGCTATGACCTTCAACAACCGACGATTTGTCCACTCCAGAACAGAATTTAAGCTGAATGGAGGGATGAGGCATTTTGAAGTAAGTATCGTTTGTGACAGTGTAAATCCACTACAGCTATAGCATACTAGGTTCAGTGTATCTTTTGATCCACCTGAATATCTACACAAGCAATAGGCATAATTGAACCAGAGTGGGCTAACCCCAAACAGACAATATATGTACTGAAAGCATGAGTAGAAGATAGAGATAGAATCAAGTCTGAATGTCCAGAAACATATTATGGGGGGCACACATTTGTCCCAACAGTGAGGGGCAAAGAGTGTGGGGGACACTCTTTGTTCCTGTACTATAAAGGGCAAAGAGTGTCACCCACACTCTTTGCTCCTGACACTCTTTGCCCGCCTTCTTACAAGGGAGCAAAGAGTGTGAAGGACACTCTTTGACCCCTTCTTATAAGTGAGCAAAGAGTGTCCCCACACTTTTTGACCCTTTCTTATAAGGGAGCAAAGAGTGTCCCCCACACTCTTTGACCCCTTCTTATAAGGGAGCAAAGAGTGTCCCCGGCCCCTCCCCACTCTTTGCTTCCTGATAAGAAGGGATCAAAGAGTGTCCCTCACACTCTTTGCTCCCTTATAAGTAGGGGTCAAAGAGTGTCCCCCACACTCTTTGCTCCCTTCTTATAAGGGAGCAAAGAGTGTCCCCGGCCCCTCCCCACTCTTTGCTCCCACACTATTTGACCCTTTATAGTAAGGGAGCAAAGACGGTCCCCCACACTCTTTGTTCCCTTAAACTACGGGAACAAAGAGTGTCCCGCACACTCTTTGCCCCTCACAGTTGGGACTAATGTGTGCCCCCATATTATCTTTCTGAACATTCAGACTCAATTCTATCTCTGACTTTTACTCAGGCTTTCAGTATATATATATTGTCTGTCTGGGGTTAGCCCACTCAGCCCTTCAATCTATAGTTCAAAACAGAGGCCCTACAATGCCTCATTAATTTTATTCATCTATTCCACATTAATATAAGACACAAGGTGATAAGGCTGACAGCGATAAGGGAAAGGCTTGGATGATTCAACCACTCAGATTTAGCTTGCTCCTGACCTATCCACTGATGTACACATATCATATTTCAACTGGAGCAATAGCTCCAAGCCTTATATACTTAGTATAATATAGCAGTGTATAATGCTCCTAGCCTCGTCCCAAGGCCACACACACCCCCCACGAAAGAGTGCACTCTTTTGTGGGGGGTGTGTTGCCTGGGGACGAGGCTAATAATGCTCCCTACAAATGAATTAACCCAAATGTGCCCGAGAAACCACGCATTTATAAACCTATACTAGGTGTACATTTGAAATGCAAGGAGCCTCGCGGTAGCGAGAATGTCAGGGCAGATCCTGGGCGGGGCGTAACCGAGGATCGATCAGTCATAGTTACTACCGGAGAGCTAGCCAGCCGGCCTATAACCGAGGATCGATCAGTCATAGCTACTACCGGAGAGCGGAGAAACGACCTGTAACCAAGTAGCTAGTAGTACGGGAGAGTGGACACGTTAGTAGCTATATTGCTTGTGCTCGTGCCGCCCGACTCCAGCACTCATATCTCTACTTGTACATAGGCTACACAAACTGTACTAACCTGGGAGCTGCAGTAAGCCTCTCTTCGAGAAATGATGTGGTAGACTTGTCCATATTGATGACTCTTCGCACACTACAGCTTCGAAAACAGCGTCCACAAAACAGTAAAAGACGCCATTTGGAATCCCGGGGGGGCCCCAGGGGCCCAAAGCGTGACGGACATATATATATATATACAAACGTGGTCTGACTATGCATCGCGATTAGTTGCCTCGCTATCGCTCGGCAATAAGCCTCATGATCAGTATTACAAAGAATAATCTGTTCTGTACAGTAAATTAATTCCTTGCTATAGAACGAGAGTATACTATATTTTTATATAGAAAGTTTTGGTTATGGTATAATTAATTAGTTAAAGGAAAATGGAACACAGAAAAATATAGGTGTTATTAGAATGACGAATAGGGATTGAATAATAATGCACAGAATACTAGCAGGCAGTTCATTTTAAATGACAAAAAAGAACTCTGTATGCACATTGTCTGTGTCCTCCAGGGTTGTTACGTCAACATTGATACTTTCAAAAGCAAGGTTCGTTTACTTGCATCAAAGTTTGAGCCAGAGTTTGCTGTGAAGACTGTATTCAACCAGGACCATGGTGGCCACTGAATTATTGTGAATTGTGTAAGTATTCAGATAATATTGGTGTCCGCAATAGAGTTCTAATCCTCTAATGCGCAACTTGACTTAGCACGGTCTGCAAGCTACATGGTAATATAGTTTTGTATAGGAGTAACTTTGAAGTCAGTCTGCTAAATGTTTTACCAATAGCTAATGTCAGAGAAATTGATATACTAAGCTGCTGTAATAACACAGCTCTGTGCAGGATTTATATATACTGTCACCTTTAGTCACAAGTTGATTTTGCCACTTTACACAGTTAATTAAGAGAGGTAGCTTCGTCCCCAGCCTCGACCCTAGCTACGTTTTGTCACTTGCAGTACGAGAGAGCCTGGGAACAAGGCAAGAGAAAAGAAGTCCAGATTCTAAAGCAAATTCCTAGTAGTAGTAAATTAACTTCACTTGCCTTATCTTCAAAATCTGCATGTGGTGACAAATAAACAGGATGATTAATAATTACCCATTGCCTTCTTCCCAGCTTTTTTTTTTTAAGTGTAGAGTTTAATAAGTATATGCACATACAAACTCAACAAGTAAAAATAAGAACTATTAAAATATTGTTCACTGTGTTGCATGTCTCCTAGTGGAGGTTTGGGACCCGGCCCTCAGTACAGGCAAGGTCCATGGTGTCCTGTAGTGATGAGGGGGCCAGCAGGGCGATAGAGTGCAGTCGCATGTAGTAAAAACACACCTTTTTTAACTGCAGAAGCTGTGGAGTGAAGACTGGGATTAAAGCTAGATTCACCAAGATAACTGATAGTGGAATGTTTAATTAATCATTTAGTGTAATGATTTCAATAGCTCGACTCAACACGTATACGCTGTTTGCACTTCTTAATTGTATTTGCTGTTCATTTGGTGATTCTGATCTTAATTTGATGTACTGACAGTTTAATTTATGGCCTAGCTAGCTATCCAGTTTTTATAGTAAATCTGTACCCTTGCTGTATGCGGCATGCTCTTTTTAGTAGTCAACTAGGTGTACAATCACTCATGACCATCAATACAGTCAACCGCTAACTACAAGCACGAGATGCTTCGTGGGGCGGGCCGGGGGTGGGGTCGCATGGCACGTCATATCACGTGATACAGCCATCGTATATATATACGTACGTACGTCTCTCGGTGACTGTCATGCGAAATTGAGATAGCCAGCAGGTTAACGTTATATACAATAATCATTGTTGTTGTTGTGCAATGGCGTGCGGGTTGCTGGATAGGACATACCTCCTTTCCCTCCTACTCGTATCGTGCATCTCGAATGCAGGAGTAGCTGGCGTGGACCTCACTATACAGCCAGAAGCCGCTGGCACCGACGTGGCACTGGCCTCAGTCGCTCGCATAGAAGACTCAGGGATATTCCAGGCTGACAGTCGCCTCCTGCGTAGGGTAGCCTTCGCGGAGACAGCAGATGGGGTGGCGTTGGACACCTACCGCGAGGGCTACAATGGCGGAATGTGGCAAGTGGACGAGGATATTTTCAACCAAACACAGAACGTAGTCGCCAATCCCGAACTTTCCCAATTATACCAGCAAATAGCCGATGTACTTCTGCTGGACTGGCTGAGCGTCAGCTGGGTGGATCTGCGGAGGCCCTTGTATTCAGCTCTGGCGGCAAGACTGTACTTCGTGATCGTGCCAGAGGCTATTCCTATGGCTGGGGACGTGCAAGGGCAGGCAGAGTATTGGAAGAGGAACTACAACAGTGACCCTAGCGATAGCGTACAGCAGTTCGTAGACAGCGTGAATGAGCTGGAGTCTGCAGGTAATGTGACAAAACATTGTGTAGCTGGATTGAGTCCAGTGGATAGGATCCTACAAAATGTGTAATAAGTTTGTGTATTAGACTATACTTATTTTTACACTATCTAGGTATATACTTATGCATATCTAACTATGCTTGATAACTTATGTTGTCCCAATCCCTCTAGCCCCATTCCAAACCCTTTACTTTATCCCCATCCCCACATAGCTACCAAGTTACACGGCAAGACTCTTAATATGGTTATTAATTACCAGTACATTGCGAATAACGACTGTGAGATAAAATCTGGGCAAGGAAAGCCAGGTGGCTACAAGGATGATTTTTGCTCCTGTTAGCGACTAAGTGCCAGCAATAGCTACATGAATGCAAGTGCATGGTAACAATGGATAAAATACAGGTGGAAGAAATTGGGGGACAATGAAAGCACAACAACTTCATGTAGCTACTGCATGGACATGCTTGATTGTCTGGTATTGCAGTTATAAGATATAAACATCATTCCCAGACCTCATGTCAGCATTGGCGTGGACAAAGAGCGCACAGTATATAAGTTGTGTTATGCATGCATGTGCATGTACAATTTCACCTATAGGTCTCCAGCTCAGGTTGTTGCTTACATTGAGGATAAGAGGCTAGGAATGAGGCTAGCAGCTGTAGCTAACCAAATGGCAAGGTTTAAGCTGTACCTAGGGGTTGCATGGATGGATTATTAGGATTGTATGGATTAAAAATGAAGCCCCAGATTATATGGATTAAAAACGAAGTGCATTACATATTGAGGCCGCTGTACCAGAGCTGGCCCACGCGACTACTCAACTAAGCGGCATCATAGCTAGTCAATGACAGTTGAAGTGGTAGCTGGTATATATACATGTCAATTTACTACGTTATTTTAGATTACAACAGTGGGATTACCGATATTACCATGGAATTACTGGGATTACGGTGGAGATTTTACGAAATTACAAGGCAGTGCTTGACCCCTCCGTTATCGCTACATTATCCATTATTTCATGTGCGCACTACCATAAAAACACCTATTATAGTCCATGCAGCAGCTGTGTGAAGCTGGTTTAGTTAGTTGGACGATATAATTTTGACAAGAAATTTCTTATTTCTTGCAGAATGCCCTGCTCGTGGACTCGACATGGCATTTGTTCTGGATTCCTCCAACAGTGTGGGGAGACTCAACTTTAGTTTAACACTGGAGTTTGTCGCTAATATCAGCCAAGCATTCACTACTGGACCTCAAGATACACAAGTCTCTGTAGTCTCATTCAATCGTTTTCCTAACATCTCATTCTTCTTTGACACCTATTCCAATATCAGTTCTCTTATAGGTGGGATCCAGCAAGTACCGTATCTAGACACTCCGAGGAGTGGTTTAACCACGTACACCGCTGCAGCACTTAACATTCTTAACCTGGATGTCTTTACCATTGAAGGCGGTGCTAGGGGAGCATCTTTTGCCATTCCTCGAATAGCAATTATTGTGACAGATGGAAGATCGAATGTTAATTCTAGTCAGACTATCCCCATGGCACAGGCTCTCCATGAAGCGGGCGTCACTGTGTTTGCAGTAGGTGTAGGAAAGAGAGCGCAAACCAACCGCAGCAGAAGAGAATTCAATGGAATAGCATCCAGACCCTCATTTGTCTCATTGCTATCTGAATTCAACATCATGGAATTTCAAAGCCTGCAGAACAATCTTAGATTTGAAGCTTGCTCTGGTAAGCACAGTGACTATAGCTATAGAGCCTGTGTTTAAATTAATTTGTGGCCCATGCATTGATAAAATAATGATGCTAATGTTTGGTGAATGCTCAACCATGCCAGCCTCAACTTTTAGTGGTACTGATATTTTGAATTTCTACAGCACTAATTTATCCATATTTGAGTTATTATAGCTGCCTGTATTTATACCAATGCAACAGTGTTATGACTAGGTTGTCTACTGCTCAACCATGCCGGCCTCAACTTTTAGTGGTACTGATATTTTGAATTACTACAGTACTAATTTATCCATATTTGAGTTATTATAGCTGCCTGTATTTATACCAAGTGTTATGACTAGGTTGTCTACTGTACTATAGCCCATTTTGGAAGCTATAATAATGACAAATTAGGTATAAAACCTATTCATGTAGAAGCTTTGTCCATACATATTATAGCTAGTCAGCAGAATTGAAAATTAAATTATACTTGGATTGATATCACAAACGTTTTCATGTTACAGTGTTTTCCTCTAGAAACCAAATGATGATCATTTTAACATAATATTATTACTGCAACTTATTTCCAGGAGTGCACCGAGCCGGTGCCGGGTTTGCAAGCTTACTACCATGCTGTATTCTGACTTTGTGTGTCCATGAGCTGGTATTATAGATAATATTTTCCTACTTACACAAATCTAGCTTCTGCTCCAGTAGACATCGCACAATCAGTGATGGATACCTTAGATAACAGAGAGGTTTCGTTCTTTGCATACCTGCTGCCATCACAAGGTATGACCATACACCTCGAGGTTCTCCAAGGAACGTTGGTGCTGTATGCGTCAGAAAAGATCCGGAACCCTAGCGGGGCACTCTATGACTACCGCCTTGAAACGAGTACTTCTGCAGATGTGTACATTGACCCTGATCAGCGGATACTGGAAGGAGAACCATTGTTGAAGCGACAGTTCATGTCAGCCAGTATTGGGACAATCTATGTAACTATTGAAGGCCTTGGAAGTGATCGAAACTCTTTTCAATTGGATACCACATTTGGAAACACTCAGTGTAAGTACAATAAGTATTACTGGAGTTGAATAATCATGATTATCAAATCAACTGTGGAGCACTATATTAATACTGAGTTAACATGAATTTGCAGCGAGAAGGACTATATCCACTTAATATAGTGTATACCATAGTACAACTGTATGAAAGCAGCTCTTTATATAGACGGTACATTTGACAAATTTGAAGGCACATTATATATACAGAGTTGTGAGAGTGTCTTACTGAGAATAACTCAACCAAGTGCATACACTTAGATCGGCTACAGCTGAACAGGTTTTCTCAACCCTATCAAACCACTTTTGTGATTAGAAAATACATTCAGTTCAGGTATATTGACCACTAGAACTTCATATACCAGCCCATTGACTTTTATGCCTGTTGTTCAACATTTCGGAGGCTGAATTTGATGAGACCTGTGTTAGGCTTTGACACAATCAGTATAACTGTTGATTTAGCTTCCTAGTCTATCGAACTAGTCCTCTCTCGCACCATGAGAGCAGTCTAAGTGTGATAGACTAACAGTTCTTGGATTGTCACGGAGTAAAGTGGCCGCCCTAGTAACCTGTTCCCCCATACAATCCACTCTGGAGTAAGTTGTCTCCGTAGTTGTATGGGAAGTTGCCCCCTCTTGTGCATGCAGTGATATCAAGACTAATTTTGAGAGCAAGCATGCGAATGGAGCTACACACTTGCACTACAACGTATATACTTCGATCATAGCAAACTGTCTGGGGGGCAGGTTAGTGTGGGGGTACTTACTCTGTATAAAAATTATACTCAGATTTTATTGATCGCAGTCAAACTACACTCTTCTTCTTCCTGTCTACAGCTTCTCAGTCAAGGACGCATTCAGCAGCTGCTGTGATGTTGATTCTCGCTCTCCTAGCACTCCTGACTTGAGCCAATTAAAGCGCTACTAGCCTACTGCTTGAACGTGCTGCTGTAATGAGAATCATTACAGTTTTATTGCATTCTTTGAATTCCATTATAACAATTTTGTTAATTTCATATACGTACAGTAGTACTGATCTCTCGACTAGGGCAGTTAGTAGCATTATGATTACAAACTGAATGGCTACAGTAATAATGTCTAGTGCAACTCAGTTAACTCTGTTACTGCTTGTCCACTACGTCGGCGTCTCTGTTCTCGGCCAAGGACAAGATCTGACACTACAGCCTGAGCAAGCGGGGACCAACGTCGTGCTGGCCTCCATCGGACTCATTCGAGGAGCGGGGATCTTTGGTGCTGATAACTTGTTTCTACGGAGGCTCGCATATGCGGAAACTCGAGATGGTGTCGACATAAACACGTACAGGTTTGTTACAAAACAAGGTAGCTATCTATAGGACACTTAATTACTGACGCGTTTAATGGTATCCTTGATTGTACATTGCTGCTAGCCAAGCGATCTCCATATCTAAGACCTATAACAACTAAGGCGCTATAACTGTTTGAAACTTTCTGCCTTCGGGTTTTCATCAGTGCATTATGCTACACAACAATTATGCTAGTTTGACCCTATCTACATGCACTTGATATAGCTACTCGAAAACAGCTGATAAGTTTAACCATAAAGCAAAATTATTGCCCAATAGCTACATGTAGTGCTAGTCAATAATAAGTATGTAGCGTCATACAGGAATGATGTATTACCCTGCAGGGAAGGTTACGATGGTGGCATCTGGCAGGTAGATGAAAACATTTTTGATGAAACTCTAGACACAGCTGCCCATCCTGAACTGATGCAAACATACACAGCGATTTCCAACAGTCTGGGTATAGATTGGCCAATGGCAACCTGGGGAGACCTTCGAAAGCCCCTATTCTCAGCTCTGGCGGCGAGGCTGTTTTTCTCAATCGTTGCAGAGGATATTCCAATGGCAGGGAACCTCCAGGGACAGGCAGAGTACTGGAAGATGTACTTCAACGTTAACAGTGACCCCGGTGACACTGTTCAGGAGTTCATTGACAGTGTAAATGAGCTGGAATCACTAGGTAAAATATTAAAAACACGTCATATCCAGCTGTCCCAGCTTTTTTTGTTTACTGTGTCGAGTGAAAAACAGCTGGAACGGCTGGGTATGGTGTAAATACAGGGCCTATAGAATCAACATTACCGCAAAAATGGCCTTGTTGATTAAAATAACACACATCAAAGCTTAGCCCATGTATTGTTTGTGTGCTAAATCACAGTCTATGTGTTTAAATTTATTTTTCAACTGACCACTGTGTGCATGTACACAACCGCCACACACTATAAGTTCAAATGAACTAGTTTCAAGTGGACTTTCATTCCATTATCCATTATCACCTGCGGCACCTACAACAGTATTCAGGGTGGAATTGCATCAACAATCTTGTATACTAGGCTGGATGTAGTGGAAATGAACTGATTTTGAGTAAACTCCCACCTTGAGCTTCAAAAATCTAACCAAATGGTACCGAACTAGTAGAGCTCAGTCACCATGTCCAGGGAAACTACACAGCCTCGTCTCCAAACTCCCCTCCCACGCACACAAATATCGTGGGAGGGGAACCTGGGGACGAGGCTATAGGAACTACATACCATGGAAAAAAACGCCACCAAACATGCTACTAGAAACACAAATAATAGGCTAGGTATTTTTCCAAATGTGTGCTATAAGAGTGCATGCTTCTTCATTGAGCTGCAATGATGCCTATAATGAAACATTCACATGGAGGTGACTAAAAGGCTACTTCCCACACTGCAGACTAGTTCATACACCCGCTATATATAATGAATGTATGTTTTTTTATAAGCAGGGCCTTACTACTATGTTTTTTACCCTTTGGGCCTATGCTCATTATTTCAAATTGAATGCTAGACTACCCATCGGATGGGCATGTAACTATTGGCTTGTGCAATTATCCACCACTTCCTTCAAGCACATGCACCAGATTCCGTTGTTATTCAGTTGTGCGCTGAGTAACCAAGAAAGGATTCCTTGATATATTGGGTGATTGACAGTATATGGAATAACTATAAGGAGTGCCATTTATGGTTACTTGTTTATGGTATAAGCTCTTAGACTTTGCATGTCTTTATGGCAGCATTCCATCAATGTGCCATATGTTAGATATGTTATTAAGGTAATTTGCAGTCACAGTCATTAATCATATATAGTCTAATTGCTTTATTTATGCAGAATGTCCTGTCAGAGGATTGGACCTAGTTTTTGTTCTTGACTCGTCTGGTAGTGTTGGGAGGACTAACTTTGCATCAGTAAGGAACTTTGTTGCTGATGTCACGAATACATTTGAAATTGCACCCGAAGAGACTCGGGTTGCAGTGATAACATTCAGTGGGATAGCACGCACCGTCTTCCAACTGAATACACACTCAAATAGAAGTTCTCTACTACGAGGCATTCAAGATATTCCATTCATGGATGATCCAGGCCCGAGCACAAACACCGCAGATGCTCTCGATCTTCTTCGAACCAACGCCTTCACGCCGGAATCAGGTGTGCGTGATCCCGGGCTGGCAATTCCACGGGTGGCAATCGTGGTGACCGATGGCCAATCGAATATCAACAGCGACCAGACAATTCCCAATGCTCAAGCTGCGCATGCTGCCGGAGTTGCTGTCTTTGCCGTTGGGGTGGGGGGCAGTGTGGACTTGGGTGAGCTCAATGGAATAGCTTCGGATCGGTCATTTGTAGCACTCCTGACAGACTTTGACACCCAAGAGCTTCTGGGGCTGCAGAGATTGCTCAGTTTTGAAGCTTGTCTAGGTGAGTACTACACTAAATACCACTTACACATATTAGGTCGTTCACACATATTCATATACTAGTATCGATTACTTGCATGCCATAAGTAGGACACGGGGTGTCATATATGTCAAAGGGGGTGTAATAGCAAGGAAAAACCTCCGCATGTATCATTTAGAATGAGCATGTTAACGCATTTTGTTTAGGTATCTAGATTTGGATGACAAAAATTATATTTTCAAATTCGAATGCATAGCTCAATCTGTCTTTGAGATAATCATTAATGAGATTTGTGATAAAGAATATATTGGGGGAGGGAGGAGTGCAGGAGAACACCCAAAAGCATTCTCTATGGAAAGGGAATAAATTTCAGTGATGTATATCTCCAGAGATTGAATAAGTATTGAAATTTGAGATATGGTTCAACCCCAATAGAAAGTAGACTCGGGAAGCCAATCTAACAAATTAGTGAGTAGTGTGATGTCATGATGAGATCATACATAAGATTTTCTATTGTCAATGGGGTAATGTCCTAGTAAATACCAAATACCAGCTAATAAGGTGTGTGGGAGCATCATAGGTACTGGCTGTGTAAATATGCTGAGTTGGTTAATTAACAGTGCCATATTTGTACACTATGTGGGTGGATCAAAGAACTGCATTGTACTGCATATGTTTTCCATACAAGGATATGAGGCCTGCTTCAAGCTGTAAGAGTAAGATATTTTCCCACCAAGTTAATGTGAGGAGAATGGGCTTTGCTGTCATATCTTGATTACATTCCTTGATCGTGCCATCTGTCTTCAATGCTTTAGTGTTGGCTACATACTATATTAGCCTCCATAGAACAGCTTTCTAGTTGAAGAATGCTTCACTTTAGCTGATATACCTAGCTACACACTGGCAATTACAGCATATATACACGTGTCATGGAAACTAGCTACTAGCTTCATTCCCAGTCTCCACTCCTAGCTTTTTGCCTGCTTATTTTAAAAGCTTGGAGTGGAGTCTGGGAATGAGGCTAGAAAAGTACTGCACAGGGGGCAGGTAGCAAGGCACCTACAGCACAAGGTCAAAGGTCAAATTCTGTACGTACCTAGCTTCATACCCAGGCCTTCCCTCGCAGCTTTTTTCACAGCCGTGGAAAGGTGCGCTTTTTTCCACGGCTGTGAAAAAGCTGCGAGGGAAGGCCTGGGTACGAGGCTAGTAAGTACCTTGAGATGCACAATTATTCCATGAAGCACTCACTTTAGAGAAAACATAAATCCACAGTTAATACAACTGTGTGGGGGGGAACCTGAGTGTGAAAATGCTAAATGTGTGAGTGCATGAGTGCAGTATGAAAATGGAGCACATAGCTATACAAATTATTTAAGATACTCCACAACCTGACAGGTCATTGTGCTGTTGTAGTGTTGTATGCATGCTCCTAAATAGTTAGCATATGTATGTAACCTGCTATACCCGTGTAGCAAAAAAGCTTTGATCACGCCCCCTCCTATATTGGGGATCATGGGTTCATTCAATCCTGCTGGAGTCTGCCCTGCTGAAATTTCTGCTGCTCTTCTCTTTCGTTGGCGCTCTGTTTTCTTGTTTTTCTCATTGGTGCTTCCTGTCTTGGTAACGTCTGGCCTCCTCCCAGGTGTTTATGTTGGTGCCAAGTATTCTTCCTGGTTCCTATTTTGCTATCCGGCAGCAATTGAGTCGTTGTACTCAACACAAAAACCATGAATGTGTACATGAGCAGAACGCGTAGCAATATTCAGATATTCGGAGCATTATTGCATATATGGTGTGTGGACAGACAGACACCCATTTAACTCACTAACTATTGGGTTCACTCATGCTCATCCCAAATAAGCTATTGGGCTCCAGTGCAATAAATTTGTTTCAGACATCGCACCTGTGATCTAAGTAATAGTTAGAGGCCGGGAACGAGGGTTCTAACCAATGTCAATCATTGCATGGGTACTAACTGACATATTTACCCTATATTCCAGGAATCTTATTGCTACAGTATAATCTAATTATACAAAGAGCATATATACACTCTTGTGTACACAGTAACATATTACACTGCTAGATACAACTGTAAAGGAACTGAAGAAAAAAGGATGCCACAAAGTGCTATTTTGACACAAATACAGCCAAAATACAGACTTTGTGGTGCTATAGACAAATTTTACTCTAATCCTATCTTAAAATTTGTACTGAAGTAGTAGCCATTTTTTTAGCTCGAGGTCAATCTTGTTTCAATTATACTGTATGCAGGATATTTAAACTTACTAGTATAAAAAAACGTTCGTAGCCTGGCACTTTATTCACTTTATTGAATGGCAGATGGAATACTCCACATGGGACACCACGTATTATTTTATTACTAACGCACAAGCAATTCCCAATGTTATTTCACTGAGATACTCTTCCTCTATCACCTGTTAACATGCATGCAGTACCAGCTCTGGTGGATATCGAGCAGACAATAATGGACATTCTGGACGGAGGAGAAGTGTCCTTTTTTGAGTACTTGCTACCAGCACAGGGAATGACCATTGTCCTTGAGGTTGAAGAGGGTGGTAGTGCCGCTCTCTACGCCTCCAGTCAGCTGATGAATCCTAACTCTGCCTTTTATGATTACATGATTGAAACGGATTCCTCTGCAGACATTTATCTAGATCCCAGTGCGTTTGATAATTCAGGGGTTGTGAAGCGTCAAGCTGCAAACCTAACAGTCTATGTGTCCATTGAGGGAGTTGGGCAGACAAATCCTTTCTCACTGACAACTACTTTTGGTGACACTACATGTAAGTTTAAATACAAACTCTTACATAAAAATATGCATCTATACTCCATCCACTTGCATGGCATTAATTCATGCCTGCATAATATAGCCTGTATGTAAAATTAGGAGTCAAAGTCTAAGAATGTCAGTAACAGTGAGATTATTTTCCAAAAATGGCTTAGACTTGTATAGCCAGATAATTTCATCTATCTGTAATGTTTGTCAGGGTAATTGCACACTGCCAAGTGTAAACAGATAGTGGGCGAGTAGAGACGTGGATTTGTTAAAAATCTCGACCTAGACAGGGCGAGATGGGTTGCAAGCCAGCCTGTTGTGAGCTAATCAGGAAGCATGCATAACAATGCTGCTGGAGAAGCTATAAAAAAGCGACTGGTTTTTGGCAGATTAATTGTTGTGTCTATGTGCAACATATCTTCAAGGATCAGCCATGGCTGCTACAGGAGAATGGAGAGACAAACGGTGATGCTCGAAACTCACATGCACATCGATCAATTGTGCCATCGGTTAACGGCTGCATGGGAATCGAATCCTGGTCTGCAGGTCCTGACTAGTTTAGCAGTAAAGAATGTTACCACTACACCACCAGAATCTCATTTGTAGGAACAAGGATTTCAATGGTATAATTTTCAATCCTCTGTGACTCCTCCTTCATATCAAACATTGTATTACAGTATACATTACACCCCATTCTTATCTTTACACTTGGCAGTGTACGTGTATATATTAGCCTCAAGATATTACCCTTAAGTGTTCGTTACCACATGCTGTGCATATGCACAAATTTAAGCTAGGTGCAATGATCTTTATGTGTTCCTGCTATTATACAGCGTCTGGATGTGGAATAAAAGTTAACACAAATCGTTTATTTATTGGACTGCTCCTGGTTGCTGCTGTGTGGTTCCTTTAATTTGAGGAGTACTCGTGAGTCAAGTCATGATGCATGTATTCATGCGTCTATTTCCGTATCTTGTTTCATAGGTACATGTTATGTATGAAATTATATTATATAGCATTATTGTTTTTCATGATACATTATTTTACTGTACACCTTATCACTAGCCCAGTGTAGTAAAACACAATTTATTGGACTTCTCCTGTTGCTGCTGCATGTGTGGTTCCTTTCAATATGAGGATCGGAGTATTCATGAGTCAAGCCATTTTTGTTTGATGCATGTTTGTGTAGGTACACACACTACATACATGATATGTGGCCTAGGCCAGTGCAGTAAAGCAATGACTGGGCATAGGCATACGGGCAAGTTTGCCACCAAGTTAGATGGCATGAGTGTGTCTGTCACTAACCATAAACACATGAGCAAATAAACGAAAAGAACAGCAAGACAATATGTGAAACAAAAAGTATAAAGTATAAATCAAGAAGGAAGACCACAATGAAAAAACTAAAAGCTCAGTATTCAATGGCTAGCTATATGGATATGGCCGTCACTGATCACCATAACTGGTGGGACTCCACTTGTTTTGCTGGGTGGTTGAATGAGGAATGTGCTCCTCACTTGAATAACCGCACGCACATGATGGCTGACAGGAATAGAGCAATAGAGCCATGCAGCTGTCAGCTGATCGTCTTGCTGTAGTCTTAAATTGATTGTCTGCCAGGAGTAGGCCTTGAGGAATGATGCTTTCATTTTCCGTATCATTCTCATAGCCATTCTTATGCCTTCATTGGATTCATAAATGCAGACCTCCCAGGTGTGCAGGCAGTTCAAAAAGATTTCTCTCCAGGTCGTTTAGCCCTGTCCTTCCGATCCGTTAGAGCTGGGATATGGGTGTGTCAGATCTTCAGGTAGCCTCGTTCCCAGGTTCCACTACCAAGCTTTTTCTCGCACTGTGCACAATGCGAGAAAAAGCTTGGAGTGGAGCTGGGGAACGAGACTACTCTTCAGGTAGATCACTAAGTTATATCAGTGGTAGGTAGAATTCTCAGCAAGTAGCTAAGTCTGCTAAAGAGGACATAAGACAGAGCTGTATATGCAGCATGTGGTTGGTTGGATGCAATTGACGACTTCTCCCACCCATTCAAATTCTTGAGCTTTGCCATTCACTTAGGCTTCAGCAATAGAACTTGCCCCAATACTGTGCTTAGATACCTCCTCCCTTCAATCATAATTTGAAGCCTAAAGTCAGCGAATATTTCAGTCATGAGGGAAGGATGCTCTTATTTCATGACTAGCCGGGCATGATGTTTTGGAGGCATTTGCATGATAGCCGTACTCATGTCCACAACTTATAAGTGATTTCTCCAACTGTGCAAGTGGTATAGCTAGCTAGCTCACCTCCTTCACTGGCATCATCTGCATATCAGACTGTTCTAGTTATCGGTGTAGCTGATGGATCAGTGGCAGAGTTCCGATGGCATAGCTACATGGCCATTACAAGGGGCTCTGGCTTCATTCACAGGCTCTACTCCCCAGGTTTTCTGACACAGTGCGAGAAAAAGACTCCGCTCCCCAGCTTTTCTCACACAGTGCGAGAAAAGCTGGGGAGTGGAGCCTGGGAACGAGGCTAAGGGCCCTTGGGTGTCTCCTTCCTTGGAGAGCAATGTCTCTCTGTTGACAAAGAGCTGGTGATTATGTCTGTAGGTGATGATGAGCATTCATAATATTTTGGCAAATGGGGGGGCATGAGGGCCACTAGCTAGACCCTCTCTGCGCCCACCACTGGAAAGGCTAGAGAGGGTCTAGCCGACGTATTCATTACTAGCTGATCATTTTTTACTATCTCGTTTGAGGATAGTAGTAACGTGCACATTATGGCTTTAGTGAGCATGTGTGCCGGGAGTACATGCACTACCTGTGGTATAGTTTAATTACGTGATAAGTGGTTGCTGCAATAACCGTGAACTATGACATCTGCTAGACCCTCTCTAGCCTTTCCGGTGGTGGGCGCAGAGAAGGTCTAGCTTGATAGACTAGAGGGGCACCTTCCAGTACGCGTGTGTACGTGACGTGACCTATACACCTCATACTACCAGTGCAGTATAGTAAAGCGTGACTCGCGCAAGAGTACGTGCAAGTACGTGATCGCAGCCCCACCCATTTATTGGTATACGTGACTTGACCTTTTACGTCATGAGTTCGGCTGATAAAAAATTCCAACCGAGCTCTACGCTCTACAGACCTTTTAATATGGCGTCCCCAATAGTAACTTGTGCCTGGCTGAAGGAGAAACTCCAGTTGAGCCCGAAGCCGAACCTCGTTGTATTGGATGGTAAGACTGACAACAACTGTTATAATTTATATGACTAAGTGGCTGTAATTATGCGACTAAGGAGTTAAGTACCTTTAATCCAGATAACTAATTGTAATTTACAAGTTACTTATTATTTTATCTATGCTTACAGTCTCCAGTCATCTGAACAGACACATAATGTATGGACGTGGAATAGGAAATGACCTAGCCTCGTTTCCAGGCCTCCCCCACGCGAGCGAGTGAAAGAAGCAAGGTAAACCCCACTTTACTTCGCTTGCTTCGCTTGCTCGTGCAGGGAAGGCCTGGGAATGAGGCTAGAAATGACCCAGTGTGGCCCAGTACCAGCAGGTCTGGTGGACATAATGGACAAGGGTGGACAGTTTCTAAGTAGTTGCAATGAGGACCTTTTTAGCATTATACACAATGCTTAGCAATAATATTTCTCGTACCTTGTACGCAGCCTTGTGCAAAGGAGCAGCTGCTGCATAGTCTTGAACACCTGCGAATCTGTTTTTCACAACCCGGTACCTAGACAATGAGCAGGCTGTACGTACCACTTGACTTTCGCTTGCAGTGCTAGCCTCATACTCATTAGAGAAACCTTCAGTTAGAACATAAATTTGGAACTAGTTAGGCAAACTAGCTACATAGTTACATTATTAGCTCTGGTCATCCAAAGTGTTATTTCACACTTTAGGTACATTTTATCTCCCGTCAGCTAAGAAAGATGCTGACAAAGAGTATTTGGAGTGTCGTATCGAAGGGGCAATCCGTTTTGATATTGATGTCGTGGCTGATAGGACGTCATCACTGCCTCACATGCTCCCTTCAGCTGAACAGTTTGCAGAGCAAGTAGGAAAGGTGGGTTGCTAGGACATCTAAAGCGACTAGGCAAGAGTTGTAGTTGGCTATACGCTAGCCTTAGCATTGAAATCACGCATATTATGTCTGTCCTGCAGATGGGGATTGACAATGACACTCATGTAGTGATTTATGACAACAACGTGAAGTTTGGACTTTACTCTGCTGGAAGGGTTTGGTGGATGTTCAAGGTATTACAATGTGTAATATGTGTGTTTTGTGCCTAGGTCATATAAGTATAGAGTCTAACATTCACTAATATAGTATATGTACCACGTCTACGAGGAGTATAAACACAGATAAACTGTCTAGCGGAGTTTATCGCGTTTATACTCCGAGTGAAGCGTGGTATATCCGGCTTATACCATATTGGCCAATCACATTCACTGCACTAATGTCCCTTAACGACAGTCATTTGCACTGTGTTGCCAAGGCTCATCTCTCGAGTTAGCGTGCTATGGATTTTCGCTAGTCAAGCAGCACTGCAACATCTTATAGTCGGCACGTCTGACGTCTAACATTCACTGATATAGTATATGTATTTCGCAACGACAGTGTAAATGAAATTTAATGATAACTAAGTGTCGCCACGACTATTTATAGCGTTGCGCAGTAACTACAGGCGATATTTAGCGGAGTATATGACCCATTATACTCCGCTTATCAACCAATGAATATTACTACACCAATGCCTAGCCTCTCACGATTGCAATGATAGATTGATTATATACTATCTTCAAGTAGCGCTTGCTTCTATTGACACTCACGGCCAAAAAAGTCATGCCTACCGTCACAAAGGGCAACTGGCTCTAATCTAAGTGGAAAACCAGCTCTCTGGCGACCAGTATGAGCAGCAAAAGAGCAAAAGGCTTGCAGTATGAAGGCTGGAGTGACTTTATTTACCTTGGAGAGCTACTTGACAACAAATTTCGCGCATGCAGTCTGGTGAGAGGGGTGACTGACCCGACGCTGAGACCTAGCCCCACATTTCTTGTACACTTAGAGGCTCTTCTTTAGCAAAAGCGTTCTTTTGCTAGCTTTTTTGTAGCCTGGTAGTATCCATTGCCAAGTTCTCTTTAGTAAACCATTTGCTTAGAAACGTGCGCGTGCTCTGCCCACGTGAAAGGCTATAATGGGTATGCAATGTTAATCTCTTGCAGTATAATTATAAAATAGATATTATAATATCGTATTTGCTATCCTCAGGTGTTCGGCCATACCTCTGTGTCCGTTGTGGATGGTGGTATGCCCAAGTGGCTCTCTGAGGGCTATCCCACAGTGTCTGGCCCACCTCCTGCTGTTGCCACGGCAACCTACAAGGCCACCTACAACCCAGCCCTAGTCAGAAACCTGACACAGATGTTGGACAACTATTCCTCTAAGAAGGAGACGGTATGTTCTTCCTAAAATACCATTTTTGGGTCCTATAATTTTGTATGTGCATGTGTGGGTGTGTGTTCATGTATGTAAGGGAGGAGGGGGAGGGGGGGGGGGAGGTATATGGGTGATACGTACATATGTAGCTACAAACTAATGTTTTGGATGCTCTGAATGTAGCTATAGCTGCTGAATCATAAACTTAAAGCCTTTTGTACAAAAAAACCTCGGGATTAACTTTTGGAAGTCAGAACACTGTCTCAGAGCTACGGAATGGTTTTGGAACAAAGCAGAGCTTGGGAATGAGCCTATATAATTTACACAAGCTACTCATTTAGTAGTGTGTATGCGTGGTCTATCATCATAATTGTAATCATGGCATTTTGCATGTTTTATAGTATACTGTATAGTGGAAAAATTTGGCGAGGACTTAATTTGGCAGTTTGGTGAATTGTAAAAATTTCCAAAGTAAATTCTTGCTAATAATACAGATATAATGTAATGTGCCCCACTAGGTCTCTACACACGTGTGTAATGGTGCTTGGTCATGTTGCTTTACGAGTATCTGAAGAAACGGCCTGTGCTTCCCACTCAACGTACGTGTGGCGATTACTCGCTTTCCAGGAAGGATGTCAAACCTGCAAACCAGGCAGTGAAGCACACTCTTGTATCGAACCCGAACGGCAAGATGCCTCGACACAAATATAACAGCTATATGCCAGAAGAAAGGGCTCATAATTATAGGGAAATATGTCACTGAGAATAAGGTTGCTAGGTAATTCTATAAGCTTCTTGATCGAAAAGATAGATTGCAATCATAATATTATCGAGACAGCACAACAGTTATGTCATAAGCCAGTTCAAATTGCCAAATTTAATATTGAAATCTAATCTTTTCCCCAAATTTAATGCTTGCCAACTTTTTATGCTGTACAGTAACTTTGGCATTTGCTTTTGACTATAATGATGGACTATTATCCGTTTGTATCTGTGCTGTATTCTTATAGGTGATTGACGGCAGGCCAAAGGGCAGGTTTGATGGCACAGCCCCAGAACCCAACCCCTCTCTTCCTAGTGGGCACATCCTGGATACCATCAGCCTCCCCTTCATGCAGCTCCTTGATCCTCAGAGCAAGACCATGAAGGACAAGGTTGCCTTGCAGCAAGGTGAGGGCTTACATGTACACGCCATAATGTTAAGGAACACCCTTTCGAGGTTAAATGCAAACTCACGCAGCACCATTAACCCATTGCATGCCACAAGCCACTTTAATGATTATGTTTTTGAAATACATGGCAAAATTATAATGATGATTAGCTACACTGCCACACGGATAACCAGGCCCTGTAATCAGCGGCAGCCATGAGGTTCTTGATTCTAGAGAGAGTCAGACATTCAGTAGGACCATCTATCTTTGATGCCAGAGTGTGAAAGCAGTGCCGTATCGTACTTACCGTGTACTGATTGATCGATCCTGAATCACCTGCATGGTTTTCCAATCTGCCGTCCTTTTTGCCTCAGATGGCTGTAGCAGATTCCTTTGCTTCCTTGACTTGGTAAGTGAAAAACCTGCCAAATGCCACACTGATACTTGTAGCAAGCCATTTTTTGTGGCATTGCGTGACGTACTCTTGGTGGGCAATGAGTTAACCCTGGCACTCTATAAGGCCTTTATGTATTTGTAGTATCAATTGCCAGAAATGCACAAAAACATAGTAACACAGAGATTTAGTATAACAATTAGCCGCCAGGTACGTAAGTATATTTTCTTGAAATTAGCCATTCCTTCCTGTGGTGTGAAGGAGCATTCAACTTCACATACAGACATCAAAATGTAAAGTCTACCTCCACAATCAACTGTAAACTTTCGAATATGGAAGCTACTGAGTAGTGCGAGTCAGCAGATTCGTAGACTATGCTTACCATATAGCGCCAAATTTGCGAGGGACAAAACATTTCGCGGAAATAAATTTCGCGGACCAAAGATTCTGATAGCTATGCCCATTTTGAGAGATCGTTTTTCGTAGTAGTGGATAGTTGTAGCTAGTCTCGTGCCCAGGCGTTCACGCCTGGGCACAAGACTAAGCTGCAGCTACACCATGCTCTGCTGCTCGCTTTCCTACTTGTATTCCGGTGTGAACTTCGTATACGGACCTCTTTTCGGCGTTTGCTGGAGCTGAAGCACGCATCTTACGACCCCGTTAGCAGACGTGATAGTGCTGCTTTCGAGAGCGTTGATTTGTAGAGAGCCATCACGAATCATAAAGCAATGTGCAAAGTTTAGAAAACATTTCACGGGGTTAATTTTCACAGTGCGAGACGAGGCCACGAAAACCGCAAGAATTATGTGCCTCGAAAATTTGGCACTATACGATATCTAATAAGTGAAAATGGAACATCAAGGATCCCTACAAGTCCAGAAGGATGCCAACGGTTGGTCTTTGGGGATATAGCTCGTAAAGTAGTACTGCAGGCCAGCATCACTTTACAATTTTATAGAACCTAGTTGAACGCTCCTTCACTGTCTTCGGCAACTCATGTGCTCCTGATTACACAGACACTACAATCATCGGGCCTGTAGCCAAAAATGTGTAGTAGAACCCTTTAAATAGCAAAAAATCTCGTATGAAACCCTGATTCAGATAAATTATCTAGCTGAACTGCTTAGCCACATGCAATGATCTTCTCTTTCAGAGTTTGACAAAGTGGGTGTTGACCTCAGCAAGCCAGCGGTCATGACTTGTGGTGGTGCAGTGGTAGCTCCTCTGGTGGCTCTTGCAGCACACCTGCTGGGAAAAGAGATTCCTGTCTATGACGTAAGATCATGATTATATGATGCTTTTGCTATACATGTAGGCCGGAAGCCACCAGCTACAGTATACTTCATAGCTACAGACAGTGCTGTTTAAGATTTTTACAGTGATGATGACTGATGACAGTAGCTATAACTTCCATTGCCTTGCAGGGCTCCTGGGCTGACTGGGTACAGAATGCTCCCAAGGACACGATGCACATTGGAGTGAAGGGAGAAGACTTGAAGCAGTAGCTGGATATTACAGAAGTGTGATAGCAATATCAGTGGTAGCTAGCTAGGTTATCCATGTCAAAATCAGTATGATGTTAAGTAATTGTATTGCTTCAGTATGCGTACACTACTGTCTACATATTT
This sequence comes from Phakellia ventilabrum, assembly GCA_963921505.1. Taxonomy (NCBI): domain Eukaryota; kingdom Metazoa; phylum Porifera; class Demospongiae; order Axinellida; family Axinellidae; genus Phakellia; species Phakellia ventilabrum. The sequence continues at coordinate 4,848,179 of OY997386.1, read as the reverse complement.
CTTCTTGTCGGGGGCGGGGCGGGGGGGCGTGTCCCTGCATACGAGCATGGCAGCTCCGTATATTATATTGGAGTGTATATGATTTCCGTATATTTGTCGAGCTGTATTTGTGTTGCGTGATAGTGACTCAAGGCTGAATAAAGTCTCTGGGAGCAGCCTAAGTCTATTTCTGATAGTAAGGCAGGGCATGGGCGTGCATTCTGAACCTGGCCATGGCATTCCACACACCGTTATTACTCGCAGCGGAGCGGCCGAAGGCCGCTCCGCGAAGAGTATTATGTTGGGTTGTACGACCGTTGTACCACTTTTCAATGAATACAGTTAGCAGGCAATGACGCTGAGAGTGATAGACACATATAAGCCATTGTTTGACGCATCTGTACAGTAGTGGCAGAATGGCTTAGTGGATAACGCACGATCTACCATACCTAGTGTACCTGGTTCGATTCCAAGTAATGATAACCGGTTCACTCTTTTTTTAACATCCAATTTTTTTTCTTTGTAGCTTTTTCTCTATATATTTAGTAGTTTCTTCAATATTCCCTTTTATCTATACTATTTAAATAGTTATTATTATTTTTTCTATTGAGAGACTGGTTATGTCCAGCTATATATGATTATATGTGTGCTGGTTGGGCTCTATATAGAATAGCTACACAAAGTTGCAGCTTGCACTGAACAGTTCAGGTAAGCCTATTGGTGCTAGGGCCAGTTAGGGCATAGATAGATAGTACTAGTACAACTACTACTACTTTACTATTAGTTATGTTACTGAGGTAGACTAAGGCTAGGTAGAGGCATAATTTAGGCATGGTTAGCTATAGCCACTGATGCACAGTGTTATAGCTAGGTTTAACTATAGTCTGAAGCAACAGTGTAGCTAGGTAAGAGCAGGGTTAGTTGAATTGTATATCATTAAAGGTAGGGTTAGTGCGGAGTGATGTCTGTTCACATAGCTAGCTAGACAAACATCTCTCGTCAGACGTCACTAATTTCACAAATAGCTATAGGCATTAGTTACTAAAGAGTAATGTACATGTGCTTGCATTGCTCGGGTGTGAGCACATGCTGACATGGGAAGGCTGGTCCGTAGGCTGATCTGGTGTGTGCTCCAGTGTGACCCGGCATTGCTTGGTTTTTTGGGATGCTGTCCCTATAGCTAGCTAGCTATGAAGTTCAAATTTTTGTGACTTGTATAATATATCTAAGGGGTTAGTTGAGCTAGACTAATGCCAGAGGCATGAAATTCTTGTTACACTGCATAAACATGGCAGACTATTTCACCTCACTTAAAACTACACAACCTATACTCATGACACATTCTATTTCACACTATTACACTGCAAAAACAGAGAGATTGCTTTAACCCAGCTCAGGTTACCTGAGTTTCAAGCTTGATTAAAGCTAGGCCAGATGTTACAGGTAGCTACAATTGAGATAGTATTTCTGTGGCTCCTACGGTTAAATAATAGTTAGACGCCGAGACCAAGGGATCTACGCGATTTAGAAACCCGAAGGCCCGAGGCTGTAGCGTCCCGAGCGAAGCGAGGGCGCTACTAAGGGCCTGAGGGTTTCTAAATCGCGTAGATCCCATTGGTCGAGGCGTCTAACTGATTTAGAGTAGCATTAGCAGCGGACTTGCATATTCAGTGTTGCATAATTATAATATTATTGTAGAAAGAATAGCCTCAAGGGTGGATCCTATATGTAGAAACCCTCAGAAGCAGGGGTTCTAAGTGATTTAGAACCCCTCCTTGAACCAATCAAATTGCAGGATATTGTGTCAATGTACTCTAAGAAACCTTAACATCACAAGTACAGCTGCGAGCTTGACCACTACCGGCAATAAACAATTAAGCTAGGTCACATGGTAAAGGTAGCAACAATTGAGATATCATTTCTGTGGCTTCTGTGATTAAGAAAGTCACAAGTGCAGCTGCACTTCTCAATTGTAGCTACCTGTGACTTAGCTTAATTGTTTACTATAATACCTACAGTGGTCAAGCAATATAATTGACCTCCTTGCATACACACTTGCAACTCAGGTAACCTGAGCTGGGTTAAAGCAATCCTTTTCTTTTCACAGTGTAGCTACAGTAGCTAACTCATACACGGACGCTCCGCTGCGAGTTTTTAGATCTCTTAGATCATATTCAACCTAAGAATCATAGTCATGCAACCTAGTATACACTCACACATACATGTACACCTGTCTATGACACACACCTTACCTAGCCCCAGTCGGTGAAGTACTCCAACCAACAACACCCACGTCAAACTAGCATGCTCATAGAACCAGCCAAATAATTAGCCACATGCAGTCTCAAGGGTGCACTTATGTTTTCCTATGAACTGACCCAAGTTAAAAAGAGTAGCACGGGGGGGGGTTGGGGGGCGCAGCCCCCCCAAAAAATAAGCAGGGGGGTGAGGGGGGGCGCAGCCCCCCCTCTTTTTTTTTTTAAAATATATATATAAAAAATTACTAAAAAGTAACAAACAAGGATAATGGTCACACGGGAGCACACACCAGATCGGCCTACGGACCGGCCTCCCCATGTCAGCATGTACTCATACCTGAGCAACGCGAGGGTGTGAGCACAAGTGCTGACATGGGGAGGCCGGTCCGTAGGCCGATCTGGTGTGTGCTCCCGTGTGACCATTATCCTTGTTTGTTACTTTTTAGTAATTTTTATCATAGATACATGTAGATAGTACGTTATTAGTCACATGTTAGTCTCGTGCCCATACCATTCCCCGCCCCCCTCGCAATTAAAAAACGGAAATGAAAAGTGATCTCTAGCTAACTCCGTATTTTAGTCCCACCACATGGCCAGCAGGCCAAAAATCTGGCCAATGAGACAGTACAGTACAAATGTGTGAAGGAAGAGAAAAGATATATAGGTGCAATTTTTTTTCTAGGCCGCGTGTCTGCGTGGGCGTGGTTCCGTATATATATAATATTGGAAAGTATATCCGTACACGTGTGCGGACTCGTGTTTGGTTCCCAAGCAGCACTTAGTGGCTCACGTATGTTGTAAGGTTAGTAGCGATGCATGTCATACTGTAGCGATTTTAGATGCGGCTCATGGTAACGTTCAACAGGCATCTCTTAATCTCGTCGCTGTACAAACATGCCGCCTTTTTTTGCTCTACGTCATCTGAATGTTGACTCCACATTCCACGACATCGCTGCCGATTGTAACCACGCCCATTTAGGCACACGCGGTACACAGTGCAGTACAGTGCTAGTATAGTGTACCAATATCAATCACGTGCTAAAGTGCGAGGCATATCGTATGTACGCGATCGCATGTACGCAGTGCAGAACAGTTCCGGCATCATGGCAGCAGGAGGCCTAATATTGCTCATTTGCTTTGTTGTGATTAAAGCCCAAAGAGATCTCACGCTCGTACCAGAAGCTAGCGGTTCAGATGTTGTGAAAGCCGTGGTCTCGAAGATCGAAACAACTGGAGTGTTTCCGACAGATCACCGACTGCTGCGTAGGATTGCTTATGTGGAGTCGCTGGATGGGCAAGTAACGCGCACATACAGAGAAGGATACGATGGCGGAATATGGCAGGTCAACCAGGTTGCTTTCTTAGACACACAGAACCTTTCAGCACACCCGGGGCTAGATAGCCTGTACGGTAATATTCAAACCTATTTTGACATTGACTGGCAGTATGTAACCTGGGAAGATCTTCGAAAACCGTTTTACTCTGGGCTGGCAGCAAGAATCTACCTTTGGAACATCGGAAAAAGTATTCCACTGGCTGGAGAGATTGTTGAGCAAGCTCTATACTGGAGAGATATCTACAATTATAATGGAACATCCAAGGACTTCATAAACCTGGTGGAAGCTCTTGAAAAAGGGGAAGGTGAGGTCGAGATGCCAATATAGCTACCTAACTAGGCAAAAAGTGAGGGTTTATTTTAACCACGGTTTGATTGTCAGAATTGTAAAACTGGCTTAATAACAATCCAGAGAGGCAAAATAAGATTCATCATTCACATTTCAGCGAAATTGTGAGTAGAAAACCTTGATGTGTCTGGTGATAACCGATATAGTAACTATAAGTGGACAATGTTTTGAGTGCCGATTCTCATGTGTGAGCTATGAATGTAATAAGTGAGCATGTAATTTTATACCCAGTTTCAGTAAGACGTACGTACCATACATATATATGTAGACATGGGGACAGAATCCGACTCACTAGTGTGGGGCTCGCTTAGGCTTGCCCAAAATACCTTATGACTGGGGTGATGAGAAGCTAATAATTTATGTACATGAATCAAGCCTATGTCGACACTGAGTGCTAATTTATGTGCTGCTATGATTTTGCACTGTATGTGGGTGTGGCTTATTGCACAATACTACAAAGCGAGGCTATTCAGCGCTATACTCATGGTATATTAGGAATATGGCCGCTTTGAGCGCAGGCGTCTCTAAACACTGGACTGGATTCTCCACTGGAACATGGGACTGGATATAGAACTGGACCATGGGACTGGAGTATGGGACTGGAATAGTACATTGGCTCTTGAACCAACGTTAGCAGGGACGGGTGTCTCTAAACACTGGACTGGATTCTCCCCTGGAATGTGGGACTGGATTATTGAACTGGAATGTGGAGTGGAATCTGGGTTGGAATAGTGTGTAAACATGTAGCATACTGCTAATAAAATTGGCTATTGTAGCAGGAACTGATAACAGATGTGCAAGGTATAAACTTACAGGAACTGATTTAAACTTGCAGGAACAGATAACAGATGCTAGGTATAAACTTGCAGGAGCTGATAACAGATGCAAGGTATAAACTTGCAGGAGCTGATAACAGATGCAAGGTATAAACTTGCAGGAGCTGATAATAGTTGTAAGGTAAGGAATTGCACTGTGGATAAATTCCACCCCTCTTGAGATTTACCGGCATTAAGGTAGCTAAGGTGGAGCAATTTTTTGACAAATTTTTGGTGGATTAATTTTGTAATCAGTTTCTACTACAATAGCCGAGCTCAGGAGCCAATACACTGTTCCAGTCCTATATTCCAGTCCCACATTCCAGTGGAGAATCCAGTCCAGTGTTTAGAGACACCCTTTGGACTCTGACGCTGACACAGGCAAACTAGTAGTCTAGGACTTCAGAATATGTAGTTTGCTACTTCCCTTTATAGCTAATGATATGCTTCTCTGTAAATTCAAGAAACAGACATTGTAAAAACAAGACTAATAATATCTAAAAACCAGCTGGGTGTTTTTTTTTTACATAAATCATCCAACTGAAGGTTGTGCTCAGCAACAGGTCAGTCTAAGCTAAATGCAGCTGTAGAATGGCTCAGCTTGGCTAGACAGTCTCATCATGTACAGCGTCCAGCAAAAGTGCTGACACAGCAATTTTGTAGTGCGCCTCCAGTTAGCGATTGGTACGTTCCAAAACAGAATTATCGTCGTTACCTACTGCTCTTTTACCATCTAGGCAACACAAAACTAACCTAGCTGACGTACTTTGGCCTATCGAGCCTGCAAACTTCCAGTAGCTTCCATTGCACTCGTGGCTAGCTATAGTGGCATAGTAACGAAACAGCACTATAAGCCAGTAATAAACTGTGTATTATGCCACTTTATAGCAGCTTATACCTAATTAGTGCTAAGGTTGCTTTCATTCCCACCTCTGTGTGTGTGTGTGTGTGTGTGTGTGTGTGTGTGTGTGTGTGTGTGTGTGTGTGTGTTCGTCCACAATTATCATGTGCGCTAAGTTATGTCATTGTCACATGGGGTTTATAACAATTTATAACAGGCTATTGATACTGTATGGGATGTTGTTATAATACTCAAAAGGTGTCATATGCCCCTCCAACAGTATACACTGCCCTATAACGAGCTTATCTTTATAGCTGTTAAATACCACAGTCCTATATATTGTATCAATATGCTAGTGGCTTATGCAGGCCCGTAGGAAGCAAATTTCGATTGGTCCAGCGGGGCAGGGCTGGATCGATGTAGGCGCCGCGCACGAAGCGCGGCTGCTAGGGGGTCTGGCGGTATGCCCCCCAGGAAAATTTTGGATTTTAGATCATCTGAGATCGTTTACGGTGCAATCTTGGGGTGAAATAGTAAGAGTCGGACAACGTGCTGCCAGACCTAGCCATTATGCTTGAAGCCTTTAACGCTCGCAGAATTTTAAAGGCGTGGTTCTCGGGCTGCGTAATGATTATTGCATTAGCCATAATAATGTCACGTGCGTGATGCCACTACGATGTTATCAGTGTAGCGTTTGGCCGTTTTTTCACTTACCAAGTCAAGGAGGCAACGGAAGTTTTGCTAATTTTGTTGAAAGACTATCTGCTGCAGCCATTTTTTTGGTTGATGTACCAAAATTTGGTCCGGCGGCTGCCGCACCTGCTCCTACGGCCCTGTTATGTAGCTATTATACTCTCTTCAGTATAGTGTAGCAAAATAATATGCACAGGATGATCTGTTACCATATATGTACACCTTCCATGCAGATCCCTGACCTATTTTTTCTTGTATAAACACACATTAGCAATAAAAACAAAGAGTGTTTACTATAATCACAATATTGTTTCATGTATACTGGATTAGCTGGTGCCAGGAGGCACAACATTTGTTTAGGTCACTATGCTCCTGTGTTCCTAGGCCACAATGGGGTGTCTCATGCTCAATAAGGGACTGCATTCTCTACTGGAGTGTGTGACCAGTATATAGGCCTGAGCTAATTATTCATTTTAATTTGCCTATTATTCTATTCTTGAATTCTTGCTAAATGTCCCTATTATTCTTTCAAAAACAGCCGATTATTCTCAAAAAATTACAGCACATAAATTTACCAAAATACAGTTAATGCTTATTGTATTGCAGCATCAGTGATGCTTCTATGTAGTCCTGGATGCATGTGTGCATATCCTAATGGCTTACGTATACTGTCTCTCAAGGCTGCTGCCAAACCATATATGGTAGGTGAGACATGGCTTCACTAGGCGCTGTGCTGTGTACGCAGCACTTTCCAAATAAGGTGAAAAGTACTTAAGATGCTGCTGCTAATTGTTAGAATGACGCAATCTACGTAAAAACATGCCGATTATTCTCACATTGTTCTTATTCTTTAAGTAACCGATTATTCTCCCGACATAATTAGCGCAGGCCTAGTGACCAGAATGTCTGGGACTGGAGTATCAAAGATAGATAGATAGATAGATTTTTACGTCATACCAGACACATGGCATCGAGCCTAACCAGGCCCATGTGACCAATACAAGTACAACTGTCAGTGTAGGATATTCAACTAGCTATTTGCTTTTATTTTAGTCCGGGTTCTACTTGCTATTTGGCTTAAGGCTAATTGGTGTCCATTGGTAGCTGTGGCGGGTGCTTCCTTGTCTGAAACGTAGGCCAGGAGTGTGTAAACGTCAAAATTTGATACTCAAAAGTGATGATGTTTAAGGCCTAGATTGGCAAGAAGGATGCCTAAGGATGCTACTACGGTAGCTGCATGGATACGTAAGTGTCGTTTAATCAGCTAGGGGCGGAGTCAACATGTAATTATTAGTAGTTGCTAACGTAGTCATGTGATGATCACATTCCCCCCCCCGAGACTCTCAGGTCACGTGAAGTCACTTTGAGTAGTCACATGGGTTAGGTCTGTTACGGCAAAGGCCAAACTTTGTAAGCAATATATTATAGAAGAATATTTCCCAACTTAATATCTCGCTTCAATATGTAATACACTTTGTCTTTAATCCATATAAACCCTCGATAATCCCTATTAATCCATGTAATCCCTCTTAATTCTCTCGTAATCCGGATATAATCACTAGGGAATAATTTATGTAATCCTTAGCATAATCCATGGGATTTTGTAGTCTTGTACGCTGATTTCAGCAGTGTCCGACCCCTTGCCAAATAACGTCATTGTGACGTTAAGTTTAACACCCCTCCCTTCATAATGTTACCCAATGACATACTCATACCGACTGCAGCGATTATTGTGCAGAAAGCTTTCCTTGCTGCCTACAAGGATGCCAAGTGGGCTACTAACTAGTAGTATGGGATATGTATGTGAACCACGTAAATAAACTGTGCTAGACAGTTTACCTCTTTTCGGATAAATCTAACATATTTATACTTTGAGTGTAGGCATGGTATATCTGGCTTATATGATACTGTTCGTCAAACTAATTAATGTCCTTGACAGTGCATGCATACAGCTATTTGCACTAAGAACATACAGCCCTCAAGAGCAAAAACACCACTACTCTATACGGTTAAATCGAGCTACTTATTTGTAAATTAGTGTTTTACGGAAAGTTTACGGGGAGAAAGCATGGCTGTGAGTAAAGTTCTAGGCTATTTGCCTCAGTTATTCCGACCTTTAACTGTAGGACAGCACTTTACCTCGTTCATTTGTGAAGTAGATAGACTGTAGTTTATAGCAGAGTTTGTTTAGGTCAGGCTGCTTCATTGTTGCAAGAACAAGATCGGTGAAAACAATTGCTGCCCTGTATCAACTCTAAAGAGGGGGCAGTTGCGGATTATGAATATTTCGTGGATACACTTGGAATGGCCACATAACGAACACGTTATAGTTAGATGATGGCATTGAGTGGTTTACAGGAAATACACGAGAGGCTTCATCTGATAGACCACGAGTGTGTTTCCTGTAAACCACGAAAATGCCATCATCTAAGTGGCTTGTACTATACATCCCTCCCACTTCACGCTCACTAATTTGGTTTGTGGTGTGCAAACAGCTCAATTAAGCTTTCTATGCTCTATGGCAGATAGAACATATGTTCTATCTGCCCTAATTGGCAGATAGAGCATAGGCAGCTGTCTTTGAGGTATAGACCTGCTACCGGCACCTTTGAACCGCCCACGCAGTATAGTACAACGTGTAGTTAAACTAACCTGTCCTGGGTGGGAAAATTGTACCAGCAATGCCTCAGAAACATTATGAGTGCAAACCTCCCTGACTGACTGGTTAAACAGCCTTTTTTTCATGGTTTACTGCTGCGTTAGAATGTAAGTTAATTTTCCAGTTATTTTTGAGTAGATCTCATCGTAGATATTATGCTTGCACCGCTACTGCGTCGTTTAAGAGACATAACCCATAGTTTAGTTTTTAATGGCTTCTCTTATTGTCACTCTAACGCCCATGCCTTGCTCAGAGTGACAATAAATGAACATATGAGCCAGAATCTGTAGCCTCAGAAAGGGTAGCTTGACTTCACATACTGGTGTGAAATGAAATGCACCGACATGCTACAGGAGCACTTTAATACCAGTTGTTTTTCAGCTGCTACACAGCCTCTGCAAAGTTGCACAAGGCAGTGTACATGTATGAGTGCAGGGCATTTGCTTTGATGTAACCCCTCTAATGTACAATATCCTTGCTAAGCGCTAATAATTTTCTAGTGCTGCACAACAACCATGCACTGGATTTAGCGGAGTATACAGTCCTTATAAATTCCACTTTTTAACCAAATTAAAATTGTTTATTTCTCCCCTTTCCTATGTAGATTGTCACATTAATATGGACCTCATCTTTGTACTGGATTCATCTGGTAGTATTGGCAGTGGCAACTACCAAAAAGTGCGAGAGTTTGTGAAAAACTTTATCAAAAGTGGTATAACTATTGGACCAAATGACGACCAAGTTGGAGTAATAATATTTGGTGGAAATGCACAGGTTGTATTTAATCTGAATGCTTATCAAAAAGAGACACAGCTGTTGGGTGCTATCGACAGTATTCCTTACCTTAGTGAATCTACAAATACCGCTGCTGCACTACGAAAACTGATCGATGAAGGCTTCACAGAAGGAGGTGGAGCGCGGTTAGATTCAAAGACTGTTCTGAGAGTTGCAATTGTTATGACAGATGGCAAGTCCAATGTTAGTCCCAGTGACACTCCTGTAGCTGCAACACGTGTGCATAACTTTAGGCCATCTATTCTTGTGTATGCTGTTGGTATCACTGACAGTGTGAACCAGGAAGAGCTCAATGAGATAGCTACCTCACCAGAACTTGTTGATAACCTGGATTCCTTTGATACTTCACTGCTGAAAGAATACCAAGAAGAGCAGTTTTATCACATTTGTGTCAAAGGTACATGTATGTTCATGTAATTGCCTTAAAATTATTAGCAGAGTTTGTGAAACTGCAGTACATAATTACATACATAGTAAACAGCCTATATACATGTAATAAGATGCTTGCATGGGTGACATGAATCTTGTTGTTCTGGCATTACATCTGTATTTCACAGTACAGTCAGCCTTACAGAGCACAGGGAAACAGGCCTGTGAGTATGGAATATAACACACTGCTCGTCACTGAAACTAACTGTATCTGTAACATATACACACCGTTTCAGTCCGTTGTGGGACCACTTGAGTGTTGCAGGATCGAAGTCTTAAGTCTATTACTGTGAACTGTGAACCCATTTAGGTATTTTACGTAGAAACTTACACTATTTAGAATGTGTAAAGTGGTTCCACAATAGACTGAAATGGTGCTTGTGTGGTGCAGATACGGTTAGTTTCAGCGACGAATGGTGTTCATCCTATACCGTATACATAGGCCCATTTCCCTGTGGAGAGTATACTGTAACTATATATCTCCCAGTTAAACTGCATGCTGAGTCCCTAGGTACATATTCTGCACCAAGTGTTCATCCATTCTCCTCTCACTCTGCAAGTGGTCTACAGCCTTGAAAGCTCCCTTTTGCCATTTTGGCCACGCTTAAAATTAATTGCATTCACTAGACAGTGTCAGACCCATAGCCAGGATTTTAAAAGGGAGATTACATAGCAGGACCAGCGAAGCTCACTCATGAGTTACACTGAAGTCAGGCATTAACGCAATCATGAAACCGGCCCCGTAGCAGTAAAATGAAAGCCTATGAGCTGCACGATTTGAACTTTCCAACCATCCATTAGCATAATCGTGAAATGATCCCTTAGCAGAGCCTCAATATACTACTTGCATTACAGCTTGGGATCTGGCTGATCCGTAGTCCGGTACAGCTTACGGTTGAGGTTCATAGACCATTTCACTGCTGATGTGTCAATTTAGCATTTGCTTTAATGGCTGGCTCCAAAATTCAGGCCACGCAACTCATGGGCGGGACTCATTTCACTGATAAGTGGTTGGTTTCGCGGTTGCATTAATGCCTGACTCTATTGCCAAGCAGTGTAAGTCATAGGTGAGATTCATTGCCCTTCAAATCACTCCTGAGAAGTCGGTTTTTGCAATTGCATTAATGGCCCATCTGCCGCATGCACTAAAGTGCACACCTCCACAATGACAGTTTTACGTTTGCGTTAGTTTCGCAATTGCGTTGGCTTCGCATTTGCGTTACCTACACCCCCCCTGCCTATGAACTTTAGTGTTAATGCAGTATGCCAATTACAGTGTTGACATTTTCATAAGTGCTTAACTATTACAGCTGGATATGTAGTAGACATATCAACTTGTATATGGCTTTGTTAAAGCTATATACAAACTCCTGTGCTTCACTAAAGCGCTGACTTTTTCCAAAGTGTAAATCTTAGATACACCCTACTTGGCTGTGATATTGTAGCTATATGCTTCTTCTACTACAAGTGCAGTGGTCACATGCACATGACTCTGATGATTGCAGTCACGGGAGACAGGTGGTCTCTTTCAGTCATATCTGAGAGGCTTTGCACAGATATTCTCCCACAGCCTTGCAAATAGCCACTATTTACAGTTAAGAAGATGCTTTTATTATACCATTTCACATCATTATAAAACATGGTATGCTGTTATGATAACTATCACCATCAATATTTTTTAGATATTCTTTTGGTTGGTTAGTACAATTAATGACACGATTTTTGATAATTCTAACCAGAAGACGCTGATGTCGAATTTCTTCTTCATTCACTCCTTTACAGCGCCATCCATCGTCAAAAGACTCCGAGCAATGGGGCTGTAAGCAGTGATGGGGTCATTTCTACCCCTTCGCTTGATCGCCGCGCAGGCGCATTATTGCCGCCTTGTGTTGGTCGCTGGTTGCATGGTCAACGATGCTGCTAGTCTTGTGGTTACCTGCTGCAAAACCTACATTCTATATTATACTGAACATTTAATATAAGCCCACAGAGAACTTGAGAAGGCATGGCTCCACAATAGCATAAACTCATGGAACCACTGAGACTGACACGAATGGTCAAACGTACGCTTAGGGAATGTAAAACTTACAGTGATGAAGTGCTTCTGTTTATCCATATTACTCATCGATGCCATTTCTACCCGTGTAAGTCTTGTTCTCAGAACCTTGCCCCCTCCCTAAGTGCAATTACAGCACCGCAAAACTGGGAGGGGCGGCATGCGAAATTACAGCATACGGCAAATATTGGGTGGACCATGGCCCACCTGGCCCACCCTGCTAAGCCGGCTCTGAAACTGTATAATAATGAGCTTAATTCTGCTTATCCCTGCATCCAGCTTCATCACCTGCAGATGTTGGAGAGACATTAAATGGGACCCTGGGAGAAGGAGAGCAAGCTCGCTTTCAGTTGGATATTCCTGAAGCAGGAATAACCATTCGCCTTTGTATTCAAGCTGGCCACGTTGTGTTTATGCAGTTAACCAAGATTCCTTTTATTATACCAAATTTCAGCCTACTACGACATAAAACTAGAATGGTTATGCACTGGCTTATGATTTAACTTTATAGATCCATCAATATTTTTTAGATATTCTTTTGGTTGGTTAGTACAATTAATGACACGATTTTTGATAATTCTAACCAGAAGACGCTGATGATTTTTTGAGGTAAAACTTTCTATTTGGTATAGGAGGAAAACTCAGGGCCGGCTCACTGAGAAAAAGAATGAGGCCGATAAACTGAGATGCTGACGTCGTGTATTAAATTACACACATACAAGGGTTGTCTGGGGGTATGCCCCCCAGGAACATTTGGGAGATTAGGCCTCCTGAGATTGTTTCTGACGCCATTTCAGGGTAAAATAAGCTAGAGTTGGATGACCTGCTGCAAAACCTACATTCTATATTATACTGAACATTTAATATAAGCCCACAGAGAACTTGAGAAGGCATGGCTCCACAATAGCATAAACTCATGGAACCACTGAGACTGACACGAATGGTCAAACGTACGCTTAGGGAATGTAAAACTTACAGTGATGAAGTGCTTCTGTTTATCCATATTACTCATCGATGCCATTTCTACCCGTGTAAGTCTTGTTCTCAGAACCTTGCCCCCTCCCGAAGTGCAATTACAGCACCGCAAAACTGGGAGGGGCGGCATGCGAAATTACAGCATACGGCAAATATTCGGTGGACCATGGCCCACCCTGCTAGGCCGGCTCTGAAACTGTATAATAATGAGCTTAATTCTGCTTATCCCTGCATCCAGCTTCATCACCTGCAGATGTTGGAGAGACATTAAATGGGACCCTGGGAGAAGGAGAGCAAGCTCGCTTTCAGTTGGATATTCCTGAAGCAGGAATAACCATTCGCCTTTGTATTCAAGCTGGCCACGTTGTGTTGTATGCATCAACCAAGATTCCAAACCCAAATTCAGCCTACTACGACAAGAAACTAGAATGTGTTGACTGCACTGGCTGTGATTTCTTTATAGATCCACAAGATTTACAGATTGTGCCGATACCTGTGGAAAATGGAAAGCAGAAACGTGAAGTGAATGAAAGTGACAGTGAAGTTGTGTACTCTAATGTTACACTGTACGTGGTAGCTGAGGGAGTGGAAGAGAATACCACTTTTGTGATTGAGACTACATTTGGAGACACATCAACTCCAAAAAGTATGCAAACTTGATGTTTAGTTATGTGGATGTATTATTAAGTGACTCGCATGGAGTGTGCCAAATTATCTTCCTGGTCATGTGGTAATTTATTTGGGTGGAGTGGCCTATAATTATTATGACTACAAAGGACTTGTGAGGAGTATATACGTACTCTGAGTAGCTATATGCACTTGTACAGTGCAAAAGACTGGTAATTTATGTCTAAAAACAAGCCAGGTGTTTTTTTTTCATAAATAATCCAACTGAAACTTGTGCTCAGCAACAGGTCAGTCTAAGCTAAATGCAGCTGTAGAATGGATCGGCTTACCTAGACAGTCTCATCATGTACAGCTTCTAGCGAAAGTACTGACACAGCAATTTCGTGCCTCCAGTTAGCGATCAGAACTTGCCAAAACAGAAATATCATCGTTACCTACTACTCTTTCGTTGTCTAGGTAACACAAAAGCACTCTAGCTTGACATACCTTGGCCTATTGAGCCTGCGAACTTTCACTAGCTTCCAATGTACTCATGGCATAGTAACAAAATGACATAACTCAGTGCACGTGATACTTGCGGACGAACACACACACAGACAGACATGGGAACGTAAAGCAATTTTAATACCAGCTGGGCACACGTTTTATGTACGCTTTTGTGTATTATATGTGTGTGCATGCATGTATAATTGTGCATTATAGCAATGTATCTTAATCTGCAGCACACTGGAATGTTCACTTAACATGCCTGGTATGTGTATTAGCCGTTTCACGCACACACAAGAATTGAGTATTTGTCCCTATATTTGTGGGCTGATTCATAACCATTACATAATGCTATGAATGCTTGTAGGTATTCCCTCATCTCCCCAAGTTACTTCTGTGACACCTCCCCAAGATACTCCTGTGACTGAAGTGGAAGAACACCGCAACACTCTGTGGATCATAGGTGGCTGCACTGGAGGAGGTGTACTAGTACTCTTTGCATGTATTGTAACCATAATTGTGTGCTGTTGTATTAGGCGCTCCTGTTCGAAGAGAGGGCAGTTCAGATATCGTACTTTAGCTAATGAGTTGCATCAGATTCAGACAAATATTTAAATCTGCTGCTGTGCGAAGTAATCCATGCTGTATACACATGATTTTACTTAAGAAGTCACATTATTATTACAATGTGTGGCCATTTTGTATGCTTTTTGCACTTTTAATTCGGACAATGTATTGCATGTGTTGTGTATTAATAACTGCTTTTAGAAATTTGTGAGTTATTGTTGATTAATAGCTGCTGTTATAAGTTATTGTTTATTAATAGCTGCTTTTATAAATTTTTGAAATCCTTTGGTAATGATATAATTATTATGCATGTGTTAAAATATTCTGCCATGGCTTATCAATGGTGCTATACAAAACATATTGGCTTGTAAGTCACTCCATAACCTGAGTATGCCGGTACAGGCCAAATTCTGAGCATGCATCAGTCTCATTCTCAGGTCTCCCCGCTCCATGTGTATTTATGTAGTAGTGTATATGAATAATGTGAGTATAAATAATATGCTGGAGCAGGGAAGCATGAGAGCAAGACTATTGACATGTCAAAAAAAAACATGCATTGACTGGGAACGTATATCTCGAGGTGACTATTAATAAAGATTAAACCTTGTCTTTCATCCTTCTTTGCCATTACAAACAATATCATGTATATTCCGGGAGTACAGATTGTTATATTCAATCTCCCCAGAATCACCTGCACAGAAAATATGACTGTATTGACCAGTTGCACACGTGCAGTAGCATAGGCTACAGATTACTCAGTACAATCGATTACAGAATATCAAGAAATTATTCATTAGGCCACACAAATGCTGTTACTTGGTGTCAAAATGATACACTAGTAGACCTAATTTAGCTACTGTATAAGAGGACATAATATCCCGCAGGCTAGTCCAGAACAGCTGAGACAGTTCAATTGGAATTAAGCAGCTTTCAATTTCTACTCTTCTTCATCAGCTTTGCCGAAGAGTAGCTCCTGAGGAGATTGTCCCCACAGCCTACAGGTACCACTTCAAAGCGGTGTTCTTCAGCAGATAACCCTTCAAACATCAGTGGGCTGCTGCCTGCATGTAAACATGTGGCATTATGTTAGCTATGTTATTTCTCTGATCTTAATGATTGTGTAGGAAAAGGTGATGACACAGATGGTTGTATGTAATTCAAAATGTTTCTGATGCTCATGCAAGCCTCATATGCGCTAATAAGTATGAATTGGTATTTTGCTGGCGATCATAATGCTAGTGGTCATAAGAAGTCATGCTGTTCACTGTAGTGCTATAAAACTAGGTCTTGTATGAATTATAAGCCAGCTAGCGTTGTGCAATATCACTTAGATACTTAATTATCAGCTATAATACCCTTTACAAAATTTAATATCTACTTACATGGGAATGGTTCTTCATCATCCAGGCTGCATTGATATGAGTCCACCGGACTGCCTCTAAACTGAATGGTGACACTACTTCCTTCAACGGCAATACCATCATTAATGAGATTCACAGTGCATTGCAATTCTGTATCTCCTACATAGATTGTGAAATCATAGTGTAGGTAAAAAATCTATTTCATACATGCACATATTAGGCTCTTATGGCGGATGCTTATGGCTACACTTTTTTACACACACTGATTACATATTACACAGATACAGACTGTATTTGCATGCATATATTAAGATGAATGGCCACAGAAATTGCCGCTAAAAGGTATTATTCATCATACCAATTAAGAAACTTCTTCTCACAACTCTTCTTCTGCCTCTCTCAGTAGCCCTAGCAACAACCCGAACAGTGTACTTTCCGGGAGTAAGATTGTTATATTCAATCTCCCCAGAATCACCTGCACAGAAGAATATGACTGTATTGACCACTTGCACAGTGCATAATCAGGCTACATTTTACTCAGTACAATCGCAGTGTAGAGAATATCAAGAAATTATTCATTAGGCCACACAAATCTGATTACTTGGTGTCAAATAGCCCATACACTAAGTAATTTGTGTGGTCTTATAAGAGTGACTAACTATCCCGCAGGCTAGCTATGTATACATGCTGAGACATTATTGGAACTCACAGTCGCTTTCAATTTCACCCTCTTCTTCATCAGCTTTCCGAAGATAGCACACTATGGAGGAGATGGGTCCACTAGCCATAAACTCTACCACTGCACTGCTGCCACTCACTCTAGGGCTGGCATTTATAAAAAATAACTGCAGGCTGCCTCCAGTTGTGGGTTCAGGGGCAGGGGATGGTTGGGTGGTTGGTTCTGGGGGTGGTTGGGTGGATGGTTCAGGGGGTGGTTGGGTGGATGGTTCAGGGGGTGGTTGGGTGGATGGTTCAGGGGGTGGTTGGGTGGATGGTTCTGGAGGCGATTCCGTTGTTGGTTCTGGCGATGGTTCAGTGGATGGTTCTGCAGGTGGTAGGGTGGAAGGTTCTGGTGACAGTTTTGTGGATGATTTTGGGGGAATCTCCTGGGATGTAGTCTCGTGCCCAGACTCACACCCGCAAGGAGTAGTCTGGTCATGCTAGTCTAAACCCTAGAGTTTGACTGCAATGATTACGTAATAAAATACAATAGTAGCTGGAAAGGTAAGACATGCAGAAAGGAAGCAGTTATTATATACCTAGTTGATTCGAACTTGGAAAAGTCATCCAAATAAAAGACAAGTTACACCTGTTTATGCATAACTATTTAAAGCGGTGATTACAAGCTTTAAGGTATAATTATATTTCAGTTTTCTCCAAGCGGTTTTATTTCAGGCTTAGATACTTGGAGGAATGTTCGTTGACTCTGTTGGTGGTTGTCCCATCTCAACGTCTGATCTGTGACCATAGGTAGAATGCAGCAAAATATCCATGTTAGCAGCTATTTGTGGGTGCGTAACACAATATTTTACTTACCTGCAATCTGATTTGCTGATTTAAGATTTTGAAGCTAGTCCTAGGATTTACAAATCCGGTCACATATATAAAGTTATGCAAATCCGGTTACATACATGTATATAAAAGATGAATGGCCAGGAAAATTGCCACTAAAAGGTACTTTTCACATACCAACTGTGAAACCTCTTCTCACGATAATCCTGTCTCTGTCACTACTCCTAGCAACAACCCGAACGATGTACTTTGTGGGAGAAAGACCGTGATATTCAATCTTCCTCGAATTGCCTGCACATAAAAATATGACTGTATAGACAACTTGCGCAGGGTTATAATATTATAAATAATACAGAGATTGTTCTTTATAAGAGTGAGCATGCATGGATAATAGAGCATGCACTCTATTATCCATGGAGTGACTAACTGTGCAGGCTAGATAAATGCTGAGACATTATTGGAACTCACAGTCATTTTCTATCTCATTCCCTTCACCATCAGCTTCCCGAAGATAGCACACTATGGAGGAGATGGGTCCGCTGGCTCTGAACTCTACCACTGCACTGCTGCCGTTCACTCTAGGGCTGCCATTTACAAAGGAGAGCTGCAGCCCCATTCCAGTTGTGGGTGGTTCGGTAGGGGATGGCTCTGGAGATGGTATAGTGGAAGGTTCTAGTGATAGTTTTGTGGATGGGCTTTGAGGAAACCTGCTGGGATGTGGTCTCGTACCCAGACTCACACCCGCAAGGAATGGTCTGGTTACACAAGTTAAATCCTGCGGCTTGACTGCAATAATTATGTCATAAAAATATGGTACAATTTGAATATGGTACAGCCTTTTTATTTTTGCTACGACTGTAGTTGGAAAGGTAAGACATATCCAAAGGAAGTAGCCGTTGGTTGATTTGAACTTTGAACCAAACCATTCAGTGGGGAGCGAACATTGCCTGGGCACGAGACTACTGGAATGGGGATTCTAGATATTGAGAAAAATTGCATAATAGCATGCATTATAGTAGTTATATATAGGTTTTGAGTAGCTAGTTACCAAATTAACTAGCATTAGCCACACATCATGCAATCTTCACCAGGCTTACTGCATTCCTTTTTACCAACGGAAAACTGTAGCAATATGTAGCTCACCGGTTGGAGTGGTGGTATCACCATCTGTTGTTTGTATTGAAACGGTGTTGTTTTCATCTGATCCTTGGATTGTTATGTGTATCGTGTTATCTAAGTCACCAACATCATCTGGGTTGCTGTTTGGGTTCTGACTGCTACAAAAATCTCTGCATAAAGCAAAAACACTGTCACAGCTCCCATTGCCTACTATTAATCTGTAGTCAAAAAACGCCTCGCCTGGGTTCTCTATATCATCTGATGCATACAATATACTTGTTCCATTCTGAACACACAGTTGCAGTGTTGTTCCGTTTTCAGGGCACCTCAGATTAAGGTTTATCCTTTCTCCTTGGGCTACTGTGGTGACAACTGGAGGATCACCCACAGTTACATTTGTACCAACTGCAAGTAAGAATAGATCACATATCATCATATGTTGCTCTGTAGACATCATTTTTTGGGGTACCAAACAAAGGACTGCAGAATTTTGACTACCATTCTGTGGCCATATCTTTAGCAGTATGTTTACTAATATGTAAATGCAAGAACATGACCAGATAGCTAGATATTCATAAAACAGAAAGTAGTAAATAAATAAAAACTCCGAATCAAAATGAATGGGTGATACAACTATAAGCCTCATTATACTCCTCACTTACGTCCACAGGCAGTCGCACGTAGTTCCCTTCTCAGTGTTTGAAACTCTCTTGTTCCAAATGTTGCTGCGCTATGAATGAAACGCTCATCTGGGTGACTAGCTATGGTTTGCAACTCTTCCATATTGAAGTTTTCACCAACTCCAACAGCATAAACTTGAATACCTGCAGCAAGTACGGCAAGTGCTGCCCTCTCTGTAAGTGTAGGAATATCTGAGTGACCATCTGTCAACACAATTGCAACTCGAGGAACCGCTTCAGACAGTAGTCTAACACCACTTGCAGCACTGAACCCATTTAGAAGGTCCCTAAGTCCTTCAGCGGTGTCCGTAGCTCCAGCAAGGTATGGTATTCTACGAATAGCTCTTTCCAAAGATTGCCTATCCTGATGTCTGTTTAAGTTAAAAATAACTTGAGAAGAATCAGAAAATATTATTACGCCAATCTGGGTGTTCCTAGGTCCTATCCGAAAGATTCTGCTGACATCAAGTACGAATTGCCTCACAAGTTCAAAATTGCTTTCGCCGATGCTTCCAGATGAATCAAGAAGAAACATTAGATCAAGGCCTCTCGTTTCACAACCTGCAAAAAAAATTGAAGTATTTAAATGATTATCAGTGTATGTACATTGCAATACAGTAGAAAACCTAGAAATTAGGGGGGGGGGGGATTAGCATTTCAGTGTGTGTACATTGCAATATCTAACTGTAGCAGGAAATCTAGCTGTAGTCTAAACAATTTGCTGAACTCACGCTCTTGTCTTTCATTAGCTAATACATCCTGTATGAACCTCTCAACAGTGCAGTTAGAACGGAAAGTGTCACAGTAGTGCTGTTGCCAGTACCTTGCTTGGTCTTCAATACTGGTTGGAATTGGTTCATCAATGATGGATAGAAATAGGCGAGCTGCAAGAGCGGAATGGAGTGCTTTGTGAAGGTCACTGGAGTTCACCTGTGGCCAATCAATTCCGAGGCATTCACGGATGGATTGATGCTTTGGCCTGAGGATATCCAGACTCTCGTTTTGTGTGGTTTTGAAGGCATTCCTGTTCAGCTGCCATATTCCTCCAAACGACTCTGGACCGAACGTATCGTCGTCTGTGCCATCTTTGGATTGAACATAGGCAATTCTGCGAAGGAGACCATTGTCATTCTCGAATATTCCTGAGGATTGAATGATTGCTGTAGCTGCAAGCACAACACCAGCACCATTCGCTTCCGGTACACGTGTGAGATCTACACCCTGCGCAGAAATGCAGTAAATCAAGCTCTGGATCACAGTGAGGCAGAGCAGCATGCCACATATTGGCTTTGATTCCATTTCACTAGTTTTTTTGCAGAGTTCAGAAGGCTCAACTCTGGTTGAATACTGCCCGATGATGTTGCCTTAAATAGTCTCACTACCAACCCACCAGTAAACAAGTTGCATACACATACTTTCGTAACCACCGGTAACCACAGTTACTTAGTGACTGCATGGTTACAATAATTATGTGGGCGTACAGAACCCATACAGCTAGCTCAAATGTAAACATTTGTGGAGTGGTGGTTGGTGAAATCAATATGACAAAGAACTGGTCATAGTGATGCACACAACTCCCACATAATTGTTGTGACCAGTCACAAAGTAACCATGGTTGCATGTAGTGGCACAAGTATGTGAGTATTAACCTATCAATTTATAAACTAATGATTGGCTCGAAAGATGATATAACTGGCCACTCAAGCATCATAGAAACTGTACGTGCATGCAAAAAATTGCAAAAAAAGACAAGTCATCCTATAGTAGCTACTAATTATTTTTGAATAGGTGACTATGTTCCTTGAGTGGCTGCTGTGGTTCCAGGGAGAGGCTGTTGTGCTGAATAAGACTTCGTGTATATTGGTATGAATTTGGCTACTGTTGTGGATGGCATAGCTTGTTATTCCTAGCTGTATCCAGGGGCAGAGGAGGCAGAATTTAAGTGGTCAGGCCATACGCAGGGCAAGTAGGGGGTCTGGGGGCAAGCTCCCCCAGGAAATTTTTTGATTTTACAGTGGTTCATTTTGATTTGCTAAACAGGTTGTCATCGTTCTGTGTTCATGGCTATTGAAAGCCCCTCTTTCCCCACTGGCATCCTTCCAGTTGCAAAAACTGTGGGCAATGAATGGGGAGTCAACAGTTCCAGCGTTTTGCATCTTTCCTGTCTTTATGGCCACAACGCAAATGTGACAATTGCAATAAGCCAGATCGCGAGATTCGTCGTAGTGCAACCAACGCCACTGAAAAGAGCGATTAACAATCTTTGTTTTCCCAAACTGACGCTTCAGGAAATTGAATTTCATGGGTTGGTTAGGCCGTTCGGCAACATCAGGAAGTTCCAATCGTGAGCTTGGCTCTCCAACAGGAGCGTATAACGCCATTTCAGAGCAGCTACATACGCGTACACGTGCGTTTCACTGCCGCGCATGCGCGTTATTGTTAAGTCGACAAACAAAAGTGGTCCGGCCATGGCCTGACTGGCCGGACCGGTTCCTCTGCCCTTGGTATCATTTCTGAAAGAGTTTTGTACCACTTTTATAGATATCATCGTTTGTCATACATTTTTATTAACTGTCCCCATGTGAGACAGAAGCTGGACTACAGCCTTGTTTCCACTTGGGACTAGCCTCGTAGGAATAGCTGTGATTAATGTTTATCAGTTGCCAAGAGATATATATAGCTCAACATATTATTGCACTATACTGTGTGGGCGGTTCAAAGGTGCTGGTAGCCCTCAAATGGCTATGCTTTATCTGACAATTAGGGCAGATAGAATAGTATAGAAATTTAATTAAGCTGTCTGCATACCACATACCAAATAAGTGTGCTCATGGAGCGTGAGTGGGAGGGATGCAGGGTACAAGCCACTTAGATGATGGCATTTGCGTGGTTTACAGGAAACCCATGGGGAGGCTTCATCTGATAGACCATTTGCTCATGGTCTATCAGATGACATAGTTCCTGTAAACCACTCAGTGCCATTATCTAACTATAACGTACTTAGAAAGCATGTCCAAACTTGGTTAAAATGCTGCTATTTGCAAAACGCTAGATATGACACCAACTGACGTGTTCAAATACATACAATTTCTTCCATCAAAGGTAACCAACGGTTACTGTTTATAGCATAGGTATTTGATACCAGTAGCTAGACACAGTGACTATCAGTACTATATTGAATTACTCTCTAATGGGGTCAGTAATGGGCTCCTGGTAATGCAGATCTACTATAAAATATCCTTATTTGGTAGTCTTCTATTAGAAGAGAATGGAGTTCAACTGCGGTTTCGAATACACAGCCAAATCAAAGTAGCCAAGGCTACTTTAGTGGCAGTGAAACATACACATTTTTCAAATCAGTTACTATAGATAGATAGATAGATCTTTTATTGTCACACTATATGTGCGAGACATGGCAACAGGCCACTTTTGGCCCATGTGACTTAGTTGAAACAATTACAAGTTTACAGTCTTTGCCCTAGTTCTGGAGGCTATGGAGGTACGTGTAGGGTCCTGGGACTATGGGTGTCCAGCGAACACTTGACATTGTACTTCCTCCCTCGATCCTCAGGCCTGGCTCACCATTAACCGCTCGGTACTTCACACTCCTAGAGTGCCTGGTAATCTTTGATACAACGGTAGCAAAAAGATCAGTAGCTAGGCACAGTGACTTGTACCTCAAGTAATGAACTACTCTATAATGGATCACTAATTAATTATACTACAAACTACCAAAAAATAAAAAAAGGAATGTTAATGGAGTCCCAAAAAAGCACCCAAACAAGAAAGAAGAGACACCGCAATACTTATACGGATTCCCATCCCTATATTTTTTGACATTTAATTGTTTTCAGCCACACACAACACAATCCCCTACATGCTTGCTATACCAGCCGTATTCACAGCCAATGAATAATTGCAATACTTCAGAACCTATGGCCTCATTAGTCTCGTGCCCAGACGTCCACGCCCTTCGCCTGGAGGGCGTGGACGTCTGGGCACAAGACTATGGCCTCATGCTATGACTTATCCTTTGCAGCAACATGTACTCCACATCCTCCCTTCCACACATCACATTCTACACCTACACGTTTACAATGACATCTCCATTTTCCACTTTAATAACACATTTTTGAATTTCTATCTTCAAACCAGCAGCTTAGCTACAGTTGTAATTAAAGTACTTTTGAAAAATCACAACTAGATGTATAGGTTGTAATCGTATAAAACCAACATCCTGCCATCTCATGTAATAAGCACCACGAGACGTGGTTGAAAAATTTTAATGTCGAAACATATAGGGATTGGAAAAGCAGTGTGGTGTCCTACCCTGTTGTTGTTGTTGACTCCATCCCTATATACATTTCATTTTTTATCCCATAGTGGCCATTACAAAGTAGTTCATTACTGGCGCTACAAGTCACTGAGTCTGGCTATTACATGCAGAGATGTATACATGTAGACATAGCAACCGGTTTGAAAAATGCATACAGATTCTTTAATAATACTGGCTAATGCATGGAAAGTCTTCACTGCCACTGCAGTTCCCTTGGTTATTTTGAATTGGTTGTGTATTTGAAACTCAGCTGAAGTCACATCCTCTTTTGATAGAAGCAGATTAAAGGTTACCAAATAAGGACATTTGATACCATATATTGATGTATAGTCACTGTACGTGTCTAGCTAGTGGTATCAAATATTGGTTACCTATATGTGGTGATTGTTGTATGTCAGTTTGTGTGATATCCTTTTCACTAGTATTTTGTAAATGACAAATAATTCTCTATGATGAAACTACATAGGTAATACAAATTTCATTCTTGTATAAGACCTCTAGCCTCATTCACAATCTACTGTGTGTTGTATTGCTGCTATTAGTAGTTTCCTTTCTTCTAGGCTGCTGCTGTTAAATATAGGTTAGACACGGAGGTGGAGGTATCTATTGACCGAGATACCGACACAGAGGTGTCTAATCAGCCGATTTAGACCTAGTGTTATGTTAGTATATGTTACTATAGTAACATGGTAGAGCGTGGTAAGAATCCCATAGAGCATAGGAAGCTCTAGAAATACAGGAGCATAGAGCTGCCCATGCTCTAGGCCATTTAGTATACGTACACATTTCCTGTATTTCTAGAGCTTCCTATGATGCTCTATGAACTATACAATGTTACTATAGTAACATATAGGCCTAGAGCAAACTCTTTGAAAGCGACCTGCCCCATGCTGAGCCTTCAGTTGTGATAGGCAGCCACTAATTGCATGAATATAGATGAGGTACCTAAACTGCCAGTGCCAGCAGGTATCTAGATACCTCATTAGGCAGGCATACTTCAAAGAAAATTATTCATGACTAGGTCTAATAAACGTTTCCGCTACAGCTTAAAGTTTACAACATAACACGTATATAAAGGATTGTGTGGTCTCTGGTTGTTCTTGCTCTTGTCCTCTGACTGGAGGTCTTACAAGCTCCGCCTGCGTCTGTGGGTGCGTGGTCAATGGCGTAAGCGCTACGGCAGCAACATGAGTATATTATAAAGGAGAGTGGAAGCATAGATGATTGGAAAAACTGGTTGGGAATCCATATAAGTATTGTGGTGTCTCTCCTACCTTGTTTGGATGCTTTTTGGGACTCCGTCGATATCCCTATAATACCTTTTCATTTTTTTGTAACTTGTAGTGTAATTTATTAGTGGCCATTATAAAGTAGTTCATTACTGGAGGTACAAGTCACTGAGTCTGGCTATTACATGCAGAGATATATATACATGTACATAGCAATCAATGTGAAAAATGTATACAGATTCTTTAATAATACTGGCTACTGCATGGAACACTGCCACTGCAGTTCCCTTGGTTATTTTGAATTGGTTGTGTATTTGAAACTCAGCTGAAGTCACATCCTCTTTTGATAGAAGCAGATTAAAGGTTACCAAATAAGGACATTTTGATACCATATACTGATAGTCACTGTGTCTAGCTAGTGGTATGACAGTAACTATGTGTGGTGGAAGATGTGATCGAAGATATTTTGTATGTCAGTTTGTGTCATATCCTTTTCACTAGTGTTTTGCAAATAGCGTTTTGACCAAATTTGGACCTCTTCTGATTAATGGATAATAACTGATAATAAATGATCAACTGATAAACAATTAACTGCTACACTGCTGTCTCACATAGGTCAGTTCATAAAATAAAGTCTCAGGTTCACAGTTTTGTAGTGTATGATAAAACATTTTCTGTGATGAAAACTACATAGGTAATACAAATTTCATTCTTGTATAAGACCTCTAGCCTCATTCACAATCTACAGTGTGTTGCTGCTGTTAGTAGGGTCCTTTCTTCTAGGCTGCTGCTATTATATATAGGTTAGACACGGAGGCGGGGTATCTATTGACCGAGATACCAACACAGAGGTGTATAATTGGCCAATTTAGACCTAGTGTTATGTTAGTACATGTTACCATAGTAACATGGTATAGTATTTTTTTTTCTTAGAGCATGGTAAGAATCCCATAGAGCATAGGAAGCTCTAGAAATACAGGAAATGTGTACATATACTGAATGGCCTAGAGCATGGGCAGCTCTATGCTCTGAGCTATACATAACAGCGCCTCTATAAGTGACCCTGATAACCTTTGAAGCAAACTCTTTGAAGTCAAAACGACCTGCCCCATGCTGAGCCCTTCAGTTGTAATTGTATGAATATAGATGAGGTATCTAAGCGGCCAGGTTAGAAACCTGCCAGCAGGTATCTAGATACCTCATTAGGCAGGTATATTTCAAAGAAAATTATTCATGACTAGGTCTAATAAATGTTTCCGCTACAGCTTAAAGTTTACAACATAACACGTATATAAAGGATAAGCGGCAGAGTGGAAGTATGGATGGTTGGGAAAAATTAGATATTATGGTTGGGAATCGTATAAGTATTGTGGTGTTTCTCCTACCTTGTTTGGGTGCTTTTTGTGACTACATTGATATCCCTATAATACCTTTTCATTTTTTTGTAACTTGTAGTATAATTTATTAGTGGCCCATTATAAAGTAGCTCATTACTGGAGGTACAAGTCACTGTGTCTAGCTACTGATATATTTTGCTACAGTTGTATCAATCCTTTACATGTAGAGATGTATACATGTAATATAGCAACTGATTGGAAAAATGTATATGGATTCTTTTATTAATACTGACTAATGCATGGAAAGTCTTCACAGCCACTGCAGTAGCCTTCGTTACTGGTTGTGTAGTTGAAACCACATTTGAACTCACATTCCATAAGCAGATAGTAGATTACCAAATAAGGATATTTGTAGCTAGTGAGTAATTCACTACTGATAGTCACTGTGTCTACATAGCTACTGGTATCAAATATCTATGCTATAAACAGTAACCCCTGGTTACCTTTATGTGGTGGAAGATGTCACTATGAACCCTTTGGTGTCATATCCTTTGGACATGTCTTATGATTACTGGATGTTGAGCTAGAAGTCAATATATCTCTTGGCAACTGATAACATTAACAGCAGCTATACTGCTGTCTCCCATTGGACAGTTCATTAAAGTCTCAGGTTTACAGTTTTGTAGTGCATGACAAGTAGTTTTCTATGATGAAAACTACATAGGCAATGCAAATTTCATTCTTGTATAAGACCTCTAGCCTCATTTGCAATCTATTGTTTGTTGCTGCTATTAATTAGTAGCTTCCTTTCTTCTAGACGGCTGCTCTTATTAAAGATTTCTGCTACAGCTAGAACTCAAAAAGGCTTTGATTTATAGCTATTTACTTCTGGTAATTACATGAATTATGAAGCTACAAGTATCATAAGCATCATGCAATAATTGTTTGTCTCGTTCACTAGTATGCTGCTATCCAAGCACATGTAGCTACATAGCACAACTGAAAGGTATATGGATTCTTTAATGCATTGTATGGCTTCACTTGCAGCCTTGGTTACTGGTTGTGTACTTGAAAGGTCAGTTGAATTCACATCAAGCAAATAGGTGTACCAAATAAGGATATTTTATATTAGATAAGTGACCCTTGGAGAATAATTCGATATGGAAGCTACAAGTCACTGTGTCTGGCTATTAATATCTTTGATAGTGTAACCATTAGCTACCTTTGTGTGGTGGAAGATGCATTCTTTTCCTATGCTACAGTAACCGTCGGTTACCTTTATGTAATGAAAGATAGTACTTTGACCAAATTTGGACACTTCTTCTGATGTCAGTAACACTTGAGCTATCAGCCAATTATCTCTTAGCAACTGATAAACACAGCCATACTAGCTACAATTTCTACTAGTGAACCCTTGGTTAGATTTGAGTATTTGATTCTACCCGGCTGTAGCCTCCTTCCTATTTAGAACGAGGCTAGTCTCATGTGGGACGAAGCCAGTCCAGCTGCTGTCTCACATGGGGACAGTTAATGAAAACTTTGGGTCCACAGTTTTATGTACTGTATGACAATGATAACTACAAAGGTGGTACAAAATCTCATTCAGAAATGACATAGCTGGAAATAACTATATCCACAGCAACAGCTAGGTTTATGGGTATATGCAGAAGTCCTATTCATCAGGATAGCCTCTCCCTGGAACCACAGCAGCCACCCAAGGATCGGAGGTACCCATTGAAATACAACCAGTAGCTACTATAGGATGCCTTCACCTGTTTTGGTAATTGTTTGCATCAATGTACACCTTCTATGATGATTGCGTGAGTGCATACATCTTTTGAGCCACCCACTGCTGTAAGAGTAATTATTGTATAATAGGTTAATACACAGATACTTGCACTAATATATGTAACCATGGTTACTTAATGACTGGTCATAACATTTATATTGCAAGCATCACTATGACAAGTTCTTTGTCATATCATTTTCAATAACCACTGCTCTACAAATGTTTCTATTTGAGCTTATATGGGCTCTGTCTGCACACATAATTGGTCACTAAGTAACCATGGTTACATGTATAGCGGTACAAGTATGTGTGTATTAATCTATCAAATTGTATAATATTCATTGTCGTGGGTGGCATGAAACAACTGCCCACTCAATCATCAAAGTAAAGTCATCCTGTAGCAATAGGAGTGGTGGTTAGTGGAGTCATTATGACAAAGAATTAGTCATAGTAATGCATGCAACTTGTTTACTGGTGGGTTGGTAGTGAAACTAACACCATTGGGCAGTGTTCAACAGGAATTAAGCTTTCAGAATTCAGCAAAAAAAGTAGCAAAATGGAATCAAAGCCAATAACTGGCATACTGCTCTGCCTCACTGTGATCCAGAGCTTGATTTATTGCATTTCTGCTCAGGGTGTGGATCTCACACGTGTACCGAAAGTGAATGGTGCTGGTGTTGTGCATGCAGCTACAGCAATCATTCAATCCTCACGAATATTCGAGAATGACCATGGTCTGCTTTGCAGAATTGCCTATGTTCAATCCAAAGATGGCACCGATGACGATACGTTCGGTCCAGAGTCGTTTGGAGGAATATGGCAGCTGAACAGGAAAGCCTTCAAAACCACAAAAAACGAGAGTGCTTATGTGGATATCCTCAGGCCAAAGCATTAGACCATCCGTGAATGCCTCGGAATTGATTGGCTTCAAGTGAACTCCAGTGACCTTCACAAAGCACTCCACTCCGCTCTTGCAGCTCGTCTGTTTCTGTCCATCATTGATGAGCCGATTCCAACAAGCATCGACGATCAAGCAAGGTACTGGAAACAGCACTACTGTGATGCCTTCCATGCACACTGCACCGTTGAGAGGTTCATACAGGATGTATTAGCTAATGAAAGACAAGAGCAACTCTCTCATATTGAATTGCATTCACCTAATTAAAGTTTTCTATAGTATAGCAATGTATACGTACATACACTGATAATCATTTAAATACTTCAATTCTTTCCAGGTTGTGAAACGAGAGGCCTTGATCTGATGTTTGTTCTTGATTCATCTGGAAGCATCGGCAGAAGTAATTTCGAGTTTGTAAGACGGTTTGTACTTGATGTCAGCAGAATCTTTCAGATAGGACCTAGGATCACCCAGATTGGTGTAATAATATTTTCTGATTCTTCTCAAGTTACTTCTTAAACAGACATCAGAATAGGCAATCTTTGGAAAGAGCTATTCGTAGAATACCATACCTTGCTGGAGCTACAGACACCGCTGGAGGAGTTAAGGACCTTCTAAAAGCATTCAGTACTGCAAATGGTGCCAGACCACTGTCTGAAGCAGTTCCTCGAGTTGCAGTTGTGCTGACAGATGGTCGCTCAGATACTTTTGGAGGTACAAAGAAGGCAGCACTTGCCGCACTTGCTGCAGGTATTCAAGTTTATGCTATTGGAATTGGTGAAAGCTTCAATATGAGAGAGTTGCAAACCATAGCCAGTGACCCAGATGATCGTTACATTCATAGCATATCAGGATTTGGAACAAGAGAGTTTCAAACACTGACAAGACAACTACGCGCGACTGCCTGTGGACGTAATTGTACCACCCAACCATTTTAATTCTGAGTTGTTATTTAGTTACTACTTCCTGCTTAATGAATGTCTATCTGGCCATATTCTTGCATACGCATATTAGTAGTCAAAATTTTTCAATCCTTGGTTTGGTACCCCAAGAAATGATGTCTACAGAGCTAGATATGATGATATGTGATCTATTCTTACTTGCAGTTGGTACAAATGTAACTGTGGGTGATCCTCCAGTTGTCACCACAATAGCCCAAGGAGAGAGGATAAACCTTAATGTGAGGTGCCCTAAAAACGGAACAACACTGGAACTGTGTGTTCAGAATGGAACAAGTGTATTGTATGCATCAGATGATATAGAGACCCCAGGCGAGGCACTATTTGACTACAGATTAATAGCAGGCAATGGAAGCTATGAGAGTGTTTTCGTTTTATGCCAAGATTTTTGTAGTAATCAGAACCCTAACAGAAACCCAGATGATGTTGGTGACTCAGATAACACGATACACATAACAATCCAAGGATCAGATGAAAACAACACCGTTTCAATACAAACAACAGATGGTGATACAACCACTCCAACCGGTGAGCTACATATTGCTACAGTTTTCCGTTGGTAAAAAGGAATGCAGTAAGCCTGGTGAAGATTGCTAATGCATGATACATTATGCAACAGTTGCTGGTACATGCATGGTATTATGCAATTCTCACTAAATCGAGGGTAATTGCACTGCCAAGTGTAAAGAAAGTGGGTGATTAGAGATGTGGATGTATTAAAATCTCGACCTGGGCGGGGTGAGACGGGTCACGAGCCAGCCTAGCTGTCGTGAGAATAACAATTAACCCACAAGGATGCATAACAATGATGATTACAAAAAAGCGACTAGTCTTTGGTAGATTATTGTGCTTATGAACAACATATCTTCGATGATCAGCCATGGCTGCTATGGAGAGTGGAGAGATTAATGGTGGTGCTCAATTTAAATAGTTCGTAAATAAGTATAACTTGCCTTTTTCTGGATGTTTTTCTTCAAGCAAGGATATGTTCGAATTAATTAACTACATCATTAGTAATTACTTTATATTACATTACATTACACCCCCCTCAAATCTTTACACTTGGCAGTGTATCTATAATTCCCATCCCAATACTCCCACTCACTTCCCCACCCCCAACTACTTCTTTTTGACATGTCTTACGTTTCTAGCTAGCTACTGTCATAGCAGAGATAAAAAGGCTGTACCATATTCAAATCTTGCTATTTTATGACATAAATATTGCAGTCAGGCCCTAGCACTTGAACTTACGTAACCAGACCACACCTTGCGAGCATGAATCAGGACATGAGACTAGTGCGCAAGTAGCACTCCTTACAGGTATAAGTCTGGGCATGGGACTACATCCCAGGAGATTCCACCAACACCATCCTCAAAACTATCACTAGAACCTTCCACTATACCACTTCCAGAACCATCCCAGGAACCATCACCAGAACCAACAACGGAATCTCTTCCAGAGCTATCAACCCAACCACCCCCAGAACCATCTCAAGAACTATCCCCTAGCCCTGAACTCCCTTCAGAACCCACAACTGGAGGCCGCCTGCAGTTATTTTTTACAAATGCCAGCCCTAGAGTGAGTGGCAGCAGTGTAGTGGTAGAGTTCAGAGCTAGTGGACCCAGTGTGCTATCTTCGGAAAGCTGATGACGAAGAGAATGAGATTGAAAATGAGTGTGAGTTCCTCAGCATGAGGCTAGCCTGAAGGATAATTAGTAACTCTTATAATCATCAATCTCTGCATTATTTACTTGCTCATAGTATAGCTGTGTTTTTATAATAATATTCTCTACACTGCAATTGTACTGAGTAATAATCATGCACCGTGCAAGTGGACTATACAGTCATATTTTTATGTGCAGGCAATTCTAAATATCACAATCTTTCTCCTGGAAAATACATCGTTCGGGTTGTTGCTAGGACTAGTACTACTGAGAGAGGCAGAAGAATTGTGAGAAGAAGTTTCATGGTAGGTATGCCTTTTAGCTGCAATTTTGTGGCCATTCATCTTTATAGATACATGCATGCACATACTATCTGCATCTAAAGTGTGTATAAAAGCGTAGCCATATAAGCCTAATACGTGAATTTGATTTCTTACCTACACTATGACATCACAATCTATGCAGGAGATACGGAATTGCAATGCACTGTGAATCTCATTAATGATGGTATCACTGTTGAAGGAAGCAGTGTCACCATTCAGTTCAGAGGCAGTCCGGTGGACTCATATCAATGCAGCCTGGATGATGAAGAACCATTCCCATGTGTAATAGGGTACATGTCTAATAATGAAGTTTGTAAGTGACACTACATAACACTGGCTGGCTTATTCATACAAGACCTAGTTTTATAGCACTAAAGTTAAAAGCATGACTCATTATGATCACTACCATTATGATCAACAGCAAAACATCATTATTAGAATCAGTGATACATACAGCCATCTGTGTCTATCTATTACCATTTCTTACACAATCACCGAATTAGAGGAATGTCTTACGTAAAGCAATGTCACATATTTATACATGCAGGCAGCAACCCGCTGATGTTTGAAGGGCTATCTGCTGAAGAACATCGCTTTGAAGTGGTACCTGTAGGCTGTGGGGACAATTTCAGGAGCTACTCCGGCAGATTTACAGTAGATACTGCTTAATTCAATTGAACTGTTTGCTGTTCTGGACTATTATTATGTCCTATACAGTAGCTATTAGGTCTACTAGTATCATTTTGCTTGTAACAGCATGGAAGGAATAGACACACTGTAATCATACTGCAATTTTCACGTTTTCACCTTAATTGGTTGCTGTTTCTGGTCTATTATGTCCTGTACAATATGCATATTGTTTGTAATGGCAATGTTAATTTATATTAACATGCTATACTCTATAGTCACCTTGAGATATTATATGGTCACAGTCACTGCATTTGTTTATTGTCATGTCAATAGTCTTGTTCTTAGTCTCCAGCACATTATGTAATGTGACTGAGCTGCATGCTTGCTTTATTCATTTGCTCATATTATAATGTCCCAGACACATTTCTTACTCACATTGTTCATATACACTACGTAAACACGTATGAAACATGGAGACCTGAGAATGAGACTGATGCTTGCTCAGAACTTTGCATGTACTAGCTAGTATTCAGGTTTGAACTGACTTAAAAGCCAATACTTTTGTGTATAGCATTATTAATAAGCCACTGCATATAACACATGCATAATATGATATTTTTGTGACTTATAAAATGATTTCTTTTGGCATTGTCATTAGGACTCAAAAATTTATAAAAGCAGCTATTAACGAACAATAATAAGTATAGCTTAGTATATGTTACTATAGTAACATGGTATAGAATTTTTTTCATATATAGAGCATGGTAAGAATCCCATAGAGCATAGGAAGCTCTAGAAATACAGGAATGTGTACATATACTATATGGTCTAGAGCATGGGCAGCTCTATGCTCTAACTAGACCTCAGCTCCGCCTCGAGCTCAGCCCAGTTAGAGCATAGCTGCCCATGCTCTAAGTATAGCTATAGCTCGAATTCGGCTAATATACTTAAGTATACGTCATGTATATTATACAGCACAAATTCTAACTTGTCTTGTCTCTTGAGCTGAAGTAACTACAATGCCTAAACTGTCATCCTTTAGCGCAAGAGCATCTAATACAACAGCACGCATTGACAATCGTGAGTACACATGCTCCATTGCAGCCAACTATGATCCACAAACTGTTACAATGCTATTCCACATTGTTGGCATTTTCACAGGTGTGACTTACATTTTGGGGGGGAGTACTCAGGAGTACTTTTGGGAGGTGAAGGAATACCTTAAAAGTTATCACAGCATTTTGTAATGGCTGTCAATGAGTACACACTTATACAGGGGCAAATATTTTATTCTTGCACATCTACAATCCTGGATATGTTAACCTATGCGTAGCTACATATGCTGGGACATAATGTGAGCAAACGAACGAAGCAGAAGCATGAAGCTCAGCCACATTACATTATGTACTGGAGCAAGGAAGCCTGAGAAGAAGACCACTGAAACGTCAATAAACAGATGCATTGACTGTGACCGGATATCTCGAGGTGACTATAGAGTACATAATATTAAGTAAACATTACACCTTATATCTTTAACACTTCCTTTATGTTACAAACTGTATTAGTAGAATATGTACATTATACGAGACATAATAGGCTAGCAGTTAGGGTGAGTAGGTGAAAATTGCAATAAGATTACAGTATGTCAGACTCTTCTTTCTATGATGTCACATAATAATAATAATAATATACTCATGTTGCTGCCGTAGCGCTTACGCCATTGACCACGCACCCACAGACGCAGGCGGAGCTTGTAAGACCTCCAGTCAGAGGACAAGAGCAAGAACAACCAGAGACCACACAATCCTGATCACCATACAATTCCTTCTTCCTAGTCTCCCATATCAATAATACAAAGCTCTTAACTAGCTTTAATAATGCTTTAAAATCATCCCTGTTCCAATTCTCAAATCCTAAAATAAAACTTGCCTTATTAAAATTATCAAGTGTACTAAACTCCCCAAACCTCCCCCCCAATAGATTTTCTAATTCTACCATGAAATTATTTCTAATGCTGTCATATGCTGGACACTCCCAGAGAACATGTACCACACTCTCACATTCACCCCTGCATAATTTACACTGCCTATCATCATTTTTACCCCTATGTCTTCCTAACTCTTCATTCAGACCGTTCGTACCTGACCGAAACTTAAACAATAATCTTGTACCCGGATCACCTACCCCCTGCAAATAATTCTTGAATTCTATTTCCTTACAGAAAGACTTGTACAGATTCAACTTAACTTTAGTATTCAAGCTGTCATTAAAGTCCTTGTATTCTCTATCCCTCAGATTTCGCAAAAAATAATAATACAAGATATAATAATATAGCTTCTGTTAAGAAATAATAATAGTCCAGAACTAGAGTGAATCGGTTTTTACATTTTTTACTGTAAATTTGCCGGAGTAGCTCCTGAAATTGTCCCCACAGCCTACAGGTACCACTTCAAAGCGATGTTCTTCAGCAGATAGCCCTTCAAACATCAGCCGGTTGCTGCCTGCATGTATAAATATGTGACATTGCTTTACGTAAGACATTCCTCTAATTCGGTGATTGTGTAAGAAATGGTAATAGATAGACACAGATGGCTGTATGTATCACTGATTCTAATAATGATGTTTTGCTGTTGATCATAATGGTAGTGATCATAATGAGTCATGCTTTTAACTTTAGTGCTATAAAACTAGGTCTTGTATGAATAAGCCAGCCAGTGTTATGTAGTGTCACTTACAAACTTCATTATTAGCTACATTACCCTATTACGTACATGGGAATGGTTCTTCATCATCCAGGCTGCAATGATATGAGTCCACCGGACTGCCTCTGAACTGAATGGTGACACTGCTTCCTTCAACAGTGATACCATCATTAATGAGATTCACAGTGCATTGCAAGTGCGTATCACCTGTAGATTGTGATATCATATTGTAGGTAAAAAAATTATCTCATACATACACATGTTAGGCTCTTATGGGTACACACACTTTAGATGCAGATAGTATGTGCATGCATATCTATAAAGATGAATGGCCACAGAATTTGCTGCTAAAAGGTATTAATTATTCATCATACCAATTGTGAAACTTCTTCTCACAATTCTTCTTCTGCCTCTCTCGGTAGTACTAGTCCTAGCAACAACCCGAACGATGTATTTTCCAGGAGAAAGATTGTGATATTCAATCTCCCCAGAATTACCTGCACATAAAAACAAGAGTGTATTGTTCACTTCCACAGTGCATGATCATGCTAGATATTGCTTAGTACAATCACAGTTAGATATAAATATAGATAGATTAGAGATATTATATTATCGGCTAGTTGATAATGCAGAGCTTGTCATTATACGTAAGAGTGACTAACTATCCTGCAGGCTAACTATAGTATATATGCTGAGACATTATTGGAACTCACAGTCATTTTCAATTTCATTCTCTTCGTCATCAGCTTTCCGAAGATAGCACACGATGGAGGAGATGGGTCCACTAGCTATAAACTCTACCATTGCACTGCTGCCACTCACTATAGGGCTGCCATTTGTAAAAAATAACTGCAGGCGGCCTCCAGTTGTAGGTTTTGAAGGGGATTCAGGGCTAGGGGATAGTTCTGTGGGTGGTTGGGTAGATAGCCGTGGAGGCGATTCTGTTGTTGGTTCTGATGATGGTTCAGTGGATGGCTCCTGGGATGGTTCTGGTGATGGTTCAGTGGATGGTTCTGGAGGTGGTAGGGTGGAACGTTCTGGTGATAGTTTTGCAGAAAATTTTTGGGGAACCGCCTGGGATGTAGTCTGCCCAGACTAACGCTCACAAGGAGTGCTTCTTGTTTTGGAGGATATCTAGAAGAATGACCATTGACTCTGTTGGTGGTTGTCTTGTCTCATCAGCTGATTTGTGAGTGAAAGCCGAATGCAGCAAAATATCTACGTTGGTAGCTATTTGTTTGGTGTGTTATGCAATATTTTACTTTTCTTAAAACTGATTGGCCGCAACAAGATTTGAATGCTAGCTCCAGAATTTGAACTTACATAACCAGCCCATTCAGTAATGGGTGAACATTGCCTGGGCACAAGACTACTCCTAATAGCATGCATTACAGTAGTTAGGTGTTATATACTTGCCAAGTGTACCAGCATTTGTTGCATTGTGCATCATGTATCAGCAATCTTTACCAGGCTTACTGCATTCCCTTTAACCGAGGGCAAACTGCATGTAGCAGAATACAGCTCACCATTTGGAGTGGTTGTATCACCATCTGTTGTTTGTATTGAAATGATGTTGTCTTCATCTGATCCTTGAATTGTTATGTGTAGCATGTTGTCTGAGCCACCAACATCATCTGGGTTGCTGTTAGGGTTCTGACTACTACAAAAATCTTGGCATAAAATGAAAACACTCTCACAGCTTCCATTGCCTGCTATTAATCTGTAGTCAAAAAGTGCATCGCCTGGGTTTTCTATATCATCTGATGCACTTGTTCCATTCTGAACACACAATTCCAACGTTATTCCGTTTTCAGAGCATCTCAGATTAATGTTAATCCTCTCTCCTTGGGCTATTGTGGTGACAACTGGAGGATCACCTAGAGTTACATCTATTCCAACTGCAAATACAAGAATAGAAATAAATTTGACTACTATTCTGTGGTTACATCTATAGTGGAATGCCTACTATAGCTAACATGCAGATGCAAGAAAATGGCCAGATAGATATTCATAAAACAGAAAGTGGTTAAATAAATAAGAACTCTGAATCAAAATGGATGGGAGGTACTATGAAGCTTCATTATACTCCTCACTTACGTCCACAGGTAGTTGCACGTAGTTCCCTTCTCAGTGTTTGAAACTCTCTTGTTCCAAATCTTGATACGCTATGAATGAAACGATCATCTGGGTCACTGGCTGTGGTTTGCAACTCTTTCATATTAAAGTTTTCACCAATTCCAATAGCATAAACTTGAATACCCACAGCAAGTGCGGCAAGTGCTGCCTTCTTTGTACCTCCAAAAGTATCTGAGCGACCATCTGTCAG
Source organism: Phakellia ventilabrum (assembly GCA_963921505.1). Taxonomy (NCBI): domain Eukaryota; kingdom Metazoa; phylum Porifera; class Demospongiae; order Axinellida; family Axinellidae; genus Phakellia; species Phakellia ventilabrum. Next base: position 4,810,448 of record OY997386.1, on the reverse strand, counting down.
CACAATTGCAACTCGAGGAACTGCTTCAGACAGTGGTCTGGCACCATTTGCAGTATTGAATGCTTTTAGAAGGTCTTTAAGTCCTCCGGCGGTGTCTGTAGCTCCAGCAAGGTATGGTATTCTACGAATAGCTCTTTCCAAAGATTGCCTATTCTGATGTCTGTTTAAGTTAAAAATAACTTGAGAAGAATCAGAAAATATTATTACACCAATCTGGGTGTTCCTAGTTCCTATCTGAAAGATTCTGCTGACATCAAGAACGAATCGCCTCACAAGTTCAAAATTCCTTTCGCCGACGCTTCCAGACGAATCAAGAACAAACATCAGATCAAGACCTCTCGTTTCACAACCTGCAAAGAATTGAAGTATTTCAATGATGATCCGTGTATGTACATTGCAATACAATAGAAAATCTATAGAAGAAGTCTGACACAAAAAAAATACTTTTCTGAACTCACGTTCTTGTCTTTCATTAGCTATAACCTCCTCTATAAACCTCTGAACGGTGCAGTCTGCATGGAAGGCATCACAGTAGTGCTGTTTCCAGTACCTTGCTTGATCGTCGATGCTTGTTGGAATCGGCTCATCAATGATGGACAGAAACAGACGAGCTGCAAGAGCGGAGTGGAGTGCTTTGTGAAGGTCACTGGAGTTCACCTGCGGCCAGTCAATACCGAGACATTCACGGATGGTCTGGTGCTTTTGGCCTGAGGATATCCACATAAGCACTCTCGTTTTTTGTGGTTTTGAAGGCTTTCCTGTTCAGCTGCCATATTCCTCCAAAGGACTCTGGACCGAACGTATCGTCATCTGTGCCATCTTTGGATTGAACATAGGCAATTCTGCGAAGCAGACCATGGTCATTCTCGAATATTCCTGAGGATTGAATGATTGCTGTAGCTGCATGCACTACACCAGCACCATTTGCTTTCGGTACACGAGTTAAGTCCCCACCCTGAGCAGAAATGCAATAAATCAAGCTCTGGATCACAGTGAGGCAGAGCAGTATGCCAGTTATTGACTTTGATTCCATTTTGCTAGTTCTTTGCAGAATCCAGACTGAATTGCTTTTGAACACTGCCGGATGATGTTGCCTTAAATACAACCCACCAGTAAACAAGTTGCATGCATCACTATGACCAATTCTTTGTCATAACGACTCCACTAACCACCACTCCTATTGCTACAGGATGGCTTTACTTTTATCACCCACTACAATGAATATTGTACAGATTAATACACACATACTTGCACCAGTATATGTTACCATGGTTATTTAGTGACTAGTCACAACCACTATGTGGGCGGACAGAGCCCATATAGCTAGCTCAAATATAAATATTTGTGGAGTGTTGGTTAGTGAAATGGGTATGACAAAGAATTGGTCATAGTGATGCATGCAATAATTTTATAACCAGTCACTAAGTAACCATGGTTACATGTAGTGACACATGTAGGTGAGTATTAACCTATCAAATTGGACATATTTATTATTACAGCAGTGAGTGGCTTGAAAGATGATACAACTGCACACTCAATCATATGTAGAACCTGTTCATACAAACGAAAAAGTGAAGTTATCCTATAGCAGCTACTACTTACATTTGAACAGGTACCTCTGATCCTTGGGTGGCTGCTATGGTTCCAGGGAGAGGCTGTCCCGATGAATAGGACTTCTATATACACTGGTCATGTAACCCGAGGAGCTTAGCTGTTGCTGTGGATAGTAGAGCTGGTTTTTTTCCTTAGCTTCATCATTTCTGAATGACATTTCATATCACCTTTGTAGCTAGTTATCATTTACAAACTGTGAACCCAAGATTTTTATTAGTCCCCATGTGAGACAGCAGCTAGACTAGCCTCGTTCCTAGTTGGGACTAGCCCCGTTTTAAGTGGGAACGAAGCTACAGTGAGGTAGAATTAAATGCCTGTTATTTTCTATCTAACCAAGGGCCTGGCTTCACTAGTACAAATTGTAGTGTAGATGTGTTTATTGGTTGCTAAGAGATATACCTATAGATATATAGAGGTATTGGTTTATAGCTGAAGTATTACTGTCATCAGAAGCAATGTCCAAATTGGGTCAAAGTGCTATCAATTTTTGCTTCCTTCAAACACTTGTGAAGAGGATATGATGCAAACTGATGTGTTCAAATGTGAGGTAACTAACGGTTACTGCAGCACAGGAAAATATGCATCTTCCACTATGCAAAGATAACCAATTAATGGTTACTCTAGATGTTTTCAGTAGCTAGTCACAGTGACTTGTAGCTTATTATTCTCTAATGGTCAATGAAATATCCTTATTTGGTAACCTGTTATCTTCTCTTATCAAAAGAGGATGTGACTTCAAGTGACACATAACCAGTTTGTAACCAAGGCTACTGCAGTGCCAGTAAAGGCTTGCCATGAAATAGCTACATGTAGTATTATTAGATACAACTGTTGTAAAAAAATATCAGTGGCTAGACACAGTGACTTGTAGCTCTAGTAATGAACTAATCTATAATGAGACAGCAGCTGGACTAGCCTCGTTCCTAGCCCATTTCCAAGTGGGAACAAGGCTACAGCTGGATAGAATCAAATAGCTGTTATTTTTTTATCTAACCGAGGGTTCACTAGTACAAACTGTAGTATAGCTTTGTTTATCGGTTGCTAAGAGATATATTGGTTTATAGCTGAAGTATTACTGACATCTGAAGAATTGTCCATATTTGGTCAAAGTGTTATTAATTTTGTTTCTTTCAAACTCTCGTAAAGAGGATATGACACAAACCAATGCGTTCAAATGTACAAACTTCTTTCAGCACATAAAGCTTACTGTAGCATAGGAAAGCAGTGCATCTTCCACCACAGGAAGTAATCAGTGGTTACTCTAGCATACACCCAGTGACTTGTTTTACTCTCTAATTGGTCACTACTACAAATATCCTTATTTGGTAACCTATAATCTGCTTCTGTCAAAAAAGGATGGGACTTCAAATGACCACGACCAAATCAAAGTACCTGCAGTGCCAGTGAAGCCATGCATGCAGTAGATTACAGAATCCATATACACCTCTTTGTGTAAAGGCTACTGCTTGGTTAGTCTCGTGCCCAGGCCTCTACTCGCCCGCCACTGCCGGTGGCGGGCGAGTAGAGGTCTGGGCACGAGACTACTGCCTCGGTAGCAACATATAAGGGAATGAGACTAACAATTATTGCATGGGCAGCTATGCTCTAACGTGGCCGAGGTGGAGCCGAGGTCTAGTTAGAGCGTAGAGCTGCCCATGCTCTAGGCCATTTATACATTTTCTGTATTTCTAGAGCTTCCCATGCTCTATGGGATTCTTACCATGCTGTACCATGTTACTATAGTAAGCTCCATTAGTATCTGCCAATTAGGGCAGATAGAACATATGTTCTATCTGCCATAGAGCTAGCCTCATCCCCAGGCCACACACCTGGGGACCTGGGGACCTGGGGATGAGGCTACCATAGAGCATAGAAAACTTAATTAAGCTGTCTGCACACCACATACCAAATTAGCGTGCTCTTGGAGTGTGAAGTGAGAGGGACCTATAGTACTAGTTGATGGCATTTTCGTGGTTTACAGGAAACCCATGGGGAGGCTTCATCTGATAGACCACTCAATGTGCCCTCATCTAACTATAACTTATTCCATTCTGAACACACAGTTCCAACGTTAGCTATTCCGTTTTCAGAGCTCTTAAGATTAATGTTAATCCTCTCTCCTTGGGCTATTGTGGTGACAACTGGAGGATCACCCAGAGTTACATCTATTCCAACTGCAAAATAGATCACGTATAATTATATTCAGCTCTGTAGACATCATTTGTAGCTGTAGCAAACTAAGGATTTTAAAAAATTGACTACTATTCTGTGGTTACATCTTTAGTGGCATGCCTACTATAGCTAACATGCAGATGCAAGAAAACGACCAGATGAATATTCATAAAACAGAAAGTTGTAAATAAATAAGAACTCCTCACTTACGTCCACAGGTAGTTGCACGTAGTTCCCTTCTCAGTGTTTGAAACTCTCTTGTTCCAAATCTTGATACGCTATGAATGAAACGGTCATCTGGGTCACTGGCTATGGTTTGCAACTCTTTCATATTGAAGCTTTTACCAATTCCAATAGCATAAACTTGAATACCCACAGCAAGTGCGGCAAGTGTTGCCTTCTTTGTACCTCCAAAAGTATCTGAATGACCATCTGTCAGCACAACTGCAACTCGAGGAACTGCTTCAGACAGTGGTCTAGCATCATTTGCAGTACTGAACCCTAATCTACTGCTTTTTTATATATGTATTTGTTGTAAACTTTGGATTAAGCTGTAGTGGAGACTTTTAATAAGAGCAGCTGTCTAGAAGAAAGGAAACTACTGATAGCAGGACCAAACAGCTGTAGATTGGGAATGAGGCTAGAGGTCTTATACATCAATGAAATTTGCATTACCTACGTATGTAGTTTTCATCATAGAAAACTATTTGTCATGCACTACAAAACTGTGAACCTGAGAACCATCCCCATGTGAGACAGCAGTATAGCTGTGGTTAATGTGTATCAGTTGCTAAGAGATATATATATTGACTTATAGCTCAACATCAGACCAAATTTGTTATTTACACAGCACTAGTGAAAAGGATATGACACCAACTGAAGTGTCCATATCACATCTTCGACCACTAAAAGGTAACCAAGGGTTACTGTTTATAGCATAGATACTTGATACTGCAAACATCCTTATTTGGTAATCCATAATCTGCCTCTATCAAAAGAGGATGTAAAGTTTAAAGTTCAAATACACAACCAAAAGTAACCAAGGCTACTGCAGTGCCATACACATTTTCCCAATCAGTTGCTGTGTACATGTATACACCTCTACATGTAAAGGATCGATACAACTGTAGCAAAGCCATCAGTAGCTAGATACAGTGACTTATAATGGGTTACTAATTACACATATCACAAAAATGAAAGAGTATTTAGGGATATCGATGGAGTCATGAGATGTGACTTCAACTGACGTTCCAAGTACACAGCCAAATCAAAGTGCTACTTACTGCAGTGCCAGTGAAGCCATACAATATATTAGAAAATCCATATACATTTCAGTTACTATGTACATTTAAGAATACTGCTTGGATAACAAAATGTATACTGTACTAGTGAATGAGACCAACACATATGCATCATGCTATCTTCTAGAGGCAATTGGACTGTTATTACAGAATGCACGCATTCCTCACAGTTCAGTCTTTTCGGGTACTAGCTATGGAAGTTGGGATTGTGTGTAAAGTTTTTCGACCAGATCTCGTGGTGCTAGTTATGTGAGGTGACAGGATGTTAGTTTTGTATGATTACGATATGTACATCCTGTTGTGATTCTTCAAAAGTACTTTAATTATCGTACTGGAGGTAAAAAATGTAGAAGTCATTGTAAAGGTGCAGATGTTAATTGTGGAGCGTGGAAGGAAAGATGTGGGGTGCATGTTACCACATGGATACGTTATATAGTATGAGGTCATAATTATATTGTGAAGTGCTGCAATCATTTTATTGGCCTTGAATATGGCTGGTATGGCATGTAGCCGATGGAGCTGGGTGTGGTTGGAAGAAAGTGTTAGGGACGGGAATCCGTAAAGTATTATGGTGTCATTACTACCTTGTTTGGTTGCTTTTTGGGACTACATCCCTAATTCCTTTTCATTTTTATTGTGATTTGTAGCATAATTAATTAACGACCCATTATAGAGTAGTTCATTACTGGAGCTACAAGTCACTGTGTCTAGTCACTAATATTTTTTACTACAGTTGTATCTAATAATACTAGCTATTTCATGGCAAGCCTTTACGGGCACTGCAGTAGCCTTGGTTACAAACTGGTTATGTGCTTGAAGTGTCACTTGAAGTCACATCCTCTTTTGATAAGAGAAGATAACAGGTTACCAAATAAGGATGTCATGAGATGTGACTTCAACTGACGTTTCAAATACACAGCCAAATCAAAGTACTACGTAGAGCGGAGGTGTGCCCAAACTTGATTGCAGTACTATAGCTACATTGTCATAGTATGTACTCTTACTGTGAGGAATTTGTTAAAAAGACTAAACTGTGAGGCATTTGCGCATTCTGTAATCTACTGCATGCATGCATGGCTTCACTGGCACTGCAGGTACTTTGATTTGGTAGTACCATCCTTTATTGACAGAAGCAGATTATAGGTTACCAAATAAGGATATTTGTAGTAGTGACCAATTAGAGAGTAAAACAAGTCACTGGGTGTATGCTAGAGTAACCACTGATTACTTCCTGTGGTGGAAGATGCACTGCTTTCCTATGCTACAGTAAGCTTTATGTGCTGAAAGAAGTTTGTACATTTGAACGCATTGGTTTGTGTCATATCCTCTTTACGAGAGTTTGAAAGAAACAAAATTAATAACACTTTGACCAAATATGGACAATTCTTCAGATGTCAGTAATACTTCAGCTATAAACCAATATATCTCTTAGCAACCGATAAACAAAGCTATACTACAGTTTGTACTAGTGAACCCTCGGTTAGATAAAAAAATAACAGCTATTTGATTCTATCCAGCTGTAGCCTTGTTCCCACTTGGAAATGGGCTAGGAACGAGGCTAGTCCAGCTGCTGTCTCATTATAGATTAGTTCATTACTAGAGCTACAAGTCACTGTGTCTAGCCACTGATATTTTTTTACAACAGTTGTATCTAATAATACTACATGTAGCTATTTCATGGCAAGCCTTTACTGGCACTGCAGTAGCCTTGGTTACAAACTGGTTATGTGTCACTTGAAGTCACATCCTCTTTTGATAAGAGAAGATAACAGGTTACCAAATAAGGATATTTCATTGACCATTAGAGAATAATAAGCTACAAGTCACTGTGACTAGCTACTGAAAACATCTAGAGTAACCATTAATTGGTTATCTTTGCATAGTGGAAGATGCATATTTTCCTGTGCTGCAGTAACCGTTAGTTACCTCACATTTGAACACATCAGTTTGCATCATATCCTCTTCACAAGTGTTTGAAGGAAGCAAAAATTGATAGCACTTTGACCCAATTTGGACATTGCTTCTGATGACAGTAATACTTCAGCTATAAACCAATACCTCTATATATCTATAGGTATATCTCTTAGCAACCAATAAACACATCTACACTACAATTTGTACTAGTGAAGCCAGGCCCTTGGTTAGATAGAAAATAACAGGCATTTAATTCTACCTCACTGTAGCTTCGTTCCCACTTAAAACGGGGCTAGTCCCAACTAGGAACGAGGCTAGTCTAGCTGCTGTCTCACATGGGGACTAATAAAAATCTTGGGTTCACAGTTTGTAAATGATAACTAGCTACAAAGGTGATATGAAATGTCATTCAGAAATGATGAAGCTAAGGAAAAAAACCAGCTCTACTATCCACAGCAACAGCTAAGCTCCTCGGGTTACATGACCAGTGTATATAGAAGTCCTATTCATCGGGACAGCCTCTCCCTGGAACCATAGCAGCCACCCAAGGATCAGAGGTACCTGTTCAAATGTAAGTAGTAGCTGCTATAGGATAACTTCACTTTTTCGTTTGTATGAACAGGTTCTACATATGATTGAGTGTGCAGTTGTATCATCTTTCAAGCCACCCATTATAAGTCACTGTGTCGAGCCACTGATACAGTTGTATCGATCCCTTTGCATGTAGAGGTGTAGCTATACATGTACACAGCAACTGATTGGAAAAATGTATATGGCACTGGTTGCGCTTTTGAACTTTAAACCTCACATCCTCTTTCGATAGAAGCAGATTATGGATTACCAAATAAGGATATTTGTAGTATCTGGTATCAAGTATCTATGCTATAAACAGTAACCCTTGGTTACCTTTATGTGGTGGAAGAAGTGATATGGACACGTCAGTTGGTGTCATATCCTTTTCACTAGTGTTGCGTAAATAGCAAATTTGGTCTGATTACCGGATGTTGAGCTATAAGTCAATATATATATATATATCTCTTAGCAACTGACACACATTAACCACAGCTCTACTGCTGTCTCACATGGAGATGGTTCTCAGGTTCACAGTTTTGTAGTGCATGACAAATAGTATTTTTATGATGAAATCTACATAGGTAATACATCATGTATAAGACCTCTAGCCTCATTCCCAATCTACAGCTGTTTGGTCCTGCTGTCAGCAGTTTCCTTTCTGTAGTAGATTGGGAATGAGGCTAGAGGTCTTATACAAGAATGAAATTTGCATTACCTACGTATGTAGTTTTCATTATAGAAAACTACTTGTCGTGCACTACAAAACTGTGAACCTGAGAACCATCCCCACGTGAGACAGCAGTAGATCTGTGGTTAATGTGTGTCAGTTGCTAAGAGATATACATATTGACTTATAGCTCAACATCAGACCAAATTTGTAATTTACACAGCACTAGTGAAAAGGGTATGACACCAATTGACGTGTGTCCATATCACATCTCCCACCACATAAAGGTAACCAAGGGTTACTGTTTATAGCATAGATGCTTGATACCAGATACTACAAGCATCCTTATTTGGTAATCCATAATCTTCTTCTGTCCAAAGAGGATGTGAGGTTTAAAGTTCAAATGCACAACCAACTCAAGTAACCAAGGCTACTGCAGTGCCATATACCAATCAGTTGCTATGTACATGTATACACCTCTACATGTAAAGGATCGATACAACTGTAGCAAAACTATCAGTAGCTAGACACAGTGACTTATAATGGGTTACTACCACGTCACAAAAATGAAAGGGTATGTAGGGATATCGATGGAGTCATGAGATGTGACTTCAACTGACGTTTCAAATACACAGCCAAATCAAAAGTGCTACGTAGAGCGGAGGTGTGTCCAAATTTGATTGCAGTACTGTAGCTACATTGTTATAGTATGTACTCTTACTGTGAGGAATTTGTTAAAAAGACTAAACTGTGAGGTATTTGTGCTTTCCATAACAGTCCAATTGCCTCTAGAAGCTAGCTAGATGGCATCATGCAATAATAATGAATAATTGTTAGTCTCATTCCCTTATATGTTGCAATTGAGGCAGTAGTCTCGTGCCCAGACCTCTACTCGCATTTCGCCGCCAGCAGCGGCGGGTCTGGGCACGAGACTAACCAAGCAGTAGCCTTTACACACAGAGGTGTACAAAATGTATATGGATTCTGTAATCTACTGCATGCATGGCTTCACTGGCACTGCAGGTACTTTGATTTGGTCGTGGTCATTTGAAGTCCCATCCTTTTTTGACAGAAGCAGATTATAGGTTACCAAATAAGGATATTTGTAGTATATTAGGTAGTGACCAATTAGAGAGTGAAACAAGTCACTGGGTGTATGCTAGAGTAACCACTGATTTCTTCGTGTGGTGGAAGATGTACTGTTTTCCTATGCTACAGTAACCTTTATGTGATGAAAAATGTTTTCACATTTGAACGCATGAGTTTGTGTCATATCCTCTTTACGAGAGTTTAAAAGAAACAAAATTAATAACACTTTGACCAAATATTGACAATTCTTCGGATGTCAGTAATACTTCAGCTATGAACCAATATATCTCTTAGCAACCGATAAACAAAGCTATACTACGATTTGTACTAGTGAATTGACCCTCGGCTAGATTAAAAAAATAACAGCTATTTGAGTCTACCCAGCTGTAGCCTCGTTCCCACTTGGAAAGGGGCTAGGAACGAGGCTAGTTCAGCTGCTGTCTCATTATAGATTAGTTCTTTACTAGAGCTACAAGTCGCTGTGTCTAGCCACTATCTAATAATACTAGCTATTTTATGGCAAGCCTTTACTGGCACTGCAGTAGCCTTGGTTACAAACTGGTTATATAAGTGTTTGAAGTGTCACTTGAAGTCACATCCTCTTTTGATAAGAGAAGATAACAGGTTACCAAATAAGGACATTTCATTGACCATTAGAGAGTAATTCAATACTGAAGCTACAAGTTTAGCTATTGAAAACATCTAGAGTAACCATTGGTTATCTTTGCGTAGTGGGAGATGCATATTTTCCTGTGCTACGGTAACCGTTGGTTACCTTTATGTCACATTTGAACACATCAGTTTGCATCATATCCTTTTCACAGGTGTTTTGAAGGAAGCAAAAATCGATAGCACTTTGACCCAATTTGGACATTGCTTCTGATGACAGTAATACTTCAGCTATAAACCAATATATCTCTTAGCAACCGATAAACACATCTATACTACAATTTGTACTAGTGAAGCCTTAGTTAGATAAAAAATAACAGGCATTTAATTCTACCCCGCTGTAGCCTCGTTCCCACTTAAAACGAGGCTAGTCCCAATTAGGAATGAGGCTAGTCTAGCTGCTGTCTCACATGGGGACTAATACAAATCTTGGGTTCACAGGTTGTACATGATAACTAGCTACAAAGGTGATATGAAATGTCATTCAGAAATGATGAAGCTAAGAAAAAAACAAGCTCTACTATATCCACAGCAACAGCTAAGCTTCACAGGTTACGTGACCAGTGTATATAGAAGTCCTATTCATCAGGACAGCCTCTCCCTGGAACCACAGCAGCCACCCAAGGATCAGAGTCACCCATTCAAATGTAAGTAGTAGCTACTATAGGATAACTTCACTTTTTTGTTTGTATGAACAGGTTCTATTATTGAGTGGGCAGTTGTATCATCTTTCAAGCCACCCACTGCTGTAATGATGAATATTGTACAAATTGATAGGTTAATACTCACATACTTGTGTCACTACATGTAACCATGGCTACTTAGTGCCTGGTTATAACAATTATTGCATGCATCACTATGACCAATTCTTTGTCATACCCATTTCACTAACCAACACTCCACAAATGTTTATATTTGAGCTGGCTATATGGGCTCCGTCCGCCCACATAGTGGTTGTGACTAGTCACTAAATAACCATATACTGGTGCAAGTATGTGTGTATTAATCTGTACAATATTCATTGTAGTGGGTGATAAAAGTAAAGCCATCCTGTAGCAATAGGAGTGGTGGTTAGTGGAGTCGTTATGACAAAGAATTGGTCATAGTGATGCATGCAACTTGTTTACTGGTGGGTTGTATTTAAGGCAACATCATCCGGCAGTGTTCAAAAGCAATTCAGTCTGGATTCTGCAAAGAACTAGCAAAATGGAATCAAAGTCAATAACTGGCATACTGCTCTGCCTCACTGTGATCCAGAGCTTGATTTATTGCATTTCTGCTCAGGGTGGGGACTTAACTCGTGTACCGAAAGCAAATGGTGCTGGTGTAGTGCATGCAGCTACAGCAATCATTCAATCCTCAGGAATATTCGAGAATGACCATGGTCTGCTTCGCAGAATTGCCTATGTTCAATCCAAAGATGGCACAGATGACGATACGTTCGGTCCAGAGTCCTTTGGAGGAATATGGCAGCTGAACAGGAAAGCCTTCAAAACCACAAAAAACGAGACTGCTTATGTGGATATCCTCAGGCCAAAGCATCAGACCATCCGTGAATGCCTCGGAATTGATTGGCTTCAAGTGAACTCCAGTGACCTTCACAAAGCACTCCACTCCGCTCTTGCAGCTCGTCTGTTTCTGTCCATCATTGATGAGCCGATTCCAACAAGCATCGACGATCAAGCAAGGTACTGGAAACAGCACTACTGTGATGCCTTCCATGCAGACTGCACCGTTCAGAGGTTTATAGAGGAGGTTATAGCTAATGAAAGACAAGAACGTGAGTTCAGTAAAGTATTTTTTTGTGTCAGACTTCTTCTATAGGTTTTCTATTGTATTGCAATGTACAACACTGATAATCATTTAAATACTTCAATTCTTTGCAGGTTGTGAAACGAGAGGTCTTGATCTGATGTTTGTTCTTGATTCATCTGGAAGCGTCGGCGAAAGGAATTTTGAACTTGTGAGGCGATTTGTACTTGATGTCAGCAGAATCTTTCAGATAGGACCTAGGAATACCCAAATTGGTGTAATAATATTTTCTGATTCTTCTCAAGTTATTTTTAACTTAAACAGATATCAGAATAGGCAATCTTTGGAAAGAGCTATTCGTAGAATACCATACCTTGCTGGAGCTACAGACACCGCTGGAGGACTTAAGGACCTTCTAAAAGCATTCAGTACTGCAAATGGTGCCAGACCACTGTCTGAAGCAGTTCCTCGAGTTGCAGTTGTGCTGACAGATGGTCGCTCAGATACTTTTGGAGGTACAAAGAAGGCAGCACTTGCTGCACTTGCTGCGGGTATTCAAGTTTATGCTATTGGAATTGGTGAAAGCTTTAATATGAAAGAGTTGCAAACCATAGCCAGTGACCCAGATGATCGTTTCATTCATAGCGTATCAAGATTTGGAACAAGAGAGTTTCAAACGCTGAGAAGGGCACTACGTGCGACTACCTGTGGACGTAAGTGAGGCGTATAATGACACTTAATTGTATCTCCCATCCATTTTGATTCAGAGTTCTTATTTATTTAACCACTTTCTGTTTTATGAATATCTATCTGGCCATTTTCTTGCATCTGCATGTTAGCTATAGTAGGCATACCACTATAGATGTAACCACAGAATAGTAGTCAAATTTATTTCTATTGTTGTATTTGCAGTTGGAATAGATGTAACTCTAGGTGATCCTCCAGTTGTCACCACAATAGCCCAAGGAGAGAGGATTAACATTAATCTGAGATGCTCTGAAAACGGAATAACGTTGGAATTGTGTGTTCAGAATGGAACAAGTGTATTGTATGCATCAGATGATATAGAAAACCCAGGCGAGGCGCTTTTTGACTACAGATTAATAGCAGGCAATGGAAGCTGTGAGAGTGTTTTCATTTTATGCCAAGATTTTTGTAGTAGTCAGAACCCTAACAGCAACCCAGATGATGTTGGTGGCTCAGACAACATGCTACACATAACAATTCAAGGATCAGATGAAGACAACATCATTTCAATACAAACAACAGATGGTGATACAACCACTCCAAATGGTGAGCTGTATTCTGCTACATGCAGTTTGCCCTCGGTTAAAGGAAATGCAGTAAGCCTGGTAAAGATTGCTGATGCATGATGCATAATGCAACAATTACTGGTACACTTGGCAAGTACTTATCACTTAACTACTGTAATGCATGCTATTAGGAGTAGTCTTGTGCCCAGGCAATGTTCACCCATTACTGAATGGGCTGGTTATGTAAGTTCAAATTCTGGAGCTAGCATTCAAATCTTGTTGCGGCCAATCAGTTTTAAGAAAAGTAAAATATTGCATAACACACCAAACAAATAGCTGCCAACGTAGATATTTTGCTGCACCATTGACAGAGTCAATGGTCATTCTTCCAGATATCCTCCAAAACTAAAATAAAACCGCTTGGAGAAAGTTAAAATATAAGCCTTAAAGCGCTGCTTTAAATAGCATACTTTTTTGAACGGTTTTCTTCAAACTTGTGTGTTTGCATTAATTAATAACTGCTTCTTTTGGACATGTCTTACCTTTCCAGTTGTACTGCCATAGCAAAAGCATTAAGATAGAAAGGCTGTACTGCATATTGAAATCCAGTTATTTCATTACATAGCTAAAAATGTATTGCAGTCAAGCCCCAGGATTTGGACTTGTATAACCTGACCACTCCTTGTGAGTGTAAGTCTGGGCTTGAGAATAGTGTGCAAGAAGCACTCCTTGTGAGTGTAAGTTTGGGCAGACTACATCCCAGGCGGTTCCCCCAAAATTATCTGCAAAACTATCACCAGAACTTTCCACCCTATCACCTCCAGAACCATCCACTGAACCATCCACGGAACCATCCACCGAACCATCCACTGAACCATCCATGGAACCATCCCAGGAGCCATCCACTGAACCATCATCAGAACCAACAACAGAATCGCCTCCTGGGCTATCTACCCAACCACCCCCAGAACCATCCCCTAGCCCTGAATCCCCTTCAAAACCTACAACTGGAGGCCGCCTGCAGTTATTTTTTACAAATGCCAGCCCTAGAGTGAGTGGCAGCAGTGCAATGGTAGAGTTCATAGCTAGCGGACCCATCTCCTCCATAGTGTGCTATCTTCGGAAAGCTGATGACGAAGAGAATGAAATTGAAAATGAATGTGAGTTTCAGCAATGTCTCAGCATATAGTTAGCCTGCAGGATAGTTAGTCACTCTTACGTATAATGACAAGCTCTGCATTATCAACTAGCCGATAATATAATATCTCTAACTATGATTGTACTAAGCAATATCTAGCATGATCATGCACTGTGGAAGTGAACAATACACTCATGTTTTTATGTGCAGGTAATTCTGGGGAGATTGAATATCACAATCTTTCTCCTGGAAAATACATCGTTCGGGTTGTTGCTAGGACTAGTACTACTGAGAGAGGCAGAAGAATTGTGAGAAGAAGTTTCACAATTGGTATGATGAATAATACCTTTTAGCAGCAAATTCTGTGGCCATTCATCTTTATAGATATGCATGCACATACTATCTGCATCTAAAGTGTGTATAAAAAGTGTAGCCATAAGAACCTAACATGTGTATGTATGAAATTATTTTTTTACCTACACTATGATATCACAATCTACAGGTGATACGCACCTGCAATGCACTGTGAATCTCATTAATGATGGTATCACTGTTGAAGGAAGTAGTGTCACCATTCAATTCAGAGGCAGTCCGGTGGACTTATATCATTGCAGCCTGGATGATGAAGAACCATTCCCATGTACGTAATGTGGTAATGTAGCTAATAATGAAGTTTGTAAGTGACACTACACAACACTGGCTGGCTTATTCATACAAGACCTAGTTTTATAGCACTAAAGTTAAAAGCATGACTCATTATGATCACTACCATTATGATCAACAGCAAAACATCATTATTAGCATCAGTGATAGATACAGCCATCTGCGTCTATCTATTACCATTATTTACACAATCACCAAATTAGAGGAATGTCTTACGTAAAGCAATGTCACATATTTATACATGCAGGCAGCAACCCGCTGATGTTTGAAGGGCTATCTGCTGAAGAACACCGCTTTAAAGTGGTACCTGTAGGCTGTGGAGACAATTTCAGGAGCTACTCCGGCAAATTTACAGTAAAAAATGTAAAAACTGATTCACTCTAGTTCTGGATTATTATTATTTCTTAACAGAAGCTATATTTACTATTTCTTCTATTATTTTTTTTTTATGTGACATCATAGAAGGAAGATAGACACACTGTAACCTTATTGCAATTTTCACCTACTCACCTTAATTGTTTGCTGTTTCTGGTCTATTATACTGATTCCAACTTGTTGCAGGTTTCAGGGAGTGTGCAGGTAGATGACACCGATATAGGGAAGTCGGATCACTTTTTAGTATGGATGGAACTGGGTCGGACTGTAAAAACTGCTAAGCAGCAAAAGCGGGTAATTAAGAAATGGCGCATTGAAAGATTTCAAGAGGAGGAAGTGAAGCAGCAGTATCAAGAAGCTTTGAGCATAGAAGTAAAAGTATTTCAAGAAAGGATACAGACAAGGAAGCACCAGGGGCTAAGGGGGTCAGAATTAGTGAAGGCAGTGGTTCAGGATTGGGAAGACACAGTGAAGAGGGTAGCATCAAAAGAAATTGGGGAAAAGGTGATAGTGTGTGGCAAAGCAGCGAGATGGTGGGATGAAGAGATTAAAGATAAGATTAGGTTGAGAAGACAGGTTTACAAAGAGATTCAGAGTGGTAGGGAAGATAAATGGGGACAGTATTACAAGTTACGTTCAGAAATCAAGGAATTGGTACGTAAGAAGAAGTTAGATAGTTGGAATGAGGTGATAGAAAAGGCTAATAAAGATTTTGATGTAAACAAGAAGGAATTTTGGGCATTTGTTGGCAGGACTTCAAAGGGTAGTCGTAAGAGCATTGCTTCATTAAGGAGTAGTTCAGGTTCATGCGTAACCAGTACAAAGGGGAAGCTTGAAGTTCTACATGAGCATTACGGTAAGCTGGGTACAGCATCAGTAGATGATCAGTTTGATGATAGCTGGAGAGAGCATGTAGAGAATAAGGTGACAGAGTACAGCGAGATGTCTAGTGCACGGAAGGATAAGGTTTTAGACAGGGATATAAGTTATGCCGAAATTAAAAAGTGTTTGAAAAGTTTAAAGAATAACAAAACTGGAGGTAATGATGGCTTAGTTGGGGAGCTTTTTAAGTATGGTGGCTCTGGAATGGCGAATCTGTTGAAAGCTTTATATGAAGTAGTCTGGACAGAAGAGGGTATTCCTAAACAATGGAGGCAAGGATTAATTGTTAGTTTGTATAAGAAAGGTGATGCTGAGGATCCAGGTAATTACAGAGGCATTACTCTATTGAACGTTGTTGGTAAACTGTTTTGTAAGATTTTAAATAATCGCTTGGTAATAAGATTAGAATCGGAAAAGGCTCTTCATGAGGGGCAGGCAGGTTTTAGAGCGAAAAGAAGTTGTGTTGATAATGTCTTTACTTTGAACGAGTTCATACAAGGCAGAATAAGAGAAGGAAAACACACTTATGCTTTTTTCTTAGACGTCCAGAAGGCTTTTGATACGGTTTGGCACGATGGTTTATGGTTTAGGTTGTGGGAATTGGGTGTTAGGGGTAGGATGTGGAGAGTTATTAAGAAGATGTATGACATTACAGAGAGTGCTGTTTTACTGGAGGGGGAAAAATCCAAACCATTTGATATAAGCCAGGGGGTAGCACAGGGTTGTAGTCTATCGCCTATCCTATTTTCCATTTTTATTAATCAGTTACTAGATGAGGTTGAGAAAGCTGGGCTTGGTATAATCATTAAGAATGATGGGGGACTAATGTTTGCAGATGATTTTGTTGGTTTAACTACTAATGCGGAGGATTTACAAAAGTTGATTAATGTAGTACAAGGGTTTTGTAACAAATGGAGGTTGAAATCTAACATAAAAAAGAGTGCTGTTGTGGTATTTTCTAAGGTGGCTATTACAGATATGTGTGCGTGGAAGTGGGGAGATAAAGTAATTCCAAGGGTTGTAAGTTACTGTTACTTGGGGATTGAATTTGCTGAGAATGGGTCATGGGATAGTCATGTACAGAAGGTAATTGATAATGGGAAGAAAAAGCTTAATCGTTTGCACCGGTTTGTAAGTAATAGAAATATCAGTACCGTTGCAAGGAGATTATTGTTAGTTTCAGTACTTCGTCCTACTTTAGAATACGGTAGTGAAGTGTGGGCTTGTAATAAACGGCAGACAGCTTCCTTAGAATCCATTCAGCTAGGAGCAGCTAAGAAGATACTTGGCTGCTCTTCCAAAACGTGTACTGAAGCGGTAAGGGGAGATATGGGGTTAGAGTCCTTGAAAGGGAGGAGGGATAGAAGCAAACTTAAGTGGTGGTATAAAGTCAATAAGTTGGATAATGAGCGGTATCCTAGAGTACTATTAGATGCTGAGTGGGAAGTGAAACCATGTAGAGGTAGGCAGAGGAAAACTTGGATGAAAGTAATTAATGAATTGCTGCTGCAGTTAGATTTAGATAGCCAAGAGGTATTAGCTGCAGATAATATTAATTTGTTTTTAGATACGGTAGACGAAGCGTTGAGGGATAGAGAATACAAGGACTTTAATGACAGTTTGAATACTAAAGTTAAGTTGAATCTGTACAAGTCTTTCTGTAAGGAAATAGAATTCAAGAATTATTTGCAGGGGGTAGGTGATCCGGGTACAAGATTATTGTTTAAGTTTCGGTCAGGTACGAACGGTCTGAATGAAGAGTTAGGAAGACATAGGGGTAAAAATGATGATAGGCAGTGTAAATTATGCAGGGGTGAATGTGAGAGTGTGGTACATGTTCTCTGGGAGTGTCCAGCATATGACAGCATTAGAAATAATTTCATGGTAGAATTAGAAAATCTATTGGGGGGGAGGTTTGGGGAGTTTAGTACACTTGATAATTTTAATAAGGCAAGCTTTATTTTAGGGTTTGAGAATTGGAACAGGGATGATTTTAAAGCATTATTAAAGCTAGTTAAGAGCTTTGTATTATTGATATGGGAGGCTAGGAAGAAGGAATTGTATGGTGATCAGGATTGTGTGGTCTCTGGTTGTTCTTGCTCTTGTCCTCTGACTGGAGGTCTTACAAGCTCCGCCTGCGTCTGTGGGTGCGTGGTCAATGGCGTAAGCGCTACGGCAGCAACATGAGTATATTATTATTATTATATATGTCCTGTACAATGTACATATTCTGCTAAATTACAGTTTGTAACACCAAGGAAGGGTTAAAGATAGTAGGTGTAATCTTTATGTATAGCTTAGAGCATGGGCAGCTATGCTCTAGGCCATTTAGTGTATGCACACATTTCCTGTATTTCTAGAGCTTCCTATGCTCTACCATGCTCTATGACTATATAATGTTGCTATAGTAACAATTCTAATAGCATGTACTGTCAATGCATCTATTTATTGACATTTCAGTGGTCTTCTTCTCAGGCTTCCTTGCTCCAGTACATAATGTAATGTGACTGAGCTTCATGCTTCTGCTTGGTTCATTTGCTCACATTAACCCTAGTTTTTTATTTCTCACTCGCATTGTTCATATACATGCTGTAAACACTTACGAAGCATGGAGATCTGAGAATAAGACTGCATGTAATGGTTACGGAGTGACTTACAAGCGAACACATTTTGTAGAGTATCATTGTTATAAAAGTAGGTATTATAATTGATAAAAGCATACAAAAGAGCCATATACATTGTAGCATTAATGTAAGTGAGTTTTAAGTGTAGGCCTATATATACGGCACAAATTACTTTACACTGGGACTGGTACGCGGACTAGTCCGTGTTTTATCCATGTACCCTAATTATAAAGTATTGGTCCGTTGGTCCGGTTATCATTTACCTATATATGAGTTGTACATGTTGTATTCGGGCGACTGCAGGAGCCCCTCCCACCTTTTGATCTACACACAGCCAATTCATAAGATACGCCGCAAGTCATGCATCCCAGGCACGCCGTCGACTTCCAGGAGTAAGATACCGGCTCCTGTGAGTGAATGGCACCCCCTGGGAGTGATTAGCATTACCTGGGAACTTGGGAAGTAGCGACTCGCACGCTAGTCTCGCGGGCCAGACTGCTGGGGGGAGTAACTGTTACGCCCCTTACATATAGTCTCGCGGGCCAGGCGGGTACTGTACTCGCGTGCACTATGAAGTGTAGTTTCTGTCGGTGAAGCAGCTTCAGTTTTAGAAACTATCGGACCCAGAGTTAATCAGAACAATTCCCTTAACATAAATTTTATCTTTTACATATTTCTTTTGCTGTTGCTGTTGTTTTATATTTGATTGTAAGCTTACATGCAGTAGCTGTAGCTGTTGTTGTTGTTGTTTTTTTACTTCTCCTTGCCTTGTATCATCTCTTTTGTCTCAGCTCATTCAGTATTTCTTTTTTACCACACATTATTTGTGATGTTGCTTTGCCCTATATTGCCTTGTTTGTTGGTTTTTGTATTGTTAGTGCACTATTGCAACAGCTATTATCCTAGCTTTCATTGTAGGCCCACAAGCTTAGCTAATCTGACGATTATTTATGCAGGAAGTGATAGTAAATAACATCTAAAGCACATAGCAAATGATATTTGCCAGGTTACTGTTTTGTGGCAAAACTCTTGTATAGCTTGCTATATACACTTGTACCAAGGTCGGATCGTTTTCGCGGCGAAGGATCGAATCCGCTAGTTAAATTGATCCGGGGCGGATCAATTTTACTAGTGGATTCATTCCGGCGGATCGATTCCGCTAGCAAATACGATCCGCCCGGATCGGTACAGGCCCGGATCGAATTTCCTGTGACACCGGACTACCCAATTTCTGGGACGGCGGGACAGTCACGGAAATTCTAACTTGCCTAAAGTCCGGGATCACGGAAAATATAACTTGCCTAAAGTCCCGGATCATGAAGACAAAGTGCTTACTCTGTACATTGCCGCATAACATGGCAGTTCTGGACCTGCAAGCACTTTTCATGCGTGGAGGGGCGGGGCTATAGAAATTAGGGGTGGAGCTGCTCTGAGCAAAGGAAGACGATCAGATGTATTCATCCAAGGAGAAAGCTTGTTTTAAAGGTAAAAGACTGTTTTAAGTATAATTATTAATATTATGCACATCCAGGACAGGCAATATGATGCACATAAAAGCTAGTCATCATTCCTAGCCCAGAATCAAGGCCCATCTAGCCTCGTACCCAGGCTCTGTACATGTATCTTGGAGGCAAGAAGGGTGCACAAGACTTGCTATGATTGCACCCACTAAGTTCGTATCATTTCATAAACTTCCAGCTTGTACATAAAATATGCAGATGTTCCTACCTCTTGTATAATACACAACATATCAGTGTCGGCACGCGTGAAAATCGATCGGTGCTGCGGACGGAAGGGAGCTGGCTTGCGACTAGCATGCATGCATGGACGGTCATGCTTTCCTCTGGCGAACAGAACAGAAATCGCGGTACTGTATTTTACGCGCATTTCCGCTTTCTCTTTCCTACATTTGCCCAAATACTTTATCATGGCAGCCAAAGGCATAATACTTCTTCTTTATTTTGCTGTGCTGCAAGCTCAAAGAGACCTCACGCTAGTACCAGAAGCTAGCGGTTCGGATGTTGTGAAAGCCGTGGTTACGAAGATCGAAACAACTGGAGTGTTTCCGACAGATCACCGACTGCTGCGTAGGATTGCTTATGTAGAGTCGTTGGACGGCAAAGAAACGCGAACATACAGAGAAGGATACGATGGCGGAATATGGCAGGTCGATCAGGCTACTTTCCTAGACACACAAAACCTTTCAGCCCACCCGGGGCTAGATAGCCTGCACAACAAAATTCAAGTTTATTTTGGCATCGACTGGCAGTATGTGAACTGGAAGGATCTTCGCATACCCCTCTACTCGGGGCTGGCTGTAAGAATCTACCTTTGGATTGTAGGAAAAAGTATCCCACTGGCTGGAGAGATTATTGAGCAGGCTGTGTATTGGAGAGCTATCTGGAATCATAATGGAACAGAAAAGCACTTCGTAACCTTGGTGGAAGCTCTTGAGAAATGGGAAGGTCAGGTTGAGTTAAAGAGCTAGCGTATAACTAACTTGTTTTATTTTATTTTATGGAGAAGTTAATAATTAATATACTTTGTTCCGCTTTGTTTGCCATTATATACCATTACATGTGAATAAGACTAGTACTTATCTTAGGTATGATTTTTATGCACTGCTAGCGCTAGCCTTGGTATAGCACAGTAGGTAGGTGTGGTTATTGGCACACTACTATGGGCATGGTTTGGACAGCTCAGACTAGGCTGTCCCAGGAATGGTGTCTTGAATGTTTGGGTGGGCAATTGATTACAATTACTATGAACAAAGTCACATACTCATTTGTACTTACTGAAATCAGGCAAGTTTAGCCAGTCATTGTTGTTTTGTAAGAGTATAGGGACTTGCTACAGTATTATACAATGTTGTTGAAATACTGCTATTGACTATAACATGCAAGGACAAACATACAGCAATGCATTTACAGTATGTATAGGAATTATGGCTCTTCTAGCTACTATATAGTGATACAAGAATGCATCATGTAATCCGATATTATTTAATACACTGTATCAGCAGGAAGTTGATGAGATGCTTTCCCATAACTCAGTTATTGAGATTGTTATGAAGTATGCAATAAGGAGTGGGTGGAAGCACCGCTTTAAATTAGTGTAATGTCTATTTCATATACAGATTGTCGTATTCATATGGACTTCATATTTGTACTGGATTCATCTGGCAGTATTGGTAGGGATAATTACCAAAGTGTGCGGGAATTTGTGAAAAACTTTATCAAAAGTGGTCTAACCATTGGACCAGATGATGACCAAGTCGGAGTAATTATATTCGGTGATAATGCACAAGTTGTATTCAATATGAATGCTTATCAAAAAGAGGCCCAGCTGTTGGGTGCTATTGACAGTATTCCTTACCTTAGTGAACGTACAAATACTGCTGCTGCACTACGAAAACTGATCGATGAAGGCTTCACAGAAGGAGGTGGAGCGCGGTTAGATTCAAAGACTATTCTGAGAGTTGCAATTGTTATGACAGATGGCAAGTCCAATGTTAGTCCCAGTGACACTCCTGTAGCTGCAACACGTGTGCATAAATAATAGTTAGACACCGAGACCAAGGGATCTATGCGATTTAGAAACCCGAAGGCCCGGGCTGTAGCGTCCCGAGCGAAGCGAGGGTGCTACTAAGGGCCTGAGGGTTTCTAAATCGCGTAGATCCCATTGGTCGAGGCGTCTAACTGATTTAGACCATAGCAACACTACGTAGCAACACAAGTTAGTTCACTTACCTGAGTGGTCGATAGCCGACATGGACTATAAACAGATTATGCCCAGAGGATAAGGGCACTAAGTTGACAAGCCGGGCACTAAGTGATTTAGTGCCCTCCAGTTGACCAATGAGATTTACATAAATCAGTGAAGTATGGTCTAACTTTAGGCCATCTATTCTTGTGTATGCTGTTGGGGTCACTAACAGTGTGAACCAGGAAGAGCTCAATGAGATAGCTACTTCACCAGAACTTGTTGATAATTTAGATTCCTTTGATGCTCCACTGCTGAAAGAATACCAAGAAGAACGGTATTATGACATCTGCGTCAAAGGTATGTGCATGTGACTGGACAGATGCTTAACTATTACAGCATTAGTGAGAACTTGTGAAACTGTACTGCTACACTTGCACATGAACATGGTGAACAATGCATGGGTGCATGAAAGCAATTTAGCAAGTAATGAAATTGTTTCACACTATCACGGCATATATTATGAATGAAGGGAGTGTTGCTCTTGAATCTTCCACATGCATTCTTAACACTATCTCACAGTATCTAGCTATGTATTGTCAGCCTTACAACAACTACTATCCCATGCATGTTCTTTTCATAAGGCTAAATTTGAGACTTTTGAATTTATTTTATTGTGTCACTTCATATTCCAAGTGTTTATCCCATATTCCATCGAATTTAATGACATAAGAGTAGTACCGAAATATGTGATTGGTCTAATAGTACAGCAAAGTAACCTTTTACCACTTTGGCAAAACTTTCTGTACATGTGTTAAATCTACCAGCATTTACTAGGCATAATATAATATAGGGCACATCAACATTGAGTTTAGATTTCAATTCGTGTCTGTAGCTATAGCTAGCTACATGTACACTTACATCAGTCAGTGCAGGACAATGTTAAATATGTTTATACAAATTTCCAAGGTTTCATGAAAGCATTAACCAAAAATTTAGTACATCCCACTATGTATGCACTTTATCCATATTACTCATTGCACCATTCCTACCCGCTTTATCCGTATTACTCATCGACGCCATTCCTACCCATGTAAGTCTCGTGCTCAGACCCTGTCCCCTCCCGAAGCGCACTTATAGCATCGCAAAACTGGGTGAGGTGGCGTTCGAAATTACAGTGTACGGCGACTGTTGGGTGGGCATGGCCCACCTGGTCCACCCTGCTAAGCTGGTCTTGCTACTACCATTCAGCCACATGGTGCCAGTGGTGTAGAGATAAGAAAATGTGTTGCACTATGAGTATACACTATGATAGCTACAGGTTGGTGTGCTTATCAGAACCAGGGATGTGAGTATACCATCCAGCCAACCAGAGACTGAACACTAAACACCTTATCTTGAAACCACTACCATATATGACTGGTAGTGGTGTGTACATAAGAACACAGTCATGTATGAGAAAGGAGTGCACCATAAGTACTAACCAGCAAGGCTTTCATCCCCAAGAGGTGCTCAGAAAATCAATTTCACCATAAATAGCCTGGAACGGGAGAATGGGTGTTTCATTTGGTTACCTGTGTGTATTTATAGTACACACAAAAATTAGTAACACTCTTGTTCACAACTGCATGTAGCCAGTATGAGGAACTAACCAACTTCTATCCTATCAGCCTCTACTAGCTACACACTATATATATAGCCAATAGGAATTGTTTGAAAGCTGATATTGGCTCAGGAACCAATACACCATACTCCAGTCTCACATTTCAGTCTTACATTTCAGTACTGGAATGTAAGACTGGAATGTGGGACTGGAGTAACTCTAAACACTGCATTGGATTCTCCAGAGTTAGAGACACCCCAATGTCTTTTTCTTCAGAGCTTTTCACATCTCCTTGAGGCAATTTGATGAAGATTAGCTATTATCATGAACCATTAATACTTTCAAATTGTTTTCGTCCCTGCATCCAGCTTCATCACTTGCAGATGTTGGAGAGACATTAAATGGGACCCTGGACAAAGGAGAGCAAGCTCGCTTTCGGTTGGATATTCCTGAAGCAGGAATAACCATTCACCTTTGTATTCAAGCTGGACACGTTGTGTTGTATGCATCTACCCAGATTCCAAACCCAAATTCAGCATATTATGACTGGAAACTAGAATGTGTTGACTGTACTGGCTGCAATTTCTTTGTAGATTGGCAGGATTTACAGATTGTGCAGATTCCTGTGGAAGATGGGAAACAGAAACATCAAGTGAATGAAAGTGGCACTGAAGTAGTACACTCTACATTGTATGTGGTAGCTGAGGGAGTGGAGGAGAATACCACCTTTGTGATCGAAACTGCATTTGGAGACACATCCACTCCAAAAGGTATGCAATTTGTGGTTCAGTTAAGCCAAATCATAACTTGCATTCAAATTTTTCCTACTCATATGGTAGCTATATTGTGACATATTGCATGGGTGGATCAAGTACCATTTCCAGCTGTACTATCCATAAGGCCATCTTCATTTTTTCATCACAAGCATCGTCTCCGAGATACCATATCTGTGCAGTCGATCACAGGCACTGTTACAGTATCTCAGACATAGTGTCTGTGGCAGTACACTTTCTGTTACTGTATCTCAGATACAGTGCCTGTGGCATCATACTTGCATACCCAGTGAAGTCCAAAAGTCACAGATCAACTTGCAAATATGTACCATACACATACCATGAAACCTAGTCAATTTCCAGAAGTTGAAAGTACAGCCTTGCGATTCAATAACATAGGAGTGCAAATATCAAGAAAACCACTCTTATTGCATGAGTGTAATGTTGCAAGGAGGTACAGCCCCTCAAAGCGTCTATCAGAACCATTATACAAGTAAACATACATTTAGCACACAATTAACTTTCCAACTGTAGCAATGCCTAAACCATAAGCACAGGGCTGTTTACTCACTGTTTGGCTTATAATCAGTTTGCTGGCCTACAGAGGTGTGCTGGTAAGTATGTAAAGCTTCAACACTATGATGTCCAATGTCTAGTACATTGTTGGATTATTTTCTCATTTACATTTTCCTCTAACGTGTGCTCCTAGCTACTGTAGTTTTGCGAGTATGATCAGTCTTCTTAACAGTGATCCCTGCCTTTGTACCCATGGTCTTAACCATGTGCCCAAGCATTCCCTTTCCCATGACCTGCTCTTCAAACCAAGGGGTAACTGGGCTGATAGGCCAGGGCAATTCCTTCAGCCACTAGTAAAAAATGTCTCTTTCACAAATACACTTATTTGGTAACTTTCGAAGTAATACCAAAGGTAAATAATATTCATTTGGCTACATTGTGAACCTGTTCCTAAATGCTCTTCGAAGGAAATTCCTTGCCATCACTTCAATAACAAACTATGGTTACATCCTTGCAATCGCTTGGAACATGGGATGTACTCTTGGTAGTATCGTTGTTCCTCCATGTACACCCATACATCGAAGTTGACAGACTACCCACAAATTTATCAGAAATTTTGTAAGTTCACTTCAGAAGTAGCTAACGACTTTACAAAGTCACTGTTGCACAGTACAGATGACTCCACCAAACACTGATGAAGTAAAGGCTATTCAAAACAGAATAATGAGTGAATTACCACAAAAAGCTCCGTGATGCAAATATGTCATCAATTATTCAATGTAGCTACCCATCTGTCTGTAATCTGCAGCACCATCAGTTTTGTGGGAGCATACATACACATAGGATAACATGTCCAGTATTGTACACGTGCAAGAATAAAATATAAGTGTGGTATCCTGTGGTAACTTGTAGGTATTCCTTCACCTCCCAAAGGTACTCCTGTGCCCCCCCAATTGCAAGTCACATCTGTGAAAAACGTCTGTAAGGTGGAAGAACATTGTAACAGTTTGTGGATCATATTTGGGTGCAATGGAGAATGTGTACTACTACTCATTGTGTGTATTTTAAGCATGATCTTCAATGTGTGCTGTTGTATTAGATGCTCTTGTGCTAAGAGATGACAGTTTAGGTATTGTAGCTACTTTAGCTCGTGAGATGCATTATATCAGACAAATTGTAATTAGTGCTGTATATATACATAACGTATGCACGTATACTTAAAAGTCAAAGTATATGAAACGAACTTGAGATTTTTTTTATGAACTGTCTTCATATGATTGACAAATGCAGTCTTTTCCACGTACTGAGTCTGGATGCATGCGGATTATTATATTTTTCAGTACCCAGTAGCAATATCCAATGTATACTGAACTACTCGGCAGCTCTGAGCCGATCAAGAAGATCAGAATTTCTTGGCAACGTGAAAATATCAGCCACAGTCCATGCACATAGAACCGGTGTGTCCCATTCTGCTTTCTGACCATCAGTCTAATGCAAATTGTTATAACATTAGCTATAGTATAGATTTGGTTATCAGCTGCTAGAGATATAATTAGCTAATAGCTATCCTAACATCCAGATGTCCAGATTTCGTCCAAATGCCATTTACTTCTTTCAAAACACTTGTGAATAGGATATGACACCAACTGACATATTCAAAATCATTTTCCATCACACAAACAGTAACCATGCATCGGGTACTGTGACATAGAAAAACAAATCAACCAGGGCTACTGCAGTGCTGATGAAGACGGTCATCTTCTAAAGGCAATTGAATTGGAGACTGTGCAACCTTCACAGCTTAGTCTTTCAGCATATAAAGTATCAGGTACTATGGAGATTGGACTATATTATCGCTAGTGATACTTGCATGTTACAGTAGCTAAAAGAAAAACCAGCAGTGTAAAAGCTATATCCAAGTCTTCTCGGATGTCATATGACTGCCATGGGGATTCTCAAATCCCTAAACTATAATTATAGCCATATTGCCAACAGTGGGATGATCTTCAGGAGATACAGCTGCAAAATACAGTCTGGGCAGAACGAACTAGGCCTGTATGGGGATGCAGTTGATTCATATAGCACGCTCACTAAATTTGGTTGGAAAAATGGCAAAAGATGTAGGGACGGCAAACCGTAAAAGTATCCAAGAGGGTCACCATGTCTTTTCTCTCAGCTTTTTCTCCATCACACTATTGTCCACCCAGTGTTTGGGTAAATTTGTGGTTCTGCATGAATAGAGAGAAAAGGGAGGGAGAGTGGGAGGATTTAAGGAACACAACTTTCCAGTGGTAGCTATTTTCACCGGAATGGATCACATTGCATATAGACTCCTCAGTGTAACTAGACATAATTCATCGCTTAAACTCTGCCCCTAGAGACAGTCTACGGTTTGTGTCCTTCAATAGCTCAGCATGTTAAATTGTACTCATTTGCTATTTGAGAGAATATCAGTATAGTTTGTATATCTATATTATATAACATCTGGAGGGGTTATGATCAAACCATTGAAATGCCACAACAAACATTGGATGTGTTTGGTTAGAATATTCTTAAATCAGATGTTTTATTGATTTTATAATTATCCAGTGTGATGATACAGCTCTGCTGGGAAGGATATAGCTACTCACCTGTAGCACCAGGCCATGCACCATCAACCTGATGTATATACTATATGCATGTGTGTGGGAAACTCAGTCTATTTGCCTGGGAATATATACTACCCTACACTGCTCACTGCTTTAAATTTGTACATCCACGGTGTTTTATAATGTTAGACTATACTAATGCTGTCCTCATTCCTTCATAACGCTCTT
Source organism: Phakellia ventilabrum (assembly GCA_963921505.1). NCBI lineage: Eukaryota > Metazoa > Porifera > Demospongiae > Axinellida > Axinellidae > Phakellia > Phakellia ventilabrum. Next base: position 4,782,352 of record OY997386.1, on the reverse strand, counting down.
GTAGTAGCTACGCAACTTTCTTGTTTCCATTAAAATTTTCCTTTCACTTCATTCCTGCTGTCTATATAATCTCTCTATTTCTCCCATTCCTTGTCTGTACATATACCCTTTCTTGAAATCCTTCCACTTCTATGCTTAAGCTTGATACTTGTCTCACTTTCTCTTCTTGAAGTAGGCATTTCTTAGCTATCTGCTTCCACTTTTTTTTTCCAAAGTGATTTGGTTCTCCTATATGAGTTTCATCTATCTGTATTATTCATTGAAACCTACAAGAAGTTTGAATCATATTTATCAATAATTTAATATGCTTCAAAATCTAATCCACTATACCAGATACATGGAGATAAAGAGATTACAAGGGTTGTAAGTCGCTGGGCATCGAAGTTGCTAATAATGGTTCATTGTAGTCCTGCACTGAAAAAAATAATCAATTGCACCAGCTTATAAAATATCAGAATAGTCAAATGAGATAATTGTTAGTTTTAGTACTTAAACCTAGTGGAATGTGGGCAATCAAGTTGTTGGTAATGCATGAGATGCTCGGTACTGGTGGTTGATACTGATACCTCTGTTGATCGGAACACTGAGTAGCAGAGAGCAGTAGTTTTACATCTTCTTGTTTCTCTTTGTCTATACCATAAGCTTTTGAGGCAATAATAAATGACTTAAATGAATTGTACAGTGGAGAACTATAATTTAGCAACTATATATGAACTTTTGATGGAAAATAGTCCAATAATAGTCCAATATGCTCAGCTGTGTTAAAAATCAGTATTATGAAAGTTTCTTGTTCGCAACTTTAACAATAAAAATGTGATACTAGTAAAGTTTCAAATTAAATTGACACTTGCATAAAATGTGTGATTTTATAACACGATTTTGTGATAATTTGGACACTATAATATTATTATAGTGTTTGGAGACTTAGATGTAACGGGGACTTGTTACAACCTTGTGTCACATACACTTGCCACTCTTTAGGAAGCTGTAGTTTTGCTAACGCAGCCTCTTTATATGTGTTATAGGCTGCAAAAACGCACGATCCAGACCCCGTGAGGTGTGCTTTCCCCACTTCATTAACCTTCACCATAACCCTTTCAACTGGAGGATACAATTTTCTGACAATTTTCTCAAAATCGTTTTCACCAACAACCTTCAAGGCAACTTCAGGTGTAATTTCAAGGGTGTTTCTCGGGAGCTCCGGGTGGTTAAACATCTTAGCTGTTTTTACTTGGCACTCTGGAACCACAAGCATATACCATGGCTCTGGTAAGTTCATTGGATATAGCTGATCACCAATGCCTTCTGCAAAGGCAGCACGTCCACGAACAAAGACTGGGACATCTGCTCCTAACTGCCGGCCCAAACAAGCTAGCTGATCTTCATCAAGTCCAGTTTTCCAGAGGTAGTTGAGTCCGACAAGAGTTGTTGCAGCATCAGAACTCCCCCCTCCTACTCCACCTCCAAGCGGTAGCGTCTTTTTGAGGCGAATTCGAGCACCAAGGCGACAACCAGTGTGCTCCTGAAGTATCCTTCCCGCTTGATACACGAGGTTCTCTTCATTGTGAACTCCGGGGAGTTCTGGGCTAACCTGTAGGTCTATAGTACTGTCTCCAGTCAAGTTGAAGAAAGAAATCTGGTCGGCAAGGTCGAGAAACTGAAACAAAGTTTGAAGGTTGTGGTAGCCGTCTTCTCTACGGCCCGTGATGTGCAGAAACAAATTCAACTTCGCTGGAGCCGGCAATGTTATCACACTACCACACGATGCCATCGTGCCGCTAGGTTTCCATAGGAACGAGTGTACAGTATATAATATTATTATAGTAACGATCATAGATTGTAGAGTATGATAACAACAACAACAATTGCGTCATGGCCTACGTTACGGTTAAGCGCTAAGCTCGAAGGGCCTAGGGGAATTCCCCGTCTGCAGACAGGGAATTCCCCTTTGACTGCTGCGCATTTGTCGATCATGTCAAGTGGAGGAAAAGAGGTAACTAGTGTGTCCTAATCTTCTTAAAGGGGGGAAAATGCCTGAAAAATAACTACTTGGGGGGAGACCCCTTACTGTTGAAGTGATAGCTAGACTGTAGCTAATCCATATGCTGTCGTGTAGAGTATGATGGTACTCGGTTATTACATAGTGCCTTGGCAATCCTCTCTAACAAGACTCACAGTGATGTTTATTGGCCGACAAGCAACTATGTGACACTATATCACTCAATCATAGGGTGGTCACTCCCATAGGTGCAACAGACCTTTGACCATTGGGGGGGGGGAGAGTAGGCACTAAATAGAGAAAATACCTGGGAGCTTGTAGTTTTCCTGTATGAAAACGTAAGAACAGCTTGTTTCTTGTACTCCCAGTACTTTCACCCCCTATTAAAGGGATAAAAGTCTATGTAGAGTTTTCATCATGTGACTAACGAAGAATGATGTATTTTGATGTCTTGTGCACCAGCTGTATTTTTCTTAATATAAGGGAAGAGTGAAATAATACGGGTTACGCCACATTTCAGTTTCAGAAAGGAATGCAATTATGTTTCAAACCATGCCTAAATCATGAGCGATATTGTGAGACCTTGTCTCGAGACTACATGAGAACCTGTTGTGCATCATTTGCTTGCAGTAGTTGGACAAGTTGAGCAACAGAGGGAGACTTCATAGTGCTTCAACAAGGCATGTTTATACAGTGTTGAAGGAAGTTGTAGTAGCTGGAGTGTTTCCAAATGCCGTAGGCAAACTCACAAAAATGTTCCGGGAAGTGCTTGACCACGTGACCATGTGCTCCTGCATATTTTGTGCCGTCACATGACTGCTGCTTTTTCATTGGCTCTACGAAGATTCTAGCAAGGGAACGGAAACATGGTGTAACCTACCAGATGTATTTTTTCACTCTTCCCTTGTACAAAAAAATTACAGCTGGTGAACGGGACTAATTGTTAATTACCTTCATTATAATTAGCCACCATGTTGAAGTACAGGACAGGTTCCGTTCTGCTTCGTAAAAGAGTTGTGTTGCATGTTATATTGGCTTTAGTCTCACATGTAATGTTCAGTGAGTGGAGGTACACAACATGCGTGCACGGTATATGTAAGTGCATCGATCCTACACATTTGGGGTAGCTGCCATGTAAACATGGTTCATGTACATAATACTCATTGACGTACACCCATCTTGTATACCAAGGAGATATATAGGAGCACGTGATCTATGACGTCACATGAAAACACTGTACACTTCAAGCTGTGATTGGGGACACAATGTAGTCACTAGGTCAGCAAGGGTTTTTTCTTTTTTTTACACAAATAGTCACAGAGGCAAAATGATGTGTATTTTAGCATGCACAACTGAGAAGTGGTAGAAGTGCACTGAATTGTACCGCTCATTTGGGTACACAGAGCTATCTACATGTACGCAGTAGCGATGCAAGAGATCTCAAGTGCTGGAGCTGTGCATGAGAGTTAGGCACCACGGTTTGGGCACAGGACTCTTGTGCTGGTATTTGTTTATGATCCTTTGGAGGCCGAAGGTACATGCATGTACCAGCAGGGTCAAAGGGTCACCAAAAGTTTTGAGAAAGTTACAGCAGTACACGTATTTAGGTGATCACATATCCTCATTATCAGGTCTTCACCCCGGCTTTTGTAGCTTGCAATACCAAAAGTGGGGCCTTGGAAGATGGTAGTGGTCATAAATAATTGTGACCTGGTCACAGCCATAAGATTTGTGCCTATGGGAGTGACCACCCCTTGTATGGAAGGGCAGGGATTGGAAACTCTTATTTGTGTTAGTGCACATGGTGTGTCTATCCTCTTACTAAAAGTACATGTAGGTAGTGTGGTCGGTTTAATTGAATCAGGGAATGGACTGGGGGCTGGTCGATTTAATTAGCCTAAGGCATTTTGATTCTGTTTGGAGCTGAAAAGGGGGGGGGTGGTCTAAATATAAGAGGGGTCAAATTAATCGAGACAGTAGGTACACTGTAAGTGTCATTGTTACAGGGACAAATTGTAGCTGAGTCATTACATAACCAAAAGTGAAATTACATGTGTAGCTAACCTCAGCAAGTCATGTGACAACCATGTTGTCAGTATGGTTTCCCTTTGAGGCTTAGTCACTCATTGCTGACTGAGTGCTAATGCATGTACATAGTTGTGTAAATACTGGGCAAGAGAGTATAAACTGGTGGTGAAGTAGGAGTACAAAGGTGGTAGTATCTGTGAAAACGTTTCTGTACAAGACTCGTACGGACGCCTGTTTATTTTTTGTGTTTTTGGCTAACAAGCAGTTATGTAATCACCACTATTGTGTGACCGTAGCTTACGCCACTGATGTGAGCCATGCTGCCATGTTGGTATCAGATAAGCACTCCTGGTTGGTATATATAGTTTCCAGCATTGCAGACTCCTTAGCCCCTGATTCTGAGACCATGTCTCACACACCAACCATACTGGAAGTGGTCTTATCTCGTTATCAATTCCAAGATAATCCATAATGTTAGTTAATTCTGTTTTATGTAGGGGCTTCACATAGCCGTGCCTGTTAGCCAACAAGCATAAAAAAACACAGTAAGAGAAAGGGGCTGGAGATTTGAGACTAATTGTGCAAGCTTGCTATCGATCTGAGAATTTTGGATTCAGTTTTGTTATTTTATTGCAGGGGGTCGGTAGGAGCGGTTCTCGTGACTGGGGGGATCTGGACGTCTTCTTTGCAAAACTCAGTGGAAGGCTGACCTCCTCTCGAGTGGAGAGTGTCATCACATCGCTAAAGGATGAAGAGGTGCACTGTTTTGACACTTCAGTACATGTCTAGAGCCCCGTTTACACTAGGGACGAGGGAGTCAATGTAGTTTGTTGTTAGTAGCTAACTTAGTTACAGGTAACAGGCTTTACTAAAAGTGCATTTGAGCCGAATTATAGTACATGTACAACATGAACTCTGTACAGTGTCTGTGTGCTTAAGTTGCCTATTATTTGCGGGTACATTTTTTTTTTTAGTTAACAAATATTTAATAGTAATGCGTACGTATGTGTGATTGTGCAAAAGTATGCAATACTCACACTGCGTGTATGTGCACATTAAATAGAAGCACATACATAATATCCTCTAACACCAGCCTTTTTGCCCATATTTAAGATTTAATGACTATCGTGCCAAAAATTTTGAAAATAGCAATTTATGACACACAAATAACAGTAATAATAATATACCGTACTCACGCGTTGTTAAGCGCACTTCGCTTATAAGCGCATATTCGCTATTAGGCGCTGGTTTGATTCTGTTATCAAATTTTTTTTTATTAAGCGCACCTTTATAGACATAGTGCCCTCGAACAATATTCTTGAATCGAAAGGAAAACTCCTGTTCCAGCTGATCTCTGACAAGGACCGTACGTACTTCAAATAAAGCACACTCCGATTTAATTAAGCGCAACTCGTTGTTAGGCGCACCTCGCTATTAGGCGCTCATTTCCTTCCTGTGGAAATACAAGCGCATGCGCTTAACAACGCGTGAGTACGGTACTCACCAAATCACCCAATTTGCAAAACTTTTTTGTACATGTAGCCGCCTTAAGGTTATAAGGCCCAACTGGAAGTGCAGAAAAATGAAAATCCATGACCGGGTAAGGCTTTTATCTTAACTGTAGTTTCAGTAGCATTGGTTTCTTTCTATCGGAGAAATTTGTAGTATGTATATTTTGATCAGGTAAGTGAATATGGCTGCTTGCCGCAAAGTGCATGTAGTAACAAATTCCTGGTATCTCTGCCTTCTGTGCCTTCTTGTGCTGATCTTATGACCATTTTTTACAAATCAGACCTACAAATGACCTGACAGTCCTGAAATTTGTATTATGAGATTCTTCGACATTACGGCATTGTGTCTCGCCATGACTACTAGTGCATACATGGTATTCCATGCAGAACACCTCGCAGGAATTGAGTTGGAGCCGCATTATACACTGCTAAGCTTGACTGTTCAGCCAGTCTGAGGCTTTGAGAACTGCGGTCATCACTTTCCGGCTGCCGAATCAGCCTTACCAGCTGTCAATGAACCTCCCACCCATGTTCTCCCCTGTGTAGAGTCAATCCTTGCAGTTGGGCCTAACCTTAAGTATATACATTGTTATGTATGTGTATTTTCAATGTACACGTGCAGGTATCAGTGGAGGATATTGCTCAAATGAAAACAAAGACTCTGTACAATTTCGGAGTGGTGGGTTATGAAGATGCAAAGCTGATTGTGGACACTGCCAAGAAACATGTGGAGTCTCCGGTTGACTTGGCTGAAGCCACACCTGAAGAACAGGGTAGGCCAGTGACAAAAAATTTCAACAAGGTCTTGAAATGATCCATGTTTTTGGATTCAACACAAATATAGGCGTACGAACAAGGGGGGGGGGGGCAAGGCCCCCTATTATGTTAGCCTCAAGATGTTACTAAAAATGTGTTTGAAATCATTACTACAACCACTCTAGCCTCGCTAGAGTGGTTGTAGTAATGAAATATTAGTAACATCTTGAGGCTAAAATAACGGCGGGCATTATTTTACCCTCGAGATGTTACTAATAATACATTTGAATCCTACAAGCACTCTAGCCTTGTATCCAGCCCACACCCCCCCTCCCAAAAGAGTGGCCTGGTATACACTTTCGCCAATGCACAAACAATTTGCTAAATGTGGTTAGTAAAATTATCCTAGTCACATTGTAAGGAGTAGTGCAGAGGCAGTATATGTATAGCTATACCAGTAGTAAGCAGAGAACTAGAAATCATCGTGATTCTGACTTTCCGCAACTGAATTGGGTTTCTAACCAGTCAATTAAGAACAATAAAAGGACCTGTAATTTTCTATCTGCTACAATTATGATAACTATATTACTACAGAAATTTGAAATTGCCTCTCTTCTGTCAGTGACTTTGAGCTGCTCGATATTCACTCTTGGATCTGGCCTTCTAGATTTTTCAGTGGCAAATGACATCGAAGATTCGAAGTACCGATCACTTTCTAAGCATCTACGTTACAAACAACCATCACTGCAGACTTTAAAGCCTGTTGTCTTTATTTACAACTTCATGACAGGGAAACATTAATTTTGCGATTTGTAATCAAACGTGACATAGTCATATGCAGACACAATGTCTGGGTACAAGGCTACAACCACTCCTGCTTTTGTACAATAAACCTCAAGTACCTTAGTTACTGCTGGATGCCTGACCTTGAGAATTGAGAATGGTGGGTTAAAAAGCTTGAAGATTGCTTCCTCGTACTGCCCGGTATGTTACATGCTTGTATCGTGGTAAGTACGAACGAGTTATGCTAGTAGTATAAGCCATTTGTACCAACGGCTTACACCTAGTACATAGATAATAGTCTAGCGATGCCATTTGTACTTGGCCAGTTACAACTGCAGTTTCATGACTCCAGCAAGTTATTAAGGCCGTAGCCACCCATGTGCTAATCACATTCAAACTTGACTGAGGCATTTATTGTGAAGCCATGCCTGCTCAAGTTCTATGAGCTCTGAGCACGAGTTTAATAACGAGAGTATCTATGGCTTGAAAGGAGTATGACTAAGCAGGTTGTCCAAACGTTGCTTGCTGTTTTACCCAGAATTGCACCAGAAATGATGACCACATTTTCCTGGGGGACATGCCACCAGACCCCCCAGCTTGGAACTGGTTTGCCCCCCCCCCCCCCCCAAGTGAAATTCCTTCCTACGCCTATATGTCAAAGCTGACGCTACAACCTTGGCAAGGTGCTTTATCCATTAATGGAGAAAGTGCAAGCAAAGAAAGCATGTTCTTATATTTTCACACAACACATTATTTTAGTGCCTACTTTTACACGCAATGGATGACTGGCCTTGCTGACACATTGCATGTGAGAGCTTTGTACTACTTTTTGTGCTACTAATACATTATATGCCCATTAATAGATTCGGTGCCGCTGTGGCTGGATCTTGATAATGACATGGTTGTTGAAATGCTTAGGCATTTCATTGACCATTACTGTTTATCCTATTATCAGGTCAGCCAAAGACTGGCCCAGAACTAATCTGTTAGTAGTCCCTTTCAATAATTATTTCCTCCCCCTATCACAGGTGTCGGTTTGATGGTTCAGCAGTATTTCTACAAAAAGGTGATGGATGTGTCTCCAAGTGTCATTGACGTTGTGTGCAAGCAGCTCGATCCGGGAGGAGAAGGCCTGAAAACGTGGGAACATTTTGGAGAAGTTCTCCTCGGTTTGAGCGTTGTGGAAATACGTGAGTTCAGGGGATACAAATCTGGCCCTACAAAGGCCATTATTGATCGGAAGATTGCAACGCATCCCGATGCTACTCTGTTGGACATTGTCCAAGCCCTGGAAGAAATAGGGCGGAGAGAAGTGGTCAAGCTACTAGAAGATAAAGTATCCAGCCAGCCACCTCCCCTCGCCAAGCAATCATCCAAATCCAGTGCTCGCCCTACAACTAGGGAAGCACTCCATCTCCGCAGCCAACGCATTCCCCGTCAAGGCTCTTCTTCTCTTGACAGTGGTTACGATGGCCCTGTAGATGAGAGGAACACAGCGGTCCCATCTCAGCCTCATCCAGTGCCACCTGATGGACCCCAGCATAGCACATACCAGTCTTTTCCATCTCGATCACGGTCACAATCTGCCGATTCTGAATTAAACAACACCCATCATGCTGCATCAATCTCTGGTACTAGTCAATTGTCCTCCAACTCCGCCCATACATCGCACTCTCTATTCCACTCTGCCGACTCAAGCTACAGTGCTTCCTTCGAACACTGGGAGTCTCAGCTCCCTCGGGCACAAGTATCTACTGGCACTGGTTACACCACCCCACCACAGTCACAAGCAGCAAGTGGCACCGACCCACAAGTTGAGTATGACCACTTTCGTTATTCGCAGCCTCAGTCGCTGGTCATACCAGCTCACCAGCCGCAACAGCCTTCTTCCAAAAGATTGGGTAAGAGATAGTATACAATCATCAGTTACAGTAATGTCTAGTGGTCATATGCAAACTCCAAATGGGAATCAATTATTACCTATGGACTTTTACAAATGAGCCACATCCAAATTATCCAAAATCCCTATGAATGCATGGCATATTTTGCTTAGGCCTACTGATCTGTGGTTTCCTGTGTATCGGGCACTAGTAGTTATGAATATGATTAAATATACTGTGCAGATATTATCATTGAAGGATTATTTTGAGCCTTTTATTAATGACGCATTGTATTAGATATAGTAATATAGTTGCTCATCCTTGCACCTATAGGTACAGTCAGTGACATTGAACAACTCCATGATACCTTCAGACAAATGACACTGGCTGGTGGACAGACTATCACCCTCACTTGCAATGTCATCAATGCCACCACAAAGACTCCCATACCATACATCACAGCCGGACTTGGTCCTCCACATTCCCACACAGCCGCTGAAGGCCCGGTGTTTAGAGATATCACCCCAGGACCGCGCCTGCAGCAATTCTCTTCGAGCGCCGTTCCCATTGGGACTGAAATTCAGGTGACTATCAAAGCCGATACGTCCTGCTATCTCTACATCCTGAATATCGGCTCCTCCGGAAATGTAACAATTCTTCTGCCAAATGAGTATCAGAGGGATAATTTCCTTTCCGTTGGTCGCACCTACACCCTCCCTGCGGATGACTACTCTCTCAGGATCAGTGGTCCGGCAGGCAAAGAGGTTATTCAGGTCATGGCATTTTCGCGACGTCTCGATGACCTCCCTGCTATGGCACAGCCTCCCAGTGGGCAGGTCTTGCGAAACATTGAACTTGTTCAGCAGAACTTGGAGTCATATGAGCGGTGGGGCTGTGCTCAAATGGAGTTCTTGGTTGTCACTAGTTAAGTTTATACAACTTCAAAGCATTCCTGCATGTGCAGTACATTATACTATGCATTATCACTTCTTGTATCAAGAGTATTCTTCCATGTGTACATCATGGTATTCTTTTATTTTTGTCAATCTTGTTCATTCTTCTATTTTGTATAGTTCATTATATTTTTATTTGTAACAGAGTTAGGTTAAGGTGTAATGTTTATGTCATAGCTGAATGTAACAATTTGTACGTGTACATATCATATCCTTTGTGAGTTTCTCTTCGTCTTCACACTTATGTCATTCTTTTGAGAGACTATCTAGTCATGTTTTAGCTGTCATCCCTGCATTGGAGCTACCTGGTTTCTGGTACCTGATTCATACCCCCTTTCACTCTCTGGAGCTGTGGTTTGGACCTATTTCCTTTTTGTAGTCTTGCATCACCCCTTCCCCTTCAGTATAATATAATACTATAAAGGATAATGTGTTATACATAGAGAAATAGAAATAGACTATCTTCAGTATTATCTACTTGAGTATATACTAACACAAGAGCTATAGGACTACAACGGGAGTACTGGTTACTCCCGGTGCGGCTGCATGCCACAGTCAACAGAGTGCAGCCACGTTGTTGGGCTCCGACCCCAGCCTTATGCTATCACTCCTGAGCTACATCACACGCATATTAAAACAAACTTTCAGGTATGTGTACGTGTGTGTGTGCACACGTGACAGGGACATTTATGCTGCACTGCTAAAAATAATGCGCATGTGGGTCCACTATTAGTAGGTAATTAATTTCTGTTGCAATTGATCATGACAGCATATTATACATGTACACATGCGTGCCTATAACTAGAGGTGTTCCAAGAACACATAGCTACCCTGTGCCTCATACTGTATACTATGTGACCAGCATTGGCACTGCATCATGACATAAGTTTTGAAGCAAAGCCTATTGCTGCTAGATGCATGGTTGCTATAATATTATACAGATAGCTACTGCTGCCACAGTTTAAGTGAAGATGTCAGGATGGCCATAAAAGACAGGTTAGAAGCAGCAGGCATAATGCTTTCATCTAGCTACTGGCCATAAACTCCTTTTCATGTAAGTGTTGTATGTGGTTGAACTCAGGATAGTTTCGCCAAACTTCAGAGCCTCATACATGTAGCTCCAAAACCTGTGGGGGTGTCACTCCCATAAACAGGTTATTGCTAGAATTGGTGATTTTCTGCCCTTTGAGATGGTGCAAGTCCCATGATTCTAGCAAACTCCGTCATGGATCTAGCTACAGCTGCTCAAGCGCACATCACTTCCGTCCACAATTTTGACTGCCATTTTTATCTTAGCTACTCTGGCTTCCAGCAGCGAATGGGATCAGGTCTCCAAATTGTCCAACTCTACACAAACTGTGGCGGCAGCACCTGTACCCACCTTATTTGGCGATAATATTAATCTCAGCATTAATCTTTGATGCGGGCGTAACCCATTGCCATATTATTAAAATGGTGGATGACACCGACAATAGGAAATTAAAGAGCTGGAAACACCGAGATTAGAACCGCTTGTATGCCTGTCAGGTACACATAATACTAAGATACGACGTTTGTCATTGTTAATACTTCAAGTTAATACTTCATTGTTAATACTAGAACTATAAGTTGCAAAACCCGCTTTGGCAGACGTACCAACGAAACCAATTGTTTAACCCCGCCTCCGCATACACAGCGTGGGGTAATTATAGCATCCATTATATAATACGTGCAGCAGGCAGTGCAAAAGGTCAGTACATCATATACACACATATATGCATCAGCGAATATACACTCAAAGGATCTTCACAACAACAGTATTGTCTCAATTAAACAAAATTAATAATTATATAACTCAACTCGGTGCATGGCTACAAAATATCAAAAGTCATCAGCTTCAAAATAATGGCTGCAGCTGGCCTGGTGTTATCCCAACCAAACAAAATGCTCCCCAGTACCCTGGCTCTTTACTCTCTGCCTGAAGAGTCTTCATGGCACTTTGAAGAGAGTTCACTGCATCACGGCTCACCTTGTAGCTCTGATAAAACTTCCTCATCAATGCAACAGTTGACTCATCATCTATTGACCACAGTGTCACTACAACTGCTGAAGCTCCAGCACACAGAAATGCTCGTGATAGTCCGAGTGTACCGTCATGTGTCATCCGTCCTTGAGCTGTTTTGCAGCAACTCAGAACAATCAGTTCGGCTGGTATATGCATTTGCTGCACTTCATGTGAAGTGAGGATGCCAGAACACTCCTTGTTGGACTTTGCTAGTACCATACTTCCCTTCATAGTGTACTCACTATAGGAAGAATCATGACTGACTGAGAATTGATCAAAAGCTTCTTGTTGAATGGCATGTGTTGCGAAATGCGCTATCTGGCAAGAGGGAAGATATTTACATACCGTTTCTTTGGTTGCTTGACCCTCACATAGCAGCATGGATTTCTCTGGAGTTAAAACTTCGACTACCGTGTGTGCTTCTTCAGATGCTCCTTTGAGCTGGTGAAAGTCCTGCCTTGGCATCAGGGGATTGCCAACGGCAAGCAGCAGATGATCTGTAGTTGTACTGTGCATAAGCTTTGTAACGGATAACTGCAAGAGGTAGATGCTAAGTGCAACAGAGGTGGCGAATTGCTCAACGAGGAAGCCTTTTGCACTGCGGAGGGCTGGATAAGGTACAGTGAGAAGGAATCGATGTGGGATAAAGATGATACGAGATGTTTGATCACTGAGAAATCTTTCAATTGGGGAGATGAGTACATCATTAAGGTGAGCAAGTTTCTTGTTCACCTGTTCAACAACAGATAGTTGTGGGGAGTGGCCATCTGGGCTTTGGTTGGCTTTAGCTGAGATGGGTAGAATATCACGACTTTCCTTCCCTCCTTTTCCCCTCAATTCTGAGAAGTACTGCTGCTCCTTTCCCAGAAGGAGATCAAAGCCAGTGTGGTCAGCTGGCAAGAGAATCTGCTGGGTGAAATGGATTTCTGGTGGGTTGGAATTCACCACCCAAGTGTACAGCCATGTTGTCGATTCCAATTCGGGCAGGGGTGAGTCGACGACAGAGTAATATACTAATGATGTTTGAAGCTTGCGAACCAGCTTCTCAACTCTTTCCAAAGACCTAGAGATTTGAGTAGCATTAAGGTTCCCACTTGGGAGAATGATTTCCATAAAGGCGGCAGGGGACTCAGTGTGCTGCTCATTCTTCTGGTGAATTATGTCAGCAATTGCTCGAGCTCGCCCCATATCAGCAACTACGAGGGCATCTTGGAATTTCCCTTGCTGAACCAAGATATACTGTAGCAAGCCGAAACACCTAGCTTGATTTTTATCAAAATTAGCTATCTTTTCCTTATCGGCAGATTTCGCGTACTGCAATCGGATCTCATTACTTGTGAGTACCTCCTTTAGGGCATATTGGAGGGCACTGCTCAGATCCTTCAACGCAAGATAATCAAGAGCAATCTCATGCTCCATCCAAGCCTTATCCAGAGGCTTCTGGACTATCTCCAGATACGACCTGTGGTAGCGAACTGCATCACGGAACTGTCCAAGTCCTCTACAGGCTAGTCCAGCATTCCCATACGCAGTACCTTCACCAACTTTGTTTTGTGTCTCCTTTGCGATCTTCAACCTCTGTTCGCAGAGCCTCAGTGCTTCCTTGTACTTCTTAGACTTGATGTAGGCTTTAGCAATGTTATTGAGGCACCACCCTACATTCTCCATGTCTCCTAATTCGTGTGATAGCTGCATACCAGCAGCAAGGTATTGGACAGCTTTGGCAAGATTAGGGGAGCCAGTGGAGTCCTTGTGGTACTGTAGAGTGAAACCAATGAGGGAGCATGCTGTTGCAACACCTGTAATGTCACCTCTACTCAGAGCATGATCGTAAAATGATTGCTGAAACTCAATTGCCTTGGAGAAGCCTCCTGTAGCACGGTACACTCTGCCTAGCTCAGCTTTACACTTGACAACATCTGTCTTGCTGTTTAGTCTGGTGGCAATCTGAATTGACTCATTGAGTGCTTCTTCCGCTTTTTGAAATGAGCCTTTAGAGCGATAGGCACAACCAAGGGCATACAGTAGAGTACCTCGTGTTGATCCTGTGACACTGCCCTTTAAGAGAGGCTCTAAAGCTGCAAGGGCTTCTGCGTAATTTCCAACTGCACAGAGGCACATCTGTTGGTAAATGATCACATCAGCTACAACGCTGGTTTCTCGTAAGGCAGACGATTTACATATCAGCTCAGCTTCCTTGTATTTCTCTAGAGCTTGTTGGTTTCTTCCTTTTACTCGATATGCATGGCCAAACAAAAGAGCACCTTCATACTGCCAACCTATTATAATAGACAGGAGATGAAGTCTGTCACGGTTTTGTCATCTACTCTGGCTAATCCCTTATTTTCCCTTCTCTTTTAGATTGCAGCCTTCTATAAACATGGGGAGGTATACATGTAGGCCATTAACTGGTTCTTGCTTTTGTGCCAATGCCATTTAAGTAACAAAAAAAACATTTAAAAAAATGAAAGAACATATAGGGATGGAATGCCAAAAAAGCAACCGAACAAGGTAGGAATGACACCACAATACTCTTACGGATTGTCATCCCTATATCTTTTGCCATTTTTCCAACTAGGTGTGATTGTACGTGAGATAACAGGATGTTAGATTAATTGTGGTGTACGTAGCTACATGGTGAGTTTTTTTTTTTTAAGTAGCTACTTTAGTATAATACGGTAATTTTATTGGAAATGTGTTCAGTACTAAAGAGTATTCTGTTGGATAAGTCAAAGGGTGTTATTGCAGGTGGAAGAGCTAGGTGTCATTGTAGAAGTAGGTGTGGATTGTGGTCTAGGATGTGGGGTAATTAACATGTATGTAGTCTCGAGTGTGTACTGCTGTGGAGGATAAGTTGTAGTTGACAGGGTCATGTGTGTTGCATTGTGAAGTGCTGCAATTGCTATCGGCTGGGGATATGGCTGGTGTGGCATGCCGGGGATCGGTGTGTGTGTGTGTGTGCATGTGTGTGTGTGTGTGGTTGGAAAAATGGCAAAAGATAAAGGGATGACAATCCGAAAGAGTATTGTGGTGTCATTCCTACATTGTTCGGTTGCTTTTTTGAGGGGGAGAAAACCATGGGACGCTGTGGTTGCACGGCTGCAGCTTGTAGCTACATACAGACAATAGCCACACAGTACAGATGTACAACTATAGTAAGGACAGTTGTAGTTCAAAGACCATCATAGACAACTGCAAGGCAATACGGGCGAAGATTGCAGGTCGTAGGAACACACAGCATCAAAAGCGAGGCGGACACTGAAAAAATGAAGGCAGGCTTCGCAAGCACCGTTTGTAATAAATTGGATTCTTGTTATCTACCATTGCATAATCAGAAAAAGGTGGGACTAAAAAATGAAGGCAGGCTTCACAAGCACCGTTTGTACTGAACTGGATTATTGTTATCCACCATTGCATAATCATTTGTGTACCGCTACACGAGACTGCATGCATACTATCTGCTGTGTTACTACCTGTGCGTAGTGGTCTACCGTAGCTATAGTGGCACACTACAACTTTGGAAGAAGCTGCTAATTCATAGTTTGGTCAGTAATTTTACTTTGTGCAGGTGTACAACTAAAGCATTTACAGCACACACAATAATGAAATCCATACGAAACAGTGGCTGCAGCTCCACACATAGTTAGTGTCTTCATATAATTACATTATGCTGCTTAGGAACAAAACATCATGCTAATTCTTCAAACACGCCCACTTCCTAGAAAGGTATTTGAGGGTAATCACACTTCCAAGTATAAAGCTTCCGGCTGAGCAGAGAGACGAATAGATTTCTATGAGGCTATATGTACAGTATCCTAATTCAGAGTCATCCTGAAGTCGGGGAGTCTTAGCATGAATACATGGAGCCCAGAGGAGACCACAAACAACTGCAAGGTAATACAGGCAAAGAGAGAAGTATGCACAGCCATAAGGGGCACTGGCTCCATTTAATGCATATCATCAAGGTTAGTATATAGCCCTGGCGTCTAACATTTGTGCCTCTCTGTGTAATTATATTCACACTATGACAATAAAGCAACTCACACTATGACAACAACTCACCACTGTTACAGTAATAAACCGTTCTAAGTAATAAAACTGTCCTGAGAGTAGCTGCACCACACCGAGGCACATCCATGCATGTGGCAAATTCTGCATAATTAGATCTATTATTTTTGTGTTTCAGTGAACGCACGCAATACTGCAGTCTCACTCACTTAATTTTTATTGTGAGATTAAATACCAAAATGGCTGACGCATGAAAGCGGTACAAAACACTCTGTCCAGTCCTCTCGAAAGAAGAGTTTTCAAAACTTTTCGAGATTATTAGTTGTTGTTTTTTTCCAATTTGTGTACTTATCATAGAATTAACATTACAGAATAAACCTTACACTTTGGAGTGTATCTATGGAGTTACAACAACAGAAACAAATATTTGGAAAAATAGTACTATGGTAGTCACCTCATTAATGTACAGGTCACTGCATTATAGAGGTACCTCTATATTCATTATGATCTCTTACTTTGCTGACAGGCCTCCTGAAAATCTCCCACCATTTGCAGAACAGATCCCAATGACTCTTGTAGAAGTGCAATTGATATGAGTTGTTGCTGACAGGACAGTTTACACTCAAAATCCTGATGTGTACAAATAGAAAAGGTCTTTGTGAGAAGCATCCAATTTGCTAATGTGAAAATTTTGCTTTAGGGATACGATGATTTGAGATACTTTGCCAAATGCTATATGCCACACACTGCCTACCACAAGGCACTGTTCCATGCAGTAGGGGTATGAAGACGTGTAGATGAAAAATTCTGCCTTTCATCTAATATGGGAAGGTTAATTCTTTTGCTTGCAAGGAATTAAGGCGAAAGCATTTCTACGTTGATACTAGCTGTTCTCTGAAAATGGAGGCCACCGACTCATTCCATTCCAATAAGCTGCATGGTGAATATTGCACCACATGCATTTTAGCCGAATGTCAATATTATTTCTCATCAGGGACTCCCCACGACAGGATGTGGCGGCAGTTACATGTATTACAATTACATATTACCAGCCTTAGCTACAAAATTGCTAGTCAGATGCCAAGCTCAGACGTCTTGAATCATGTCTTTTCCTGGTGATCGAAGAACCAGCACCCCATTAGCTGGTTGTTACAGTGTTATTTCTGCCATGAAGTACACGTACATGGGCATATTAAGGCAAGGCTTTATCCTTTTTACGTCAAACAACTACATGTACGTACACCATCATCCTTCCATGGTACACATGAAACGAAGGCACTTATTTGTGCAAAAATCTGCCTACAATCCTCTGGACCTGGTCCTTAATTCCCCCGTGTAGCTAAGAAAGTTTTATTGCAATACGCAATGATATCGATATAATGACGGAGTCCACATGCAATCATTGATATGGGCAGTGGATTAAAATGACAATCACTGATTAATGAACAATGGAGATGTAGAAATGTTATCCGTGATAAAGACAACAATCTATAAGGGACATCTCTAAAACTTTATCAGTCAGTATAGCCTCAGGTTACATTGCAACTAGCAGGCCTTATCTCAGTATACATGTAGTTACCAAGTCCATATGCATACATACCTCTGCCACTGTGTGTGGTAGCTAGAGTAAGCCACCAATGTTTGGCTACCACAAATGATCGGACACTCACATGCAGAGTCAATGCCTTGAAGACACTCAACTATACCATAGAAATGAAGCACTGTATTTTGCCCCCGAAAACGGTGCCTGAGCATCGAACATCCATTCCCATTTGCACTAGAGATGAACAATGAGTGTCCGAATAGTATCCAAATTTTGCCAGATACCCATTTTCAGATACCAACTAACACCAGTTACTTCTCTGAAACAACCTTCAACGACATTTCTGCACCACCTGTTTTCTATTGTCATGACTGTTTCGGCACTGAGGGCCATTGCATGGGTCACGCTATCTATAATCAGACAGCGGAATTTTGTTACTTCTTGGTAGTCCCCTATTCAGAATGCCCCGGTTTCTTCAAGGCTTCATCACTGCACATGAGTATCCAATCATTCATGGTGTCCGATTATCAGTGGTTTACTCTGCCTCAACAATTGCTTACCACTGAAGAAGCCCTGAGTGCTTTCTGAAGGAGTGCTTTGGCTGCATACAAATTCACCTCCTTCAGATCCTTCGCCTTTTGAAAGAGATCCCAGGGAGCTGAAAATACAAAATCAAGGCTAATTTTGAGGTACAGTTCAGATTCCTTTAAACTTTGTTCCCCATACTTTACTATCTAGAGATTACGAAAGTTTACTTCCAGACTGTGGGTGAAATGAATGTCAGTTTCTGCTGCTCGCCCCCTCCTAGTCTTGCGTGAGCAGACTCTCAATGGAAAAGTGAGAGTGTTTCTGACACCCACCCCAACTGGGGTGGCCGATAAGTATTATACGAACCACACCGTTTATAGTTATGTCGCGAAGTGTTAGTCTCAATACTATAGCGGGACTGTTTACGTAACGCCTTATAATAAACGGTTCGCATATACTTATCGCCCACCCCAACTGGGGTGGGTATCAGAACAAGTCGTATATAGGCAGTTGACCAGACTCTCACTTTTTCGTCGCGAGTCTGGCTACCCCCTCCCACGTGAATCTTACCTTCACCATCTCCGTCCTCTAACTGTGTCTCCTTCTTCCTCAGAGTCCCACGAATACCGTCAAGGAGGGTCTGGGCAAGAGAACGATGCTCTAACAACAAGTAATCCATATCAGCTACGGGTGGTTATCCGGGGTCATCCTATAAGAATTGAGACTCGGTCCCGTAGAACGTGCAAATTTTGTGGGAGGGGCTAGCTTAGGGTCTAATTATCGCTGGTATCCGCCCAAGCTTACTATATTATCCATGTGCCTGTGCACGCATCGATATCTGTATTTCTTCTTTTGTTACCTCGAGCTGCAGCTGGTATGCCTCATGGGTTTGACTCTTAGTCTCACGTGCCAGCACCTTTCCGCAAAAATGGGAAGTGCTTCCATTGACAGGAGCTGGCACGCGAGATTAAATTTGACTACAGTATCAACCAGGCAAGGTGACTATCACAACCTATGAATAGTTTAGAATGTTTACAATTTTTTGACATTACAGGTACCTAATTCCAGTAACCCAGCAAAAAAAGCTCTCCATGTTACCCTAATAAACACTCTTAAGTATTCACAGATTTTGACAGCACCCTGCCCATCCTGAGATCAAATTTTGGTTAGAAATTTTAATGCCCATGAAGCAAGTAAGATAGGTACATACACATACTTTGGAGTTATAAGCGATCACGTATTGCAGTATTAATGCTGTAAAAACTATGAAGCTATGTAATATAAGAATTGAATACTGCTTGAGGCAACCAAACTATTTTTGGTATCCCACCACCTTAAAAACCCAACTACTGATCATGTACATAGCTCCAATTCAGTCTTCCTCTCTCCCTGTTGCTACTGCACAGAGCAACAGCTCATAACCCTCAATTGTTTTCATCAATCACATATAAAGGTCTCAGAACCAGAGCGGTCTAACCAAAAAGATATTGAGCTTGCCCCCACCCTCCCCCAGAGTATACATGTTGTAGAAAATGAAAAAAAAAAGGGCAACCCTCTTCTCCCAACGGAACCCTAGGTCATGTGACACTGCCACGTTAAGGGGTGAACGGGCAGGTCGTTCCGGCTGACCGAGCCTTCAGCCCTTCGGGCGCCTGTCCGCTATGGTACAGGGATCGTCATCGGGTCTGTTTAGTGTGCCAGGCTTTGGGAATCAAGGGAGGAACACGGACGGATCCTAGGCCGTACTGTCCGAGACCACCGTGGCAGTTGCCAAACCACGTTACCCTCTACCTGAACACACTTGGTCACAGCCCAGAGCTAACTGCTCCACCCACTATACATATGTTAGGGTATTTATTAGTTTTGAAAAAAAGTTACGTTTTGCTTATGGGTTTAATTAACGTAACACAGAAATCAATTACATGACGTCAGGCACGAAACTAGCGCCAAACCCGAGACTAATCTCTTTCAGCTCTCCTGAAAGATATTTTATCAATTCAAGTGCTGTGGGTTAGACCATAGATAATATATATACCTCCTATAATATCTATATTATCTATGGTTAGACCACTCTGGTTCTGAGCCCTTCATATAATGTGAAAGATGCTTTCAAATTTAACGCATAGCTACATATATAAAACTTATAAATATTAGTGTTAAAGTGTCTCTAATAACCACATGCACTACATGCAGTGGAAAATCTATTATAATATTATTCACAGGATTGAAGTTTTAAGGTGATACCCACACACAAACACTCATGCGCACACACACACACCCACATGCTTCCTACATGAATTTCTTTGCAGCGGTATGTGTACATGTGCATGGAGCTTATCACGCAATTGCAATGTCTGCAGCTATGAAAAAATGTGACCTGCAGCTGGCCATGGGGACAATTAATGTGTGTGATCAGGTGTCTTGGTAACTACACACGTACCCCATCAAAATACATGTATCTACATTTGCAACCTTTGCACAGTAAGCTTCAATTGTGTATATGGCCAATTGCAAGCCACACTGTATGGCCTGGGTATATGATACAAGTATACACTATAGCCTTACCCTCACTCCAGGAGGCTCCCAAACAGATATATATTACTACTGTAGGCCTGGGACTTTTTATCGTGAAATAATACACCCACGTACACATAACCTCGAGGTCTCAGAGCACTTCAATTATATTGTCATCCCTTCTCTCCACCTTACCAGTGCAAGCGACATAAGTTGAGTATTTTTCGCAATTTTTGCGAACATGCAACATGGAACAAGACCACACAAAACTGATAACTAAAGATATTATGGTGAACTAGCTATAACAATAACAACAACACAGAACTACTTTAGATCAGAAACAAGTAAACTGTAAAGTTCATAATAATATACTAAATAATGATGCTTTTTGCTGTTTTGGGAATAACTACTATTCAGTCTTGCTGTTGTCCTTACTCGATCCGATCTTGAGCACTCTCTCAAAGTAGTACCTCTGGCTGAACACATCAATATAAAAGGAGGCTCCATTGTAACAGGCCACAGTCATCACCACAGTGACCAGGAAGATGTTAAAGAGGTTACTGTATATAAGTAAAGACAAATCAAATCTCATACAGAGAGGCTAGTGTAGCTGCGGTGTGTATCGCTATAAGTCCAGGGGAACCTGTCTAATCTGGATACTTTGGGGTCAAAATTATACTCTGATTTTGTGAGGCGTCAATGCATATTTCGTACTTGACTCATAAGAATTATGGAGAGTGTCTTGGTATGCTGTAGTACATACATGTATGTACACCAAACTACAATAGCCTTGTTCCCAATTCTTGCCATGTCTTCTTACTGATCTCAGACACATTATCATAGGGCATGTAAAAATGCACCTGATGCACAAATTGGTTAGTAATTCACTTTCAAAATCCACTTTCAAGGGACATCCCTGTGGGGCTGTGTATTCAAATTATATTGTACCATGTTTTTAGTGATTACAGCCTAACATCATTATAAAGACACAATTGTAGGTTAAACGATAATAGGTCCCCCCATAGAAGTGGCATTACTATGTAATATACTGTTTTTGCTTGTGCACTCACTAGTGATAGCAGAGGTAGGCTGGCAGGATGGAGATTGTGGTATACACAAACTGCCAGACGATGAACATGGGTTTACTGTACTTGACACCAAACATAGTAAAGATTCGGTATAGAAATCCCTTCTTGGCACGCTCTACCATCCACTTATAGCTCGTCTCATATTGTCTCTTCTCTATACGTTCTCGGTACCAGACGTCAACCTAAAACAACACAACAGGTGTTAAGGACATAGAATAAGATTAGCACAATCAATGAGCAACATGTATTTTTAATTGCACGAACTATTATAGCTGCAGAATTATATATAAGTACTTTCTTAACCAAAAGCGTCTATTTAGCAAGACAATTTTCTAAGTTTGGTATATGTGCACGTGGATGCAGTCAAATCATACGTAAACTGAGAGAGTTCTCTAAACCTTGCTTGAGAATATTCCTAACCTCTCAAAGTCCAGAAGGGAGTAACTATATGTATAGTGCTATAGTAGTTAACTGCATATGGCAGGACGTGCCATAAATTTACATGCAAGAGGCATAGCAGACTATGGTATCTATCCCCCCTACTGGATGCACCCCTTAAATTTACCACATCCGAATTGTGCTGAGTGATAACCAAATGCATGGTACTCCTTAATAACTAATAATTAATTTAATATTTGATCACATTATACATGTAGCTATACCACTGCAAGGTAGAACAGCTGCCAGATTATGTAGAGTAGTATTGGGCAGACTAAAATCTCCCACATTTCCACATTGTGGCAGCCATCAGGGCCGGGGGCAGAGGGGGTGTAGCAGAGGGGGAAACCCTGCTCACTCGTGGAATGCCTGTAAGAGAGTGTGGGTTCAAATACAAGCAACATAAAAAGTGAACACAGTTTTAAGCCTAAGAGAGAGGAGAGAGAGAGAGAGAGAGAGAGAGAGAGAGAGAGAGAGAGAGAGAGAGAGAGAAAGAGAGAGCGAGAGAGAGAAAGACTCCTCTGTTCCATAGGTTTTGTGTTAATTATCTCTTTGACAATAATTTATTGTAGCTAATTGAAATTTCTGTTATACATGTACATGTATATGCCAAGTTCAAGCTGGACTCTGGACTGGACTGGACTATGGACTGGACTATGGACTGGTCAAGGTCTAGATTTTGAGTAGTTCTGCTGCCAATAGCTGCTTGTAGTTCTGAGATGGTAGTTCGTCCATAGTCCAATCCAGTCCAGGGTCCAGCTTTTACAGAGACCCATTATGCCAAACACCTTGCTTTTGTAAATGGCTGCCAAGCTAGACTGACTGACTGTGCAATGTTATCTTCAAACATGTGCTGCAGCAAAGAGACGAGTTGCAGAAGAGGAGGAAGATGTTCACCTGACGGACCTCCAGAACCAGCCTCAATCACTGCCGATCTGTCTGCCAGTATGCTATTCCTTCCCACATCACACCTTCTGATCTCAGACCCAATATTGTCTGGTGGCATGACACTAACAGATCTGTCTGCCTTGTGGAGCTAACAGTGTGTTCTGACACTCTATTCTGTGAGGCTGCGACAAGGAAGGAAAACAAGTACCTGGACCACCCCACTGCTGTCCAACAAGCTGTCTACAGAGTGAGTATTTATTAAGTCATGTTTGGGTGAAAACTAAGAAAACGTTTGTCAGGCTTCTATACTTTAACGAGTTATGGCCAAACAAAACAGTATATGGTTCCTTATACGTCCCCTACAAAGCACGTGTTCAATATGGCGTCTTCAAACTTGTGGCGCACGAAGAGTCAGAGATCTGGAGATGTTTACCACACAGTTTTACCAAGGACGGCTTACTGCAGTTCCCAGCTCAGTAGAGTTTGTGTAACCTCTGTATAAGTAGAGATACGAGCGCTAATTACGAACGGCATGATTGAGCGATGCACATGTGAGTTTCAAATAGCACAGCCTGTCTCTCCAGTCTCCACTCTCCTGTAGTAGCCATGGCTGATCCTTGAAAATATGTAGCAGATAGAAACATCAATCTCTCAAACACCAGTAGTTTTTAGTGGATTC
The DNA here is from genome assembly GCA_963921505.1 of Phakellia ventilabrum. Lineage (NCBI taxonomy): Eukaryota > Metazoa > Porifera > Demospongiae > Axinellida > Axinellidae > Phakellia > Phakellia ventilabrum. The sequence continues at coordinate 4,758,712 of OY997386.1, read as the reverse complement.
TCCAGGAGCATTGCTATATACATTATTCCGGGTTACTTGTTCTCGTAACTGTGGTTCATGAAAAAAACTGTGTCTTGCCACATCCAGGTCATGATTCATTACATCCGCACATCTGCTCCCGCAGAACTTACGGTACATTGTCTGCTCGCCTGCCATACTTATACTTGGCAGAATGGCCACGCTCGATATATATAGACTTAGTAACGATGGTGTAGCTATGTATTTTCAGTATGCTACTCTGCGTCATATGTCCCTCACTAGGCTTGAGGAAATTATGCTCTTTTTCTGCCTATTCCCCAGCTATGCCCTTATTATGCTCTTAGTCTCAACTTAGGCTTTATTCTGATGGCTAAACTGAGAGCGGCTAGCAGCTGTTGTATCAGTCTCATCCTTAGATTCTGAGCTACTCTCTACTAAGATCTCAATACAAGCCATTTTGTAAGGCAGGGAATGTATTAGTAGTCGATTAATAGCCCAGGCCAATAAAGTTGTTATTAAAGTCTATATACCTGTGCAAATTATGCCCAATACTCTGCCTATTATGCTAGTATAATTTCTTATGCCATCTTATACCTATTATGGTCAAAATTATGCTGGCATAATTACTATCCCTTACCATCTGATTCCCCACATTGTCAGGACAGGAGAAAGATGGATGAAGAGCGAGGTCATCTTGTCAATGGAGTGTGGCACGAGGGAGTTCCTCCATAGTACTATGGCCGTGAGCACAGGTCCGTTGGCAAAGCTGAAAACGGTGGAGAAGAGGACCCCTCGACCCGGGAGGGGAACCCAGACGTACAGGAGGACAAGGAAGTTGGTGAAGTAGCAGAAGTCAAATAAGAAGTAGTGGAAACGGATCTTCTTGTAAGAGTACCACCGGTAGGAGAGCAGAGATAAGGCTTTCTGGGGAAGAAGTTTAAGTTGGTAGAAGAGCATTAAACTACTATACACATAACCAAACTTCTACAAATTATTGTGGGTGTGATTTAGCTCTGCAATTGCTATTTTATGTAATACAAATTGATTCACAGCTCTCTCTGTAGAGGCTATAGTCCTTCCACTTGACTTATTGCTGGCTCTAACGTGTCCTCAAGATTTGCTTGACACTCATGTTTGCTTTGTGAGTAATGCTATTGTTCTATGTAATTATAATTTTCAAAAACCTATAATAGTTAACTAACTCCACCAAATACCAATTTTTGCGGTTTGAGTTTGCTCACTGTTTTGGAATTAAGTTAATGGCTATAGGTTTAATTCACATGGAAGGCATACTACATTTGAGAGAAGAGGGAACTCTCCAACAAACACATAAGCCCTCATCACCTCATGTGTTAGCTTAATCAAGTGCCTCTCACTAAAACATATTCACTAGGGTTGGGGTAGTATCCTCCCCCCCTAAAAGAGATTCTGGGTGAGAGGACCACTCCTACCCTAGTGTGGTGCTGCAACAGTCCTGATTGAGATTCTTTATTACAGTTGAAAGTCCTAGAAGCAGCCTGACTCACCGCTGTATGCCAGAGGTAGAAGTACTGTGGCACATAGCCAGCGATGAATGCCGTAAGAGCAATGTTCATGGAGAAAACCTAGAAGAAGAAAATGAGGAACACTTTGTGTAGATATCTGCCTTGTGCCTGCATGAGTAAGTATTGGGCTGGTCCTAGGGCTACCCGCTCTGTGCATATGTAATACAAGTGAGTGAAGCAAGTGAGTATCCCACTCACTCATTCGCATCATACATGGAGTGAGAACCCAGAGAATGAGGCTGTGGATAGGTTTCACATTGGTTACAAATAACACCACTTAGGGCTTGGCCGAGGAGCTTCAGACTCCAGTGTGCTGTATACATTCCCATCACTTTTGTACTTAACTGCAGGAAACTATGTGTCACTTTGTGACATGAAAGTGTTCACAAATCTGAGACTGTCAGGGCATACTGAAATACTAATGCCCCATTTCGGAAAACATCACGTGCACTATTGTGACATCATTTGAAGGATAGTCTAGACGTCTAGGTAGAAAACAGCAATTCCTTTCAAATATGAAAAGAGTGTCTTATCAAGCCAGCAGCTTGTAATATGCCTCTAAAAGTAAGCAAATCCTTAGTTGAGGATATAAAATTCAGGCATGCACATTCGGCTGAGTAGTGTATTTTTACCTTTCCAACTATCTTAGCATGCTTCTAGGCATCTATATACCTTCTCACGAGTTGCTACCTCAAGAAGGCCCTCTGCTGAGTCTTCAGCCTCCACGAAAACTAGAAACTCACCATTTTTTTTGCCATTCAATTGCCCTTCAAATGACGTCAGAACCATTCACATGATAGCTTCCGAAATGGGCAATTAAAGTGTATGCCTCATATATAGAATGAAAAACAGTAAGAAGTATGCCTTTAAGAAAACACACTCAGTCCTTACCGTGAAGATGACCTTGTCCTTGGCTGTGTCGCTGAGCTTGAGGACAGTAGCAATATCGTGGAGCTCTTCATCATGGAAGACTACCAGGTCAACGTCCACAAAGTCAGTCTCATCATCACTATCTGCAATCAGTGACAGTGAAATACAGAGAGGTAGACAAATAGACAAACCAACAACAGTCACTGAATACCATGTGGGTATAATTGAGGCAATTAATTGTGTAGTGTGGAGACTGCCACAATAGCAGGTTTGTGAGTAATGCTACGGGAACCCAAATGTAGTTCCTGTGGGCGTGGCACTGCAATGAGTAGCGTTGGCTGCAGAACTCAAACAGTGATGCCTGCATGGCTAAGCATGATAATGGTATTGCTGGAAATTAACAATACTTCACACACAACAGTGTAGAAGCAGTGACAGTAAGCAAAGAAGGGAGGGTCGTCAGTGAGTAATAAGCGATGTAAAAGCCGGAGCAGAGAGACTGGGAATGAGGCTAAGGCACATACAAAAACGTCCCACAGTAACTGTACAACATGCAGAGCATTAATGAATGTCGCCAATTCACTTCCTATGAGGCTCCCTGCAAAATACACATACACCATAGTATTTGATGTATAGTTTTATCAGTGTTATAGTCTGTTATTAAGTGAACCCCACCAACGGTTGCTAATAAGAAATGAGCACTTATACATGTAAAAACTTCTTGCAACTGTCTTAGCAAGTTTGGAGGTGCAGACACGCACTGGTATAACTAGTAGGACGGTGAGTGATTAATCTGGCTTTGAGCTAGGTGAGTAGATGAAGGGTGAGACTGAGAGGTAAAGACTGGCTCACCACATGAGGAGTGGAATTTTGAGCATTATTTGAGTACTAAACAGAATGCGCGAAAATAATGGGTAAACATTTAGACTCACTAAGCCGTCACCACCTCACTGGCATGATTGTTTTCCTGTTGTTTAAATTATATCACTGCAAAAAAATGTGTAGTTGTTTTGACCACTTAGTGGTTGCTTGAATTTCAGATGCCTGAGTATGAAGGTAGGAGTTAGGCCACAAAGTAGGTAATTTGTTCATTACTATGAAACTCGACATTCCATAGTCATATTCAGGAACAAATTACTCACTTTGAGGCCTTAATCCTACCTTCATAACTCAAACACTGGAAATTCAGGTAACCACTAAGGGGTCACAACAACTATGGCAGTTATCATGGCCACAACCATGAAGAGGTTTAGCACAGAGTATTATTATTATATATAGCACACACCAATACATAGGTGTAGTAGTGAATAGACAAAGCAACTAATTATGCATGAAGTCAGTCACAGGAAGTAGTTTGGATCATCTGTTCACAGTCACAATCAGGATGAAAGCAGGAACGAAGTGATCTAATCACTGATGCGCACAGTCTATACTGAATATCATACTGTTTTAAATGGCGAGAACCATACAAAGTGTTATAACCACAGAAACAATAGCAAATGGAGGTAGATTGAAAAAAAACTGACTGAACTAGTATAGAGGGACACTTAGCAGCTTCAAACAAAAGAGAATTGGACCGACGAAAGACAAGATTATAGAGACTATCAAGATTAGCAACCAAATGAACAATACCAGTGTGACTCCGATAGGGCAGGTGCCAGATTTTGCGCAGAATCTTGTTGAAAGCAACCTCAAGGTGGTAAAGAGCAGGGCAAGAAAGAGTCCATAGAGCAGAGCTATAAAGGGAAAGGCAGTAGGATTGAAATAGACGGGTCAAAATTATGGGGCCAACACGTGGAAAAGAGGCTAATAAACAGTTAGCTTTCTTAACCATATCACGTAATTTGTGGTTAATATCAGGGACATCACTCAGATTATAGCGAAGAAGGTGACCAAGATGAGTGACAGTATCTGAGAAAGAAAGTTGCTGACCACAAAAGTTGAAGCGAGCTGTACAGGAGGAGGACGAAGACCAAGAAAAGCGGATCAGCTGAGTCTTTGAGGGATTAAACTGAAGTCCACGTTCAAAGGCAAAATCTTCACAGCAACGCAACATTATCCTCAGGGCTGCAGGAGATGGAGCCAAAAGGACCACATCATCAGCATAGCCCATAGCACCAGCAAAAACAGAGTCCCAGAAACAACCCACACCACAATTTCGCAGATCGTCCAGCAGATCATCAATATAAATGGTAAACAAAATCGGAGAAAGCACACCACCTTGCCGAACACCATTGGAAATGGGGAAACTGTCAGAAAAAGCATTCTTCCACCTGACACACATACGCTGGTCCTTGTACCAGGTGAGAAAGAAGCGAGTGAGATGGACAGGAAAATTCCTTTCAAGAATCCTGTTGAATAAAATTTCATGATTCACCAAATCAAAAGCCTTAGAGGCATCAAGAAAACCAGCAAACACAGAAGAACCTTCATGCATATAGCGTGAAATGACGTTCTTAACAGTGCCAGTGCAAAGAGTTGTGGACATTCTTTCTTTGAAACCGAACTGGAGGCCAGAAGTTGTGCAGGGTATTGAAGAAGAATGCACCACTCAAGAGCTTTGCTCAGAGCTGAAGCCAGGGAAATTGGATGGTAACTGTCAGAATTTGCAGGATCTTTATTGGCCTTGGGAATAGGAACAAGAATGCAATTTCTCAATTGTTCAGGCATGTAACCATGTCTAAGGATGGCCATAAATAGCAGAGAAGCAAAGCTGCGAATAGCTGGAAGGGCATGAATCAAATGATCTGATATAATTCCAGATCCATCCAATTTGCCACATTTAAGATGGGCAAAAGCACCATCAACACACTCCTCAGAAATGGAAATACCAACTAGATCATCCACAGAGAGAGAAGAAGACAGGGAAGAAAGAAGGGAGTCACGTCCACAGGCATCCTGAGAGTTCAGAATACCATCACGTAACTTGGTAGAGAACAGATGAGAGATATGGTCTGCACCAGAAACTCCATCAACAGAAGAAGCAGGCGTACATGATTTAGACTTGTTGAGCCGATGAACCTGTTGCCAGAAGCTTTTAGAGTCAACTGACGCCAAAGCAGCAGCCATCTTCTCTCGCCTGATAAATTGCTCGCGACGCCTTAGACGTCTCACTTCATATTTGTATCTAGATTTGGCAAATCGTTTGATCCGATGAAGAACACCTGAAGAAGGAAAACCAGCTTGCCTCCAGACATTATGCCAAAAGTTAGCCTTCTCCTTGAGCAACCGCACACTAGTGTTCCAGCCTGGAGTGGAGGGGCTCTGATGAACTTTGGGCAAAGAAGAAACAGCTGAAACATGAAGGCACTTAACGAGTTGATCACAGAGGCAATCCAAAACAGAAAGGTGTCGAGTGCAAAAAGGGTCACAACGGTCCCTAACAGAATCAGGAAATAGAGGTAGCTGCGCAAAAACCAAACTACAATAAGAAACAAACTGATCTGGGGTTGCTGCATGCCAGGCAATACGGGTTTCAGTAGGTGGAGCAGGAGGTGAAGGAGAAGGACATGAGCAGATATCAACATGAAACGAACAAGATAAAGGTAAGACAGATTAGAAACAAAGTCCAAGCAACAAAATAATGAAAGTTTTGAACATAGTGATGGATCGCACAGGAAGTGGTCAGGCCAGGAAGTCACACTACCGTCATCCCTCCTATATGTAAAAGGAATTGAAGAGTGAAATGGAACATCAGCCGCAACTAAACTAAGGTCAGTCATCAAGTGACGCAGATTTGTGCTTTTGCGATTAAAATTAAAATCCGCAATGAGAAGGTGATCAAACTTGTGCTGATCGATAAAACCTAATATCTGTCATCATGCTATACCACTGGCAATCCAGTTATGGCACTTAATTATTAACCACACTATATAAACATTACACATTCAGCACTACTGTAGCATAAGCGGACCAGACAGGGGGGTGCTAGGGTCAGGCGCACGAGACTAAATATGAAGTTGGTCCCTAGCTACTCCCAAGCCAGGCCTACCCGAGTGCGAGCTGCTTCTGTCTTCCTGGGCCATTCTCAGCTCAGCTCATATGTAGTGGGGGACCAGTAGGTGGAGGGGCGTGGCAAATAAGATTATTGTTGTGGAGGAGGAAGAGCCCTCAATCACAACGTGTTTGCGGCAACCTCTTTCCCAGTCTTCAGACTATAGTTGAAAGAAATATTAAAAATATACTTATTTTAAAGTTAGAGAAGTGTAACATGTACACTTGTATTAGCCTCATCCTCAGGGCCCCCGCTTTTTTTCCGCTACACGAAGGGAAATTTAAAGTGGTCTCTTTATCTTTGTGCAACCAAATAAAGCGGGGGGCTGAGAATGAGGCTACACTTGTATCTTGTGGGATTTCTATGCATTGTACGATCACACTGAGCTAGTCAGGATACACAAAACTGCAGGACTTTCCTTACTATCAACACAGATAGTAGAGTAGAGCAGTTCTACTCTACTATCTAAAATATTCTTGGAGGCAGAACTCCCCAGCGCTTTGATAGTCTTGTGCTCCATGACTGGGCACAAGACTAGGATCTGGGAATGAGGCTCACACCCAGCCCTCTCCCACAGTTTTTCTAAACAATTTGGAGGGAGGAACGGGTGGTCTTGTACCCAGAGCCCTCCCCCTTCGCACGGGGGGAGGGCTCTGGGTACGAGACTAAGGAGAGCGGGAGGGGGGTATTAGGATCGTGCATCCGAGGGGGCGGGGAGTCTCGGAACTTAGTAAAACAAGAGCAATTAAGAGAGTTCTAATTATTAGCTGATTGTGTCTTGCCTGTAGTTCTCAGACCCTCCACACGCGCTCCGAGCCCCGTCAGAAAATTCGGTAGAGGAAAAAAGAGGGAGAAGAGGATGTGGCACCGATTTCGCAGTAATAGTACTCTGTAGGAATTTCTAGAGAGTCAATTATTGCGTAAAAGTCATGTGATTACACGTAAGGTATGCAATACTGTAATGTAGACTCCAGAGGCCATAGATTATAGAATCTATGGTGAGATCGAGACCAGGCTCCAGCGGATGAGAGAGGACAGGCGCAGATAGGATAGAGAGCGGGGATGCTTATATCATAGATACTATCTACTATCGATGCTTGTTTCATGTGGGCAAAGGCCAGGCCGTGTCGCATGCCCCGATACTGTTGTTCATGTAGTATGTCTGGAATATGCTCTTGTGCATTTGCAATTCTCTCCTTGCTGCGAGTATCTAGGCCTACCTGTGAACGTGACCTACCATCTGACAGTACGCCTAAATACAAGCCTCGGTGCTCAGCAGGGCAACAGTGACGTATTAATTAATTGGGGGAGGAGCTACCGCCTAGCTCACGGCCCACCGACCCTCTCTTTCCGCCCTCCGTGGAGGGCGAAAAGTCTGCTGGGAACGAGACTACTGCAAGGTCGGGTCACCAGAAACACGGGATTTATTTGCTAAGTGGCCCCAGCTAAGCTGCAATTATGCCCGGTTGCTTAGGGCTCTGCAGCTGGGGTCTAGTCTGGTCACATGTACATGTTCCCCAAGGGTGCACTGGGCATTATTAAGCCTTACATCTTCAGTGCCATGCTACATACTGTCTACTGTATATAGTCACACATGGTCACCTTAAATTTTTAGGGGATATTAGAATTTTGGAACTGAGCTCCAGAAATAAACACTATACAGGTACCCTGGAGGAGAGGGAGCAGAGAAGGGCAGGAGGTATATACCCCAGAGGAGAGATAGAGGCCAGGTGTCGGGAGAAGGAGCGTCAATGAGAGAGAAGAGCAGCACAAAGCCTCCAGCAGGATCAGGAGTATCAGATATCACTGCTCACTTTTTAATTTAACCAACACTGGGTGTGATCAAAATTTTAAAATGGCCAAATAATCATGCGTCTTGCTGAGTTGATGTTTAATGACACACCATGTACAAGAAATGAGTATCTACTGTTATTTGTTTGAGAACTACAACTGTCCTTGAATCATGCAAAATCCTTTTACCTTATAATTTATCACACACATACAAATTGTAAATGTACCAGGTTCTTGGTATAACAAAGTGAAATGTACACAAGAGACTGGAGCTGAGGCTAGCTATGGTACTTGGAGATATGCTTATGCAATAGCGCCATACAAAACGTCAGTGAATAATTATTGTAGGTGTACATGCATACATTTAGTTTACTAAGTGTTTGCAGTTAAATATTCTAGTGTATATACTGCAGTAGGGCTTTTGTAGTATTCCTTGATTCCTGGAGTGAGAGTAGCTTGTACTCCTCTCAAAGTAATAATTTTACCCTGCAAATTTCTAGAAATGCAAATTAAGCTACAGAAGAGCAAAAATACATAAATGGAACGTTAATGTTGCTGGTCTGTTCAAGGTATTTTCCTACTCATATCCGGGCTAAGGAGGTCGGTCCTGCAGCAGGCTGGGAAGGGAGAACAGCCAGGACTGGCACAGGGCTCCACGGTGGAGTTCCGCCCTCGGTCCATCTGACTCTCACCCCACGTCATGGTTGACTCGAATGCAGTCTTAGCCTGCCAGGTAGAGGGAGGGAGAGAGGTATATGTCAACTAGAGTGACACTATAATCTCCTCTGAGAAAGCACAAGCAGCATTGTATGTATGGTGTGACCAAATAATGACACATAGCGCATGCACATTTGGATAGGTTTTCAGCCAGGACTGGTTCTACATATCGCACTTGATAGAAGCAGAGGGTGCGTACTAGTGTGTATTTCCTCCTGCAATGTACGGCTGATAATTCCCTCTCTCTAGCTATACAGCATCATAATTCCTACGCTGGGCGGATGCAGTTCGGTGCTTTATTTAGTCATACAAGTTACTGTTGTCTATGCTGAGTGGCTTGACAGTTAACAAACAGACACAAATACACTGCCCTCTACTAGAAAAAGCTTCAATTTTAACTGCGGCGCAGGGGCGGATCTAGGATTGCGGAAGGGAGGGGGCACAAGGGTATAGAGGCTGCGAAGCAGCTGATAATAATTTCCGCGCGAAGCGCGTAAATTTTTTTTGACATTTATATTAGTCAAGAAGCGCTTCATTTGCACATATTAAACACAGATTCAGTGGCGGTTCTAGAATTATTAGCGAGTAATTTTCATTGGGATTTCATTTAGCGTACGGAAGAGGCTGCGAAAGAGTCAGGAAGCGCTCTCATAGCATCTCGTTCTGGTGTAGAACAGTCAAATGTAGGCAGTAAATAAATAAGCCAGTTACATCAGACTCAGCAGCGGAAGGTACATTTCTGCTCGGCCCAACGTTGACGTCGGTAGTAGTGAACGTACTACACATGAAGAGCACTTAAGTCGGTCAGGCACAGTGCTCTTCATGTGTAGTACGTTCACTGCTCATCGCGAGGCACATTAACAGCCCCAGTACCATTAAGTTGGTCAGGCACTGTAAAGAGCTGGCAGGGCATACCTTTGTTCCCAGATGGGAGGGGAGAGCGTGGGAATGAGGCTATGCCCTGCCAGGCTCTACCTTGGCTATGCCACAGTCACAACCTACCACTTTTTCACTATCTAGGCTAAACAAAGTTGTAGTTTGGCTTACAAACTTCTAGCAGCTTCCATGCAAACCAACAAACAAATAAACACACCAGCAGACAAATGTGACAGCGTAAAGCAATCTTAGGACCATGCCTGGCTGGTAAGAACTGAAACATTCATGTTCCACCCTACATGATCAGGAGCATCTCCACCTACTTGTTGGTAGTGTAATTGCAACACAAATACTGCAACAAAAACTGTCTGACCTCGTTAATCTGAATCAACAGCTGGCTGTATTCCTTAGCACTGAGGGGATACTGCTCAGAGGGGTCAGAGTGCAGGTCAAACAGCAGAGGAGGGTCGTGCTTGTGAAGGGAGTAGTCCCCCCGGCACACCATGTCTGGGTAGGTGTTGCCACATAAGCCCCTGGAGAAGTTGGTATGCTGTAAAAGTTCTGAATAATAAAACCTGAGATACTTGGGAGAGGGATTATTGTATTAGGGAATACTTGTAACACAAAGATAAGATCATACACTTAAACTAGTGTCAATCACAGAGTTTTCGCACATGCACAATATTATAATACTGTTGTATACAAAGCTACAGCCACACTGGTGATACTGCATGTATACGTACTTATTTTCGTGAGAGACAAAAGTTTCGCTATATTCATGATTGAATGTACAACTAAAAATTTAATAGTTACAAAATTACAAGGTACATATATATACTATGTAGTGCATGACCTTGAACCGTGAATTTCGAATTCTGTGAAAATTTGGCTGAATGCATTGGATAGAATTTTGGGAAAATTTAGTTCCACAAAATTAAGTATGTATATGGTAAGTACTATCATAATTTAAAGAGCTTTTCTAAGAATGAAATATGCAGCTAGGCTTTTGGTCTATAAAAGAGTCTCCACTCCCATACTGTGCTAGGGGACACACCCTTTGGTGTAGTAGTGAGCCTTGTACTGGTGGAATCTGAAGGCATACATTCCTTCGTTCCTGGTAGACTCAGCTGAGTAGAACGGATAGAAAACCCTGTTGCTCTGCAGGAAGATGAACAAATGCAATATTTTCGATACAGTTTGGCCAATTCATTAGATCATTGTGGCCAATGGTCCTGTTTGTTATTTTATGGTTATAAATACCTGTTTAATATTACTGTATGTAGTGACACTGTTTCAGGGACAGGTTTTTGCACAGTCTTGGACAAATATTTCATGAAATAATTTTGAGGATTGACAATTGGAAGCCACACCCACCCATAAGTATGTCACATCTTGTATTGGCTACGTCATGCTAGCTCACTTCCCTGTCTGCATGTGCTTTCTGCTCAGTTTATCACTGCTCTAGTGGTAGCTAGGCCGAGGCAGCTGTTCGCTAATTATATGTCTTATACAGTTGCAGTAATTGAGGATGGCAGCATATGCCTGGGTTCGAGGCTAGCATATGCACTTCCTTAGGCTACAAAGGTCTTGTTACCATGGTTGCTGGGTCCATCTTGTCTACACACATACTGCAGTAGAGAGCCATCTCAGCCATGTCCAACATTGGGGGGAAATGTGGCTCAAACATAATTTCAAGGCAGTGAGATACATCCATGAAAATCCCTGAAAATCATTCTTATCAAAATCTGTCACTATACAGTATGCACAAAAAAGTGAAGGATACAAATTATATGCTAATGGAAAATCTATAATTCAGAGACACTCATAAAACCACAAACCTCTACAGTTGGTGTTACATGCAGTGCCATCACTAACAGGGCACCTCTACAGCAAACACTGAGCTGTGTGCATAAAGAATAGTACCTGCTTTCCCTCAAATAGGATGGGAGCCATGTCGAAGCCATCCAAGATAACAGAGGGCGGCTTTGCTCCAGCTAGGTTGAGGAGAGTGGGAAAGAGGTCCACTGTGGCTGCAAGCTGGCAGTGTGTGTGTGTGCCAGTGTGTGTGTGTGTGGCAGTGTGTGGGTGGGGGGGGGGGGGGAGGGGAGTGTGTGTTTTTCAGTGCATTCATCTGAATGCCTGTATACAGTGTGCAAACGTATTACATGTAATCATTTTAATAATGGTAACACACAAGTACACACTTTAAAGCCAAACCACCTATGTACTAATCTGTTATACTCAAAAGTCCTTTGTGGCCCTTGTCTTCAGCGCTCTTGAGAAGCAGCTACCTAGCAAGTCAAAATCTCATAACCAACATGCAGCCAGGATGTTATTGATTTACAAGCACAAGGGCTTATTAGCAACAGCTCGTGTTACATGACCAACCAATATACCCTACACCTTAATCCTATAGGCTGCATGCCAATATATAGTTGCGCTGCAGAGGAGTGGGACATGGGAATGAGGCTAGTAGTGATGGTCATTTCTAAGACAACTTCAATGGTGCCTTTCCCGACTGTGGACGCCACATGATTGCCAGCAAATGGATCACACTGAAGCTACAACCCACTCTGGTCCTGCCCTACCTCAAATGTCTTCCCGGTTCTGATCTTCCCTGGCCAGCGGGCAATGCCCGGCACCCTCTGTCCTCCGTCCCACGTGCTTCCCTTGCCACAGCGTAACAGACCCTGGTTCCCTCCATAAATCTCACGCACCAGAGATGGTCTGGAAAAGGAAATAGGAAGTAAAAGAGGGCCAGGAGGAAGGGAGGAGGAGGGACAGGAGGGACCAAGGAGGGGAAGGAGGAGGGGCAGGAGGGGGGCAAGAAGGGGAAGGAGGAGGGGCAGGAGAGGGGGATAGGAGAAGGAGGAGGGACAGGAGGGACCAAGAAGGGGAAGGAGGAAGGGCAGGAGGGGGCAAGGAGGGGAGGAGAAAGGAGAAGGAGGAGGGACAGGAGGGGGCAAGAAGGGGGAAGGAGGAGGGGGACCAAGGAGGGGAAGGAGGAGGGGTAGGAGGGGGCAAGAAGGGGGAAGGAGGAGGGGCAGGAGGGGGCAAGGGGGGAGGAGGAAGGAGAAGGAGGAGGGACAGGAGGGGGCAAGAAGGGGGAAGGAGGGGCAGGAGGGAAAATGATGATAGGGAAGGAGGAGAGACAGGAGGGGAAACACAAGAAAGAGAGGAAAGATTGATTGCAGAAGAAAGTACAAATGCAGTGACACAGAATGTGGATGTAGAACAGTAAGTATAACAAGAGGAAGTACAGAGCTAGTATTCAGCACACTGGCAATAATATGGCTACAGGTACAGTGTTTGTCCCCCATACCCACTGATCATGCTAAATGCTTCTACCCTACATGTATTAAAAATGTACCAGGCTCTTGTATAGCGAAAGTAAATGTACAAGAGAGTGAAGATGAGGCTAACTATATACTTGAATATGTGCTAGTACAATAGCTCCATACAAACCGTTTGCAGTGTACTACACGAACCCTACCCATTATCGGAAGTGAAAAACACAAAAGTGTTTTCATCTACTCCGGCATCTTTCAGCGCTCCCAGTATCTGTCCCACCCCCCAGTCCAGTTCAGCCAAGGCGTCTCCAAACATTCCACGAATACTGGAGTTGGTGAACTGCTGCCCAGCGAACTGAGGCCGGTGGGTGTGCTGGAAGGCCATGTACAGGAAGAACGGGCTACTCTGTGCTGTGTGTGCATGTGCAGAATATATGCAGTATTACCATGAAGTAATTGGACAATGCAGCTTGTTACTAGCCTCATACCCAGGCCCCCACTTTTTTGGTTACACAAAGGAAAGCAACTCCTAGCAGAGCCACTTTTCTTTCACGTAACTGAAAAAGCAGGGGGCCAGGGATGAGACTAGCTTGTTACTAGTTATTATGTGGACTATAAACATGAAACATACAAAGTATACTATAATATTATTGGGGCGAGCCTGAGCGAGCCCCACACTAGTCATGTCAGCGGTGCATTTTCTCTAAATGTATGTATTAAATATCGTACGTACGTCGTGCCGCATATTCCATGTTCACATAATTTAACGCTTTGCAATCTAATTTTGCAATTCCAATTTTTCGTGCTCTCACTGAGCAGTTGAATTTCTCGCGTTTCACTACACGTACGTACAAAACACGTGGCAAAACCACTGGTTTTTCCTCAGCTGTGGATGCCACAAAAGCGCAAACTACTTCCTCAAAGGGAACTACTGAATCATGCAGTGCAGAGAGAGAATAGGCTACGCCATAGAAGAGAAGGCCTAGGCACGCTGCTCAGGCTGCCGAAAGAAGAGGGGCAGACCTGCAACAAAGAAGGCGCAGACTGGCAGTCGAGACTGACTAGGTGAGATAGGCTAGGCTGCAGCGAATGACTGACAGACTTGCCGATGAGACTGCTGAGGAGAGAGAAGCCAGGCTGTGGCAAATGATTGCTTCCAACCATGCGAGATTGGCTGCTGAGACTGCTGAGGAGGGAGAGACCAGGCTACAGTCTGACAGAGTACTGGTGAGGCACAGACAACAACAAGTCATGCAAACACAGCTCCCATTGTTGCAACAATCTTCTATCTGAACTAAGATGCTTAAATTTCATGCACACCACATGGCTACGCTGGACGCGCTGAGATGTACATGAGATTCCCTGGTCTCAAGATTCACTCACATTCTACTGAGTGTCTGCAATGTAGCCAGGACGAGCATACACCTAAGTTATACTCCTCTACCAACAACATGGATCCTGCCCCTATACCACCTCAACTTCAGGCTAGCACATGTATTGCATTCTAGATGAAGTTACAGTGGCATTGAAGTATCAATTTTGTATTGATTAGTATGACATTATCCTACATGTTGATCATTCCATTGGAGGGTGTGAATTGACGTATCAATGCTGTGTCTATTAGTATGACATCATCCTACATGTTCAATATTTCCATTGCAGGGTTTAATACAGGTGAAGGGAATGTTAATTTCAAGGGGTTTGCCAATCATGTCTACCGTTTGCCTCACGGACAGTATGGGTACCGTGGACACGTCACCAATCTGCTGCAAGATATAGCCTCATTTGCCAACAGCTCCTTCTCATTCACAAATCTCGCGAAAGCTCGCCCCACAATGCCCTACATTTGCCTAGTATACTAGCATAAGTGATCACTTATCGTGCAGTACCAATTATCGTGCAGTCAATTTCAATTTAAGTATTACTGTACTCAAGCAAATATTTTTTTGCTTGCTATGTTCATACAAGGTGTCTCACTACAAGAGCCATATAAGTATTGGTACTGGGCATGGTGAGCAATATTACATACGCATAGACAGACTTTAGCAGTAGTAAGCTATCTAAGGTACGACCCTACCTCCCCCATAAGAGCACAGATTGGTGACTTACCAGCTTTTGACTTGATGAATGAGGTGGCTGCATTCATGTAGTTGGCATTCATGGTCAGGAAGTTGGCAGGCTGCTGAACTATCTTGTCATTCTCAAATATCGGGCAAGGGCAGTACTCTGGGATCGAAGGGGACAGGGTAAAATAATACCTCCTACTAGAATATATTGTTTAGAGTTTCAAACAGGGAGGCTGGGATTATTCAACTTCCACCGCCCTCTCCCCCTCCAATTTTAGAAGTGATGCCCCAGAAGCAACCTTAGAGCACCTAATTTGCAAAAATACTCTGGGGAAGCTTACCCCCTAAGGGGTGTGGTTCTGCACGCATTTACAACCTTCCCACCCACTCTGAAAAATCTGCTAAAACCTGTTGTTGTATGTCTAATACAGCAAACCGGGCTAACAGTGCCAAAAAAAATAGAGCTACCGATGCATATGAAATGGTAGTGCTATGGGTCAAATCACTTGAATCTTCGGTCAAATGCAGCTGTTATGTGAAGAACTTGAGGAGTGAAGATGAAATGTGCTCTTATATGGTACAAGGGAATATAATCGTTGAGAGACCTATGTACTAGTGAGCAGCTTATACTGGCCAGCAGGAATTCAAATGATGAGCAAAACTAAATTACTGTACTGGCTCAACCAGAAGTATTGACTCCTCGGCCATGATAGTCATGGCAATTAAGACATGATGCCATATTCAGTGTCGAAGGTGATTGTGAGTGAAGAATCTAATGATGTGTATTGTATTTGTAGGGATGATTCACAGCTGGGCTTGGTTGCATTATGAATGGGGCAAATTTTCTGCATCTGTGACTTCTGTGATGTAGTCATGGCTACCTGCAGTATCATGGAGTAGCCTTACTGGGTCATGCATGATCTTCCGGTTGGTTGGGTCTAACCCTAATAATTATTCTGTAACAGCTATTTACCACTACCACATTATTGTGGTGCCTGAAATTTCAACAACTGGACTCACCGTGTCCACACTTGTGGTTGCTAGGGGCACAGGAGACATTGGGGTAGAAACATACCACACAGGGGCACATGTCATGGGAGTAGGGGATGCCCTGGGGTGAAAAACACATTTCACAGAAAAATGAATGCTGAGAGCAACTGCACTTATTTAAGCAGGACAATGAAATGGGTACTATTCTCTCCCCTCCCCTCCCCTCCCCTCCCCTCCCCTCCCCTCCCCTCCCCTCCCCTCCCCTCCCCTCCCCTCCCCTCCCCTCCCCTCCCCTCCCCTTCCCTCCCTTCCCTTCCCTTCCCTTCCCTCCCCTCCCCTCCCCTCCCCTCCCCCCTCCCCTCCCCTCCCCTCCCCTCCCCTCCCCTCCCCTCCCCTCCCCTCCCCTCCCCTCCCCCCCCTTCCCCCAACTTTTCAGGTCCAGTGGCAGTAAAGAAGCTACATTTAACTATACCACAAAATCACCTGTAGCACCAACTATTTTAAATTATCACCAGAAACACGATAAAGTATGCTACACCCGAACTTAATATCCATCAGTCTGCTGCAGTATGTTAGGATGTAGATAGGCGAAGTTTTGACTCCACCCCTTTTCTCTTCCCCAACTCCCTCCCCTTGACCTCCCTCTCCCTCCCAACTCACCATGTAGTAGTCGAAGCCATAATTGGTGGGCAGGTAGGTGAGATTCTCCCCCACTCCGAGGTGCCACTTGCCCACGATGGCAGTGCTGTAGCCCACTGTCTTCAGGCTCTCAGCTATCGTGGTCTCATTATGAGGCAGACCTGGGGACAAGGAGAAAGTGGAGGAAGCATTATTGAAGGACAGTAACTTACTCAATTGTAAGACTTAGACTTTAGAGTGATAATTATACGCTACTTAGTGTATTATACGCTACTTAGTGTATAATTCTAAGTATGTGCAGTATAGTCCACATAACTTGATCTCAAGTGAATGAGCTATAGGGTACTACTTACGATGTATGCCTCATGGCATAACAAGGTGGGCTATTATTGGAATGCAGCATAGAACTAGCTGTGAAGTTAGTCTCGTGACCAGACCGTGGCTCCTCCCCTCGCCAAACGGTCTGGCGCACCAAGTCCAAATGTTGGGGCTTATTCCCGGAATGCGGTAAGGTCCAATGAGATTGCAGGATTTGTAATTATTACGTTTTGGAATGCCATTACGGAACGATAAAATGGCGACGTTTGAATTGTTTGTCAAGATTTGGAAGCGGTTTAAGCGAACTGGCTGCTAACATTGTTCTTTGTGCCGCTTATAAGTTTAAATAACTCCAGTCTTGGTGATACAAGGGTTAGTTGAAGATCAATACAAGGTATTTCCTCGGATTAAGCAAGTTACCGTATTTTGTACTCGTACTGTACAGTTTTGTAACTTTGTTGCTAAGAGTTGCCTTCTGCATGTACGATTATACAAGTAAGCGCTTATTTACGTCAGTGTAAAGACCTCAGTAAGCCTTTATAGAGCGTTTCACACCTCGAATAGTCAATTAACAAGCTGATTGCTCTGCCCATAAACCCCAGAAATTCGACTTCGTGCACCGTTCTGCGAGGGGGCAAGCGTAGGTCTGGGCACGAGACTACGGTGAAGTGTCCTTAGTATTCAAGGAAAACAAAACTTTAGTCTTGTGTCCAGACCTTTACTCGCCTGCCACCAAAGAACGGACCGGGGACAATAGAACATGCTGCTCAGTTGGCCTTCTATGGTGGGCAGAATTCACTACATGTATGAATTTCAAATCTGATAACATGATCACTATGCTCCATAAAATGGACAACCCTCTCTAAAGTTTGGTACAAATAGTGATCAAATCTATAGCGAACTCTAATACTATAGTGGATGTCTGGTAACATGGGATGACCAATAAGAGCAAAGCTACAGAGGTTGGTGCAGCATACAGTCTCTGTTTGGTGTCCTGAACAAAATAAGACTAAGGGTCCAATGGCCAGCACTGCAAAACCAACCTTCTCACCACAAGCTTGCCTTCTGGTCTTCATACATCTAAAAGAAACACCTCTCTCGATTAATAATCTGGGGAAACACGTATTTGGCCATACTTGCTTGTAGTGTCATTTTCAAGAAGTACCACTGACAGATTGCCTGTTGCAGAGATCGGCAGTGTACAAGTAGAGGTCTGAGCGTGAGACTAATTTCACTCCAGCAGCTGCCATTGTATCCTTCACAAACCACACTGCACCTATAATAAAACATTTCACAATTCTAGCACTAATTCTCTGTACCTCCAATATGATCCGGAAAAAACACTCCTGGATAGATGCCCGGGCGAGGGTGGAATCGACCAGTCAGCAGGGCAGCCCTAGTAGGAGGCAAAGGAAGAAGGGATGGGGGTACTAGAGCCTTTCATTTTAAGCATATCCACTTAGTCAGGGTGACTCTTTTTTTTCCAAAATGTGTTCTCAACTACTTTGCAGAGATCCTATAGATACAAGTCAATGTTTTAATGTACTGGTTGTGCTGGCACAGTCCCAATAAATGGAAGCACACATAAGATTAGTATCACTTGGGTGATATCTACAAGCAGTGGGATGCTTCTCATGAGAGTTATCCAAGGCCATGCTTAGCAGCATCTATCCAGCATCTACACGCTTCATGCCATGACGTCTTGCAGTGCCCGGATATTTTCCATGTGGCACAAATAGCCATACAATATATAACTAATTTTTTGTGCGGCAACTATTAAATTCCATGGTAACAGTGATATCAAACACGTAGCAGCAATGAGCGTTCAAACGCGATGGCAGAGATAAGTGCTGAAGAGTTACTGATCTTTTATAGTGGCGTTTTTTGCTCACAAATTAGAGGAAAATTGATGTAGGAAGCACCGTAAGCTACATGTACTGTTTCATCTTTGTTTTGTACACCTCAGCTGTCTTAACTTCCCAAGCAGAAAGGTTTTTCTAGGGATTCTGCCTGGCACAAGGTTATAAGTGTACATGGTATATAAGGCAAAATTTAAACATCTCACACTGCAATTAGTGCATAACAGGCAGGCATACGTGACTGTTGAAACTGTGAGACAGTATCCATCCTCCCTCCCCCACGGTCCCTCACCCAGTAGCCATACCTGGAGGGACTGCACACAGGTGCCCCAGTGTAGAACTGCGTGAAGAACAGTCCTTCTGAAGCCATCTTGTCGATGTTGGGAGTGGAGGAGGTGGGGTGGCCATAGCAGGAGGGGTCCCCATACCCAAGCTGCATGAGGTGGCGTGTGTGTGTGTGTAGTGAGGTTAGTCTCACACCAAGGCCTGGTCTGCTGACCCTTGTTCACAGCCTAACAACAGTGGTTCTTCTCCATGATAGCTACAAGAAAAACTGGGCAAGGTCTGATGCATAACCACGTACCGAATTTTAGCAAGTAAACATGCATCAGTTAGAGATTTTGGAACCCTAACCCTGACCAATAACCCCAGCCCCCTTCCATTCCGCAGCACCGATTGCTTTCAGTATCGGCACATGGAAGTGGGCTGACTTATTTACGAGATTAGACCCTAATATGGACTACCTTGCAAGAGTAAATGGTTAAACTTCGCCAGAGTGTTAACTGTGCAGCAAATTTTTGAGACTTTCATGTTTGAAATTTGGGTTGTACTTCGGCTTTTAAATTAATTTGAGTATTTACGGGAGTGGCCTACAAGTGGGCGGGGCATGAATACCAAGGCAGGTGCACATAATTTCAGTAATTAATTTCAGGTGACTTACTTACCACCCTCCTCTCTCACCCCCGCCCTCCCCTCCCCGCCCCATAGATATCTGTCTGTATATCATAAATTTCTACTCCACAATCTATAGTTTGCAAATATCATGACGGGTACAGTAGTCCATACTCACATCATCTGCAAACAGAAGAACGATGTTCGGTTTGGATTCAGTTGGTGTGCTGCTGCCAATCCCAAACAGAACAGCAATAAGGCTGCAGATAGCACACAGGCGAAGCAATAAGCACTGGCTTGCCATTCTACCAAACAGGAAGCTCCACCCATAAAAACAAATTTGACATTCCGCGCTCCGTGCGCGGTTTCGCCGGTTTGAAAAAAAGTTACGTTTTGCTTATGGGTTTAATTAACGTAACACCGAACTCAATTACATGACGTCACACACGACGCCGCGCAAGGCTAACTGGTACGTACGCTACAGGAGCTGCACGTGTAGTATGGAGAGGAGGCAGTGCTAGTGACTACGTGCGCAGCAACATAGAACTGTCAGAAGTAGTAGTAGCGAGGAGAGGAGGGAACATCGGCGGGAGGTTCATCGACAGCAGGTAAGGCTGATTCGATGACCGCCGTTCTCAAAACCTCGGACTGGCTGAATGGTCAGCTGAGCAGCGCGTTAAATGCAACTCGAGGCTCTCTGCATGGAAGATCATGCATGTAATAGTATTATGTTACCTTCTGAGAGGTGACTAAAGTGCACTACAAGAACGCCTACAGCCTAACCTAACCTAATGTTGTACGCGGGCACATATCCATGGTGCACTGCAGGTACTTCCTCTAGACTAAGTCCGTGGGAAATTTTAGGCAGGCCATCTAGAGCTCATCAGATCAGATGCATCCAGATTGCAAAATATCTAGTAATGGATGAAGCTGTCAGGGAATTATCTTGTTGCCTCAATTTTCGCTTGACAATAATTCACAGTTTGCAAAGCCATAAAGACTGAGGTCACTGTGGTGCACATCTTTTATGCGCAAAATATGGAACTGATGTGGTTAGAGCACCGATTCCCTGAGAGTTTGCTGAGAATATGTTTGATCCAAACTCCAAACAGTATAATATAAATTGAAGAGGGGGCTTCTCAGTTGGCTCTTGCATAATAAAGCCGGAAGGCTCTCTGAATACCAAACTTTAATTCGGAAAGAAAGTTTGCTGATGTTTTGACTAGATGCTCTAACATATAAATTGTCCCTAAAAAAAGGGATACCTCACATTGGTACTGATCACAAGGATATACTATATTAGGGTTGACACACAGACACACAATGCATGTACACACACACGCACGCGCGCACACACCATGTACAAGAAATGAGTATTTCCTACTGTTGTTTTAGAATTGCAACTGGTCCTTGAATCATGCGAAATCCTTTTACCCTATAATACATGTAAATCACACACATTATACACTGTAAAAGTGAAATGTACACAAGAGACTGGAGCTGAGGGTAGCTATGGTACTTGGAGATATGCTTATACAATAGCTCCATACAAAATGTTTGCCCAATTCTAGAGTCAGAGAATAATTATTGTAGGTTTACATGCATGCATTTAGCTTACTAAGTGTTTATAGAGTATCAGCAAGGAATATGGCTAGTATACTGCAATAGGGCTTTTGTGGTATTGCTTGGAGTGAGAATAGCTTGTGCTCCTCTCAAACTAATAATTTTACCCAGTAAATTAACCATAATATGGTTAATTTACTGGATAAAATTATTAGTTTATTATTATTCTAGAAATACACAAGCTACAGAAGAGCAAATATATATATATATACATGGAACGTTGCTTGGTCTGGTCAAGGTATTTTCCTACTCATATCCAGGCTAAGGAGGTCGGTCCTGCAGCAGGCTGGGAAGGGAGAACAGCCAGGACTGGCACAGGGCTCCACGGTGGAGTTCCGCCCTCTGTCCATCTGACTCTCACCCCACGTCATGGTTGACTCAAATGCAGTCTTAGCCTGCCAGGAGATGGAGGGAGGAGGGAGGGGGGTGCACGTTAACAGGGACACTAATCTCTGAGAAAGCACAAGCAGACTCTATGACATTTGTATGCATGTATAGTGTCGCCAAGTTATTACATATAGCGCATGTACATTTGGAAAGGTTTACAGCCAGGGTTGGCTGTATATATCCTACTTGTATCTAGAAGCAGAGGATGCATACTAGCATGTATTTCCTCCCTCAGGATACTGATAATTCCCTCCCTCTAGGCTGCAGATAGCACACAAGCGATATACTGATTGCGAGGAATCAATGCAATATAGTACATGTAGCTATTGCCATAGCGATCCAGGGGGGGCCGATATATTGCTAACGCACGTGATAAATTATATCCGTCATGAAGCGCTCCAGCAGGTCGAGTGACGAAGCTGCCAAGAGACAGTGCAGCGGCGGGGGTACGGATATACGACAGTACTTCATTGGCAGCAGGTAGGTATTATCTTTTGGCTATTAAAGCGTAATATTTAATAATTGCTCATTAAATAGAACGCGTGATACTGATGTTGCATCTTCCGTTCTTCTTGCAGTGAGATCTATGCTAATATATATGCAAGTAATGATGTTCGAAGCGTCAGTGATGACCTGCAGGAAGACAATGGCAGCAGTGACAGTGAGAGTGATCTGGAGTCTGGAAATAGCGAAGAACGCGAATCCGCCGCTTGTACACGTGAATATTCAGAGCCTTCAAATTCGCAGTCTACTACTGCACACGTAGAGCTCTCTGGTCACAGTGAGCCTTCA
Source organism: Phakellia ventilabrum (assembly GCA_963921505.1). Taxonomy (NCBI): domain Eukaryota; kingdom Metazoa; phylum Porifera; class Demospongiae; order Axinellida; family Axinellidae; genus Phakellia; species Phakellia ventilabrum. The sequence goes on along the minus strand of OY997386.1, from coordinate 4,736,086 downwards.
CAGTCAAATGAATTGCATAGCAGCCTCCCCAGTCACAGTGAAAGTGAGCCAGAGGTGCACCTAGCTGTCAGTTCGGGGGATTTTGGAAAGGCAGTGCAATTGAAAGTCCATCGAAAACTCACAGATCGTGAGAAGCTTGCTTTACTGAAGAAGCACTTTGTTCCTACTCGTTGGCCTCAGAAGCCACCAGATGCAATGTTTGTGCACCAAAATATCAATTTTTTCCTGGGGGGGCATGCCCCCAGACCCCCCTAGATTGCTGGCTGCCTTGCAGCCAGTAATCTATCACAGACATCTGTGGATGCCCCCCCCTTCATAAATTCCTAGATCCGCCCCTGAATATAGTACATGTAGCTATTGCCATAGCGTCATTACTACACTGGGTGTGTGTGTGGATGCAGTTCTGCTTTAGTCATACATATTACTGTTGCCTATGCTGAGTGGCTTGACATTTAACAAACAGCCACATATACACTGCTGTCACTATTTATCAGTTTTTCATTACCTAGGCTAAGCGAAGTTCTAGTTTGACTTACAAACTTCTGGCAGCTTCAATAGGTACATGGTAACTTACGACATCATTTTAGTGCACGTGATAAGTGTAGACGCACAAACAAACAAACAAACATACATACAGACAGACAGACAGACACACGTGACAGCGCAAAACAATCTTAGGACCATGCCTGGCTGGTAACAACTGAAACTTTGCGTTCCATCCTACATATTCAGGAGCATCTCCACCTACTTGTTGGTAGTGTGATTGCAACAAATAAAACACAAATATAGTAACAAAAACTGTGCTAACCGCGTTAATCTGAATCAACAGCTGGTTGTATTCTTTAGCACTGAGGGGATACTGCTCTGAAGGGTCAGAGTGCAGGTCAAACAGCAGAGGTGGGTCGTGCTTGTGAAGAGAGTAGTTTCACCGGCACACCATGTCTGGGTAGTTGTTGCCACACAGGCCCCTGGAGAAGTTGGTATATGCTGTAAAAGTTCCGAATACCAAACTGGTATACTATACTCAGTGTAGGGGTACCGGTTGCATGCCCATTAATCTTTTTCAACACCACCACCACATCCATATTCTTGTATGTCTTCTACTCTCCATAATATTGCTTCCTCAAGCTTGTCATCTATACATCTGTCTATACCCTCCGTCCGTAACTGCGCATACTGCTGCTTCCACCCTATAGCTAGATACCATTATACCACACCATAACCTCTACCAATAATATTGCAACCACTCGCTCGACTCGTTGTTCACTTATCATCTTGTTCTGGCCATGGCTAGCCAGCTGCAGCTACATGTACAGATCCCTTGACATGATCGAGATGCTCTAGTGATCTTCACCCTCATCTATATAATTATATTATAATAATATATAAACCAGCACTTCATATATCCCATAATATAACCTCTCAGAGCACATTGATTATATTCTCATCCCTCTTCTCGTCCACCCTAGTTCATTAATAGCTATAATGTGGGCCAATCATATGCATGGCCTGCACGAGTGCAAGTGATCAAGTTGACATAAGTTGCGCATGCATTTTTCACAATTTTTTTGTGAACATGCAACATGGACCTGTCATTGGACCAAGACCACACAAAACTAAAAATGATAACTAAAGATGTTAAGATGTTATGATGAACTAATTAAAAAGTCATGAATATAGGAGTGAAAGAAGTACATGAAACACAACACAGAACAACGACTTTAGATATTACAAGCTAAGATACAAAATAATGATGTTCTTTGCTGTTTTGGGCATAACTGCTATTCAGCCTTGCTGTTGTCCTTACTCGATCCGATCTTGAGCACTCTCTCAAAGTGGTACCTCTGGCTGAACACATCAATATAAAAGGAGGCTCCATTGTAACAGGCCACAGTCATCACCACAGTGACCAGGAAGATGTTAAAGAGGTTACTGTACATAAGTAAAGACAAATCACAATGTCATCCAGAGAGGCTATATAGTGTGTCTGTGACGTGTATTACTACATCAGCAAGTCCAGGGGAACCTGTCCAATCTGGATACTTTGGGGGCAAATACTCTGATTTTGGGAGGTGTCCATGCATGTAGCTGACACACAAGTGTCTTGTAGAACTACGTATGTACACCAAAGTACAATATCCTTATCCCAGCTGCTCCCTCCCAGCTCTTGTCCCTTCCAGTATGGAAAGCACATGGTAAGCAAAGACGGAAGGGAGAGACTGAGCATGCAGCTGTACATGTTCTTACCATGTCTTATTACTGATCTCAGACACATTATTACACGACATGTACAAATGCACAAATTGGTGAGAAAACCCGTTTCGAAAATCCACTTTCACGGGATGTCACTCATGGGGGTTTGCGTATTCAGTTCCATAAAATAGCCCGTACCACACTTTTAGTAATTTTATGGCATAAAAAACACAATTGTAGGTTAAACGACATAGGTTCCCCCAATAGAAGTGGCAGAATATCCCATTACTATGTAATATATACAGTTTATTCACTCACCAGTGATAGCAGAGGTAGGCTGGCAGGATGGAGATTGTGGTATACACAAACTGCCAGACGATGAACATGGTCTTTCTGTGCCTGATACCAAACATAGTAAAGATTTGGAATAGAAATCCCTGTTTGGCTCGCTCTACAATCCACTTATAGCTGGTCTCATATTGTTTCTTCTCTATACGTTCTCGGCGCCAGACTTCAACCTAAAATAACACAACAAGGACACAAAAGATCGGTGAGTGACATGCAGTTTTAATCGCATGAACTATTAAAAGAACTACAGCTATAGAATTACAAGCACTTTCCTAACCCACGAGCTTCTGACTATTTAGCAAGACAATTTTGTGCATATTCCCAACCTCAAAGTGGCTCAAAGTCAAGAAGGAAGTAGATATATGTATAGCGCTCTAGTAGTTACATGTATTACTAATTGCATATGGCAGGCCATGCCATAAATATACTTGCAAGAGGTATAGCAGACTAAGGTAACTACATGTATCTCCCTCCCCCCTTGAGGGTCATGTTACTGCTCAGAACTGCAACTACCCCCTCCCACCATGCACTGGACGAAACCCTAAAATTTACCAGATGCAAATTGTGTTGAGTTATAACCAAATGCGTGGCACGCCTTAATAACTAGAACAAGTTACTTGACTTAGCATGTAGCTATACCACTGCAAGGTAGAACAGCTGCCAGAATATGTAGAGTAGCATTGGGTAGACTACAATCTCCCACATGTCCACATTGTGGCAGCCATCAGGGCCGGGGGCGGAGGGGGTGTAGCAGAGGGGAAAACCCTGCTCACTCGTGGAATGCCTGTAAGAGAGTGGGTTAAAATACAAGCAAAACAAAAAGTGAACACCATAATTGTATGTGTGTGTGAGAGAGAGAGAGAGAGAGAGAGAAAGAGAATAAAGAAATCGTATTTTGTTTAGTCCTTCAACCTACAGGCACTCATGCAGGTGCAAATGCACCTTTAATACATACATGCACAGGTACTATAGAGACCAGTTAACAGGTGCATATTCTTTTAATAAGTGCACATTTCATTCCTATAACATTGCATACTGCAAATAAGTGCATCTAGTTTCTTACTGCTGCATATACGTAATATATAGGTGCATGGGCCTATTAAGGTTACGGAGACGGGTTTATGAATATTTATTAGCTATCAAGAAGCATGCATATACGTACCACCGCGAATCCACTACCTACAGGCTAGGTGCAACGACTAGATGGCAGCCTGGTAGTAGTTCTTCACAACTGCAGCGCTTTCAGAGCTCAAAGGTACAATGGTAGAGTGATATGGTTACTGTAACTCCGAGTTTGTTTGTGTCAGATTGCACCATTGAGGCGGTCTTTACGGTATCAGATCGAGTGCTAGCAGCGAGATTTCAACTTGTTTCAGGTCCACACGAAGCAATCTTCCCTTTCCATCAACAAAAATTTCCATGACAGCATTATGAAGCTAAAATAATATCCGCTTCTGACTGATTAGCAGAGCAGGCACGGCCATAACTTCCCAACTGGAAGTCACAGAAGCGAAAACTTTACGTCTGGCCCTAGCCCAGTGTGCATAGAATAGGAATATAACCATAATAGTTGTTAAAGTCCTACTCATGCTAGCAAAATTCCTTATGCTTATGCTCAAAATTATGCTGGCATAATTCCTCCAATGCTATCCCTCACCATCTGATTCCCCACATGGTCAGGACAGGAGAAACATGGATGAAGAGAGAGGTCATCTTGTCAATGGAGTGTGGCACGAGGGAGTTCCTCCATAGTACTATGGCCGTGAGCAGGGGCCCGTTGGCAAAGCTGAAGACGGTGGAGAAGAGGATCCCTCGGCCCAGGAGGGGAACCCAGACGTAAAGGAGGACGAGGAAGTTGGTGAAGTAGCAGAAGTCAAATAAGAAGTAGTGGAAACGGAGCTTCTTGTAAGAGTACCACCGGTAGGAGAGCAGGGAAATGGCTTTCTGGGGAAGAAGGTTATGTTGGTAGACCAGTATTAACATATAAAACTGCTATACAAATTATTGTCGGTGTACTTTATCTCTGCACATGCTATTTTACGTAAATAAAAATCGTTTCACAGCTCTGTTTGTAGAGGCTATGGTCCTTGCACTTGGCTTTTTGCTGGCTCTACCATTTCGTCGAGATTTGCTTGACATTCATGTTTGCTTTGCAAGTAATGCTATTTTTCTGACTGTAGTGTTTTGCTCAGTGGGAAATTACAGAAGTAAACAGGTAACTACCATTTTTGAAACTCCACCAAAGCTTGATTTTTGCACTTTGATTTTGCTCACTGTTTCGGAATTAAGTTTATGGCTAGAGGTTCAGCTCACATGGAAGGTACAGTGTATACTGCAGATGAGAACTAGGAATTGCCCAGCAAACACCCACCCGTAGCAAGCAAGCCCTCATTACCTATTTAATGTGTTAGCTTAATCAAGTGCCTCTCACTAAAACATTCACTAGGGTTGGGGTATCCTCCTCCTCCCCCCCCCCCCCCCCCACCGAAAGAGATTCTGATACAGTAAAGGAGAGAAAACCAGGTTGTTGTGGTGTGCTAGACCACTCCAGTGCTGCAACAGTCCTGATTGAGATTCCTTATTACAGTTGAAAGTCCTAGAAGCAGCCTGACTCACCGCTGTATGCCAGAGGTAGAAGTACTGTGGCACATAGCCAGCGATGAATGTAGTGAGAGCAATATTCATGGAGAAAACCTAGAAGAAGAAAATGAGGAACACTTTATGCAGATATCTGCCTTGTGCCTGCATGAGTAAGTATTGGGCTGGTCCCAGGGCTACCCGTTCTGTGCATATGTAATACAAGTGAGTGAAGCAAGTGAATATCCACTCGCTCATTCGCATCACACATGGTGTGAGAAGTCCAGAGAATGAGGCTGTGTATAGGCCTCACATTGACTGAGTAGACTCCAGGGTGCTGTATACAGTACATGTCCCATCAATTCTCTTCGTATATACTTTTTTCTTAATTACATGAAAAGATGTGTCACTTTAGTACCATAACAGTATTACCAAATCTGAAGGGTATACTGAAATACTAATGCACCAATTTTGGAAATATTATTATCACATGCGCTATTCGTGACATCATTTGAAGGACAGCCTAGGTAGAAAACAGCAATTACACAAGCTGCTGTCTTGTTCAGACCCTCTGTTGATCCCTCAGTCTTCGTGAAAAGCTTTCATATTCGTTATAATATGCCTCTACTTATAAAAATAAGCAAAATCCTTAGCCGAGAATATAAAATTGAGGCATACACATTCTGCTGAGTAGCATATTTTTACTTTTCCGACTAGCTTAGCATGCTTCTAGGCATTTGTATTCTTTCTCACGAGTTACTACCTCGAGAAGGCCCTCTGCTGAGTCTTTAGCCTCCATGAAAACTAGAAACTCACCGTTTTTTACCATTCTGTTGTCCTCCAAATGACTTTACAACAGTGCAGGTGGTACTTTCAAAAATGGGCCATTAAAGTGTATACCTCATATATAGAATGAAAAACAGTAAGAAGTACGCCTTTGAGAAAACACACTCAGTCCTTACCGTGAAGATGACCTTGTCCTTGGCTGTGTCGCTGAGCTTGAGGACAGTAGCAATGTCGTGGAGCTCTTCATCATGGAAGACTACCAGGTCAACGTCCACAAAGTCAGTCTCATCATTAGTAACTGTAATCAGTGACAATGAAAGACTGACAGGCAGACAGATAGACAGACCAATAACTTTATCGTAGACTGTAGGACTTCACTAAAGACCATGGGGGTATAATTGCCAAATGGGAAGAGAGGCAACTAATCGTGTAGTGGGGAGATGCCACAGTAGTAAGTTTGCAAGTAATGCTACGGAAATAGTTCCTGTGGGCGTGGCACTATAATGAGCAGAGTTGGCTGCAGAACTCAAACAGTGGTGTCTACATTGCTAAGCACAATGATGGTATTACTAGAGATTAGCTAATTAGCAAGACTACGGCATAGAAGCAGTAATACTGGTATAATTATAAAACCAATGCTCTACAGAGGTAGAGCGTAATAGACATAATGTACTGGTCCATAGCTACTCCCAAGCCAGGCCTACCCGATTGCGAGCTGCTTCTGTCTTCCTGGGCCATTCTCAGCTCAGCTCATATGTAGTGGGGGACCAGTAGGTGGAGGGGCGTGGCAAATGAGATTATTGTTGCGGAGGAGAAAGAGCCCTCAATCAAAATGTGTTTGCGGCAACCTCTTTCCCAGTCTTCAGTCTGTAGATTGTATTTGAAAAAAATACAGACTTTATTTAAAGCCAGGTGGAGAGTTGAAATGGAACATGCACACGTGTATTAGCCTCATCCTGTCTTTTTCAGCTACGTAAAGGAAAAGCAGCCTCTTTACCTTTGTGCAACCGAATAAACCTGGGGTGAATTGGATATCACAGTATGAGTTTACGTGCTACATGTACCTCAGTTTCATTCCAAGACCCTTTAAAGCTTCCCAGCTTTAGAGTATTGCGTCCCATGACTGGGCACAAGACTAGCAGCTCCAGTATTAAAGGATCTGGGAATGAGGCTCACACCCAGCCCTCTCCCACAGTTTTTCTAAACAATCTTGAGGGGGGTACTAGGATCATGCATCTGATGGGGAGTCTGGGAATGAAACCCCGAGCAGATTTAGAAAATAGTAAAACAAACTCATCTCACGAGCAAGAGAGCTAATTAGCTGACTTGTGTCCTGCTGCTGCTGCTCTATAGTCTCGATCTCGCGCGTGCCCAGACCTTGGCTCCTCCCCCTCGCGGGCCCAGCATCTAGGACCCATGCATCAAAATTGATAGGACATTTTTGGGGGGGGGGGCCCGGGGGGAGGGGGGGGGGGGACACCGGGGGTAATTGTGATTAACTATTTTTGTAAGCACATAATATTATGATCGCAGGTGACCGTGGCATGGAACCCTGCAGCTGAGACAGCTGCAGCCACACCGCTACAGACAGTACCATGGCCACGGATGTCACGAGCAGTCCTGGCCCGCCTTCGCCCTCTAGAGAGGTAAGCTTGTCGCCGGGGAACTGGGCGTTAGCAAGCTAGATCTGACATTCTATCCCATAAGCTGGTCCCGGTGTGGGAGTTCAAACCGTAGCGATAGCTCGACTGTGATTGCGTGACAGTTGGGAAATTACAGGTGTTAGGGTATGCAAAGAACAGGCAGTGGCTTATGTGGTATTTCCTGGTGTGTATCCCTTAAGAACTGTGTTGACTATTTGCAAGGTGGTGAGTGGTTAGAGCTTTCAGCTTTCTAGTTCATAGCCGCCGACGAAGTGCCCTGTTGCTTGGAGCAGTGTTATTGGCAGGTATCTCTCTGCTTTGCAGTCTCAGGGCATGTGGTAGGGCGAGAAAAACAATGAATGCAACCAGGCTGTTCTAATTATTGCCATCTTTGGCCCAGCCCTAAATGAATACTGCATGTACAATCTATGTTTCCCAACTGTCAGTGTAAAACTTAGCTAGCTATTGTGATTGCTAGCTGTAACAGCTAGTGTTGAAATTCCTTGTATAGCATTTTAGATGGTGCGGTGTATTACGTGTGTGAGTAATGTATTAAAGTGCATGCTCAATTGGGTGAAGTCTTCAAGTATGTTTACATTTTGACACTTATGCATGGACCTTTTTCGGTAGTCCATCATAATGGAAGTGCTGCCCAGTCTGTGTTCAGATTGCATTACTATAGCATAGGCTTTAATTACGGACCTCCAATACTGGGGTCCCTCGAGGACCATGACAGGCACACGTGAGCAGCTGGTGTGATTGACTTCTGAAGTACGAGGGGGATGTGTTAGGAAATTAATATGACCTAAAGCTATAGTCTTGTAGCTAGCACTTGTAGGACTCCTGTTTGGCATTTTGGTGTCTTACTGTATCTACATGAAAGTCGCTCAGCTGTACTTTAAGCAGGTATGGTGGTGAGATACCGTCATACCCTCGCAGCTTTTTTTGCAGCCGTGAAAAAAGCCCTCTGCTTTTTTTTTTGAATGGCTGCGAAAAAAGCTATGAGGGGAGGTCTGGGGCAAGGTTAGGAGGAGACTAATCAAGGAATGAATTGCTAACTGGCTACATGAGGCTCGTGTGCTGTGTTGGGAGTTACTAGACAATGGCTGTTGTGCTTGAAGTTGTTGCTTTCTTTTGGAGAGCTCGTCGCGTGTAGAATGAGTTTGTGAAGAAACAGCAAGGTCTGCCAGTTGGCAGCATCGCTAGGCACCTGTATCTTGGCTCTGAGAACTATGTAAATCGACTGTGAGCTTTCTGATACGATACTTTGTCCCGTAATTGCTTTCTTGGAATTTTTGCTGTACATGTATAATGCTGCAATCGCGAGATTTCGAGGTGTCATCTTGCTGTTTTTTACTTCCTTAGTTAGTGTTTATTGACATACCCGGGCTAGATCAAGCCCTGTGTGCTACTGAAAGGCAGCAGTGAACAGTTGTACATGTACAGCAGTGGAATTGGTCATGGAAAATGCAATAGGGGGAGGAGGCAGAAGTGTGCCCCCTGTGATTGATCAGGTTACAGCGTGCATGCATATACTGTATAGTGAGTATCTGCATGGTTTAAAGTACATGATACATATGTGGGCCCACCGTAGCTCTATTAGAACGCTTGTTCCGACGATCTACTGTACATGTGTGGCTTCGCAGGTAGAAAACGAGGATTAATCTGTCATGTGTTTCGATCGCCTCACTGCGTTCAAAGTGCTGTATTTCCGAACTCCCAAAAGGGTGGGGCTCATATGCATTGCGTAGACACGTCAATATGTGAGGCTGCTACATGTACGTAGCACGTATGAGCCCCACCCTTAATAGAGGTTCAGAGATACAGTGCATATGAACACAGTGATGTGACTGAAATACGTAACGGAATAATCTTCATTTTTCTACCCACGTCTATCGTCATTACATGTAAGTGTGTTAGTGATTCCTGCTTAATCCTACCTTCTGTCCCCCAAATCAGTGAACTTTAAGTATCCCGGTGCCTTCGTCTTCATTTGTTAATAGGCATCACAAGTCTGTCAGCATATACACGTAAACGTTGTATACAACGCAAGCTCTATCCTTATTCAGTGTGTGTGTATTATACACGTCTAACAGGCCTCGTTCCCAGTCTCCATGTTTTTGTATCACTTGTGAAAAAGCTGCGGATTGGAGACTGGCAGTGAGGCGGCCTCTTTTTGTTTTCACATGTGCTTAATTAATATAGCTGAGACTGGGAGTGAGGATTACATGTACATGTACCTGCGTCTATAAAATGTGAAGAGCTGCTGCAGTGGAGGGCTGTATAGCTATTGCTATAGCACATGTACCTCTGCCACTTACACGTACAATGTGTATACAGTACATGTGCATTGTACGGTGTAGCTTACATACATACACGTAATAATATTGTGGTTGTACAGCATTGGCTGTGTAAAAGCTGACTCGTACACTTTTAAGTAGTCCTACAAACAGAAGTGTTCATGGCATGTACACAGCCTCGGGCTGAGATAGCCACACACCCTTTAGTGACCACGTGGGAATGAGGTGTGCATTTGCCTTTCTCAGTGATGCTTCAGTTGTTGACACACGAAATGTATGCCTGAGCAACATGTACATGTACATGTTTGAGTCTCAACACTTTCTGCAAATTATTGCAGGCATAATTCATTAAAATCCGGAATTGCCTGTATTGCACGCTCCTTCTTAAGTTTCAATTTTGTAGTTTTCAGCTCTTGTCGGCTACTATAAGACCATGTGGCGTCTATGAGTCAGTCTCGTTCTCAGACTTACATGTAGATTGAGGTCTGGTTCCAAGACTATGCACGATTGCCAGATGAGTCAATATAGTCACTCTACACTTGTACATGTACCTTTGTGAATGGAGCTACTCAGTTGTTTGCAGCAGTATACATGTGGCTTAATTAGATTGATGTATTGCGACACCTTTAGTAGTATAGACGAATTGACGACAAGATTGCTTGGCTAATTTGGTTTTTGATTCCTTTTTGCATTGAATTGAAGTGTTAATGGATATTCACACGAGGTTAGTGGTCCCTGCATGTGGATAGGTGGGTTTTGTAATTCCACAGTGAGATGTACATACATGTAGTACATGTGATTGGCTTTTATAACATGTACATGTATAAGACTGCCCTCGTCAAGCATTATACGGTGTACATGTACATGTAGCTTGCAGGTATTTAAAGCTTTGGCTGCTTCTTTACACTCGTGTTTATGTACATGTACATGTGCAGTCAGGTACCCTTTACCGGCAACTGAATTAATGTTGATGACTAGAGATATGCTCTAAAAATGCTTATGGGTTTTCTCCAGTGCTTACTGCTAGCACCAACACAACCATACACATGTACATGTACATGTACACATAGTCGTAACTCCTGTTATAAGGTCTCACCAAGGAGTTAATTAATTACTGCATAATATATATATATGTACTCACTGTACATTATCTACCAGCCGGTTTGAATATTTAGGCAAACCAAATTGAAGTCCTATTCTAGTACCTGTAGCTCTGTTTGTAAGAACAGTTTCCATCTAGTCATATGGCAATTGGTAGGTGTCGTACAAAGCACTCCATTACAGTTGACGTTAAATGAGATCATTTTCTAGCAACCCCAGTAGAGTGCAAGTATGTTGTGTATTGCCCTCGAGTCACATGCCACATTGCATTAGCCTTACAGCACGCCCGGCAATAGGACTGCCTTCAGTTCCAAAACCAATGATGTTAGCCTGCGTATATGGTGACGGATTGTTTGGAATTAGACCTTCCAGTGACTGTATTCATGGCATACTGTTAGCATAATTACAGATTTGCTAATGGTACCCACTTCCCAACGAGTACATGATGTGTGTGTACCAACCACTTCTTTCAAATGTCTGGGCATGTGGTAGCTTGTAGTACTACAGGTCTAAATGTACACTAGGCAAATTAAGAGTCTGGCAGAAGTAGGCTTCTGTATTGTGTGGAAGGCCCATAGATATGTTGTTATGGGATGGCTTGTGTCTCCTATTATACTATTCTAGCTCAAATGCTGTTATTCACTTGAGAGGCTTGCTATTATGTTCAATACTACATGAGTGTACCCAGAAGCTGATGTACATGTACTTACATGTAGAACAATTACATGTATGTGCTGCATTGTTAGTATTTCTGGCCTTAAGACTTCCAGTAGCAACTTGGAATTGGATTTTGCTGGGATGACTCAGCCTCTGGGTACTTGTGCATGCACACAACGTGACACAACGTGTACATCTGGCGTTGGCAGCTATTACGTATACACCTGCAAAAGCTTTCTTTCTGCAAATTAGTACGCTGAGTGCATAATCAGCACAAGCGTAGTTATATGCAAGAGATGGCTAAGGGTTGGGGAGTGCTCGTATGGAAGCCCAGATTTTATCACAGACGTGGACAACCCCCCATGCTTTTTCTCACGGCTGTGCAATATAATATGGCGAGTGTACACGGCTATATACTCTAATGCCTAAATTACCTTGTTTTTATGCTCGATACACCTTGACTGCATTTGGTCCCAGCCATTGCAGATAAGGAGTTGGCCGCTAATGTAAAAATGCAGCTCTAAATCTATATATGCCAGTGGTAGAACCGCATTTTACTGGCAGCCATTTTGGTTTTGGTTGTGGCATCTGACCTTTGTCCTACCTTTGTCCTACCTTTCTGCTTGTGTCACTGAGCCATCAATTGCTGTGCATGATGCAGGTGCAGTGCTTAGATAAACATATGGGGAATGTGTCGTGATGATGTACGTGTATGCCACTTCTCATGTTACCATGGCAACATAGGCTGTTTAGTCTCTCCCACCTTGATGGGTAGCTAAGAGGCGTACATGAGAGTTGTTGTAAGGTACCCACCGTGCTTTAGAGATCAAAGGGAGATCAAAGATAGCGGGCTTTGTTCAGCCGAGTTGTACATTATCCAACACAGTTAGCAATTAGGTAATTCTACACCATCAGTGCCAGGGCTTATATGCACGTAGTTGGGGGGGGCACGAGATAGCCCCCCCAGTTGAATTTTGGACAATTTTCTAGGAAAATGTTGGGGTGAGGGGGGCATAAGCCAATTCAAGCAGTCATGTCTTTAGAGGGATTCATTAGTTAGGTGCTCCTGGTCTCATACCCAGGCTAATATCCATTGCATATGTATGCCTGGGTCTGGGTATGAGACTGAGCTTCTCCTTACCCTGTCTTACAACCTGTGGTGTTAGATGAGAGGCTGCACACACACACACACCAGGATCCTGGATGCTGAATCCTTGTCAGATTTCAGAAGAATTCTGATTGCTCATCTGCTTTCAGATTTCACATCTCAGATTCAGCTTTCAAAGCCCCTGGGCACCAACCACCAGGACCCTAAAAATCTGAACTATGCTGTATATTGTGGTGTAGGTTTTGGTTGATGGGGTATATATATGCATGGGTTTATGATGTGGACTTTGCATGCATCCCCTCTCTTGAGAGTTGATTGATGCTCGAGTATGCTTGTGGGTTTTTGTCTAATTAAGGCTCACAATACGTAGATGTAGACGGACCTCATTAGTGCAGTGTTCATGTACCTGAGGCTGCAGCTATCACTCGTGCTGGTAGCTACTGGTTCACTTCATCGATTAAATCCAATAGGCCATAGCAGCTGTCTCTGTAGGTCATGGATTTCGACCCCTTTTTATCCCGTAAGTATGCATACATGAAGGCTGACAGTGTGGACCGCCCGCTGATGCAAGCCGTGGGCAGCCATTCTGGCCTATCTGAGCCTCGTTAGAGCCGTTTGCTTGCACTCGCTTTGATCTTCCACTGTGAGGATGTGAGGAGCTGGACTCTGGCCTGAGAGCACCACTGTCCTGCCAAGCTTCCTATTGCATCAAAGAACCCATGCTTTCTGAGAGTCACACATGACTGCCAGTATATGCACCACCAGTTTGGCAGAATATGTAATGGATTACATCATCCCGTCCATACTGGAGTGTCAGCATTACATCATTCTTTACTCCATACCGTTACTAAGCACAGTGCATACATTGCACAAGTACTCTCTTTGTGCATGTACACACTGTCATGTGTGGTGATTGCTAATTTGCCTTATAAAGAAACTGTGTTTACATTTTAAATATCCTTGCTGGCCTAATAGTTGCTATTGTCGTATACAGTGGCTATGTCTCTGTCTGGAGGAACAGCTGATTTCCATATGAGATGACAGTCGCTGCCAACTATTTGATGTGTCTGCATGTACAGTGTACATGTGTGTGTGTGCAGCAGTTGAACGACCAGTTGGCAGTCCATTGGTGCATTGTGATTTACAAGGATGTTTGTACATGCATGTATGCTCTTTGTTTGAGGGATGTACATGTGTGTACATGTACGTGATTGTATGGGGAGGGGGAGGGGAATGATTGTGGTCATGTGACCCCTATGACCATGTGATCCATCTGTCCCCTTGTGAAACTGTAATCATGTGACCCTGTCTCTACTACTTAGCAAACTGTCAACTAATTAAGTTAGTGCATATACATGTATGTACGTGTACATGTACAATGTATGCTTACTTTGAAATCCCCCTAAATCTCATGTGAGAGTACATGTACGATTATGCAACTGCATGATCATGTGACCCATGATCGTGTGACCCATCTCTATTTTCATGTAACACCCATATTAATGTGACCCCATGATCATGTGACCCAGGTCTATTTCTTATGTCAGACCATATTAAACAGTTTGGCGAATATGTCAGAGTAGGCATGACCCGGAAGTCGTGTGATTTCTTGCCCCAACAATGTTTAACGATGCTATCACGTGAATAAATTTAACCTTTTCACAGAGGTACTATTTTGTACCAGACATATCCGCCTAACTGTATAGATCAGATTGATAAATACAAGACTTAATTAATAGTCATGTGATGTACCATGCCCCACCCCCTCCGCCCTCCCAGGTACGTGTCCTGAGGGAGGTGATCCGAGCTACTGAGCAGCAGTTGCAAGAGCTACAGGCACTCTCAAAAGACTTCAGCAACCGGCCGTCTCTGGTGGTAGAGGTGAGAGGGGGGTTCACTGAAGTTGCTCTGCGGGCTAGGTCATGTGTCCATGCAATGCCTATCCCTCTCCCAGTAGCCTCAGGCCCAGGCTCACTCCTCTAATGTACGAGGGAGGAGTGAGCCTGGCAGCATCCACTGGAACAGCTGTTGACTTCCTGTGTGTGACAAAATGAGCTCTCTCCCTCTTTTCCTTCCTTACTTTGCTGGGAACCAGGCCAGGGAGAGGCTCGGAGGAGGCGACTCCCTTTACCTGCTTGAGGGCCTAAAGTAGTCTGGGCACTAATTCTGACTAGACAGGGACTTTAGTCTGGTATTGTTTACTGTTGGTGGCCCCGTCCCTCCCCTCCCCTTCCTTCCCCTTCCTTCTCCTCCCGTCCTCTGCTGCATTCTGAGGGGTTAGGGTCAGCCAACGTGAGCTTTTGTTGTTGGTTTTTTTTACCAATTAATACAATGCAACGTTGTGCATATTTAAGTTAATTGCAGACTTCAAGACTGAAGTCTCCTCTTCACTCTGCCTTCCTTTACCCCAACCCCCCTCCCCTTCTCTTCACTCTCCCTCCATTCACCTGCCATCCCCTCCCCTCCCCTCCCCTCCCCTCCCCTCCCAGGAGGAAGATGAGCTGCACAAGCGTCTGGAAGAGCTGACTAGGAGAGAGAGGGTCCTCATTCAGAGGGATTACGGTATGACCACTGGCTGGTTTTTAGATGTGAAATTTTGGATTCAGTAGTAGGAATAAGTGTGGGCAGTTGTTAACTGTGGAGAATGTTTTCTTCCCTAATTATCCATGGATAGAGAGTCCAATTTAGATATTACTTCTGGGAAAGCAGTGTCTGGGCAGACAAGAAACCTTTTTGATATTGTTGTCTCCTAGAGCCTGGAAGGTTACTAGACTAATTCAATAAGAGATAAGTTTATCGGCTGTGTACAGTATGCGTAGCAGGTGGGTGTACTAACATAGCTTTCTAAAAGTGAAAGGATTAAACTGGGATTCCTAGGATATCTAATATCAGTTCCATCTGCTACAGCAAATTCCACTCATACTGCGATAGTAATTGTATAACATGCTTCTGCAGTACGTACATGCACATTGTATTGAGCAAGATTTTCAGCTCACAACTCAGTAGTACATGTACATGTACATGTATGTCTGAAATATACATACAGCACTGCATAACAATGTACATATACATATATCTACCAGCTAATAGACCACACAGCAAATCTACACATGCATGTGGTTGATAATTATTATAATGATACATAATATGACCAGATCTGAGAAACGGGATCTTTAATTGTGTTTTTATGATTTTGCAGTTGTTTTCAAACAGTCATACCTCAACAATCAAGTAGAATTATTCCTGGTACAGTACAGTACTATCCTTCAGCTAATATCAACCCAAGCTAGAGGTCTGCTGCTCATGCCATTCCTGAGATACGCACCTTGGTAGCATCGCCATTTTCAGGAGATTGCCATGTGATTGATAATGCCGCGAACTCGGCCCCATATCTCTCTTGTGGTATGGCATAAAGGCTTCGTTTTTGGGTTTATGGTGCGGCAACGCCTGCTGTAAAAACTATCCGCGTTTCACATTTAGATTATACGTAGCATTGTGTACAGACGTGTAGGCATTTTTAAAGTCTATGCTTTCAAAAATGTGAGTTAAGGTCCCTTTTTCTCAAATCTGATCACATGTGCAGCTGAAATATTCATATGATGTACATGTACATGTACATTGTATGCACACACACACACACACACACACATACTCTCATACGCAGTTGATGACTCATCGGATCGTGAGCTGACCAGCAGTAACTCTCCGGACTACTACTCCCCACAGCAACCACTCTCACCACTGTAAGGCTGTCTCCTGCTGGTACATAGTCTGGGAAACGTTTAGTGTATGCATTCAGCGACAGATGGTTCAGAGGTCGGGAGGCTTGGTGTCACTCTCTCCAATGTGACACAACTGAGTGTGAATGTACCACTAATACATACCTTAAGGTGACTATTATTAGAGGTGACAAATGTTAGGTTGTTTTAGATTCTGCTGGTAATAACTCTAGCACTTAATTTTGAAGGCTGTTTTTGTGATACCTACATCTACATCAGGGTTTTATACAGTATTTTTTGGTGGGGGTGGGAAAAATGATGCGCATGGAACTTTTAAAATTGATGTGCTCTGAGGTTACTTCTGGTGGCTTCTGGGGCCTCAAAGAGGCTGGAAATTAGAACTACTGTGTATCAAAAATATATCAACTTTAAATTTCAGGGGGAAATCCCAGTGCCCCACCCCCCCCCCCTGCCCCCTCCCCCCTCCCCCCCCGCTGTATGAAACCCTGTCTATGCCTACATTTGTAAATAGATAATACATGGAAATAATGGGTGCTGCAAAACGTAGACACACTCACTTAAACTGCATACTTTTGTGCACCTGCGTGTACAGCAGTAGTCATTTTTGCACACGCTATGCATTTCTGCACGACTGTACATACGTGGAACACATTTTATTAGCCAGTTTAAAATTCAACGATCTTATGAAACACTAAATTGTGTTAAAATTAGTACCCGCTAATAATAGTCACCTTATAAAGTATGTGTACAACTTCATATATGCTGTGTATCGTGCGAGTGTGTGTTGTGCTTATAATATTAACTGCATTATGCTGTATACACATACGACAGTGTCCCACACACTACTTCAGCTGTGTGTTCAAATACCCTCGACTCTTGCATAGCAACCAGCTGTATAGTTATGTGTAATTTGAGACTCGCGGTTTATTACAACTAACATGTAATACTGCCATTGGCATGGAATCTTTTTGTCCTATCAAGTAATTTTGCATGTACAGGTATGCATACTGGCCCTATACACTGTATGTACATGTACATGTGCATAATATGCATGCATCCTCTTTAAGTATGACATGCCATGTTCTTAGAAATCATGTTTCAAGCTGCGTATTGCACACATTGCCAATTTTCCAAGCGTTGCCATGCAACATATACAATTATATACATGTACATGCACATATGTGGCAGTCCTGGGTAGGTAATTATTCCGTTGTGTGTTTGAGCATGTCACTGCATTCAAAGTGCTGTATCTCTGAACTTCTCTTGGGGATGGGGCTCATACGCGTTGTGTAGAAGCCTCACTTATTAATGCATTTACGCAGTGCATATGAGCTCCACTCTCAATGGAAGTTCAGAAATACAGTGCTTTGATCACAGTAATGTGATCAAAATGCGTGATGAAATAAATACCATAGGCGCTCTAACTATGTGTCGCCCAAAAAATAAATATTTTTTCAATGCGATGCAATATTACAAATTTGGTGGTCACAATGGTATGACGCATAACTAGAAATATGACAGTGGCTGGGACGTGATACAAACATGCAAGTACAAAGCGCCTGTTTACAAAATAGTTAGACAGGTACAGATACGCTTGATTGAAGTCTAGACTAGCTGGCCTATCTGCCATATTAATGTACAAACAAGCCAGACATCAAAGCCAGGTACCAGTGCAATGTAGGTTATATAGCTAGCAAGCAATTTTAGCTGGTGCGAAGTAAGTCTCCAGAGAGCAAGGATAGTGACACATAATTATTGGTTTGGAAATTAAATTTGGACGCAGAATTAGAAGGACCCATAATTAGATTGCCTACGATAAATTTTCTCTTGCTACCCGGGACTGCCGCATATATTGTAGTATAGCCAGTTGTGTTATAAATCGGAATGCAAAGGAAGGGTTCAAAGTTTAATTAGTAGGTGCGTATGGAGTAAACAAAAGCCCTGAGGTCTGCTGCATTCTTTTACCTGAGGGGGAGACTACCCTGGTCTGGGTAGGTGGCCTAGTTCCCAGAGGGACACGAGCCCTGCCTTAAACCTCCAGATGGCTTCCTGCCTACGCTAAGATTGAGAAACAGCTGTTTTTGTTTACCTACACAATGGCACAAACCAAACGCCCTGCCAACTTGAGGTGGTCTCTTAGCAACCAGGATTTAGGGACTTCACCCTTCATAAATGGGCTATATACATGTACATGTTCTGTGGGTTCGCATGTAGTTATAGTCAGTCTTACCCATTAATTCCCTCTTCTGCGAAAAACCCATGGAACATGCATATACACACACACACCCGGACACTTCAGTCAGGTGGTGGTACTGGGCATTGTTTGTGCATAACACTCAATTTATACTAGGACACACGCCCACACACACTCTCTCAGGAGCCCTGGGGGCAACCGTCACTCCGTCCATCTCCCCGTCACCCCCACCCTACCCTCCCACACGCCCCTTGTGTCCAGCCTCTCCTACATTCCTCCCTTGTCCCCACACCAACACCCTTCAATGCACCCCAGCTACAACCCTACAACCGTCAGTATACCGGCTCCGAGCTCCCAGGGACCAGGGGTGTCATTAATTAGAGTGTTTTTACCGGAAGGACAGAGGACTATGGTGAGTACTGGAATTATTACAGGTAATTGTGGCAGTCCCGGGTTGAAAGCGAGCATTATTCCGTCGCACATTTTTGATCGCATTACTGCATTCAAAGCTCTGTATCTCTAAATCAGACCAACAGAAACTGTTTCAGAGTTTTCATGGGGTTAATGTGAAATGAAAGACTTGCATAATATATGTATTATTACATTACATACACTGTGGCACCCCTAGCTACTGGTAGACAAAACATCCAAGTTTGGGAACCACAGACCATATGTTAAACAGAGGTTTTCCTAAGTACATGTAACTGTATCTGGTACATGTAGCAGTAGCTGGAATGGCTGTATTCTAGTCTGCTCTGTGCAAGTTCTCCAGACCTCTCTAGGAAGTACGTATGTAATGCTCCACATCCGTTCTAGTTGCTCTCCTCCAATGTGTGGCAGTGCTCCACATCCGTTCTAGTTGCTCTCCTCCAATGTGTGGCAGTGCTCCACATCCGTTCTAGTTGCTCTCCTCCAATGTGTGGCAGTGCCTGGTATATAACAAACCTTATTCTGTCGCGTATTTCAGTTGTGTCACTGAGTTCAGAGTTCTGTATGATTTCGCAACTCGAGTTAAGGGTGGGACTCATACGCAAGCTGCACAGAAGCCTCACGTATTGACACATTTACACAGTGGGTATGAGCTCCACCCTTAACATGAGTTCTGACAACATCTTCAGCACTTTGAATGCCGCAATGCGATTGAAATACACGACAGAATTTTTGTTCATTTTCTACCTGGGACTGCCACATGTGCATATAACTCGTTATGCTACTGCAAATTATGCTGAGCTTGCACTTTTGGTCAACAGGATCGATGTACAGTGCCTTTGAATTATATGGCTGCTATGGTACAACTTGTCTTCCACTATTCTCCTATGCCCCTAGCCTCCTTCTCATGGCCCCGCCCTTTCCCCTCCTTCTCGTGGCCCCGCCCTTTCCCCTCCTTCTCGTGGCCCCGCCCTTTCCCCTCCTTTTCATAGCCCCGCCCTTTCCCCTCCTTCTCATGGCCTGCCCTTTTCCCTTCTCATAGCCCTGCCAGTTCTCCTCCTTTTCATGGCCCCGCCCTTTCCCCTCCTTCTCGTGGCCCCGCCCTTTTCCCTTCTTCTTATAGCCTTGCCAGTTCTCCTCCTTTTCATGGCCCCGCCCTTTCCCCTCCTTTTCATAGCCCCGCCCTTTCCCCTCCTTCTCATGGCTGCCAAGAAGACGATAAAAATTTTCTGTTTCAAATACAAAATGCGAAAGTGCTACGAGAGTCCTTCCTGATAGCTAAAAATCTTGCCAATATTTTTTTCTGCAATTTGTGCAGATTCTTGGCTGCTTCATAGCCACCCCCCTACCACAAATCCTAGAAACGCCCCTTGTTCCCCTACTTCCCATGGCCTCGCCCTGTACCCTGACCCTCTTCCTTGTGTTCCTCTCTACCCACACAACCATCTCTCTCTCGCATCCTCCTCCTCCTTCTGCCATGCCCTCCAGCTCCACGCCCGTCCCGGGGTCACCATCAAGCAGTCCCTGAAGAAGGCCCTGCAGACGCGAGACCTGACCACCAACACTTGCATTGTGTACGTGGCCCAGCAGGACAAGCCAAAGATGTTCATCGACTGGACCACGGACACTAATTTGCTGGGGGGTCACGAGGTGAGCTATAGTACTATACAGCTTACGCATGACCTACTGAGTGACTACAATAAGAATTTCAACTTCCGCCCTGCATCTCTGCCCTGCGATATAGCTACATGTAGCTGAAATACATGCATGTACATTATTCGCAGTTATTATGTCTCCTGTAAAAACCGCCGCAATTCATTTAGATTATGTGTAGCAGTGTAGCATACATTGTATTAATACGTGTCTTTGAAACCTGCACATTCAAAAATGCAGGCAGTGCCATATCATGCAGGTATTCACACAGTGGATGTCATATAGCTATTGTACATGTACATGTAAGTAGCTATCACCATTAGGCAGGTAAAGAGTGATATCCAGAATTTTTTATTCAATCGCAAGGGGGATTCTCTGTTATAGCAGTAGTTGCATTTCTCCGTTCCTTTGTGAAAGTTTAAATGCTACACAGGGGTATTTCCTTTATGCAATACTTATATTGACAGCTACTGTGCTATGCAAGCAATATTCAGTTGTCTCAGCTGTTGTGTTGCCTGGTCCACCCATATGTACTGAGGGTCAGTCTAGCTGAGAGGTATTGTAGACTGACCCCAGCCCGCCTGGTTGTCCCCACACCATGCAGCTCTATGTGGAGTACAAGGAGAACTTCAAGCAGAACACTACCAATCATCACAACTTTGTGAGTTCACAGCATGACAGCCACTCTCCTCTGATGGAGAAGGCTGGCCATGTAGCATATGGCAGCCACATGTACCCCTTTTTCTACCCTACATGGACCCCTTACCCTACCCTATGTACCCCTTACCCTACCCTGCATGTACCCCTTACCCTACCCTGCATGTACCTCTTACCCTACCCTACATGTACATGTACCCCTTACCCTACCCTGCATGTACCCCTTACCCTACCCTGCATGTACCTCTTACCCTACCCTACATGTACATGTACCTTTTACCCTACCCTGCATGTAACCCCTTACCCTACCCTGCATGTACCTCTTACCCTACCCTACATGTACATGTGCCCCTTACCCTACCCTGCATGTACTCCTTACCCTACCCTACATGTACCCCTTACCCTACCCTACATGTACCCATTCCCCTACCCTACATGTACCCCTTACCCTACCCTACATGTAGTAACTCCTCACCCTACCCTACATGCACCCCTTGCCCTACCCTGCATGTACCACTTACATGTACCCTACCCTACATGTAGTAACTCCCTACATGTAGTAACTCCTTCCCCTACCGTACTGCAGGGGAGAAAGACCTTCATCACTCTGGCCTTTTGTGACGTCTGCAAGAAGCTGCTCTTCCAGGGCTTCAGGTATGAAACCATGTATGTGTTGTATACATGTATATTCCCTGAATAAAAAGGACTCTGCACTTGGTAAAGGACAGTCATAGTTCATCGTCCATGCACTCTTGAGCAGAGCACAGTATTCATATGCATTTACACGTATGTGTCCAAGAGTAGCCTCCTACCCAGGCCTCCCTTCGCAGTAGCCTCCTACCCAGGCCTCCCTTCACAGCTTTGCATGCATTACCACTCACAATTTGTCTGTCCACACATGTGACTTGCATGTGCGTGTTTGTATGTATGCTTGTGTGTACATGTTCAAGTACCCGAGTGTGCATGCATGTATGTACATGTACATGTATGTTTATAAGTACATGGCTAGTGAGGTCATGTACATGTATGCTCAACTCCGTCCTCCCTCCTCCCCGTTCCCCTAGGTGTGTCACATGTGGGTTCCGCAGTCACCAACGCTGTTGTCCAAAGGTGCCAATCCGATGCAGTTACTATGACGACGACATTCTCTACGCCTAGTGAGTGGGCATACCGTGTGCTAATTAAGGTCTTCACGTAGTTGGCCTACGTACATGTATATGTAGTGTAAGACATTGTGGGGCGAGCCTCAGTGACTTATGTGCATAACAATTAGGGATAGCAGATGTGCATGTGAAAGCAAATGTAAGAAAATAATACCATATTTGTATAAGGATCAGAAATGCATATTGCAAAACCATAGTTATCTACATGTATAGCCGTATGTACACGTAGCTGACACACAGTGGTCCGCAGTTGGAGTGACTCAGTTTATGAATTGCATGTACATGTATGTATGTGTGTGAGGTATGATGTGTGTATACATGTAATACTGTACATATACATCGTCCTGTTTTATCCCAAACCTACTCGTAGTGTACATGTCATACACATTGGATGTACATGTACATGTAGGTGTTAGGGTCTGTCCTGCCAGCATGAAGGACCACAGTTAAACACTTAAATCCCATGCTTATACCAATACCCACACACACACACACACACACACACACACACACACGCACAGCCTCCTTGCAGGCAAGAACACCCCTGCAGTACTGCAGCGGACCCACCCCCAAACCCCCCAGATCCCTGGCGCCCAATCCTTTGCCTTCCCTCACACACCCCCCCACATCAACAGCCTGCAAACCAACAGCAAGTGAGTGCACCAAAGATAGCAGCCACCTGATCTGTACCTTGGACTGTAGGAATCATCCATTGATTCAGGATCAATGGGGTTTAATCTGTACACCTTATACTTTAGTAATGGGTCCAGAATCAACCCCCTGGAAATACAATACTTTGTAAATGGATGAACATTTCAGTACACATGTATGTATTCCTTAAAGTTGTCTGCCATATTTCATTTTGGAATATACATGTAGTACCCAGATGGGTGGGATCTATGATAGCAACTTTTAATGATGAAGGATTAACTCTAAAAGTGGCTATGGCAACACCAGGTAGTAGTACAGCAAGGAATCGAAGAGGTAACCCACTCCTTTATGGCTATTTAAAAGGAGCGCACAAAAAGAGAAGAGTGGGAGTGGGTAAAGGCAGCAACTGCCTCTGAAGTTTGAAAGCGATCACATACTAGATTCTGTATTACAAAAGGAATGTGTGCTCTGCATCACTTCCACAGCTAGGTATACACAAGCGTAATATGCCTTGCGGAGATTTCTATCCAATAGAGAAGCAGTATTATAGTTTTTGCATAGGAGATTGCATTTTTGTTTTGACATTAAATTTTATCCTCACGTAGCAATGTTGAAAGGTCTGCATACCAGTAGATCATTTTTCAGATGTTACCACGTATATCAACTGACATACTTATAGGTTTTCTTTTATCAGCATATGGTACATTCCCATTCCCAGACTCCTAGGTCGTTACGCTATTCCATTCCCAGACTCCTAGGTTGTTACGCTATTTAGTCTCATTCCATTCCCAGACTCCTTGCTGCCAGAGGGCATGAACGTTTGAGCATGAGACAGTACAACTCTCGCGAGTCAGTCGCATGAATATTAAATAACGATCAGTAGTCAAGCTACCAAGAAACTGAAGAGTGACAGGTATATCTGCAGCACATTTTCAAGGATCAGCCATGGTTGCTACGGATCGTAGTCGTCTGACTCCAGCACTCATATCTCTGTTTACAGGGAGGCTACAAAAACTCTGCTAACCTGGAAGCTGTAGTTTGGTAGAACTGTGCAATAGACTTGTCCAGATCGCTGACTGTTTCTGCGCCACAAGTTCGAAGACGGCATCCCAAAACTGTCAAAGGCGCCATCTTGACACGTGCCGTTGCCCCGGGGGCCCCCCGGGGGAGGGGACGGACAAATAAATTTACATATATATAAACGCTAGCTGAGATTCTGAGCCCGTACGTCGCGATTATAGGCCTCGCTGCGCTCGGCAATTACATACAGAGGTCGTAATCCTAGCCCTTACCAAACTCTGTTGCAATATCCAATGAGATGCTTTCGAAAAGCAGTTTGCTACCTGGCAAGTGTTTAGTCAACCCTATATACATGTACATGTATGTTCACTGCGGGAGTTGTAGCCATGATGCAGTCCCCAAGCGTTGCTTCAACGTCTCTCAAGAAAGCCCGTTGGTCACCAAGGTTATCATGAACTGCCTAATTTCGCTAACTATATCAAGAACTGATTGCACAACAGTAGCAGTAGTGACCTTTGCACTCTACATGTACAATGTATTTTTAGTGCAGAATCTGGTGTGTGATCACTTTTAAACTTACATGTAGCAAGTGAAAAAATAACAACATGCAAACGTACATGTACATGTAGCATCAATTACCCCATTTTTGTAGAAACTAAGTTACGTGTGGAAGCATCACATTTTGTGTATTGTAATTACTGTGTTCAATGAGTTATGAGGAGAACTAATATTAGAGGAAGCTCTTTGGAGTATTATTCACTTAATAATTAACGTAATGACAATGTACGGTGTCTCGCCCAGCGCTGACTGCCCTAGTCTTTCCCGCTTGGCATGCAGGCCGCTAGAGCAGCGCCGCTCCGACAGTCCCGAGACTCTACGCAGTCGGAAGATCTCTCGTGAGCGCTCTATCTCCACGCCCAGTGTCCTTTACAACACGGCCAACACCGGGCGTGACAGGAGCAGCAGCGAAGAATCCCGTCTCTCCCGGAGCCAGTCGCCGCACACCAGGATTACCGGCTCGACCACGCCCACCTGTGTCATCCTCGATGGGCAAAGGTATAGTCCGAAACTGTCGCTTTGGGTCTGGCGGTGGGGGAACTACCAGTGTACGTATGTTTGTATATTGACAACTGTACACACGACTTGTGTATGTACATGTACGTTGTATATTGTACAGTATTTTCAAAAATTAAGTTAGTTAATTAATTAAAATTACAGGGGGTTGTTTCTTATTAAAGAGCTGTTCATCCTCTGACCTTAATGAGTAGGCTTCTATCTAAATACTTTAATGCACACACACACATGCTCACACACACATGCACACACACACACACACATGCACACACCTACACATGTACACACAGCGCCACCTACAGCATACTCAGCCCAGACCCCACCCCCGCCCCCACCCCCACTCCTCCCCCGGACCCCAACTCCCTGGATCCCCGTTACTACCGCCATATTGTGAGTGGACCCAGACACGCCTCCAGCTCCACTTCCATTGAGCACACCTCCCACTATGTTGAGGGGCGTAGCTCCAGAAAACAGCACAAGAGACAGGTACATGTATGTCCCTTTTGGCATTCAGTTTGCCAGTTTTCGATGTCGCATGTATATCTAGTGTTTAATTCTCTACCTCACTCTCTCTTTATCGTTTACTCTTCTTTCCTCTGCTCTTTGGGTCCCCTTTCCCTCTCCCCTCTTCCCCCGACCCTTTCCCTCTCCCCTCTTCCCCCGGCCCTTTCCCCTCCTCCCTCTCACCTCACTCGCTTTATTCTTCTACTTCATGTCCCCTTTCTCCCTCCCCACTCCCCACTCCCCCCTCCCCCTCCCACTCTCTCCCCCTCCCACTTTTCCTCTCCCCTCTCTCCTTTCCCTCTTTCCTCTCCCCGCTTCCCGCTCTGGTCTCTCACCTCTCCCCCCTCCCTTCCTCCCTCCCCCCTCCCCTCTCTTCTCCCCCTCCCCTCCCCTCCCCTCCACTCTCCCTTCCCCTCCCCCTCCCCTCCCCTCCCTTCCCTCTCCTTTCCCCCTCCCCTTCTCCCACCCCTCCCCTCTCTCTTCTCCCTCCCCCTCCCCTCCCCTCTTCCTTCACCTCTCTCCCCCTCCCCCCTCCCCCTCCTCTCCCCCTCCACCTAATGCTCACCTCTCCCCTTTCCCTCTCTCCTTTCCCTCTCCTCTCTGCCCTCTTACCTCTACTTCCCCCTCTCCCCTGTCCCCCCTTCTTCCTCCCTCTTCCCTCCCTCTCTTCCTCCCTCTTCCCTCCCTCTCTTCCTCCCCAGGCCAGCAGTGGTAGCCTGGACCACATGCATGTCATGAGCGTCAGTGAGGACAAGGCTGAACGTCGCGGCTCCATGGAGGGAGGGAGGCACCAACGTCTAGAGAGACAGAGCTCAGGGAACAACTCAGAGAGACAGCCTCCGCGGGAGAAAAGCAAGAGAGCGTCTCTCGAGAGGAGAAGTTCTTCTGGTGACCGACTGTCCGTCACTCCTGATAACCTCAGTCCCAGCCCGGCTAGTAGTCCCGGGCTAGCCACTGCTCAGGGTGTGTGTGTGTCTGTGTCTGTGTCTGTGTGTGTGCGTGTGTGTGTGTGTGCATGTACATGGTAGGTGCATGTGAATGTGTGCATAGATGTATGAGTGTGCGTGTGTGTGTGTGCATGTACATGTAGGTGCATGTGAATGTGTGCATAGATGTATGAGTGTGCGCATGTGTGTGTACACGTACATGTAGGTGCATGTGATTGTGTATATACATGTAGGTGTGTGTATGCAACAATTTGAGCATTTATAATAGCATGGTTGCAGCAGACAGTGGTACTGAATTAACACAGCATTGCACTAACTGACTTGTGTTTGTATCCCTCCTGACTGCACACACACACGCACACACACACACACACACACACACACACACACACCCTAGTTCCCCAGCGCAGTACCTCCAGTAGTGAGCTGGTGTCCCATCAGGCCGGGGGGAGGGCCAGCGGTGCCACCTCCTACCACAGCAGCACCCTCCCCCTCAGGCGGCAGAGGAACAGGACATCCCAGGAGGAGAAGAACAAGAAGGTCAGAGGTCGAATGCCATTGCGCGGTCTTCACCGATAATTTACATGATTGCAGAATCCATATTTTACAGAGTTCTTTGTGTAATAATTATATGTACCTCAAAAAAACCAGCTCTTACTGTGTAATACAACTCATAAACACTGATCCCCAGAAATTGCCAAGTGGTGTATGTGGCAGTCCTGAGTAGAAAACAAACATTATTCCGTCGCGTATTTCGATCGCACCCGCGCGTTCACTACACTATATCTCAGAACTTCCGTTAAGGGCGGGGCTCATACGTGCTGCGTAGAAGCCTCACATATTGACGCTACTACGTAGCGCGTATGAGCCCCGACCTTAACAGAAGTTCAGAGATACGGCGCTTTGAACACGCGTATGCGATCGAAATACGCGACAGAATAATGTTCGTTTTCTACCCGGGACTGCCACATATGCCACACAGAGATTATATTTTAGTGAAACACAATCTCTGATGGGATCTAGCGTACATGGGAGGAGTGTGGTCTGACCTCTGCCCGCCTGCCATTCTCTCCCTAGAAGCTACATCGGGACAGCACAGATGTTTGGGAGATCCCCTACCAGGACATTGAGATCGGACCTAAGATTGGCTCAGGCTCCTTTGGAACAGTCTACAAGGGGAAGTGGCATGGTAAGCAGGGTAGCTTAGCCCATGCAGTGTACATGTACATGTAAGTATACCTAGCTGGCGCAGTATACACACTGTATCCTTCCCTCTCTCTCCCTTCCATTCCCTTCCCTTCCCTTCCCTTCCCTTCCCTCCCCTCCCCTCCCCTCCCCTCCCCTCCCCTCCCCTCCCCTCGACCCTTCAGGTCCAGTGGCTGTGAAGAAGCTAAATGTGACCATTCCCACTGAGTCTCAACTGCAGGCCTTCAAGAACGAGGTCGGAGTGCTCAGGTGAGACAGACCTACATGTAATTTATGTTGATCAGTTACACTAATTAGTTTTAAAGAAAAGCGAATCTGATTGGCCTTTCATTGTACTTTCGTATAAGATTCATCACCATGACCATGCCCATTTTTCAATATATTTACGTAGCTGTGATGTTGCATAGAATATCACACCCTAAAGTGGCAGGCTTGTTGGAACTCCATTTACATAGCTAGTATCAGTAAACAGCCAAACTAATGAACAAAGTTAAAGTATAAAGTCTCAATTCTCTTCCCTTCCCTTAGAAAAACCCGTCATGCCAATGTTCTTCTCTTCATGGGCTGGACGGCGTTGCCTCAGATCACCATCGTGACCCAGTGGTGTGACGGCTCCACCTTGTACTGCCATCTCCACGTCATGGAGACTCGCTTTGAGATGTACAAGCTCATTGACATTGCCAGGCAGACTGCACAGGGCATGGAGTAAGTGTTTAATTGTACCTGAAACCCATAACCCATGCCCCAGACAGCCAGGAACCCATAACCCAGATCCCTCACCCCAAACTGCATAATGTTTGACCTTAAACTACGGAGGCAGTTGGACACGCATTCTTTGGTGAAGCTAGTCACATACCATTTGCTTACATGTAGCTTAATCACATTCCACACTGCATTCCAGAGTGTCAAGTGACCATAAACTGGCGACTAAAGCTACATGTACGTAGGTACATGTAGTTATCAATAGGAGTTGGTAAGCAATAAAATGACTTACTGTTCAGCAGTCTCCTGAAGTTTGAGCGATTCTCCGTGATTCATAGTGAGACATCGATAAAGAGTTGGTAAGCACCAAAATAACAGCAAACAACATGCCGGTAGCTCATTGTGCATGTACAGCTGCACTAGCATGTAGATAGATGGAAGATACATGTACTTGGTGCAGACCTAGATGGGCGGCATCACTTGCTGTTTGTATCGATCTCTGTGTAGGCACTCACAAACCGGTAGGTACCTCAATGATCATAGCGCCTCAACAACACTGTAGGATTTACTTGAAAGCACTTCAGAAGCGTAGTCCAGCAATTTGTATTGGGGGTTGATGTAGCCTTGTTCCCAGTCTCCACTCCCAGCTCTTTTTCACATGGGAATGAGGCTAGCTTGATGGAAAAGTTAGCCAAAATTAGACCAGGTTAATACATAGCTGTACATGCATATACATGTACATGTACTTATGTTTTTGTAAGTAAAATATCTGCTCTCTGACGCCAGATGTGTGATTCAGGGAGCTGTGGTGCACTCCCACTGTGGCTTTGATTCTCTCTCTCTCTCATCCTAGTTACCTTCATGCAAAGAACATCATTCACAGAGATCTGAAGTCAAACAGTATCCTCAACTGCTAAGGCTCTAGCACTTGGCAAATATAATTATGTGTAAATATTTAGCTACATGTAAGGCCATATAAATTTGAATAGCTGTTTAACGGATTTTCTGGGCTTCAGATATGGATCGGTCATATATCTGTATACTCCTGCATGCATTATCAATTTTAGCTTCATATCTGATAAGTTTGGCGAACTGCAGCAACAGCACAGATCTTTCCAACATGCTAGCGGTGTAGCTACTTCACACAAATAGACACCAGGTATAGTAAGTTGAACAAGTACTGCTTGATATTATTCGAAACTTATGCTTGTCGCTATATCTTTTTATTCGAACCCTAAGACTATTATTACTATAACTCAGACTTGTGTGAGAGTGGAACACCAGCATGTGTGATACAACCCCTTGACTCCCTCGAGACATCTTCCTCCATGATGACTGTACAGTGAAGATCGGAGACTTTGGTCTGGCAACCGTCAAGACCAGGTGGAGCGGAAATGAGAAGATGAGGCAACCCACCGGGAGCATACTATGGATGGTGGGTGGGGCTTGGGCTGGGGGTGGGGCTAGCAAGATAGTAGGTGGGGCTAGCAGGAAGATTGCTCACATTTTCTTTTCACACTCCATTCACAACTCTTACATATACGTAAATGCACACACATACATACACACACACACACACACACGTACACCTCCAGGCTCCTGAGGTGATCCGCATGGACAGGGCGGAGCCAGACCCCTACACCCCGTCCTGTGACGTTTACTCCTTTGGGGTGGTGATCTTTGAGCTCATCACGGGCATGCTGCCCTACCCCCACGTCCAGGAGCGGGACCAGGTGGGGCAGGAGGAAGGGTGGTCTTGTTTTCATTCCCATACTGCAAGATGAGGCAATATTGGTTTGCAGTCACACTATAGGCCTGGTTTGAACTTCCCAGCTGGGGGGGCAGCCCTGGGATCCCCAGCCCCTCCCCCCCCCCCCCCCCTCCCAGAATTTTGCAGTAGTTTATTCATAGCTAATTTTAGCATTTTAAGGCCTCAGAAGCAACCTCAGAGCATGTAAATTTCTGCGGAACATGACCCCATATAGTCTCATACCCAAACCTACCAAGACTGGCCCCCATACTCCCCTAGGGGTGCATGGTTCCACACACATCATTTTTCCTATCCCCACTAAAAAATCCTGTATACAACCCTGCTTTCACATGGGACCAACGTACCTGTACTTGATGCATAAAGATATCGAGGCAGAATTTGAAATGAAATTGGTACACTAACCCCACCCCTTTTCTGCCCTCCTAGATCCTATTCATGGTGGGGTGTGGCTTCCTTCACCCCGACCCAAACAGTGCTCGCAAGGATACGCCCAAGGCATTCAAGCAGCTCTGTATCCGCTGCTGCCAGTTTAAGAAGGACGACCGCCCACTCTTTCCACAGGTGGGTGAGGCTGCTACACTTCTGCATGGAGAACAAATGCTAAATAATGCGATTAGCTGAAAAGATACCATTTTTCTCTTGAATGACCACCTTTGCCATACCCGTTTTGAGAGGGAGGATCTGAGCATGATAGTGACTGCATGTACATTTACTCTCTGGGTCTTGCAAGTATCATATTTCAAATACATGTATGCACACACACACACACACTTACATACACACACACACACACACACATACGCACACATACACACACACACACACCATGCACATCTACACATAATTTATTCACATTGTATACATGTACACATCAACTTCGCATGCCTCCAGATTCTGGTAGATCTTGAGTCACTAGCAGACAACATGCCGAAGATCAAACGGAGCAACTCAGAGCCATTCTCTTTACATTACAATCACCTCCCAGTGGAGGACATCGTGCACTCCCCCCACACCCCCGTCTCGGGCCACGTGTCGGTGAACACTTTCCAATTCTATTCTAACCTTGACAGAGAGAGCTAGCCATTTTGGGCCCCCTACAGCACACTCATTTTACTTTCAAACTCACTTGTTGGCTAGCTAGTGTCGTTGCTAGCTTGTTGTTGGAAAGCAGCCTTGTATCAGTCTATAAATCTGGAGCTCACAATTGCAGAGAGCCCGTCTTTAGTAAATTTATTTCTTAGTTTTGTTAATAAAACTAGCATTACATAACTCAGTGTTTGTTTGCGTTGTTCGTTATTCCAGAACAATTTTTTTGTATACTATTAGATTTGCACGAGTCTGGTGTATAATTTATTATTGTGTTCTACAGTTTTGTCACTCAAATGTAAATATTCCAGTCTGCACTGTCACATGTACAGCTCTTTTTTGTACCTTGTATTGAACTATAACACTGGTAACGTAATAGCGAGATAGTCTCGTGACCAGATCTAGACCTATAGGCTCGCCCCGCGCAGCTCAGCTCATGAGGCCGGGGTCTGAGCACGTATTATAGATGTAGATTAGTCACGTGGTCTCTACAAAAACCCTTACGGTATAGAATGACTGCATGGAATCAAAAGATGAAGAGCCTGCAGCTGTTAATGCAAACCATAGCTATATATAGACAGCTATTTGGGCCTTGTCGGTGTGATAATATTATATTATATGGATGTAGCATGGAGTTTACTTGTGACATCTGAACAGGTTGAAGTCACTCGAGCCGGATCCTTTACATCCAATAAGATGCAGAAATCTCCCCCCAACCGACCCCCTTCTGAGATTCCCATCTCCAGATATGGCTTCTAGGTTCACCTGTTGGCCCTGCCCACTTCTGTGCTCTGTGAGTCAATCGTCATGAAGAGAGTAGAGAAAATTAATTAGGTCCTCGGTGGACAAGTTACATGACCTCGAGGACTCTCAGATGAAGACAACCCTTCTTCACTCCTGCCTGTCTATGCCAAAGTTCAATTTCACTTTGAGATCCTGCCCTCCTTCCTATATTCAGCAAGCTACATCTGCATTTGATGTTTTGATGAGAGAGTCCCTGTCTGGCCTTGCTGGGGGGCCCTTGTCTGATTGGGCTTGGCACAAGGCGTCCCTCCCAAGCTCACTTGGTGGTCTCAACATCAGGTCAGCCAACCTCCATGCCCCTGCGGCCTACATTAGCTCGCTGGCCCAGTCAGGCCACCTGATGGGCAAGATCATGAGCCGCCCGCCTCCCCCATCCAAACATCTTGCAGATGTGTGGCTAATGCTGCAGGGATCAGGGTCTAAAATGATGCAAGTTTGATAAAGACCCCACTTGATGGGTGTGCAAACTCATATCCACTGCTAGGGCAGGGTTCAATTTGCATGTCCCCATTCCCACACAGAAAAATACATTAAATTTTGGACGTTTCTCATAAACTCTGGAGTATAAGTACCGGTACTTCTCTATTCGAAAATTGTGCATTTTCGCAGTACCAACTGCACGGGGTACCCCACAAACTATTGAAGCATGGGGTACTTTTTATCAAGGTTAAAATACAGTAGTAGGGCTGTTCTTACGGATGAGCGCTCTTTCTTCCGATGATGAATCTCCGAGTGCTTGAGCATTACTGCTTAACTATAATTATCATGCCTGTATCACTTCATATTTACTCACACTTGCACTATCTCACATCCCAGTTTACTTGATGATTTGTTGTTTAATGGATACTTATATTCATTGGGTACTTATGTTTGTGTGGGTACCCACTATTCAGAAAAAGAGTACCAACTGCTTCGATAGGTACTTATATTCGTGGGGTACTTGTAAATGATGGGTACTTATGCTCCAGAGTATACGGTATAATCGGCTCCGCACGTGCACGGACTCCAGAGCCCCTCCCATTATGGATCACGCCTATCCGCCATGCACGATGATGGCCGCCCGCGACGTTACAGTATGTAGCCCGAGGCTCAAAGTAGACCAGGACCTCCCGGAAACTGTGTGTTTAAGGCTGCAGTACCCGGATAGCCTGGGACCCGTAGAGAACGATGCTCTCCAGGGCCTTCTGGACCAACTGGGGGGGCCGCCACAGTGTTATGTAAGTATATAGCTAGTGGCTATATATTATTAATGGATGTGCAAGCCCATATCTACCACTGCGGCAGGGGTCAATTTGCATGCACCCCATTCCCATAAAGAAAAACCATAGATAATGGCCTATGGAAAAACGCAATGTCTGAGAAGCCATAATTAGGGGGCGTCTCCAAACTATTTTGCTGAAGATAATGTCATTGTGACGTTAAGGGGGGGGGGGGGGGGAGGAGGTCAGGGTTGTGACGTTATCATCAGGTGAAACATATGTACCATGCTAGAAATGTACACATTACCCTACTTGGCATCCTTGAGGGCAGCAAGGAAAGCCAATAATCACTGCAGTAGGTATGAGTATGTCATTGTAATGCACCCTTGGGCGTGACGTTATGAAGGGGGGGGTGTCAAAACGTAACGTCAGAAAAATAGTTTGGAAATGCCCCCTTACGTGCTTCATGTTTTGCACAACAGTATGCGTGTCACACACAAGTACTAACGGCAGTCAGTATTTCTACTGTAAGTATGAATTAAACCTTGTGACTACTTGCCAAATTGAGTCATACTACTTGCCAAATTGGAAAACCTACTAGCTTTTTGGGCTGCTAATAGCCCTAATTTAAGGCCCTGGCCCTGGAGTATAAAAGGTGATCATAATAGTAGCTAGCCGTGTGCATATTGCTTCTCTTGCACAACTGAAGCTCGTTTGTTCCCAGGTAAGTAATCCATACTCAAACCGTACTGACACGTAACCATGTATCTATAATATGCATAATATCTCTGCTTAAACCAGCAATTTTATGATGATAACACACTATATTATTTCAATTAAAGTTTGTTTTACATTGTCATGACATCATTACTAGTTAATTACTACACGAAATCCTCTCTGATCAGATGCCTTATAAAATAATGCAAGGTAAAGGCTTGTTTCACTACTCAAAACTTGGTTACAGAATCAATCTAACTTTGACAACACCTGATTGAGCTAGCAAGTCTAGTGATCTACAATAGCATCAGTTACAATTAACTCAGCATTCAAAGCGAAACATACAACAACATTATTATCATAATATGTCATGCAATCATCGGCCTGTACACAATATAAGCCGGAATTTGATGTAGAATATGGTATACTGTATAGGATAAATTATTGTGGATTGACATTGAGCAGCAAAATCAATTTCAAGGATCAGTAATCACAAAACCATGTCCACTTACATGTACAGGGTAAGCTAAAAATCTACCAATAGTGGTAATGCATGCAATTGATGTTACCTCATGATCCTGCACTGCTGCTCTGGTAGCATAGCTTATACGACAAAAATTGTACAATGTGTGATCAATTGCTGTTTAAATAATTCTCATAGCCTACATGGAATTGGCTTACTACAGCTGCAGAGTGCATATAGGTTGGAACTAAAACCATACAAGTAACTGAAAGTATATATGGCTATTAGTGTCACAATAGTAACAGCTGTTGGTAGACCACCATGTTTATATAAGTACAATACTATCATTGTTTAGTATCACTGTGGGGATAATAGAGCATCCATTATCCATGGTATCACATTAGCCTATATAGAAGCTTTCTACCTGTACCTATGTCAGCGTCTGTCAAGGACTGTTTTGCTCATTTGCAAACCGCTGTTGTGTTGAGATACAATGTGCTATTCATCTTCATCAAAATTAGCTGAAGGAACTGTGAGCCATAACTCCCTAAAGGTGCTCAGAGGGAGGGAGTTATGGCTCATACATAGTACCCTTGCTTCCATGAGTGGAATATGTGGGTACACCAAAGCATGCAAGCTAGAAAATTTGACCTGCATGTATTCTTGCTTTCTGTAAGGACCCAGACCATACGCTCAGAATGGGACAATTGCAGTGGACACTGTGTGCTAGAGTGATCAAAGGATCATCTGATAAACTGAAAGAAACCACTGACTCGGGGGAGGATAGTTACTACTTTTGTGAGACATCCCCACCATCTGATGATCAGCATCAGGGATCGCCACACCTGAAAAAGCACACTTCAACCATTATTGCTGAAATGTGGCATAATATTACAGGGTCAGGGTCTTCCTATGATGCTAGGATTAAAGGAATTAAGGATGCTATCAGAAAACTTCTGATAAATCATTTATCTCCTTCAAGTGATGTTTGGTGAGTTATAAACCAGTGAAGCTAAATTTAGAGCCAGGATGGAAAATGCTGAGCATTCAGGCACCCCCCCCCCCCCCCCCCCCCAGCCCATGAATGGTTGCTGGCAAACTGGAGTACAGTTTATGAACCTAAAAGGTTTTTCACTAGGATGTTTTGATTGTGTACTCTCAGTGCTGGACCCTTCAGAAGGTGCATGGTTGGGAGGCTACACTGCTACTTTGTACATTGTGCATGAAAAATAATGAGTGTGTATGCTATGGTATGCTAAACTTACCAAGCAGTGCTAGCACTACATAAAATTTAGTCCATACTACTTAGCATTCCAACTGTACACTCCTATGCTTGGACTGGACTGTGGGCGGGGGCCCACCATTGATAGTAGATTAGTTGACGTGCGATCTAATCTCAAACATCTGCAATGACCTTGCTTCCAGCTGTCTGTGGCATTGAGGAGACCACGGAGCTGGAGGCTATGAAAAATGTGTATGTAAATTAAAGCAGCAGTTTATAGCTATGCAGTATGTCTGTTCACGCAGTGCAAGTGTTTACTGTGCCGACAGATTATTCCGTGAAAACGTTAAGTGCTAACACATTGTGTCCTTTACAAATGTCTCTACGATTTTCAGCCGTTGAGGCTTCATACCTGGGTAGCCCGATTCCCCTGTTTCACTTCTGCCTGCCTCTCGTACTGAGCGGGCGCCAGAGCTTACTTGTTCCATTACTCGAAACCTGAAGCTGTACCGTCCAGCACACTCATGTGGTGTTGGTATTATGTAATTGCTTTAATTAGCCGTTCTGAAATCTGAATGGACTGCAAAATTTCTGCAGCGAGTTCAAAACTTAATATAGACTTGTCACCAGATCCTCGCACTTTGCACTCGGGGTCTGGCAAAGTCAGACTAACTCTTATTCTACATGACTGTTTTCCTCACAGGATCGTCATACATGAGTACACACTGGCACGGTAATAGCGGATTCAGTAGTGGTAACATCAACAATATGACTCATTCTTGTACATGAAATGATTGCATAGCTATTATTATGATGAAGTTTGACGTTATCCTAGGCTATTACTTGAGACAACTTTTTTAGTTATTAAGCCCTTTAATTTAATATATACATGTTGTGTATTTTTGTAGTGGAAAGTACTGATTTATGCAGACTTAGTGTAGTTTCAATTAATTTTGACCAGAATGTAGTATGTATAGTAAGTAATCAATATAATTTCATGTGCATGCATGTGTGTGTGTGTGTGTGTGTGTGTGTGTGTGTGTGTGTGTGTGTGGGGGGGGGGGGGGGGTAGGAACGAAACCAACGGAAATGCGAAACTGTCAGTTTTGAGCTCTGAGTGCCAATTTGTAACGAAATTGCCCCGCCCCGTTTACACTAGCTCCATGGTTAATCTGTAGAGCCCCTCCCATCATGAGTCACGACTATTTAATATCAGTACGACCACGATGATGGCTGCCTGCGATGTTACAGTATGTATCCCCAAAGTGGATCCGAACCTCCCGGAAAGTGTATGCCTAAGGCTGCAGTGCCCGGATAGCCTGGGACCCGTGAAAAACAGTACTCTCCAGTGCCTTCTGGACCAACTGGCGAAGCCTCCGCAGGGTTATGTAAGTATAATAGCTAGCTAGCTATATTGTTTACTAAGCCCCTCTATTAGTTATCCTATAGCCACGGTGATTACTGAAATTGTATATTGTACCCTGCATCGTAACACCGCCACAACGCCACAATTTTCCAGTTTTTGCAGGGAACTCTAGCCTTGAGTATAAAAGTTGGCATTAATAAGCTACACATATTACTGCTCTGCACAACTGAAGCTCTTTTTATTAAGTCCCAAGTAGCTAAGTATTCCGTACTCAAACCATAGGTATTGCAAGTACAGACATGTAACCATGTATCTATAAGAAATGTCTCAGTTCACAATAATAGCACACTATGATTTTTCAGTTTGCAGTTTGCTTCATTTTATTGTAATATGCAGCTCTTATCCTAGTGGCCAGACTATAACTAATCGTAAAATCCTATTTTCATTATAAAATGTTATGACATCAATCCTCTCCGACCAGAAGCCTAACAAGGTAGTGTAAGATAAAGGCTTGTTTCTTTTCTCCATTGACTCAAAAATTGGTTATAGAATCAATCTAACTTTGACATCACAGGATCACACTAGAAGTCTTATGCATGTGGTCTGCAATAGCATCGGTTACAATTAACTCAATGTCAAAGCGAAACATACACCAGACATATTTATAGCCAATAAATGATTGCAGCACTTCACAACATGACCTCACAAGCTCACACTATAACTATCCTTTGCAACAACATACATGTAGGTAGCTACAGTCACTGTAATAATATAGCTACTGCTACTGACATCCCATGTAGCAGGCACAAGACCTAGTTGAAAAAATGATGAACGATAATGGATGGGATTCTGTAAAAATATTGTGGCGTTGTTCCTAGCGCTTCCTACCTTGTTGGGTTGCTTTTTGGGGATTTGTATTCCATCCCTATATGTTTTTTATGGGACTTGCAGGCTATTGTGATACCATGGATAATGGACTTCTTAGTGCTCTATTGTCTCTGCACTGATATTAAACAATGATATTATCATACTTATATAAACATGGGGATTCTAGCTACCAACAGCTGTTACTGTTATGACACTAATAGCTACATACTGTTGTGCAGGTATTCCATTACACATTACAGTTTATAGCTATTAATATTAAACAATGTCATGTATTCCAAGAGCTATCAACAGTCTTGGTTTATTGAACTCTCTAGTAAGCCAATTATATGTAGGCTCTATCCATTCTGAATCAACAGCAAGTGATCACACATTTTTTTGTCGTATATGCATTAAAATTATTAGCTATGCTACCAGAACTAAGCGGCAGTGCATAAGGTAACGTCAATTGCATTGCTATTGGCAGATATTTGGCTTACCTGTAAGTGGACATGGTTTTATGATTATTGATCCTTGAAATTTATCTTGCTGCCCAACACCAATCCACAATAATTTGTCCTATACAGTATAAACTGTCTGTAAACATTCTACATACACATTCCAGATTATATTTACAGGACGATAATGGCACGGGATGTATAGTAATAACGTATAGTATGTGGCTTGTAGGGGATTGTGGTATTTGTGAATGGAAACTGAATGTCAAAAGACATAAGGATGGGAATCCATAAAAGATGAAAAGGTATAATATGGGTGCACTGCTGCAGCTTGTACCTATATAGCTACTTGGCATGGATGGCCATGGGTGGATGGATGGATGGACAGACATTTTTGTGTCCCACCACATGGGAAGCAGGCCTATGAGACAGGGTAGTACATGTATAGCAATATGGCCTAGCATGGCCTAGAAGTGGCATTTCGTCAGGGGTCGCTAGCTACTGCATGCACACCGTATGCATGCAGTAGCTAGCGACCCCTGACGAAAATGTGTTGAGAGGGAGGGAGGTATGGCTCATACATACCCTTGCTTCTACAAGTGGGATATATGGGTACACCAAAGCGTACAAGCTAGAAAACCTGACCTGCATTGATTAACTGTTCATAGCATGCATATATTCTTACTTTCTGCAAGGACCCCGATCATAAGCTCAAAATGGGACTATTGCAGTGGACACTGTGTGCTAGAGTGATCAAAGGATCATCTGATAAACTGAAAGAAAGTACGACCGAGGACGATAGTTACTACTTTTGTGAAACATCACCACCATCTGATGATCAACCTCAGGGATCATCAAAATCCCTTAAACCACACACTTCAACCATTATTGCTGAAATGTGGCATAACATTACAGGGCCTGGTTCTAGGATTAAAGGAATTAAGGATGCTATCAGAAAACTTCTGATAAATCATTTATCTCCTTCAAGTGATGACATTGTTTGGTAAGTAATAAACCATGTATCACTAGCTACAGTAACTCCAGACAAAAAGTTAAATTTAGAGGCAGGGTGGAGCACTCTCCCAGACCATGACTACAAAGGAGTGGTTGCTGGTAAACTTAAGTTACAGCTTATATGAACCTAACAGGACTTTCACTCAGATGTTGTTTTAGCTCCAGTACTCTCAGTACTGGACCCTCCATAAGGTTTTCAGATTTTAGTATTTCCACCTACCCAGAAGAAGGCCTGCATGGTTGGGAGGCTACACTGCTACCTGTACCCTATACGTTGTGCATTGTGGAAGTAAAAAGTGTGCTTTACAAGGACGAATATTGAAATAAAGGCCATAATACATAACCTAGGCCTCCTATCATGATGTCATCAATATGCAATAATAGCTAAACAGCCGCTCTGCCTCTAAAATGCTGCCCCACAGGCTTTTCTGTTATTGACCTCAGTGCTGACATAACTCGGTCAATATCGAAAACGCCGGCCCCTTGCATTGGGCTCAGTCATATGTTTTCCATACCAACCAAACTCCTATTCTGATCTGACATGACTGTTTTCCTCACAGGATTGTGATATACGAGTACAACCTGGCATGTTAGTAACAGATTCAATAGTAATGTCAACTGTGTATTTTTTTTGTACATGAGCTACATATAGAAGTTTGCTATTTTATCCTATAGCTAGGACATGACCTGAGACAGTTATTGCTTTGTATTTTCAATTATATTATTGTATATCTCTAAACAGCACATGAAGTGGACTGCACAGATTTATGCAAGACTTAGTGCAGTTTCAATTAATGTGTCAGGTAGCTATAAGTGTTGTATAGCCAGTGATCAAATGTGCATGTGTACATATGGACCGGGGGTGTCTTCCAGCAACCCAGCTGAACAGGTTCAAAAGTAAAATCTGAGCCTGATACTTTCATGCCCTTCATGGTGCAAAGTAATGTACTTCTCTGTACCAAAATCACCCTTCACCCTTCAGGCAGATGGTAGGAAGACAAACACCGTGGACTGAATTTCGAAACAGGGTGCAAACGGTGCAGATAGCTAGCTACGATTACTTTTAGTGACGAGCGGACGAGCGGTGTCCGTTAACTAGGCCCTTTCTTTTCCCTGTGAATGTATGTATACCTTGGATGGAGTTAGCTAAGTTTTTTTAAGGCTGTTAGCTACAGCTCGTGCATCTTTTAAGGCTGTCATGCCCCAACTCCCCCCCCCCCCCCAGAAAAGGTGCTATATGTGTGGAGATGGAAGGTGTGTATTGTGTAATAGTGATGAGGGTGAGGATGTCGAGTATTTTGTGTTGGAGTGTGAGGAGTTCATGTGGAGGAGCATTTAAGGCAGTTGATTAGAGGGATTGAGAGGATGGACAGAGCTGAGAGATGGGTTGAGGAATATGAAAGAGGAGTTAGCTAAGAAGGGAACGTGGCGTTACTGTTGAGGAAGAGGTTGGAAGACAGATGAGGAGGTGCTGGACAGGATTCGTAGGTGTTTGTTGCTGGAGTTGCTGAGGTGTAGCTAGTCCCTGCTCCAAGTACCTGGAACCCAGTCCTCCCTGTATTCCCCTCTCATGACCATGCATACATGCATGGCATGAACAACAGCTATTGTTGTACTATATGCCATGTGATGGCCCAGCAGGGCTCAGACATGAAAGATTTAATCAGCTTAAACTCGGGAGTATAGTGACCCCTTAATTACATTAACCCCATGACTATAATTACCTATCAAAACCATTACTATGGGTTCTTGACTAGTATTACCCAATCAGAATTACCCTATGAATATTTGTACCCATCAGGCAACAAATTAAATCACGATAGCAACTTTACTATAAAAGCCTTGTATTATGTACATGTGATTGAACATGCCCAGGAGGGATATAAACATGAGCCTGAGGGCACATAATGTCATAATCCCAACTAAGTGCGTAATCAGACGGGCTGCACTCTTAGTGGTCAGCCCACTATTCACCTACAGTGGGCTAACTGTTTACCTTGTGCACTTATTGAATGTACTAATTCCCGCCTGTCCCGCTTTACTAGCTACTGTATTTTTAACCTCATGGTGCTTAACCCCATGAATATAATCACCCATGCAATAGCAGGCTCTTAAATGCACAATTTTCGAATAGAGTGACCGGTCATTATACTCCCGAGCTTTATACGGTATGGGGAAAACATTTTCTTTAGGAAACTTGTCAATAGCAATTACGCATTACTTCCTTTTAAAGTTTACTGCTAGCTACCGGTATCATAGTAGCTACAAAAGAATGGCCATTCCCCAAATTTTGTCTTTGCGCGGCTATTCGCGTAGTACATTGTACGCATGCGCGAGGGTCATAAGCGGCACGAGACAATTTGTATTACGCAAAGATGATGTAATAGTCAGTTTCTTTCTGCAGAGCGTTTTTTGCTTCCATCAGGGCTAGGATACTTACCATTATAAGCAGTCGTGGTGAGTTCCACGTTGCTGTGATGATGCCATAATCAAGTTTTTTTGTAAAATCATAAATTAAGCCACGATCAAAGCTTGCTTATTTTTAGTCTCGCGTAGCCAGACTCTCGACTGAAACGTGGAAGTCTGGTCAACTGCCCATTTATATTACTTGTTGTGACACCCACCACAAACTAGCTTGTCTTTTTGCAACGGTTTCTTGTAAAACCACAGGACCAATGTTCGTTTTCTTGTGTACTTTGATCATGACACAGCATGCAACGTCTGTACTATTACAAGCCTTGTACTTTGCGCGGTTCTGTACGCATGCGCGTGGATCGTGTCACGAGACAACAGAAGACTATATATAGCTTTCACATTACGCAAGGATGATATAATAGGAGTTTTCAGGTAAATAGCCTCGCTGCTATGCTGCCATATCTGGTTAGGATCCTGTTAGAAGCAGTGGTGAGTCCCACGTTGATGTGTAGATGCCATGATCATAGCTGCTTTCTTGTGAAATCATTTATACCATGCTCAAATCTTGTTTTCATGCACGCCTGAGCGTAGACCATGTAGACGGCTTGTAAAATCATTTATGATATACAAGAAAACAGGCTTTGATTACGGCATCATCATAGCAACGTTTGTACATGAATGTCTTGATTGTAGCAACTGTATGTCTGCATGTGGGTGATGTTCAATACTTTGGCCAAAAGCTCAGATTTGTAGGTTTAAATAGAATAAAATTTTTGTGCAGCCATACAAGCCAAAGACAGGTGGGCCTGAGAACCTAACTTTCTAAGTTTCTGTGCACCCATTTATTTATTTATTTATATTTTTCTTCACTTCAGATAAATCCCTCTTTCTCTACTGTTTCACCACTGGAGAGTTTATACAGTGTCGGCAGCTGCAGTACTGTACAACGAAGAACGTAAATGTAATAAACTTTTTTCATATCACCCTCACACTGTTTTAGCATTTCTTTGGTTAACCTAATCATTATAGTAGTACTTGTCTTCCTACCATTGTGTATGAAAGCCTGGTAGAGTACTCTCTAGTTGTACAATCTCTATACCGAGGCTTAGGTTTATATGCTGCACTTGCTGTGAAGCCATTCATTAGCTAATCAGACCTGGAGTCCTGGACCACAATACAAATTTGTAGGATTTAAAATTATTAGCTGGAATATCTTATACAGGTCTTAAGTATGCACTGCTTCTGACATAGCAAAAGAGCCTTGCACAGGGCCTGGCAAAAGGCTTTATGCTACCCTAGGTCTCTCCATTAGAACTTGTCTCTGGCCACGCCTCCTTAAAAGAGAG
Organism: Phakellia ventilabrum; assembly: GCA_963921505.1. Taxonomy (NCBI): domain Eukaryota; kingdom Metazoa; phylum Porifera; class Demospongiae; order Axinellida; family Axinellidae; genus Phakellia; species Phakellia ventilabrum. The sequence goes on along the minus strand of OY997386.1, from coordinate 4,692,708 downwards.
TGGGCTGGTATCCACGTGTGTGAGAGAATTTACGGAACGGGGTCCGTAAATTCCATGACCAATCTTAGTCACTTAGCAAGGAGTAGTATGGAGGCAGTGTACGTGTATACTCACTAGAAACTCTCCGATTCTGACTTTCTGCTACAAGAAAGGACTTTCTAAAGATTTGGAGGTGCCTTCTATCAATAGTTATAGGGGCTGCTGAATTTTTCAATCTCAGGTCTGGGCTTCTTGGTTTTTCAGTGGCAAATGGGACCGAAATTTGAATTACCAATCACTTTCTGTAAAACCATTACTGCAGGCTGTAAAGCCTACTACGTGTACCTTCATTTTCGTGACATGGAAATATTAATGGATCTGTAACCGAACTTGCTATCATTGTCACACGGAAATGCTCACTAGTGATACGATTTCCCAAGATTTCTGGGAAGTTAGGTACATGCGCAAAGGCCACTATTTTTCGGGGTTGGTACAACATGACACTGTTTGTATATGCAGTCCTAAGGGGAGGTTTAGTGCCTCCCCTCCACTAAACTCTTCCTTCTTGTTTAGTAGGGACACTAAACTTCCCCTTCTCAATTAGTAGGGAAGGTTTAGTGGGGGGGGGTTGGGGTCATACAATTCGAAGGGGAGGTTTAGTGGCCCACCTCCTCTAAACTTCCTCGTCTTGTTTAGTAGGGAAGTTAAGGATTAGTGTATTTCTATCCTACACCCTATTTTTTTTTCTGGAGTGTGTGTGGTATGGAGATGAGGCTAGAACGATTTGGGAGTAGAGCTGCTTCCTAAGGTTTATTACCCACAACTGTGATAGATGGGGACGAACATCATATGGCAGTAAATGTGACATTTTGTTGCATACACTTTCATCTCAGCTACAGGCAAGGCAACCATGGAGGAGTGTCTTCAATGCATTTATGATGTTCTCGAGCCCTCTAAAGTGACAGCGCTGCAAGATTATCTTCCTCTGGACAGTCCAGGCTCTGTGACAGTTCACCAGGTGGCTGAAGCCTTGACGGCCATCAATGCCCCTGAGGTTGCGATGAGTGCGCTGCATTCCTTTTGTAAAAAACATCAGATACGCATTGATTGGTTGGGTAAGTCTTAATTTATTGTCCATGCGTACTCGATAGCATAATATGCTGTGATGGGGGAGGGGGGGAAGTAGGCACTAAATGGAGAAAATGCATAAGCACATACCGTATAGCGGGATTTTTTCAAGGGAGAATATTTTCACGAATTTCGCGGCCTTGCGACTACCCGCGAAAATATTCTCCGTGAATTTTTTAGTTATCGGCACGTGACCTATTGAGCGCAAGTGCAGGTGCAAAATCGACCTTGAATGATGGCACTATACATCGCGTGGAGTCGGCACTACCACTGTCCGATGGTTCACTATCAATGCAGGTACCGGCTTCCAGCATTGCAGCTGCCAATAAAGCCGTGAAAGCCATACTACCGGCGACGAGCGAGACAGGAAGGCAGGAGCGACCACTTCACTGCACTGCCGAAGAGAAGGCTTAAATTGGAAAGAATCATGGATTCCAAAGTATAACTCACGATCGAAGATAGCGTAGCACGTGTTAGGTAGGCGTGGCTTTGTTTTAGTGGCACCGCGAAAATTTTCCCAGCAAAATTTCCATTTGGCCGTACATACTGGCGATTCGCGAAAAATTTCTCCCTCAAAAAAATTCCGCTATACGGTACTTGTTTGCTTGTCATATCTTGTAGCTGCTTCCTATAGTAATCTCGCTATTTTGTGCCTCTAACATAGTGGATTGACTCTCTCTCTAGGCATGGCTTTAGACAGCATGATCCAAGGCTAATGATTTCTAATGCTGCACCCGTATGTTTCTATGGTAGTGTTTACTAGCTAGTATACAGAAACCTGCACCCTAAATACATTAATCATTCTCGTCCCCATATCAACGTTCACTCCCATGGCAATTACGAGATTGCTTTGTTCATGCTGCTTATATTAGCATGTGATTGTTGTAACTTCCACATTTAAAACATTGAGCAAGTTGCTATTTGGCACTGTACACCAGTCCACTGATTTTCCAATGAGCTGCTATCTGATGGGATTACATGTACATGCTCACACGAGACAAGTTATTGGGGCGAGCCTTAGCGAGCCCCAATTTAGTGATGCGGATGGCACTTTTGTGCGTGCGCATAAATTTGCATAAATTTGCATAAATTTGTCCTGCACGGTCATACCGCAAATGCGTTGACATACCTATTTCAACGGCATGTGCGTGACGCGAAAATAATTCCACGCGGCTTACTCGATGACTGGCGTGTGAGACAGCAAGCTATGGGTGGTAGCTACACTGAACAATCATCATCACCCAGTGTATGTAGCTATCGGCCGAGGTAGCATGCAGAGCAGAGAGGGGCCAGACAGTAGCGAAAACCGAAGCGTAAATAAAGAAACAGGTGAGGCCAGACAGCTATTATCCAGCTCACTTTGTTTAATACATCTGCAATTAAGTTTAAACAGTGATTGACCGAGGCAGCATGCAGGCCAGCTAGCTCAGACGGCAACGCAAGCCAAAGCGAACAGAAGAAAGAAACCGTGAGGTGAGGCCAGACTGCTGGCCAGATGCATAAAGCAAGAGTGACAGAAAGCAACAGAGACCACGTGCAGAGGTCATGCAGACTATATTAGTAGCTAGGTATCTAACAGTAGTTTCATAGTTGTGCCATATGCATTACTATCTTACATCCACTTCATACTGCACATAGTTCAAAGTCCATGATAGCCTGAAACTCGCCCAATTAAAGAGCAGTCAGGTTGCAACAGTATAAGCAGGGCTGTACTGCATACACATACACTGTCATGTCAAACACACACCATAAATAATAAAGTTGAGGGTGTCAAAGCAACAGCAGCAGTATGGTCACCACTGACAGACAGCATGCACATTAGCCTTGCCATCCTTCAATGAATCCATTGGCCGTCACTCCTCCAGTCAACACAGAACGTATATGTACACAGACCAAATCAGTTGTCCTGGGATAACAGCAGACAGCTGTGTATGTCTACACCAGAGTCAGCAAGAAGCATTACAAACGTTCTTGGGACCTCACACCTCCCACGTTATGATGTCGTTCTTGGGACCTCCCACCTCACATGTTATACCTTGGGAGCTGCCACCACCGTCGTCACTTTAATCAGAAACATGGGCTTCCAATGAACCAGGTTCTCCAGCCAGCTTAATCAAACGACCATCAGCAATGGCACTAGCACTCTTACTACCACTTGCCCGTACACCCGGAGTGCCACAAACCAAAGAAACCAGTCCAAAGAGCCACAAGCAACCTTGTCGAATTGGCTACCCAGCTCGATTTCCCCGGCTCGATTTTCCCCAGCTTCATTTTTTTTATATGCTACCCCATGTTATGCACATACACTCGCTAAGGCTCGCCCCACAATGTCTTGCATTCTCCTAGTATTTGTACCATGGGTTTCTACTGTACATGGGGTTTGTACCCTGAGTGCAGTTTTATGTATTCCCGAGGGCGAAGCCCGAGGGAATACATAAAACTGCACTACATGTACATAAAACTGCAAGAAGGGTACAATCCCATGTACAGTAGAAACCCATGGTACAGATGACTTGTGCCAGAGTCACCACTAATTGTGCTTTGAAAATGTTTTTGTAGATAATTAAGTTCACAGTTATGAGAAGAAGCCTCAGTAGCCTAGCAACCCTCATGTACCCTGGCTTCAAAGGTTCCGCTTCTGTACATGGGATTTGTGCACTGTGGTGGTGCCTTTCATACACCCACGCACTATGGTACAACTGTGTTTGTATAAGTACCAAGGAATCGTGTAAAAGTCACCAGACTGTTTAACGGTAGTCAAATCAGGCAGGGTATGAGTCTAGGTAGTATATGCATAGCAATGTTGCAATGATGTAATCAAAACAGTGAAAAGTCCCTTTACAACTTTCAGGCTGTGAATAATGCATACTCTGTGAGTAAGTACATGACATCAAAAGCTTTAGGGCAACTATTAAGAAGCTCGAAAGGTACCATAAACTTGCTAGCTAGCAAGCTTTCAAGACACAAAATACTAGCTACATGTGACAAAACACTCCCAGCAAACATGAACAATACCTAGTAGCCACGGTAGCTACCTGTCTAGCCTGAGACTAGTACCAAAATGGTAGGCTGGCAGTGTGGCCACGTGTACAGACACACAGAAACACAACGAAACTGGCTACAGATGGACACAAGTAGATTACCGTGCTATCCTACATTAATTTACGAGTAATGCCCTACATCCTGCCTAGGCTCCCCTAGCCACCAGCCCTACCAAAGCTTTCTGAACGTTTGAACAGCTGAAACAGAATCGGGTACCTGCTTCACGTAAGCAATCGGGGTATATTTTTTCCTGCCACAGGTATGATGCATTACACCTATAATGCTGTAATCTTATTGGTTAGGATGACGGCATGAGTACTGAGCATATCAAAAGGACAGAATATATGTACAACAGCGTTAAGGGTATCAGTTCCTCAGTTCTGTGATATGCTATGCTCCACAACAGGCAGTGTTACTCTGTTCCAGAGAGGACAGACACTTGGTTCATTGTGCCAAAGTACTGAAATTAATAGTACAAGCAGCCGGGTGTTTTTCACACAGATCATCCAACTGAAAGCTGTGCTCAGCAACAGATCTGTCCAAATTAAATGCAGCTGTAGAATGTGTCAGATTGATTAGGTCATTTCGTCTTACATGTACATTAAGGTGTACATAAACGTAGCACTGGAGTATCATTACATTCGTCTTGTATCTGATGTAGATGACTCATGGGAAGCTGCAGGTGCCAATCTAGGAGCAGAGATGGCTGGTGTATTAAATTCCACTGTTCCTAAACCATCGGAGGAGCAAACTGAGGAAGCTATGAGGACAAACACATGTACTGAAGGTATGTACATATGCATTTACATGTAGGTTGTTAAGGTGGATGGGTGTACTAGCTAGTATATACATGCTGCATGTACGTACATCCCACAAGTCACTTGTGAGTGGGGCAGCAACTACGGACAGGCACATTATTCTTTTTAATTTTCCCATTATTCTATTCTTTATTTTACCCTATTATTCTTTCCCATTATTCTCATTTTCCCCCTATTATTCCTTCCATTTATCACTGAGCCATATGTGATAGACTGGTTTTAGGGTGTGTTTCTCCACAGCAATCACCTTTTATATACTATCACAGTACAAGTCATAGATGCATCCCTCTACTTCACTAGCCTCGTCCCCAGGCTCCCCTCCCACGCACGGAAAAGTAAAGGAGGAGGGGAGCCTGGTTGATTTTATCATGTGAGCGTACACGTCTGACGTCAGATTGTAGCTGGTTTTGCTTGGAATGTGCGAAGCGGTCCACTTCAAAGCCCTATACCCACGCGCTTTTTTTGTACTGTACGATAGCAGACCCGCAAAAAGTAAGAGAAAGAGTCCAAAAGAGTGACTGAAGACTTGCTCAAGCTTTACGAAGAGTATAGCGACCGTTATGGCTGAAAGAAACGCCAGCGGGTGAGTAATCAACGGGAACTACAATTTAAGTTTGAAGCTAGCCGCCATAGGCCAGCGAGCTACGGTTTTAAGAGCCTAGGTCTACACACTACGGCAATGTTTCAGGCTCTGTAGCCTCCTTCGTAGCTTATTTATACCGCTGGCTAGCTAGCGGCTAGGTTAGCATACTATATAAAACGCGCTAGCTAACATAGGCCTGTCTAACCTGCTCTGCTGCTGGCTTTTCTCTCAGCCGGAACGGTCGCTCCACTCTTCGAGAAGCGTGAACAAGTCTTTGGTTGCTCTTTTCGACTCTTCCGCTCTTCGAGAAGCTTGAACAAGCCTTCAGTCGCTCTTTTCTACTTACTGACTCTTTGCACGTAAAAAAAGCGCGTGGGTGTAGGGCTTTGAAGTGGACCGCTTCACACATTCCAAGCAAAACCAGCTACAATCTGACGTCAGACGTGTACGCTCACGTGATAAAATCGACCAGGCTCACCTCCTCCTTTACTTTTCCGCTCGTGGGAGGGGAGCCTGGGGACGAGGCTACTACTTCACCACTGGGCTTTGGAATTATTGATGAAATTCACAGCCACCTATACACTAACACCACTTTACTGCAGACTAATTAGTGAGTCCTCTGACCCAGGGGAGGCCCTACAGTCAAAACAATCACCTATTATTCTCACTCAAAAAAACTACCTATTATTCTCACAGAAATTCCCGAATAAAATTTGGAATTGATTACTTTAAATGAAGTACTTTCTACACAGTTAATCTAAACTAAATGAGTACCAATTAGTCTCGTGCCCAGACCTTAGCTCTTCTCCTTGCCAGACGGTCTGGCGACCCAACTCCAAAAGCTCGTTTTAATGGGCGGAGTAATGAGTGTTTTAATTGAAGTTAGTAAAATACTTCAGGCTTTAAAAGCTGTATAGAAGCTTACTACGATCTCTACAAGGGTCCTTTTTGTGTATTTATGCACGGAGAAGGTAACTCTTGACTGACAAGTAGCTAAGTACTGTACAGAATAGCGAGGTGTGGTAACTTGCCTTTTCAAGGTAATACTGTGACTTGATCTTTTCATAAACCCTGCTTTCGCCAAGATTAAACTTCTAATCTGCATGCAGAACAGTACCAATCGTTACCTGATTCAAATCGCTGCTAAAAGCTGCCCAAAAAATCTAACGTTGCCATTTTGTCAGGCCGTAATAGCATTTTTCGGCGTAATAATTGCATATCCTGTGATATCATTGGACCCGCCTGGAATGTAAGCGGATGAAACGAGCTTTTGGATTTGGGTCGCCAGACCGTCTGGTGAGGAGAGGAGCCAAGGTCTGGGCACGAGACTAAGTACCAATGTGTAGCAAAGTGCTGACTCAGCATTGTAGTGTGTCCCCTCATTAGCAGACTTGTAAGAAAAGTCCTATGCAATCCTTGATGCAATCTCAATCGCCCACTTAATTAATGAGCGTGATTGACGTATTTATATGCCAGAGGAGGTACGTCAATATCACGTGCATGTACGTTGACGTCACTTAAGTACATTAATCGGCATAGAGATTTTGAGTCCCTCTGCTGCCAAAGCAAAGCACTGCAAGAGCTGTTAGAAGTGCTGTGACATCAGTACCAGTAGAAAGGTTCAAGAAAATCGACTGAGCCCCGCTGAACCCACCGTTTTCGGTGGACATTTTGCTCAAGAATGCTAGTGGCTAGTCCACTACCGTTACTAGCTTCTTACACAGCCAGTATGTATCCAGATCATACCTATAAACGAGTAGGCATAATGTGCATCAATACTGCAAGACTTCCAGACAAGAATTCATATAGAAAAGCACTGACCAAGGCTGGGAGTGGCCTTCATGCACCCGCTTACCGATATCGAACGGCTTTCAAAACGGCCTCTGTAGCTTTTTAAGGCCCCGAGAATCATAGCACTCTGGGAAATATGGTGCAGTAAGGTTTTACAACTTTATTAACTTACAGAAACTCTTAGAGAGCACTACAGGCGATCCTCGACGGCGAAACTGAGCTAGCCGTCTATTTGCTACTTTAATTTACATACGCGTATACCAAAGATATTCGAGAGTTTGTCACGCGTGGAATGCAAAATATGCAATTATGTCATGTGATTTTTGAATGATATCACAGCCTTGGCATACCTCCTCTGTTTATATGCTTATCAATTACTTCCATGCAAACGATTAATATCCCTATAGCTGTTTGTCACACAAAATAAAGCAGGGCAGTCCCTACTATCTTAGTAGCAATCCTATCAGTAAGGGGGAGGACCCTACTGACTATAGCAATCGATCTGAAGCTCCACCTCTCAATTAAACTTCTTCCTTCTGAAGCACTGTTATTACACTGGCAGCATAGGCAGGCTTTTCAGCACCATGCAGGAGCGAGGCGCAAAGTGCCTGTAAAGGCCATAGGTATCTATATCCAGTACTTACCAACACAAGTAACTCACCAGATAGAGGGCAGACTAGCCTCGTCCCCAGGCTCTCTGCGTATTTCACACTGGAGAGCCTGGTACTTTTTCTCATGTGATTTAACTTACATAATTTGTGCGTGGGCAGGACCACTCGAAAGACTGTTGCACTTCACTATACCTTTTGATGGTGACAGTGTTTCAGCGGGATCTGAAGAGTAGCTACAAGAAATGTAGATTTGCTGCCTTCTTTCATTGTGTGAGAACAGCAGCTGTCCTCGCCCATGAAAAAATTCACCCTTCTACCCTACGTATCATGCACATGAAAAAAAGTACCAGGTCCACAGCTGTGCTGAAGTGAAACGCGCACATGGGCCTGGGTACGAGGCTAGGGCAGACATCGACGTTACACAAACAGGGAGACTGCCAGGGTTATTGCTTTATTTTAGCTTTGCCTAACTGCCACTCCGAGGATGCAATCATGCCACACTCCCTAACTGATGATTAGCGTCACATGACACAGATTCTGAAGTGATGAATGCCACCAAAGGGTTAATCTTCGTGCTATTGGAGCCTCATTCAGAGGCTCTACTCCCCAGGTTTTATTGCACAATGTGAACTGCACTACTTTGGGTAGAGAGTTACATAATGAAATTTGGGTGGATACATGCTGAAGTCAAGGCCATTCTCAAAGTAAAATGAGGGAGAGAGTGAGTATTGTACATATTGTAGCGAGAGTGCCTATATATACATGCATATGTTTACATACCATGTAGTAGAACCATGAATCTATTTTATACTTATGCTACATACCTGTACATGTACATGTAGTGTAGTTTTGATAATTACAATTTACTGTCCTCATACTTTATACTGGTTCCAGGCACTGATGGACATGTTCCCGTGGGTGGATACCTTCAGCCACCATTCGCTGCAGAAACTGGTAAACAACATGCACTAGTGGTTTATTACATTGCATCACTGTACGTATATGTATGGTAATCAGGGCTTTCTTGTACTAGCTGGTACAATTGCTATAAGGACCTATATAGCATGCAAAGATACAAGTACGTATATATAAAATGTGTGTAGCCACTCAAAGCCAAACTTCACTTACATGTACCTTCCCTGGCAAAGGTTTTGCAAAAACCATCAATTTGGAAAAAAAAAGAGAAAGTAAAGGTAGGATCTCCAAAAATAAGATTGATATTTCATATCTATAAACCATCCGGGTATTTTCACATAATCATCCAGCAAACCTTGGCCTATTGGGCTTGCAAACTTCCACTGTGGTCGTTGCTATATTGGCATAGTAGCGTAATGACGTGATAAATGCAGACACACAGACTTACAGACAAATGTGGAAAACATTATCTTAAGAACCAGCCGAGTGTACACTTTATGCAATACCCGGTTGTTAAAAATTGGACCCCTTAGTGAGGCCAAGCTTAGCTACCTAGCTAAGCAGTGTTGACTAATAGTAACGCATGACATAACTATCACACGTGATTAGTGTGGATGCGCTGTGAAACGAACAAGTGGACAAATACAAAAACTTCCTTAGTACTAGCCAGGTATGCACTTTATGTGCTCCTGGCTAGCGCAAAATTTTATATCACTGATATAGTATTGTTTATACAATTCTCACTGACTGATGCCTTAAACTTGCCGTCAATGTATTATTTCCTCAGGACGAGAAGTACCGCCCGAGATCTCTCTATATGCCCAGGAGAGTGCACAAGGCTCCAACATTCCTACCACCCGCCTTAGCTACCTACGATCGACGATTGAGGGAATGAATCGAAGAGAAGCTGTAACTGAACCCATGGAATTCCAATATGATGGTGAGGCATGTATATTAGAATCAACTAGCTGTCTGTAATAGTTTATTGCGATCACTTCGAAGATGGTTGCCGCCATTTTCCACTCTTATTAGGCCAAATCACTCATATGCCATTATTTATTATATCCCATGCACACAAGGACAATAAGCCCTCGTTATGCTTTACGCTTGCAAACATACAAGCGTAAAGCATAACATTCTGCTTGGTTCAAGGAGAGGTTCTAAAAGACCACTAAAAGTAAATTTCTAGTTTCTCTTGTCCATGTAGTTGATCTGATTTCTTATGGTGATTTAATTTTAAAGTTTGGGTGTGCATGTGTAGAGTCCATCACTTGGCTAAACACTGTTACTGTATAGCGGGTTATTTTTGTGGGTGCAAATTTTCGAGAGGTCGTTAGAAATAATTTTTGTGGATCTAAATTCCGTGGTGATTTGATCGCGAATACGCGATGACGTAATATGAACTTTGACTTAGTACACGTGGTTCGATCAACGTCGATTTTGCATGACAGCGATGGAGCGCTTCAGCATTGATTCGTGCATGAGAGGCTACCAAGTCTATAAAGGCATAAGGGAGGCGCCTAGTCTCCTCGACTTTGTACAGCACATGTAACTGATCGTAAAATTCGTGGGTGGAAAATTTCGTGACTTGTAGGTTAACCACGAAAATAACGAAAATTGGCACCCCATGAAAATAACCCGCTATACTGACCCAGACAGTCTGTGAGTATATTACCAGTGAAACAAGTAAAAAATGTTTGTGTACATGTGTAGCCATTTGTGATCTATTAGCTGCCAAGCGTTTGCTACACTATGGTCGGACAATTAAGTGAAGGCCTATGGGTCAGTTACTGATATACTTGGATCAATGTACCCTGGATTCTAATGTTGTTGTTTTTGTGAGGACCATGTGTACCGGTATATATTGTAGAGACGAACATAACTAGCTATTTTATACAGAGAAATTGAAAGTTATAACCCGTATAGTCTAAGCCGGTTATTGTACTCAGGAAGTCCTCGGTGATTGTAGGTACATCCTGAAGGTCTCTAAAGTAGCAATAACCTATATGTAGTCGTACACATGTGCGTTCATTATCATTTGCTGCATGCGATATATAAATTGTTACTGTTTCCATCTACAGTGAGTGATCAACTGGAAGAGTTTATCAAGAGCAACCCTTCAGCACTGGGGCTTTTCATCCCATTCGTATCGACAAAAGGTCCTAGATTCGAACAGGAAGACCTTCCTAGTCTCGTAGATGGTGCCGAGGAATTGAAGAAAGCATTTTCTTTCCTTGGTTATGCTGTTTTTGAGCTAAAGCCATATGTCAATCTTGAGAGCTGGCAGCTAAAGGCAGCCCTTGAAGGTATAGCTGCCGTGGCCAGCAAGTGCCCTGCATCATTCCAGCAGATTTGTGTATATTTTACTGGGCACGGGGGAGAGAATGTCGTCTACACTCCAGATGGTGAAGTGCCTCTCACATCCTTTACCGACCCTTTCTGCACCGCTACAGCCATCCAGAATGATCCGCTTCCCAAAGTGTTCATTTTCGATACGTGCAACTTTGGAATGAAGAATATACTTCAGGATTCTATTGCACCCGTCAACGCCATTTGTGTTTTCGCCTCAATGCCCGGCAACCGTGCTTTTGCCAAGAAAAACGGCTATGGGTTACTGACCTATCACCTTGCCAAAGCCATACAGACGATCAGTAAACCATTCTCAGTTGTAGTAGCAGATGCTGCTAAGGAAGTTCGAAAAGAAATGAGCAAACATCCAGAATATGGCGTTGTTGAGCGTGCTAGATGTCAGCCATTGGTGTGCCAAGCATCAAGCCCTTTGAACCTGCTTGAAGAGCGAAGGAAAGCCAGTAAGTGTAGTACGTGTATGTGTCATGGAGAAATCCACACTTGCATGCTAGCTATACATGTACATGTATTAGGCCCTAGTATTGTCAGGCCCTCTGCCTTCTAGATGCTGCACATTGCTGCCACTAAATGGCTGGTCGTTTGCGCATATGCATAACATATGCATCTGACATTGGTTGCTAATATGCCCGCGTAATGCTCAAATGCTTCCTTTCTGTAATTATTATACCAAGCATAATTAACTCTAGCCAAGACAATACCGTGATAGCTTTCAGTCCATCTGTAATTGGCAATTGCAACCTTTTGAACCTATAACTGAGGCAGTGCCAGTCTGATATATTTAGCTAGCCAGAGGCTTAGCCAGATCATGCTGGTCCTTTATGGAGTTGTAAGTGAAACCAATAACAAGTGGCAATAATTTGGAAGCCCTAAAAGGTCATAATTATACTAGGTATACATTTAGAATGCAGTAGAGGAGAGAGACAGGCATCACCAAGAATCGGCCATGGCTACTACAGGAGAGTGGAGAATGGCTTGAACTCATGTTTGTATCGCTCGATTGTGCTGTCCATCTCCAGCTCTACACAAACTGCACTAACCTGGAAGGCCTCTCTTCATAAAACTGTGTGATAGACCTGTCCATACCTCTGACTCTTCGTGTACCACAAGTTTAGCCTCATTCCCAGGCTCCACTCCCCAGCTTTTCTCGCTACACGTTGCAAGAAAAGCTGGGGAGTGGAGCCTGGGAACGAGGCTACCACAAGTTCAAAACAGCATTCATGTAAACAGTAAGAGACGCCATTTTTAATCCTGGGGGGCCCCCAGGGGCCCAAAGTGTGACGGGCACACATATATATATATATAATACAAGTGTGCTGACTATACACATACGTAAGTGTTCTGAGTACATCAGAGTATAGTTACTGTATCAAGCATAATAGCAAGAATGTTGCAGGTGAATACTAGCAAGTGAATCATGGAGTACGGTAGTACTCCATATGTAGGGATGGCACCGAAAAAAATGGCCGCCACATTAAATATGTACAAAATACTACGTTCAAAAGTCTTCTTTACATGTAGTCATAAGCCTTTATGAGCCATACCTGTCATTCTCGAGTGTTTTCATCAGTAACAAGACTCTTAGCGTTGCTGGAGAGCACCGCTGAAGCACCACATCGGCAAGTCGCCAAACGGGCAAATCGTCCTTTTTTGATTATTATATATTCTTTCTTCAGCTAGGCTACCACGATATTGACTGAAGCAATTACAATGATTTAAACACGAAGAAGTGGCATTTGCATTCGGGCATTGCACTCATACCAGAGCGCTTTCAAAGAACTCAAAGTTTTTGGCAGTGATTTACTAGCGCTCTCAAGTAAGCACTTACCGTTCCATGCTATTTTCGTTCATAACAATTAATGACCTAACCTGAGCATGTGTTTGGTAATTTGAAGCCTATGTTGCTTGCAACGTCTGAGGTGTACACCAGCTTCTGTCAGGACTTGGAATGCGACTTCTATGCTAGGCTGACCTCGATGATGTGCATTAAATAGACTCAGTACCCGCATAGCTCTCAGTGCTGTGCACTCCTATGACCTACATGTACAATCCTTGCCTGTATTGCCGTGCAGTTGTTTGTGGTCTCATTTGCAATATAACTATCCTTGCTAATACTCCACAATTAAGTGTGCTGTGTACAAGCTGCTACGCCATGTATGCAACCAGAATCAGCCTGAAGAAACACTGCTGCCATTCAGAATGTGCTCGAATCTATAAAGAGGGTAGACAACTCTGCTGTAGTTTTGCTGTTGTCGGTTGGCTTTGAAAAAATTAACCTTACATTACTACTGAACATACCCTCTGCTAATCATGATTTATGACAAAACATCTCCGCAAGGAACGTTTCTCTCCTCAACAAAACATTTCAAAAAATGAAGAACCATGTAGGGATGGAATCCCAAAAAAGGAAGCAAACAAGGTAGAAACAATGCCACGATACTTTTACGGATTGCCGTCCCTACATGCATCTTTTGCCATTTTTCCAACCATACCCTGTAGTATTTATTACATGACATGACAGGAAGCTAGTCCAACACAATTGTACACATCCTGTGGCATTTATGTGAAAGTGCGTGCTTTTGTATAATTATACCTTATTCTACGTATTATCCACCCATGATGTATTATCCACCCATCCCCTTCTTTGACCTAAAGTTATGTTGGAGGGTATTTACATATATAGTATCCGCCCACCCCTTATACTGTCCGTGTGAGCTAAATCTATAACTAAAAACCAAAAACTCCAAGACAGTGAGTAGAACCGAGCGGCAAAATTCGATCTTTGATGTGCTTTAATTGGAATACTGACGGTAAGTCAGCTAGCTATTTAGGTATTTAGGGTCGTTACTAAAACCCGGGACAGGACGGGACAGCGACGGGACGTCCCGTCCCGTCCCGGTTACTAAAATATGGGATATAAATTCGCAATGGATAGCGAAAAACGAGCTGTAGTTTCTGCATATTACCTGAAAACATAGTATCAGAGGCTCCTCTACTAGCTATATATGCTTGAGGTGATTCTACTTATCCAGCATGCCATTTTGTAGAGTGGTCGTACGATGCTCGATCAGGGTACCCCTCGATGATTACTTATCTTACCAGTACTTGTAGCAGCTTTATAACTGTGTATAATTATCTTGTGCCATTGGCCTCACAAGCTTTGCTGGCTCAATTTTATTTATTGAATCCAGGACTGGTCAGAATGATAAATAATTAAACTGGGTATGGTTTTTCCATCTTATATCTTCAGTGACTCCAAAAGTGCAGATTGTTGAGTTGCACCCAACTGCAGTCAGTGTCAAGGTCTCCTTCCCGACATCAGCTAGCCACTTCAATCTGACTGGCTGCAGTGTACAGTGTGAAGGACCAAGTGGCAGTAGGCCGTGTGAGCCGTTATCCCTCCTGGGGACGAATGAGGTGTGCATCGATGGTCTCTCTCCAGGGAAGGACTACAAATTGAAGGCTGTTGCAAAGTACATACCAAATGGCTTTCCAGAAGAAAATGTCTCCAGTGAAGAGCAACGTGTTCGTATACCACCTGAAGGTAAGTATTTCAATACATCTGCATATAAGGAGTGTTGCTACATGTACATTAATTAATAGCAAGCGGGAAGTACGTCCCATTGAAACACCCATCCCTGCATTGTACGCATGGAGCCTGGGAAAGGGAAGTGGCAGAAACACAAATAGAAACTCGTGTTGATATGATACTGTCATACATGTAGCTAGGCATCTATTCAATACCCTTACCTGTGGAGACAGAGGAGGTTGGCCATGGTCGACCTTTAGTAATCAAGGTTGCTCAATGATTGGTTAGTCACGTGACAAGTAGAAGGCTAAACAAAGGTTTCTCTGCGGTAGTACTTGAAGGTCTCGGCTTCTAGATTAACTTTTCTTCCAAAGAGAAGGACAGCCATGCCTGCAAGAACAACTTACTTCCGGGGCACAATGGAGACATGAGCGGTCTCGAGTAGCTGCCCATAATGGCTACCTTAGAATGCAAAAAATGAAACCGCTTCGGTAGATAGTTAGCGGCAAAAAGCGTCCGAAATAGCTAATACAAGCAGCAAACTGCTAGTTACAAGCCTACACAGTGGTCGCTTCTTTCTGCCATTCCGAGCTCCACAGAGACAGCCGACTTTTCGCCACCAGAGCCAACAAAGGCCTCACATTTGTGAGAGGAAAACTAAAAAATTAATACCAGGACTAATTATTCTTCTTGCAAGTCCGTTCTCGAAGTGATAGTCTAGGGGAAAACAGTCGAAATCTTCGATTCTTTTCCTATGGTTAAAGCTTATGTTCATTTTTCACTTTCATGACATGATATGGTAATGGCTACTACGGTATAACTATAACAAACAGAAAGTATCCATACACAAACTATGTACCCCATAAAGTCATGGGGTACATAGTTTGTGCAAATACCAGACTACTTTACCCATCTGCGTGGCCTGGGAACAAGGCTAAATGTACATTTATGTCATCTTGATAGTCTAACAGGTATTGTACATTGTTTTTGTGCATATCATGGAGTACGGTAGTACTCCATATATAGGGATGGCTCCAAAAAAAAATGGCTGCCCCATTGTATGTGTACAAAGTGATGTGTTCAAAACTCTGCATTAGATTTAGTCATAAGCTTTTGTGGACCATACGTGTCATTCTTGAGTGTTTTCATCAGTAACAAGACTCTTAGCGTTGCTGGAGAGCACCACTGAAACACCACATCGGCAAGTCGCTAAACGGGCAAATCGTCCATAATTTTCTCTATGATTCTTCTTTCACTGGGCTACCACAATATTGACTGGAGCAATGACAATGATTTCAACGCGAACAAACGGTATTTCTTCCGGGGTATTGCACCCACACCATAGCGTTCTCAAACAAATCAAACTGTTTGGCAGTGATTCTCAAGCGCTCAAGGCAAGTACTTGCCGCTGCACGCCGTTCTGTTCCATTCCGTTCTGCGTAACAGTGATTATGCCTACACCGGAAACGCAGCCTCGAGCGCAGGCTCAGAGGACTATAATACTTGGAGTACGCTTTATGACAGACCCAAAGTGAGTTGCTGTAGCTACGTTATCATAGTAAGAACACTGATACAACTGCTAGACGACTGTAGACCATACTAACCGCCATGATGTGTGTTAAATGGAGTCAGTACCGCCACTGCTGTGCGCTCCTGCGACCATCCTCACCCACATTACATTGCAGATGTTTGTGGTGGACCTTGAACCATAGCTGTCCCTGCTAACATTATATATTGTGTACTGTACGTTTAGCTATCATCTGAGCCTATCACCTGAGTAGCTCATACATGTGTATCGGGTGTCAATAGCTCTATTTCCCCCCCCCCCCCCCCCCCCCAAAAAAAAACACGGAAACAAGTCACAAAAAAAATACATATTATAGGGATGGAATGCCCAAACCAAACAAGGTAGGAACGAACGACACCACAGTACCTTTACGGACTCCCATCCCTATATCTTTTGACATTTATGCCATTAGTCGAAGATAGTAGTGTGCTGTTATTTGAGTCTACCTACAGTACATGCTGCTGTATATAAGTTATAGTGAGGTCATGTGTGTTGTACATGTAAAGTACTGCAATCATTTTATTGGCTGTGGATATGGCTGGTGTGGCATGTAGAGGATTGTGGTGTTGTGTTGGAAAAACGTCAAAAGATATAGGGATGGGAGTCCGTAAAGGTACTGTGGTGTCGTTCGTTCCTACCTTGTTTGGTTACTTTTTGGGGATTCCTTCCCTATATGTCTTTTCATTTTTTAACTCATTGCACTCGATGTGCCACACATTCCAATTAGTCTGCGCGAAGCGCCTATATATAGGCTCATAGTGCATGCACGCTCAGTAGCGGCTCTACGTGAAGGGAAACTCCCCATTACCGTTCTATAAAGGCTTAGCCACACCCTTATGATGTAACTGTACCGAAAGTAGGAATTTTTTGTATAAAATAACGGATGTACACGGCAAATAGAAATTGATATACGACAACTAGTTACATATAGCTACACTACTACACAGTTAATCGGGCTCTGCAGTCACCCTCAGTGGCAGTTACGAGGATCTTGCTTCTGGACAGTGAGTTAGACATTCTGTAGGATCATAATCCTTCGCTACTAGGGCATGAAAACTGCGTTTACAGTAGTGCCGTATCGAAACTTACCGTGTACTGAGAAATCGATCCTGAACAGCCTGCATCATTCCAATTCGGCTTCCTTTTTGCCTTGGATGGCTGTAGCAGATAGTCTTCGAACAAAATCAGCAAAGAATCGGTTATCTGCTTCAGCTGGCAAGTGAAAAAATGCCTAGCACTACACTGGTTTTATTATTACCCCATTTTCAGCTGGAAAGTTAGCGAGGATGCATCACACGTGTGACATAATATTATAGCGTGCAATGAGTTAAAATGTTTTTTTGTGACTTTAGGAAAAAGGACTAATTAAATTATGGGCAACACTGAAAGCCCTGTGGGTGATGTGGAACACGATAGCAAAGTGACTCATTTTTTTTATTGTGGCCGATATAGCCATGCTACATAACCCACTAACTTACTCTCGTCACATGCAAGTTGCCCTCGTCCCACGCGACTTCAATTACTTATTGTAAAATAATATTTTTGGGTGGGGATTGTAATGGGTTCAAGGTATCACTACACCCAGCCATTCATTGGTGTTCCATGTGATGCGATCTGTACTGTAGTTTGAAGACAGACTTTTTGGTAGCTAAAGCTATTGGCACAAACCAGTGGTGATCTAGTGCTGGGGGGTTGCAAGGGCTGAATAATTTTATAATGACTGTATTTATACTCTCTGCAGTGATGCCAACGGTACAACATGGGCCAACACGTGCCTCAGTCTTTGTGACTTCGCCTCTCCTACACCAGGAGCATAATATCCAAAGCCTTTCATTAAAATACTGGCCAGAGGATGAAGAGGAAGAGCACGCACATTCAGTGGAAGTTGGAGTTCAAGCTGATAGAGAGCAAATTTGTCTTACAATTCAGCGGGAAAAGGCCTACAAAGTCAAGTCTGTTGCTACGTACGCTTTCCCACATGGATCAGAAGTCTCTAGTCCAATTTTGACCATACGCCGTGAAGGTACGTATGACATATTCTTCTCTAAATGTGATCAGGTTTGTGAAAAACCGGCATTTCAGTTTTAAGTAAAGATTATTATTGTCAAAAAGTGTATGAAGGTCGCTCAATTCCTTAGGTATAGTAGTATCACCTAAATTGCCTGCACTTGACAGTGCTGGCAATGACCCCCTGTACAAACTACCTGTTCAGTTTGATCATTCATATGATATAGAGGTACATGTATGTATCTTTGAATTCTGCACATTCCAAAATGCGGGAAGTGCCAGAGCTTCTCCAAAAGATCACAAATATAACTCTTGTAACCAAACCTAGAGACAAGAAAACTACGCATGCTTTTCTCCCCTAACCCCTCCCTTGCTACGTTACACACGCACACAGCCTAGCTACAACTCACCACTGCTTTTGCCAGGGCCCCACAAACGGCAGCTAGACGCAAAAATGGGCGGAGTCTACGAGATAGAAAGGTCACTTTTCTAAAGACAACTGACTAGCTCTCAACAGTAGAATACATGTACACGTAATGACTAACCTCGTTCCCAGGCTCTCCCCTTGAAGCTGGCCAAAGAGCTGGGAATGAGGCTATGTATATATCTGCTACAACTTGTGTGAGTGTTAAATCAATTAGTGAAAACCACAGGATTCTGTAGCTTCTACACAAGATAATTGGAATCATAAGCAGCAAAGTGACAACACCAGAGATAAGGGCCCTGTTTAGGGTATGGCACACAGCAGCAACAACAACCGTATGGAGGCGGTTATGGTGCTAAGCAGGCACAAATGGTGATGTACGTCAGCCGTGTACGTGTATATATAGTTCATTGTTGAGCTGTTTGTCACTCATCATTGCAGGCTATGGCAACTACACTGTAGGCCTAGATAGCGATTTCATTCGCTGGCGTGCGCCACGATGAAATACCTCCGCGAATGTGTGAAAATGTGACTGAACCCAAGCCTCTTACCTAATTGTTACCAGACAGATTTTCAAAATGAATTTTCCGACGGGGCACGAGACTAAGCACCTACTAGTCTACCCAACAGTTATTGTATTTGTAATCTTACCCAGCCTGGAGTAGAATTTGATTACCACCTCCCCAAATACCATCAGGGAAATAATTTTGACAAGGTTTTCTAAAAAAAAAGCAATGACAACAATAATGACATTTCCCTCAATACAGAAGCCATAAGAAATAATGTCAAAAAGGATGTGATATGTATAGGATAGATCACTGCATAGCGGGGTGTATGACCCGTTATCTATCTTGGGAAGAATTACCTCCCTTGGAAGCCAAGGAAGTACCGAGGGTGAAGTAACCAATGCGAGCCTTCTCAGTTTTTGACCTTAGAGCACCGTATATTGTCTAAACATTCGACACATCCAATTTTTCAGCACCCATTCACAAAAATGGAATTTATAATCTCTAATTTCGGCAAAGGGAACCCCCAAATATTTCAGCGTTTTCGTCCCTATTTAATATGCGTATTCGGCACGGTGACCTTTCACATGCAGCTCAGTGGCTGCGGAAGCTTCCAGACTTTTTCCGCGAGGTAAGTGCCCCACAATGACTCATAGGACTTAATAGATCTCGCATAGCCAGACTCTCAACCGTCTAGGTCTTCGTCTCGATATACTGCCATCGCATGTCTGTCATGGTCATTGCCACTCTCGTGTAGCGCAATGAATCACTCTCCGACACACGCCTCCTACCTCTCTAACTAGCTTTCAAGTTGCTTTGACTGACACTTCCAATTATTCGGCACCTCATACTTCCAGCAGCGATTTTGCGATTTTACTTCTAAGTGAGGCTCATGAATAATTAATGTAAACCCACGGTATTTTTAGATGATATACGGTAAACCACATTTGAGAGCTTAACTCCAAACCCTGTACATGGAGGAGATAGAGCAAAGTGTTTTAAGATTACTCTTTTGCTCTGGAATACTGTATTTGCCTTTATCATTGACTATGCCTTATTCCAGTTGCTCATAGGTAGATTCCCATCATTTTCTAGCACTTCTACAGCATTATGTGGCAAGGCCTGATGTAGTGTGTTTCACTCAATAGTTTATACTTCTTTCCCAATAGGTAACCAATTTTGGAAGGATCACAAGAAAGGTTGCGGATGTTGTACAGGTGCCCTATTGCTATTGCTCCTTGTACTTCCTGCGTTTAGTGTGATGTCTGCTCTGATCTACAATGCTAAGATAAGTGAAGCACCTGTTCAGGAGCTTGGCTATCAGGGTGATATGATATTCATGGGTGAAGTCGATTCCAGTAAACAGAAGCTGGTTTCAGTACAGGAATGCTATAGTAAAGATGATGATCCACACTATCCGTCAGTATACCGAGTACATGCCAGAAAGGATAATTTGACACTTTATGACAGCAAATCTAACTACGATGAACTGGGTTATTCTGTACGAGACCATATGTGTGTTGTTCTACCAGACTATGGACAAGCCCCTCCAGATTATCTAATGTGGGGGTCAGAAATAACTGCATATATTTGTCTTTCTAGTGTGAATCGCTCAACCGAATCTTACCCTGCATATTCCTATATCTCAAAAGCTATAGATGTAGAGGACTTGGAAATTTGTCGCAGTGATGTCATCAATCAGAAGCCATATAAAACACTAAACATTGGTAATAATAATCGATCAGTATGCACTTGGCTGAACTATACTGTAAAAGAATCAGACCCCCCTGGATACTATAAACCATACCTTGTCCTTCCAGGTCAAGTGTATATCAGCTACAAGGTATCTTTTCATATAAAATACTTGAATCGTACTGACTATAAAGAAGATGTCATTTGTGAAACTTCAGAGATGGATTCCTGCACTGTATCAACTCCTGGTGGACTACATCGTGAGCACTACGCAGTCTTGGTGTATATTCCAGATCTAGAGTACAAGTCTTTTCGCAATAACACACTATCAGACGTGGCACCAACAACACACGTTTGCATGAATGGTGAAAGATTTCTTGGAGTAATAGTAATTGGTGGGATGGCCTATGCTGGATTGTTCATAATATTTTTATTAAAAGCAAGTTTGTTTTATATAATATACTATTTCTGTAAACGTGGTACAAAGAAATACCAGAGGATCCCTCGTGAATAATGTAGGAAACATCGTGTATGATATTTTGCCTACAGTCCGATCCTTTTTCCTTTTGTTTCTTACATGTCCTTTTACTTTTTTTTATCTCCCTTTACTGTATTTTCCTATCCCTAATATATGCTGTGTACTTTAACTATGTTTTGTCTTTGTCATTTTGTGAGATATACAAAACTACATGATTATGACCCAGCAGTAACTTTGGGACTTATAGAAAATAATAAGTATTCATGATGGTTTTTTTATAGCTACTTGAATCCTGATACTGAGGAAGTGCACAAATTTGGTTTTCCTGTGACTGAAATAGCTAAATAGGTAAGGTTTAATCATGGCATTTAATTTAAGAAACTTCTATTGTGATCATTGTTCTCCTCCAGGGCTTTGCTGTCTATTATTGAGTACGGTCGTACGTACTCCATATAATAAGCTGAAAAAAATGGCCAGCCCATTGAATGTGTACAAAAGGACATGTTCAAATGTCTGCGAAACACACAATCACAAAGCGTCTATGAGCCATGCCTGTCATTCATTTCATAACCAACTCTTCTACATCATACAGATTCGGTTATATAGCTAAATGTTAAGAGTTCAAGTCTGAAATGAAAGTCTCACTGCATTCTCAGGGAATCTGAGGCTTGGTTGTTTAACTTGGTGTGTAATGCAATGGGTTTTTGTAAATATTTCTAATTTGCAAGCATATATACTTTGGGAAATAGCAATATTAATACACCATGGCCACAGATGCAAATTAGCACCGCCCATGCCACAATGTGGTCAAGTGATACAAAATGGCCGCTAGAGGCTACAGAATGCTATTTACTCTGAGGCTGAGTACGATGTGGGAGGGGAGCCTGGGGACGAGGATGTAGCCATAGGCTTTGTATCTGTGCAGGAATTACAGCTGTTTACCTGTTAATGGAAAATGGGATTCTAAGTAAAGTCACTGGCAGTGCATGGCAGCTGGTCATAATCATGCTGGGTGTGGTTTTGTCCTCTGCATTTGAGTGTCTAGCTAGTTTGACGGAGTTAATTAATGTTGTTATGCATAACTCATTGCTGTACGTATGTACTAGCTATTAATTTGTAAGACCTTACCCTGATAAGAAGGCTAATGTTTTCATCACCTTTTTTTTTTTGAGGAAAATTAGCTAATCAATGTTTGTCACATGCAATAGCTGTATAATAATTTAGGCGGGCACTTAGTGCTAGTGTACAGCTACTGAGGTGGAAATTTCCTTATTACATTGTTAAGGTGGCGTGATACCAAAACATAGATGATATAGTTTGGTTGCCTCAAGCAGTATTCAATTGTGAATATCTCATTACATAGCTTCATGCTTTTTACAGCACTAATAGCTACTGCAATATGTGATCACTTGCAAAGTACATGCATCTATCTCACAACCCTGCTGAGATATTGAAGCTACATTATGTGCTAAATTAAAACTTTCTAACCAAAATTTGACCCAGGATAAATCAGCTAGGCAGGGTGACTGTCACAACCAGTGAATACTTAAGAGTGTTTATTAGGGTCAGAGAGCTCGAGCTTTTTTTTTTGTTGCATAACTTGTGGGTTTCTGGAATTATGTTCCTGTAGTGTCAAAAAATTGTGCAAGTCATTTTTTAAGATATATACATATCCTTTGGAGTGCTAAGCAATCACATATTGTAGTAATGGTGCTGTAAAACGTAGGTAGTTATATGGTATAGATGATGAGATATTCATAGTTGAATATGCTTGAGGTCACAAAATAATGCCACCACCTTAAGTCAATAATATACATCAACTGTGATATTCAAATTCTCAATTTTGGATGAAACTGCACTTACAACAAGTCACAAGATGAGTTAAATTATACAGCTCAGTTTGCATCAAAGTTATTGGATGTAATACTATAAGGAAGCATATTGTGCTCTTGTACAACGCTTATAACAGCAGCAACATACCCATAGTATGAACAACACCACAGTAATTACAAGTACAGTGAACAGGCATACAAATAATATGTTAATATGATTTCTGTGAAGTGTGACATTAATAGAATAAGGATTCTCTGATATAGGTTTGTAGGCATAACCCAGTAAACAAGTTTCCCCTTGATCTGAGAGAAAACCTGACTGTAATGAGAATGAGCAAATGTTGGTGTCTTCAACTACACAGCTTTGCTGAACATAGTCATGCCTGTCATAAAACAATAGCTGCAGATGATATTCATACTCGGCCGTTATTGAGTCAGTGAAAGTAATCCCACCAAAATAATAGCTTCTCTTGGGAGCGGTGAATTCAATTAAAGTAGTGATATGCTCTGGTCCCTCCGTCTTCACTATTGCATGATCCACACTTTGTTTTCTACCCAATTTACCCTGTTGAAAGTCTCCTCGTTTAGACAGATCATCATAAACATACAGTTCAGCAGCTGTTTTTGTAGTAGAGGCGTTCAATACTGTAATATTAAGCATAATATGCGAGCCTTGCAAGAGGTATTCTGTAAAGACAAGGATGGGGTTATGTGCGCGGAGAACATTAGATCTTCTTTGTATAGTTTCATTATGGACAGTCAAATGTTTACAGTTGATGGAATATAAATATAGCAAATGGTCACTAGAGGCATCCAGTTGGCGTACAGTAACTTTGTTGTACCAGAATGGATTGACTTTATCGAGTAAAACAGTATCATTATCAATGATAAGTAGTTGCAGTTGTTTATTTGACGGCTGAAATTCCAAAACGACTGCAGCAGCTGCTAGCAAGAATGAAAGAATTACAAGCAAAACAGGAAGACATCGGCACGTTAGCTGGAGGCATGTTCTGTGAGCTGTTTGTTTTTGTAGCACTAAAGGGAGATAAAGACTACACATGATTTTATATTTTACAGTCAAAATCAAGTTATAGAGTGAGTTAGGTAATTCAGTAGTAATAATATTATTGTGCACACATGAATAGCCTGTCCTATACTTGAGCAGCATCCTGCAGTATTTGTGCACAACACATTATGAGTACATGCATACCATGTAAAATAATACAGTAAATTATGCTAGTTTATATGCTCAAGGTACAGAGACAGATATTTACCTTTGCCATGTTATAGAAGCCAATACAGAAAGGAAATACCTCCCACCTATCAATTAATATTCAATTTGTCAGACTGCTTTGCATATATGGGACACTTCAGGAAAACTGTCCCAGAAGATAACAGCAATGATGAAGCAACAGTGTCTGGGAAATGGTTTTGATTCCAACTCCCACATGCGTCAGAAGTTGAAATGCATCAAACTCTGCAGGCTGCATACTAGTAGTACCAGTATTTGTGAAGAACATCATATACCTAGCATTAAATCATCTAAAGAAACTAAGAAGGTAAATTATGTACTACTTCGGCAGATAGTCCAGTGATTCTACAAGTGGTACTACCAAGGAACTGGTATTACTGGTGTCAGGGTTGAGACAGCCCAGCTCTTCTTAACCATGTCACCTTGGTAGGGGTGGAATGACATGCTTGTTTTCTCATTTCAAGGTTGTTCTCTGGAGATTACATTTACTG
The DNA here is from genome assembly GCA_963921505.1 of Phakellia ventilabrum. NCBI lineage: Eukaryota > Metazoa > Porifera > Demospongiae > Axinellida > Axinellidae > Phakellia > Phakellia ventilabrum. Next base: position 4,667,696 of record OY997386.1, on the reverse strand, counting down.
GCTTTTCCCCACGGGTGGAAGCACACGATACCCTGATTTCTGACTGCCCCCGGAAACAGTGGCAGCAAAGAAGAGCCTTGAAGTCTTGTGAATGAATGATTTAGTCATTGACCTCAAAATATAAATCCTCCACTTTGTGTACGTAGATACAACAGTCAATTAGCAATACCAAACTAGATTGGCAGACTGTGCTATGTATAAGCTATTTATTAATTAAACATCATACATTAATAGCACGTATTGTGTACTTATGCAAAGGGATGTAGAAAGGATCAGAGTGATATTTTGCCAAAATCTTGCAAAATCAAAGACAGCTAAGCTTACTACTGTTTTTACCAGCCGGGCTTCGCGCGCGCCCAGCTGGTATTACGACCGCTTTACCTGCGTCTGTCTGTGTGTGTGTGTGTGTTTGTCTGCAATTATCACGTGTGCTAAGTTACGTCATTCCGTTACTATGCCACTATAGCCACAAGTGCAGTGGAAGCTACTAGAAGTTTGCAGGCTCAATAGGCCAAGGTACGTCAAGCTAGATTAGTTTTGTGTTGCCTAGACGGCGAAAGAGCGGCAGGTAATGCTAATAATTCTGTTTTCGCAAGTTCTGATCGCTAACTGAAAGCATACTACAAAATTGCGGTGTCACCACTTTTGCTGGAAGCTATACATGATGAGACTGTCTAGCCATGCTGATCCATTCTACAGCTGCAGTTAGCTTAGACTGACCTGTTGCTGAGCACAACCTTTATTTGGATGATTAAAACACCTGGCTGGTTTTCAAATTTGAAATATCAGTCTTATTCCCGAAAGTTATTTGTATGTCATGCCTTAGTTGCTATCAGGAATGTGTGTCAATACATACAGTTCACATACATGTGGTTTCCGTTTCCTGTGAATTTAAACGTCAGAGAGCACAGCAAAAGTAAAGCTATGAGTACGGTGGCCGAGAGGGTTATTTCCGTTTCAATCGCGTGCTAAGCGATTCGCACGTGCTAAGCGATTCGAAGTTGTGCTAAGCGATTCACGTGCTAAGCGATTCAAAGTTGTGCTAAGCGATTAGTGCTTGTGCTAAGCGATTCAAAGTTGTGCTAAGCGATTCACGCTTGTGCTAAGCGATTCGAAGTTGTGCTAAGCGATTCGCCCTTGTGCTAAGCGATTCGCGCTTGTGCTAAGCGATTCGCGCTTGTGCTAAGCGATTCGAAGTTGTGCTAAGCGATTCGCCCTTGTGCTAAGCGACGCCCTTGTGCTAAGCGATTCGATATCGCGTCCGTATTTTGTAGTCTCGTGACCGAGCATATACGCCCCCTCACACGCGTGATCTATAGAACAATGGCTTTATCCGGAGAACGGCTAGATGGTAAGCTAGATAGTAGGCTTGATTTGTCAAAAATGGTGGTAATATCTGATTTATACTTTATGCAGGTTTGAGTACTTTTACTGCTACGCTACGCATGTCACACGTCCGAGCAATGCGACAAAAGTATTCACGTGACAGTAAGGAATCACGTGACATCTGCCCACTCCTATAGGCCTACTCGAATCGTAGCCTCGTTCCCAGGCTCCACTCCCCAGCTTTTCTCGCACCGGTGCAAGAAAAGCTGGGGAGTGCCGGTGCGAAAAAAGCTGGCACAAGTGCGAATCACTTAGCACAACTTCGAATCGCTTAGCACAAGCGCGAATCGCTTAGCATAACTTCGAATCGCTTAGCACGCGAATCGCTTAGCACAACTTCGAATCGCTTAGCACGCGATTGAAACGAAAATAACCCTCTCGGCCACCGTATATGAGAGACCTTTCTGACAGCAAAAGAAAATATTTCCACACTTTGCATCAATAATTAGCTGCTTTGAAGCCTCTGCAGAGGCATACTCTACCTTCAGGTACTGCCTTTGGCAGTGTACAAAACTGCTTCCACCAAGCATGTCTGCCTCTTCTATTCTTAAGGCCTAGGGTTAAAGCAGGTCCTGAAGTTTCCTAGACTAAATCAATCAAAAGTTGCTAAATAGTTCATTAATAGTGAAGACGATGTTCGCAGAAAAATAAGGCTCAATAGGTCGGTCCCAAAGCTCCATGGTTATTAATCCTGTACATCATTTCTCACTTCTGACTGATATACACAAGTCAAAAATAAAACTCGATGCACTCATACAGAAATATACTTTGAAAGTGTGTACAGCGAAACATGCACAGCAGAGATTAGAGAACTGTACTTCTCTGCTTTGCTAGATCTGTATAGCCAAATATGAGAACCGTATTTGGACTCCTACTGTAATTTCATTCATTGGTACTGCTATCAGTTTACATTCCAAATACTATACTAATTAAGAATGGACAAGCACCGCAGAGCTAATTATAGCTTGCCCATAATGTCGATTATGTGGTAGTTAGCTTTAAGCAGTTACATGTATAGCTAAATAGCGGCACTTAGCTACCTTGTTCTTCCGTGGAGTGTTGTTGCTCTGTGTTTGTCCCTGTAGACAAACACAAAAAGATTATTAAAACAATTTAAGTAGATGACGGCAAGAGGCTTACATGAAGATGGTGAATGCAAAGACTCCATTGTCCCAGCATGGTAGGAATTTCTAACAGAATATGTATGTCTTTCAGCATCTGTACTTTGAACTGGAGTGGACGCTGAAAGGATAGAGGAATACTGTTAACCCATTAGCCCCGATAGTACAGTCTGCCACATATGTCTTTTCTCACGGTACAGATCTGTACAGCAAGAAAAGGGTTAGATCTATTCATGTGTACATTCAGCATTAGATATTAGAGGCCATGTGATTAGTAGTTCACGCCCCTTTCGACATACGTGTTTGTAAGCCACACTACTAAAATCAAGGACATAGTGTGTTTTAATTAACTAGCCTCATTTCCAGGCTCCACCCCATAGCTTTTATTGCACCGTGGAAAAAAATCGCTAATTTGATTAAGGTGCGTAGGACTATGGTGTAAGAGTGCGTGGGTTCGAATCCAAATCAGGGTACTCTTTCTTATTTTTTTTTTTTGTGGATGCTTTTGATAGCATGATTTCTTTGCAAATGGCAACTTGATAATTAAAGGGTTTTAACTTAATTGTCATGCTACAGTGTATGGATTACTGTTGGGAACAGCTTAGCAACCACCGTCCAAATAAAAACATTCCAGACAAAACAAGAAACACCATTCACGGTCAGTTATGTAGTCTACTTTGCAAATAAAATTTGGGGCGAGCCTGAGTGAGGCCTAAATATAGCGACTTGCCCCCTGTTTGTATAATAGTATGTGGTAGTACATATGTCTTACCAAATCTGGGTACAAACTCTGTAATAGTATGTGGTAGTACATACGTCTTACCAAATCTGGGTACAAACTTCACGTGTTATGTATTACATATGCAAGGAACGTGTTTAAATGGATCTGCTGTTGCTGAGAATGCCATGTTCAACTTGAAGTTGTGGCAGACAAAGAGTGAGATATCTGGACAATCTCTCTCACAGTTTTACGAAGGATGACGTACTACGGCTCCAAGGTTAGTGGAGTTCATGTAGCCGTGTATAAGTAGAGATATGAGTGCTGGAGATGGATGGCATGATCGAGTGATGCAAATGGTAGTTCCAAGCGGTAGAGTCCATCTCTCCACACTCCTATAGCAGCCATGGCCAAACCATGAATGTGTGTCACAGACTGAAATCTCACCTCCTCCAGTATCATCGATATACATGCTTTCTTACGACTGGTTGGCTTGTGTGATATTGAATCAAGTATCCAGGGGCCGGCAGAGCGTGAGGCCATGCAGACTAGCCACTGCCACTTGGGCAGGTATGAGCTGTTGTGGACAGCAGGAGGGTTCTCCAATCCTACCCCCAGGCAGATCAGATAGCCAATATAGGCCGGCCTTTTTTGATTGTGTATTATCAATGGTACTGGCATAAACTTCAGATTTAGAGTTCCTTACGCACACTTTGACATGCTCATTTGCTAATCATGTTATGCATAGTCACTCGCTTAGGCTCGACCCACAATGTCCTACATTACACTAGTAATTTATATTTCATCATCATCATAGTCTTAGGCTATGGGAGAATAAGAAAAACAATGTCAGTGATAACTTTTTTGTCTAACATCGCTGAACTGAAATAAAATTTGTAGGAGAGATAAAAACGACAACAAACTAAGTATGTATAATAGTTATGTAGATGGAAACAAACTTGAAAACATAAGCTAAAAAACACAGATCATAGTATCAATAGAACTCAAGAACTACATTGGGCTCACACAATCGGGAAGAGCTCTTAGCAGTGGGACATAACATAACCTAGTTGGGTCACGGTCACACTGATGAGTGACCAACAACTCTCAACAGCTGAAGGCTGACGCGCTCTATTATCCATGGTTTATGGACCCCTGCTCTCAGAAACCTCGAAACAGACTTAGATGCAAGCAGCTAGCGATGGGCTCTACGTCATTAATAATATCTATTCTTTCAAGAATTTTTCCACGATTGTTCTTAATACAAACAAACAGCTCTGTATACTTCAACGGGTCACCTTTCATGGTGACCAACTTCATGAGAGCAATTGCTGACACCAGTTGCCTCTGTCTAGTCCTGTGCCCATGCAGACTTTCATCCTCACCCCCCAGGCGAAGGAACGTTTGGTGTTCGAAGTGAAATTTCTCGTCACAGACTCCATATTTGCCGAAAATAAATCCTGTATGTAATTCAATTTGGTGACTGAACGTATATGGTATATTCATTCTAATTCATCGAATTGACCAATGGTATTGAAGATTTATCGAACTAACGTCATAGCAACTTTACAGAAGGACTAAAAATCTGATTGGAACCTTTGAAATTCCAAAGCAAAAAGGTGTCTATGACAAGACATTTCATTGAGGACACTAGACGTTCTTTCACCAGGGAGGCGTGAACGTCTGGGCATGAGACTAACCTCTGTCATGGTAGCCCTGATTATTAGATGCTACTTATTGTCAAGCCACATCCTCAATTGAAAACCTTACAAATCTCTTACATCAAAACAATGAAAATGAATTTCAGAATCAGTTTTGATAATCATATGGATGAGTTCATGTTTAATGAAATTCAAGACCACTAATGGTCCTACACACCTACCTGCTGGCTGGCTCTTTGCTAACAGAGTTGCTATAGTTATCTTCCCTGTACTTTGACTTGTGGCTTGATGCACTTTGGGTAGACAGCAACTGAACAAGAAGTGCTCAAAGAGGAAAAAATGAGCAGCGACTTCAGTTAACAGTCAACGGTAGTGACACCTCAGCTAACAGTCAACGGTAGTGACACCTCAGCTAACAGTCAACGGTAGTGACACCTCAGCTAACGGTAGTGACACCTCAGCTAACAGTCAACGGTAGTGACACCTCAGCTAACAGTCAACGGTAGTGACACCTCAGCTAACAGTCAACGGTAGTGACACCTCAGCTAACAGTCAACGGTAGTGACACCTCAGCTAACAGTCAACGGTAGTGACACCTCAGCTAACAGTCAACGGTAGTGACACCTCAGCTAACAGTCAACGGTAGTGACACTAGGTGCCATTGTCAGTGGGACACAAGAGCACCAGATACGCCAGAGGACAAGGAGACATCAATAGGACAGGAAGATATCAATAGGACAGGAAGATATCAATAGGACAGGAGACATTAATAGGACAGGAAGACATCAATAGGACAGGAAGATATCAATAGGACAGGGAGACATCAATAGGACAGGAAGATATCAATAGGACAGGAAGACATCAATAGGACAGGAAGATATCAATAGGATAGGAAGACATCAATAGGACAGGAAGATATCAATAGGACAGGAAGACATCAATAGGACAGGAAGATATCAATAGGACAGGAAGATATCAATAGGACAGGAAGACATCAATAGGACAGGAAGATATCAATAGGATAGGGAGAGTCAACAGGTGAAAAGAGAAGCAGAGACATTTAAAGAGAGGGATATGCCAGGTGCCGATAGACCAGAGAGTGCCAACACGAGAGAAGAGTGGCTAAAGCAGAGGATACAACACACCTATCTATCTCTGACCTGTTACAGCTATGTATCTCGTCATGAGCATTTGTCGAAGCAGTATAAATAATCTGACCAACATAATAATATATACTCTATGCTTCATTACACATCTCTAGTGCTCTCATGGTATGTACATGTGCTTGCATTGAGTCAGCAATAATCGTTATGAAGGATGGGTTTACAGAAGGGCAAAACCATAGATACCCCAACAATAACTATGAAATTGAAAGGTTACATTCATCATAACATTGCAGAGAGAACAACCACAAACTGGAAACCAAATTCCTGAGTTCGCCTGACACATAGCACACAGGAAATGTGATCGGCCTCATTACAGCGTCACACTCGTTAGTAAGAACAGTTATGAAGAGAAAGTTGATAGTCTCAGGGCTGCCAAATAGATATTAATAAAAATTCATATAAGACGTTTCGACCCAACTGGGTCTTCTTCATGGTGACATATAGCGACACAATCGAACACACGGGCCATAGATTTATGAGTGGACTAAGTCCGACACATGATATATTATACGTAATCAGGTCAGCAGGAAAAGTGGTCCAGCCAAAGCCAGACCTGTGAACAGCATAGGTGGAGCAGTACTAATAGTAAATTTAGTGCAGAGTCAAGTGGACAATGGGTACATTGTCAAGCTGTTAGCACTTACATGTATACACAAACCAGTACAAGTAAAGATTAATAATTCCGAACAAAGAGAGGCTATACTCCAGTTTGATTGACTTTTTTTCTTGGTCCACTGTTCCAGCCAGTTTTCCTGATATAGCACATCAAACTCGCAGCGAACACTTACCTTCGCTATAAAACTCCAAACGTGGAGACTTGAAAGCAATCACTACCGTATCCGCTCTAATAAACGCGCCACCAAAAAAATAATTCATTACCGTGAGTGGCGCTCTTTTAGAGAGAGAAAACTTACAAACACACGAAGTGGCGCTTTTTTAGAGTGGCGCATCGCAAATAGAGAGACTCGTAGTACAGTTACCGTTTGAAGGCTGCTTGAGATATAAATTTTGCATGTGCAAAAATCTAATGCGCCACCTGAAAAATCTTTCGGCAACTCTTTTGGCGCTATATTAGAGAGAGAAAAACGATGTTACTATATTTGGCGCTTTAATTAGAATGGCACGTTTATAAGAGCGGATACGGTATTACAGTAAGCTTGCTTCAGCCTCTGGTCTTCTAGGCATTGTTTTGTGGGTGTCTGTTTGACCGTTTTCTTGGTCCACTGTATTTTGTGGGTGGGTGTTATGGGCGTGCCACCTGCATGCCATGTGCCACGCCCAGCAATTCTCGCGAAGCGAGGACATCCCTGCACATTGTTTATCACTAGTTTAATAGTAGATTGTGCCAAACTTCCTGACAGAATCTTATTATATTTATAGCAACTGAAAATTACTACCTGAAGATGATTGGTAGGAGATGGTCTGGTTCCCACTCAGAGCCACATGAGAATGAAGGGTCTGTCCACCGCCCACTAGTTCTTCAGCTTGCCGGGAGCTTCTGTCTGTACTTTCCGCAGCGGGTACAGACAGCTGCAATAGGTACTCACACTCATCATCCGACATCTACATGGCAATGAACAGAACAATCTTGAAGGGGTTCCCATTTTCAGTTACATCTTCCCTTTCATGAGTGGTAGGGTCTACATTGATCTTCGAAATGCAAGCCCCTTAAAACTCACGCCTTTAGTATATCAACTGTCTCTGTCAAGTAGACCAGAGGATCTTTACTCATCTGTATATGTACTATTTGCACTCATATCGTGGCTGCTCCACACAGGGCAGCGATTCTGTGACTCATTGCATAAGGTCCATAGCCTTGGAGGGGTTTTGGATCAACTGCTCAAAATACTACTCTAAACACTCCTGAACAGATAATGATTTACTATTTCTATTCCCCAGGATAGACCATAAACACACAGTTATACATACCATGCCATCCATAGGAAGTTATCAGGACACATACCCCATCACTGAATATGTCTTCTTTAGTACTGCAGTTCAAGCCACTATAGTGACAGTTGCTGGTAGTTTATACTACTGTGTACCTAGTCTGCTTTATCAACTGTTTTGGTTATGTAAATAGTTCGAGATGGGTTGTGCTAGCTAGGCGTTTCTAGCCCATATTATTTTAGTCCAAAATAATCCTATGTGATAGTACAGAGATGATGGCTAAACATAACCAAAATAATTGCTATTGTGTGGCATTTTTTTTAGATATCTTAGTTTTAGTCTGAGTGTTCTTACCTATGAAAATCGACTCCCAGAAGATACTGTACTTCAGACTTCGAATTCAACGCATGTGATGACGTCAATTCAAGCCATAATTAGAAAACAACCGATTACATCACACGAATGCTAGTCATGTCAGGCCACGCCCGCGACTAACTAATGATTGCCGTGCTTACATACTCTATGATTGCATCATCTACATCTCGATGGCGGAAACTCAGAGTTTGTTCCTTAAAGTCCACTACCCAGAGGAGATCGGTCCGTTGAAAGGGGCAGTTCCTAATGAACTTTTAGCGAAATTACAGCAAGTGAGATAATCACCGTACTGAGTGAGACGGTTACCGTTGAATACAGGACTAGCTACTGTAACAGTGGTTTGGAACTATAGCCACACCTACTTGATATTTTTGTTGCTCGAGCTGGTTTAGTTTAATCATAAATTTGACCCGGGTGGCTGGCCAAAACAATTGTTCCCGATATTTACTTACTCCATTGCTCTCTGCAAACTGGTCTTCGAGGATAATTTCAAGGTTTCCACCTGGGAACAGCTCACAATTTTTGTTTCACACAGTTCACGAGCAATTTCAGGCTAGCATGTCCGAGGAAGCATAGCTAATTTCACGTGAAACAATCTATATATTTTTTGGCGAATCGAAAATTTGACCCACCGCACTCGAGTAACAAAAGATCAACTAGGTCTGGCCTTAGAGACTTTCGGCCAAATTTATTCTAATTCATCAAACTGACCAATAGATCTATAGAGCTAAATGCCAGCAATATTACAGGAGGGCTAAAACTGCAGTATAATTGAGCTTGCCCCTTCCAAATGGGAAAGTGTCGAATATTCAGGACACCAGCGTGAACGTCTGGGTAAGGGACTAGCTAGGGTCGATCGATCAATAAAACATGTATCATTTCCATTGCATATGCATACAAGAATTTCCCAAAGATCAATAACGAAATTGCTGAAAGCGTGGAAAGCTAAGTAAGATGGCTGTGTGGAAGTATAGAGCGGTTGCATGTGACGTCACGAGATAATATATGTATGCCCGTTGCCATTTTTAAATTGCTGCACAGGTGCATTGTGCGATCGCTGCTTCTAGCTAGCAAAGACAGTGGCAGGTGTTTGAGAGCAGTAACGGAAAAGTATTATATACCTTTCTACTATCAAATTATGAATGCTGATACCTTGAAAATGCAACTACTGAGTGGATATGGTACCTTGTGTGATTGTTCGAGCCTCGAAGCGGAAGTGGTCGTGGCCTCTCTTTGAATACTAACAATCCGTACTAAGATGGGTGAGCGAGAGCTAGAGCTCAGTAAACGTTCGTAATACCAGGTAAGACACAACGTCTCTGCCGTCCACTGGAGGGAGGATGCATGACCATAGCTACATAATTTGGCACTATACTCACGGGCCATTTGCACTAGCTGGAAGACTATTTTAATTTAACAAAACTGGATGATACAAATCCTACAACAATAGAAGACTATTTTAATTTAGATAAATATAAAAACTGGATTGTACAACTACAACAATAGAAGACTATTTTAATTTAGATAAAGTTTCAAAATTGGACGATGCAAATCTTCCAATTATGGAAGATTTGAATGCACTTCCAATAATGGAAGACAAAACTCTTCCATTTCCGGATGATGTTTGTTCTTTCAGTTTATCTAGAAGAAAAATCAGTCAACTTTCATCCAAAATTGGATGATTTCTGTTTGCTCTCAAAAATCTTCCATTTTTTAGATTTTTGGACGCAACCGTACACGTACCTGTAAAGAACCATGCGTATTATTGCTGCTGTAGAAGTTACCAATAAGGGACTGGTGACTCTTTGCGTGCCACAAATTCAAAGACAAGCTCCATGTAACTGCCAGAGATGCCATTTTGAACACCTGCCTTCCCACTTCCCAAGCAGAAAACCTATTTTTGCATAATTTAATTAGGTAGTGAAACCAAGTTTACATACTGTAACACGTGGACTTCAAGAATCCTATAAGACAATACATAATGAAAGAGCCATCTAGATTTTAATGTTTCCTTCTCTCATCAGACAGAAATCTTGTGGGGGTTTCAGTGCTCACTGGGAATGTTAGTAATACCAAGTACTCCGACACCTGGCAGAGAAAATACTTCTGTGATTGGAGCCTACTACTTTTGTAAGTCAGCACCTGCTTGGAATCCTCAGCGACAAATAGACACAGGTTTGTGATATTATGCACTGTTGTAGTCATTCCATGCATGGGTTTTTAGTGTGTATGTAATTTTGTACCCTGAGTGTGCTATATGTATTTCTGAGGCTAATGCACAGATACTCTTCAGCCAGTAGATGAGAGGAGCCTGGTTTATTTTCTCTTCAAGCCCTAGCTCAATTATGTTCAAATGTCGTGGCCAACAATGCACATTTTAGACTGTGTTATTATCTCCACAACCACTGTATGGTTTGTTTGGCTGTATCCTGCATTGTTCTTGGATTATACCTATCCCACCAGCTATCTGTCAAAATTGGCACTTGGTACTGTTACCAACCCTACTCACTAGCTTTTGCCGGTTATTTTCAGCTACAGCAATCAGAAACAATTTTGTTATTTTGTCTTTGTTAGTGACTGTCTTCCATCAGTGTGTAGGAGTGGGCTGCTTCACACGTGCACTTGCAAGATAAATGTGACCTTCCCTCCCACTTCCTTTCCAATATGGGGAAAGCAGGTTGCAACTGATGCTATAGTATTATGCATATCTGCAGTGCAGACAGGTTTTCTTACTGACATGGCCATATTTCATTACATGCCTTAATTTGTTGGTAGTGGTGGTGGGTGGATGGGGGAGATTCTGTATAGTACATGGAGTGGTTATAAACCTAGTGAGAGATATGCACTGCATTGGCAGAAGGAACTCCTCCTTGTTGGTATGCATGATGCTGTTGACTGTACTACTGCAATGAAAATGATCTAGTGCGTTATTTTTCTTTAGTATCACCCTTTGTGCCAACCATTCTTGTTGAGCTATATATTGATGTAAGCCTTGATGCTGTACGGCTAGCTAATATCACTATGGTGGTCAAAGAAACAGTTCAGAAGTATTTTCAGGTCACTGCAGAGGGAATAAAGTAAGTAACACAGATATATATACCCTTATAGTAATGATCCTTGGTGAAAAGGTATAGCATTGAAACATGAAGTTCATTCATTCTGTACTTGAATTTGTACGTTGGAGTCTTTGAAAAGGAGTGACTTAAGGTGGCACCTGGTTATTGATAATTAGAAATACTGTTGCTGATGTACAGTGAATATTGAAACGTGCCAGCTTGGAGACACGTAAAAATGACAGCTGTTGCGGCATACAGTTTTTGGACACGCAGGTGAAAGAGATTCACTACCTCTTGGATTATTTTGAAAGCATGTTTATTGGTCTACAGAGCCCGTTTTCGCCATTTCAGTCGTATTTGTGAGTTACAGCTGCCTCAATTGCACAAATATTTTCGACCCAAACTGGGTCTTCATCAGGCACAATGAAACATACAAACATGACAGATCTTTATATACTCAGGGATGTAGCAGACAATGATTGTATTTACAAGCAAGCAAGCTACACAACATTATTGATGAAATCTTACAAGCTACGCTACTTGGCTCTTATAAGCCAAGCTGTGTCAGTCAATCTTGAGTATCAGTCATGGCTTCTGTGGTGGGGCCTGTAAGTTGGGGGCCGAGTCTCCTTGCCAGGAATGGTGGTTGGGCGTGGCCTCGACTCAACAGAGCACATACTTTCCGTGGTTTTCCGTCAGAGGTGACGTGCGGTGACATCATCGTAAACACACTTTTATAGCCAAAGTAGTGTTGAAATCTGTGTTTCGGGCTCGACATCGGCTCTTATTTTCATTGTGCCTGATGAAGACCCAGATCGGGTTGAAAACGTTGGTGCAATTGAAGTTCAGAAATTTTGTCGACAACCTGGTGATTGCCAATTTTTTCTTCATGGATTACTTGCAGGTCTCCGACAGAGAATTGAAGCTGTAGCAGGGACTGCTACCTTTCATAATTTACTAAAAATCTACGTTTTATTTCATAATTTCGCTTTATCAGGCTGTAGATATTGCTATTTTCTCAATATTCTAGCAGTTTTTTGTTCTATTTCTCAGTTGTACCTGCCCGGAAAACTGTAGGCAGATATTAATTGTTGTTTATTCTCATATAGCCTGTGGCTACAATGATGACATATTTTGGGTATACTGAATCCATTGTATGGTTGCTTTGAAACTGCCATGCTGCTACTTCATTTTTTATGTGCCCATCTGATGTGATATTCACTCAATCAGTCTTTTGGTACGTGTGATTTAAAGATGTGTTTATTCCTCCAGAATTCGATTGCTGACATATGGTGTTCCCAACTCTGGTTTCTTGCAGTACCAGTCAAGTAACAGTAGTGGAATTTTCAGTGGAAAGGTTGCCATTTGCAATTGGCATTGGTCTTTCTTAATTCTGTGTCTCTGTATCATCATGTTTTTTCTTATGACTATTTATTATTTGAACAGTATCATGCTAATGAAGAATGCTTATTGAACGTTCAGACACAACATGCATCAACTGTACCGATGACAGAATAGATAGCATAGTTTTGTGCTTGTGTCCAATAATACTCAAAATCAGTTATTTATGCAGTGCTTCATCAGACATGTACCATTGTCACAATCATTACTTTTTTAGTGTGTATACATTCTGAGCATTTAATTGCCTTGCCTAGTGTTAGCAGTATCTCCCAGAACTGCACAGTGCCACCCACCTTCTCCATACCCACTGTATAGGTCACTGATATAGATGTTGATGCTAGCTGTCCTTGCATGACTAAAATTAATGATGCACGGCAATGTACGTATATTATGTGCATGACATATACTGCCTTATACATTTTCAAAAATACGTACATGATGAAACTTTTCACTTGCATTGCATGCACTTCTTGCAGCTTGTCTCTGGCAGTGCAGGGTGTGGTAAAAATGGCTACACCTCAAAACTGCATGCAGGTGAACCCTCTAGATCACCGGTACCTCAACAAGCTTTAATATCATATTATAGGGAAGAGTCCACCACGCAATACGTATGGCCCTGCAGCGCAGCTGGCATGGGGTGCACGTGGCCATGCACTTGGTCTCAACATATATAACACTACAGGTATATACTTTGCAAATTAAGGAGTTCTGCATATAACTGAACTAGAGTTGCTTTCCAACGTTAACATTACTGGCCATGGAGGCTTATTACTGTATACACTATAATTACAATGAATCAAAATTAATATCATCACACTTTCAATACATAATTATATTATAGTTACAGAATAAAAAGCTCAAAAGATGTTGACATAAAAATATATCATTACAGATTAGTTAAGGGGTGTATAACTAGATCTAGTGCTGCATGTTTGCAAACAATGATGAACAACGATGCATACTGCTAATATAACTCCCAACAGCACAATAATTCCAAAAAGTATTACCATAAGAAACCAATAGGAAACACAAGTCTCTGTAGATAGCTCCCAGCCGACATCATAAATGTACTCAAGCAGAACATAGTGCATGTTCCAGAGGAAGTGACTAGGTACATTTATTCCACACGGTTTTGACGGAGTTAGTCTACAGGTTTCAACATAGTCACTATAGTTAAGGTACAGAATGTGGAGGGTGGTGTTCATTGTAAAAATAATTTCCGCTGGGGTTTCAGCCGTAACAAAGTAATAAGCAGGTTTGGTGACCACAAGCTGTAGCAGTGAGCATACAGAGTCATTATTAGCTCCAATAGTGATAGGCTGATGGTGAATGGAAGTGCTTTCCCCTGTAGTTACGTAATCAACAAAGTCTTGGTAATCATTTATATCAGCAAACACAAAGGCTTCTCCACGACGTTCTTCTCTGCTGCTGCTTGCTATGCACACTTCAAAAGCAATAGATGAGCCACCTAGCATGTATATTCCTGTAGTCGTAATTGCACCAGTTGTTCGTGATGGCATCGGCACATGTATGTCTTGAAGCTCCAACTCCACAACTTTCTCGTACGTAATAAGGTCATCTTCTAGGACTAAATAGAGACTACTAGTGTGCGCATCTTGTTGATGGCATTCTTTGATACGCCATTGTGCGTACCAGTGGTTAGTTACATTGGCTAATAACACAGTATCTCCTTGAATCCCATAAATAGTCATTTCCTTCATATGCCACGACAGTAGGAAGTACAGCAAACCACCAAAGAACAACACAACCAATAAACAGATCACTGTCAGCTTTTTTATTAACCTCTTGCAGTGTTTCCATTTCCATAGTGCTGTACATCGACCTAAGGCAAAATAGAACAGGATATCTAAACACCTGAACTTGTTACTGCTGTAATTACAAGGGGACAAGATTGTCACAAGGAAGTAATAACATATCCATACAGCTTGTTACATTGTGGTAGCAACTAGTAGCAACGTATAGTGACAACTACTTTAGCTACCACGGTTGCAACAATCATGTGTAATTTCTACATGTAATTGTGGACTGAAAACATAAATTAAATATACCATGAGATTTAATGCAAAAAATTACCACCCTGCTTTTTAGAGTAATACCGTAAACTCTGATAAATAACCGGGGGCGGTTATAATTAGAATTAGTAGCCTCAATGGGCGTTTACTTTTACATGGGCGGTTATAATCACAGATCGGTTATTTTTGCTACACAACAGATAGCGTGGCAAATTTGCAGTACATAATACTCAACAACTAGTTATAGTCTTGCTCCACGCGCCTCTTCTTCAAAGACGGTTCCTTGTGCTGGACGCGGAGGATCCGTAACTTTTGCTTGTACCCTGTGGACTTCACCTGACAACATTAGTGGTTGTAGCAGGCTTTTCTAAACCATCCGGCACATGTCCGATGACCACGTCATCATTTGTGCTCTAGCAAACACTCATAAATATCCCCTACGTTGAGATCAGCCAGGTAGATATGGTGTCCTTTGATGCAGGAAGCCTTTAGGGAGGCAAGTTGAACGAACTCCATAGGTAGCTAGGGCTTTCTCGCTACACAAATTTCGACTAATGCTGACTTCTTGGTTCTTTTCCTCTACACAGGAATGATTGTCGTCGCTATTTAATTAGACTTTCACACGTGCAAACGCTAATTAGCGTTACGTCATTAATTATGGGCGGTTATGTTTACATAGTAGGTATTACACGCGAGTGAAATGTTGTTACAGCAAATTAGCGGTTATACTAGAGGGGCGGTTACCATTAAGGGGGTGGTTATTTATCAGAGTTTACGGTAATATAGACTTGGGTTAATAAACACATCTTCTAAATAAGCATATAACCTTCTCGTTGGAACCAATGCATAACTTTAACACTGCACCGCTGCATAACCAGACAAGGTTAGCACTATCCAATTGCACAACTATAGCCTGGCTCCCAGACCTTCATAAGTGAAGCGAGTGAGTGTAAAGTTTCGCTCACTCGTGGAGGGAAAACCTGGGTATGAAGCTATTGGGGGCTGTCATGTATGTTGTACCACCACAAGTCACTGACAAACTTGACTGTGCATGTTGTATAGCGAAGGGAATTTATGAAGACAAAGTCCAATAACCTATCCATACAGCTTGTTACATTGTGGTAGCAACGTATAGTGACAACTACTCTAGCTACCACGGTTGCAACTTCAATTGCACTGCTAGCATTCTTGTACGAAGGATATGTGAACATTACTACCTCCAGGTTGTGGAAGGCTTCCTTAGGTCCAGACAAGAAAATGTAACTGGTGGAGAGAATTGGCATGCCATCAAAAAGCTTTTTAATCCATCATTCCTGATTCTCAAGGTCAGGCATCCAGCAGTAAGGTGATGTTTGAGGCTTATTGTACAGTAAGGGATAGTAGGAGTGGTTGTAGGGATGGTAGGTGTGGCCATATTGTAATAAGTGTACATTTTTAATAAGCACACATCTCCTTTCCATCTAGAGTGACCGGCGCATGCGCTTACTAACTGGAGTCTACGGTATTGCAGTATTTAAAATTTTATATTTATGTGCTTTTCGCATTTCATGGGGCCCGGCTTCTAGTATTATACTTACCAAACGGTTTGTGTACACCATTGTCTTCTGACGTGTGAGCAGGAGGGTCATGGTCTACAGGCATGTGTGTGCAGTACAGTAAAGAATATAGATAGTAAACCTCGCAATGTACACTGGAGCTATTGGGTTCACCCCTGTACATCAAATAGTAAGATATATAAGGACGGTAGTACTAAAAATTTTAGCATGCTAAATAATATGTAATTCTTACTCTAGTCATATCTTTATCCCATATCGATAGCAATGTTATGAAAATCAGCAACACTACTGTAAATTTAAAGCATTCAGCCATACTGGAGCTTGTAAACAAGACAAGGGCCAGCTACTGTCTGCCATAAAATTAGCTATCATCCAGTTCATGTATTCCTAAATTGCAGGCTCGTAAAAGTGGTAGTTCTGGCCCTTCATTTGGACTTCTGATTACTACTTTTATGTCAACACAAAACTTACCATTTTCTCCTGAAGGAGGAGTGACATCATTGTCAGGTGACTGTACATACTGCATAACTCTGTCCCTATACACAGTGGTGTCTCTGATAACTGTGTGTGTGTGTGTGCAGTACCAAGAGTACATCGCTAACAAACTGAATGTAGCAAGTGATGAGCTTTAATATTAGAGTGCTTCCTCTCTGAAATAATCATGCGACCAAAGGAAAAACACAGGAGTTTAACCCATAATTCTTGCCTAGGGGGGTGAGGGTATGCTTCATACTTAAGGTGGCAATGGAGTTACGGGGAGAATATTTTTCACAAAAAAACATGATTATTATTTCTTGAACTCCTACCTATCAATATTGTTTGGTAAATATAAACAGTCTGAAGAAAGAAGCAAAACAGCCTGTGGCAACATGACACCATCAGCATTTTCGGAAAGTCAGCAAACAGTTAAAAAAAATTCTCACCGATTATAGCACCAGATAGCTTGAAACCTTATAATACAGTCATATTTCACTAGTATCTGTGCCCTATCAGAGTCATTTTTTTGAAGATATCTGTAAATTCGTTACACAATACATGATGCTGGAATTTTTTGAAGATACGCCCTAGTTTTTCGAGAAAACGCTGTCTACCTTTGGTCTGATCATAACTCACTAGGATAGAGTTTACAATACCTCACTAGGGTAGAATTTTCAATGGCATGGGTGTTGTTCCCAGAAGTCACTACATGTACCACTGAACATGTATACAAAATTTCTTGACGTGTCTGAAAGATCCGTGCCTAAGGTATTGATCATGAACTCCGCAGGGTTCTCTAGGAACATTCCAAGGTTGAGTAATAAAAATTACAACAAACATTCCTGCAGAATTGGTAATCAGTACTTAGGTGAGACACGTACTCCACCAAGCATTGTTGAGTGGCAGTTACATGTAGCATAGCAGGTAGACTGCGTTCAGGCATACTACTCAGATGATATGTCTTTCATTTGTACTGCATCTGCTTGCAAAAACGTACCTGGGATCACGGGGTCACCTGCTGAAGTTGGAAAAGGTTGTGTCACTAGTTCTTTCAATCCACGATGCACAACTGGAGAGGAAACATATTAAGTAAATGTAATTTGACAGTAGTGGATACTCTGATATGCTTCAAAATACGTAACTAGAATTCATGTCGCACTAAAAAATCGGAACACTTTCTAGTAAGGTGTCAAAGCTCAAACAGATACAGAGCGGCACATGTTCACAAAGAATACAATACGACAGTTACGAGCCCACAGCAATGACAATGCCTGGCAGTTTCTGTTGAAGTCTTAAATAGTTTAAAGTCCCCAGTATAAATTTCAAATAGATATAACCATAGGTGAATGCAGAGCATTGTGGGGCGAGCGTGAGCGAGGTGTGATTTGTCGGCGACTTGGAGATCTAGCTCTCCGAGCTCTAGCCCGCTCCCTTTCCTGCCGCAGTGTGGCTTGTCGGTGGCCTGGAGACGTAGCAGCTCTCCTCTGACGGCGTCGCTGAAGCCTGATCTCCCTGGCATTGGGAGACTCAGCGGCCCTCCTCTCCCTCTCCTGCTGCAATCTAGTCCATGGATAGTCTCGCGTGGCCAGACCTTTCCAGCCGTGAAAAATGTTTTTCGCGGCTGGAAGGGTCTGGCAACGTGAGACTAGTCTGTGCAGGCATACTCACTACTCACCGTCTGACAGTCTATGGTATCATAATAGTGGTAAGGACTGCGGTATAAGCCACGATATACGAGTGACGATATATCGATATGCGTGCGGTATAAAACTTTTTCGAACGTTATATTGGATACGTAAACGATATACAGTATGAGACGGACTGTACGGACGGACGGACAGACTGACGGACATACAGACAAAACTTGAAATTGAACACGCTAGTGTAGGGCTCGTTCACGCTCGCCACATACATCTCTCTATGACTCTCACTATGCATATACACATGTACATATGTGCATCAAGAGGAAGTATACACTAGGAATACTAGGTAGCCTGAAACTTTAAGGTTAAAGCTGGAGAAAACTTGATTAGACACTGCTAAGTGTAATAGTTTTCAGCCAGTCACTACCACATCTATGCACTTATAACAGAACTATACAACTTGGCAACAATATTGGCTGCGTCAAGAGGATACTCTCCACTAGGAGCAAACCCATGCATGTCTAAAATGAAACAGATAGATTAGTTTTGCGTTGCCTAGACGGCGAAAGAGTGGTAGGTAATGATGATAATTCTGTTTTGGCAAGTTCTGATTGCTAACTGGAAGTGGACTATAAAATTGCTGTGTCAGCATTTTCACTGGAAGGTGTACATGATGAGGCAGAGCCAAGCTGATCCATTCTACAGCTTGTATCTGACCTGTTGCTGAGCACAACCTTCAGTTGAATGACTTATGTAAAAAATACCCGGCTGGTTTTTAGATATGAAATAATATCAGTCTTGTCATCAAAAATGCTGGGTAGTTATTGCTAGTAGATGAATCCTGAAGAACTGCCTACATGCAGGATAGGACCACTACGGCCCAAATCCCCTACTAAACACTCGAGATAGCTAGTGATAACAGGAAACATTAACTAATAGTGAATGCTTTTGAGTAATACACAACTACACAGATTTACTACACAGGGTTTCATTTGCTTATAGCATCTCAAGTTCCTGCCTGTATAGTTGAAACTACTAAAAATTACTTGTGCATTATACAGTAAATTTCTAACCTGGACCTGATGACTGTGGTCCCCGCTCACTGCTGATAGTCATCACACCCCCACTAGCCAGCTGGTCAGAGGCATCAATAGGCCGGGGGAGGGTGGGATGGCCTATGGAGGAAATTCATGAGTACAGATTAATATACCATGGTCCACAAACCTACAGTCTGACATTAGTATTCTTTAGCAGAGTTAATGTTCATCATAAACCACTTAAGTTCTTATACGAGGCACTGTTCTAGTATCACAGGTATGTAGATATATGTAATGGACATAATTGCCTTCTGTTTAATCATCACAGTTCTCCTGTATTTGTGAGTGTACCCAGATGAACTTTTGTCTCCTGTATAGTCCACTGGTGCCAGGGGCAGTGGTAAAACCAGGAGCGATGGAAATGGAAACGGAAATGGAAATGGAAACGGAAATGGAAAGTATCAAGCGTGGATAATACAAACTGATTAATATCCACTCTCTAATAATATAGATATGGGCCCTGTACCGAGGTCATACAGGGTCTGTCGCGAGACTTAGTCCCGCTTGGCCAGACTCTCGAGACTCTGGCCAGGCGAGACTATGCGCCATGCAGTACAGCCCAGCCCAGCAGGCTCCGCCCCCTCGCAAAGGGGCCGGCTAGCCTATGTCTGGTCACGAGCCTGAAGATCCAGAGCCCAAGATAATTGGTCAGAGTTTTTGTTGACGGATTCTGACGTTTATAACATGCCTACTGCGTGATCCAGTCAAGAGAATACTTGCGCTAGACCATTTCCATTTCTGTTTCCATTTCCATTTCCATTTCCGTTTCCATTTCCATTTCCATCGTTCCTGGTTTTACCACTGCCCTGGTGCCAGCCCTGAAATCACCGCATAACTGTCAAATTACCCCATATCCTCATTTCGTATACTAGCCTTATATCCCTGTTGTAAATCCTGCAAGTTTTTACAAGCTAGCCTGCTTATTGCGAGACCAGCGTCCTGAAAACAGTGCACATATTTATTATATGAGAAAAATTAGTCAGGAACAGTACGGAAATATTGAATAACTGCTGAGCTGTCACCATGCCATAGGCATGCACTTTGTGTAAGTGAGTACGTCATACATTATTTCATTATTTAGTGGAAATCTTACTGTAAGAGCATGTGAGTAAGTAGTATATTAACACATCCACTACACACTAGGAATTCATTAGGTCAGCCAGTCCTCAAGGGGATAAAACTTCTAATCATGAATATTTAAATAATTGCATTCTTGGAATAATAACCTACTTAGGTAAGCGAGGGGAAGTCCCAGGGTCAGTCCCTTAGCTGCCACTATATTTATGGCTAATAGTATTACATCATATATTGTATAGTTTGGTGGACAATCAAATTCTGGCAACTGGGCAGTCAACTACATCAATACCTTCCAAGGCAATACTTCCCTATGATAAGCAGTTACTACATAGACGCCCATCTACACACACACACGTAACAGTCCACAGCAGTTTATGTGGTTGTATTGAAGTATATACTGTGTTACTTATTAGGCTCAAATTAGCTGTGAAAAATATTGACAGCTAGAATATAAACCTGGCAAAGCTCAAGCAGGGAGTGCATTACCACACTAGTGTACATGGATTTATGGATAGCCTTATACCGAGGCCACATGTTGCTTCTCTACATGCAGCCTGGGTTCAAGTATAGTGTAACTCAACAGTTGAGTATAGAGGAAAGTGTCTAGATACCTTAATTGTGACATAATTTGCCACAGCTTGCCATAGAAATAAGCTACTTTGTCTTACAGCGAGGTAGCCTCGTTCCCAGGCTCTTGCGTGGGGTATTCGCCCCCCCCCCCAAATGTCTTCCGGTGTGCTTTTGCCCCCCTTTGGGATTTTCCTAAATGAACCCCTGGGTAGTTATGCCAAATTACATTTCCCACAAAGTGGCCTGCTGCGCACTGTTTGCACATGCGTGTAATATGTATAGGATAGATCACTGCATAGTGGGGTGTATAACCCGTTATCTACCGCGGGAAAAATTATCTCCCACGGAAGCCAAGGAAGATAATTTTTCCCAAGGTAGATAATGGGTCATACACCCCGCTACGCAGTGGTCTATCTTGTACTATGTCTAAGTCATTCTGACAAGAGTTGCCAAAGCATCAAGAACTGCAGGGCAAGCTACTGCTCGCCAGAAGGTTCGAAAGGTGCCATTCAGCTGGTAGCTAGCAAGCTTTCACAACGCAAAATAGTAGCTACAAGTGACGAAACACTTCCAGCAATTGTAACAAACATGAACAACAGCTATTAGCCAATAGTAACTACCCGTCTAGCCTGACCCTAGCACCATTTTGGCAAAAACGCAACAAAACTAGCTACAGACGGAGACCAGTAGCTTAACGTGCTATCCCACATCGATTTACGGGCAAGTAACGCCATACGTCTTGCCTAGGCTCCCCTAGCCACCAGCCCTACTACAGCTTTCTGACCATTTGAACGACTGGAACGGAATCGGGTACCCACTTTACGTAAGCAATCGGGGTATATTTTTTCTGCGCAGTAGGTATGACCCGTTATATGTATACCTGTAATGCTGAAATCTGATTGGTTAGAATGACTTAGGTATAGTATAACCTGAGTTATTAGGGGATTTTTAAAATATTATATAGCTACTACAAAGAGTAGTAATGGTATTCTCCCATAGACCAACATGGGTAAAATTTTCTGGTATTCCCTATCTGTTACCGTAGGTCGGGTTTCGATTGCGTAGTTAAACGATTGCGAATGGCACTATACAAGCCAGATTGCGATTCTAATGATTGCGAATTGCCAAGCGGGCAAGCCACACGGTGCTCTCTCCAACGCCATGGGTGGTCTTAACAGCTGCTGCATTGCCATTTTCAGCTGCGTATCGTCCAATAGCAGCGCGATCCTCAGGTGTGAAAGAAGCGTTGTACTTTCGCTTTTTACCTCTCTTGGCCTGGTTCCCTGCTTCTCAGTTCACGCTCTAACGCTGCTGTCACTGCTTGGTTCACCTCTCTAAGGACGTTTGGCGACAGTTGCGCTTGGCTGGGTGTTGGCAGGTTGACTGTTGACTTGAAATATCGACGAATACTCATCTCAACGATCGACAGTTGAACGTGATTGAAAACACGTGTTGAGCGTTTGAGCAAAAGGGGCGTGGTCACGTGTCACTGCGTATTCTTTTTCCTGCGATTCTTTTGATTGCGAGTTATAGAAAAACTCGCAATTCGCAATCAAAAGAATCTCGCAATCGAAACCCGGCCTACGTTATTGGCTGTTGCATGGGTAGAGCATGTGCACATAATCAAAATTTGTTAGCTGCCATAGTGAAATGAAAGTTTACTGAAGAGAACTTGGCAATGGAAACTACATGTACCAGCTAGGCTGCAGAAAAGTTAGCAAAAGGAACGCTTCTGCAATAGAAGAGCCTCTAAGTATACAAGAAACACGGGGCTAGGTCATAGCGTCATTCAATCACCCCTCCCACCAACCTATGTGTGTAATTATATGTTGTCAACTACCTCTCCAAGGCAAATAAAGTTACTCCAGCCTTTAAAGTGCAAGCCTTTTTCTCTTTTGTTGCTCACACTGGCTGACAGAGAGCTAGTTTCGTGCTTAGTTGTGAACCAGTCGCCCTTGAGCCTAATCAGGCTGTGAAACAAATTACAGAGATATTACTAAGTAATTTCTAGAAGATATAGTATAGAGAAATTGCTTTTTAGGCCAGTCAACCAGTCCAGTCCAGCGCAACCCTCGATATATTATTAATACAGAATCAAATGGATTCTCGCATGATTTGAGAATGATTGCACCTGCAATAGGCACTTGCTTCCCCCTGTGTAATTACCTATTGCTTATGCAATAATTACCAAATCACACTCAAATTCATGTAATTCTACGGAAATATATTAGACCTTAGTATTGAATGTTTCAGCGGTAGTACAACTAAGTCAACTAAGTCATAATACCGGGTTTCAATTGTATACAGGTAATACTATCACGAACCATGGATCTCCGGAAGGCCATGTGTGTGACAGTAAGAATTCAGAATGCCAAATGCCTCCTCTCCTACACCAGTATGTTGTAGGGCATCAGCAAGTGGCACAACATTCTGCGGTTGGATCTTCCGCTCTTGAAATAGCTTGCAGATGATTTGCATGTATGAAAAGTTAGATGGACTACATTGCAATTCTCCTCTAGCAAGCTTTTCTAAAACCTGCATTCTCTTGACTGGATCAAGCTTTGCAAGAATAGCTACAAAGCATTCAACTAGTTCACTCTCTGGAGAAAGCCCATCAACATGCCGACGACTTTGTGGTACTTCAAAGCCAAAACTGGCTAATGCATTTAAGCACTCTTGCCCGGATTCTCCAAGAAGAAGGAGTCTATTAAAGAGACGTTTCTGGGCTCCATCGTCAACAAACGCATCTCTACTATTAAAGTATAATTTAGCCTCGTCGCAAGTCTCCAGTATACTGTACGGAATTTCAGCACAAAA
Source organism: Phakellia ventilabrum (assembly GCA_963921505.1). Classification (NCBI taxonomy): domain Eukaryota; kingdom Metazoa; phylum Porifera; class Demospongiae; order Axinellida; family Axinellidae; genus Phakellia; species Phakellia ventilabrum. Next base: position 4,643,652 of record OY997386.1, on the reverse strand, counting down.
GGAAGCATACAAAAGCCCTTTCATCTCTTGTCCAAGTTTGTTGGACACAAAGTTCAGCCATTTTATCCATTCTCGCTCTTGCTCTCGCTCGGACATACTTTCACTGCACTTGCAAATTTAGTATTCAGCCCTGAAAGAAATGAACAATACACAATCAACAAACTATCCCAGTAATATACTTACATAAATACATACATATACATATATAATAATTATTAGTAGCCTCAAGAGGCCACTTTTTGTGTATAGCTAAAAAAAAGTGGGGGCTGCGGATAAGGCTGAATACATATACTAACATGTCATAGTATCTAAACTTTAGCCTACATGCTCGTATTAACAGCAAATATAACCAGAAACCAAATTTCTAGCCATGGGACAAGAAATGGGGGAATTGTGGACACACATCTACAGGAGGTTTGTCAAGGTGGACCTTTAGGAATGGCCCGCATTGAATGCCTTAGCTGTAGAAATGACTTGGCTTCTATTGTGTTTCAAAGAGAAGGGCAGCAATTTTCCAGAGTGAGAAACGTATTTTAGGGGTCAACAGAAGTATGAGCTGTCTTGGGCATGATCAAGTCAGCAGCTTGCTCAAGATGCAAAATAGCTGTTTCAGTAGTCTTTCTCTACATTGTCAGTTAACCACTAGTTAATATGTACAACCCTGCAGGTGGTAAATTAAGTTCGCCTGTACGTGAATTTAATAAGCCCTTCACTTAAATTCAATACACTATACCATAAACATCGGTATAGCTACTGCTGCATTATTTCACAGACACACTCACCACAAACACAAATTGTAAAGGAAGGATCTATTACCGAGTGGCAGCAATAGCTAGCTCGAACTTGTTGTAGAAGTGTCAGATACTCCAACAGACCTCCAGATAAATCTTTAGTTTCAGACTTTACAGTCAGCATTTCTAGACTAGAGTAAGCCCTGACATCTTCAACTGTGTATGCCAGTGTTTAAGATATAGAACCTTCCTCTTCCTTACGGCACATAGCTAGCCTCGTACCCAGAGCCCTCCCCCTGTGCAAAAACAAGAGACGCTTTTTTCCCTCCCACTGGCTACGAGATTAGCACCTTCTCATGTGTGTCCAGCGTTAAGCCCGGTATGAAAGGCGGGGCAATTTCAGTTTTTAGCACCGAACACGGAATTACCCCATCGAAAATTTGTCACGAAATTGCCCCCGCCTTACTTTAGATTTGTAGATCTAGTGCACCCACCTGTAAATCAAATATTAGCTCAGTCTGCTGCCAGTTGTTTATCAAGCAACAAACCGAGTTTGGTCGGCACGGCTGAGTCAGCTAGAAGGTGGACCTTGTACCTCCAGTTGGGTGACGTCACAGAATTCCCCTTTGCATTTGCTGACAACGTTATTAAATACTGTAAGTTGGTCAACTCAGAACACGAAGTGGCCGTGTAGACTGTACTATAGTGTAAGTTCATAAAGCTTTAGCAAGCACGTTCTAATAAAATTATAATTTGCAGAAGTAGCATTATTTATATGGCTCACCTGTTCAGTTGAGGTGGGGAGGTAGAGAGTTTCAGGTGGAGCAGAAGTGAGGCACAAAGGAGCTTGAGGTGCAAGATTTTTTGGATGGAAGGTGTGAGTAGGTATAACTAGAGGGTAGCTAGGTGGTGGAGGCGGAAGGAGGTAGGAAGGAAGAACAGGTAGCCATTTAGGGAGAGAAATGAGTGGATTTCATACGTTTTGGTCACTAAGAAGCAAAGTTTATTGTGCTTGAGCTTAGCCTAGTCTATAGCTACAGACCTATTTGAACACACTTAACCTTTTTTGTAATGGTGATAATAACCAGCCACATCCTAATCACTAACTGACATTCAACAAATACTGGCCGTAATAGGTGCCCACTGTATAAGGAGAATGTGGTGGTAGATGCCTAACGCTTGAGGATGCATATGACTTTTGTCCGTACACTAGGAGTATCATACTCCCAGAGTACGCGGGACAACTGTGAGTGGCTATACATACTTTATACCACCAAGTCATTGTTTTTCTGACTAGTTTACTCATGCAATGCAGCTGCAGAAGAATTGTTACAAGTGAAAGTTTTTGTAACTGGAGCATGTGATATAAAACATTTATCACATGTGACTATATATGGTGACATAAAGACTTGAACCTTTCATGCACATTTATAGAAAATATTACAGGTTCTTCTTGTGTTACTTCCAGAGATGATCGTTGATGATGGAGAATCCTGAAAGGTACTTCACTGGTAATCTAGAAGGCCCTGAGAGTGACGATTCCTCCAACTTAAGCTTCCCAACCCCTGTGCAAACAGGCATTAACCGAGGACAGTCTGATGCTGTTCATGGAATGGATGTGCTTCTACCATTGCTGCAGGAGTCAACTCAATGTTTTGATGGCAGTGAAGGTAAAAATATTTAAAATAAGGTGAAGACCTTAGCACAGCCTAAACAAAATTAAGAGATTGACGTACCAATGGTGCTAGAAGTGGTGCCTCGTTCCCAAACTCCACCTCAAAGATTTTTTTTTCAGTCTAGACCTCAACCTCAACCATTGGGTATAACCTTCAAGTCAACATGGTCATCCTTTTTTTTTTACTTCTGGCATGATCCTTTGTGCACTAAACAGCTACAAAACTATTACAGTACATGAATGCAGTGCAGTAGCTACTAAAATCATGGCCATCTCAACTTGATTTTGCAACATTTAACTCACACCTGAAGAGTGAAATGGTCATGCATGGAAGCATTTGGAGATCATAAAACATGGCCACATTGGAAACTTTACTTGGTGAAGAATTGAGTTTCAGAGAAAGTTTTAGCACACACATGTAAGATGCAGGTAAACGAAGGGGGCAGATTCTTTAGTAGCCTCATTCCCTGACTCTTGGCTCTATAATCTGATTGTCCATTTTCTGAAGTACTTTCACTTTCACCTGACTGTAGGATAATACAGCATGCAACACTAGGGCCAAAGATTGGCAATAAAGTAATTTATTTCAGAAATTTATACACTGGACTATTATTAGCTGCTTAATCTATATAAGCGTCCTCAGCTGGTGGGACATTTGACTTCAGTGCTCAACTAGATGGTTGGCTAATGCGGTGTGCAGAATTATTATCCCACCATTTATCTAATAGATTTTGTCTATAATTGATGGCGCTTTGGTGGTTTATATTTTAGTTAGCTAAACTTGACTCACTAAATTCGCTAAAATGCGGTATACTAATGCTTCCTGTTAGCTAGCTATACTGTATTCATGCAAATTGCGTGACAATTCACTACTTGGAGTATATAATAATGACAACAGATACCAATGATACAGTACAGTTTTATCTTAATTTTCACAGAAAATATTTCAAACCCAGTACAATTAAGTGAGGGAAAAGAAGACAGTGGTGAATTGGACAAAGCTATGGTTGTTGGGCCCAAATCCTCTTATCCATTCAAATCATTGTCAAGGAATCATGGTGAGCCAATATCGTACATGTAAATAGTATATGATACATCATGTACAAGGATAGTAATACTGTATACCAAACTTTATAATTAAATTTGAAAACATATACTATTTTTCTGCAATGCTATAGTACCCACATACTAATCTAATTTTTATTAAAACTCTGCATTATGGAACTTTCTCTAGTTAATATTGTGTGTTTCTTCTATTGTCTAGCCTGCAGATACTCAAAACAAATCTACACGTTGGTGATTGCGTTTGCAGCTCTCAGTATCGGGGGAATGTTTGCAGCCGTGTTTTCTTCACCAGTTGATTTTCATGCTGTCATCTATCAAGGTGACACGATATTGCTTGATAAACACAGTGGATTTTGGTACTCTGGGCTGAGCATCACAGTGCAGACTACGCCAGATGATATGCATGCGGTCGAGATCTTCACTGAAAACTGTGGTACTTTACATGGGTTTGTTCACACTAATCATACAGTTGAACCTTCTCGCAATCTTACAGTTGATGAACCACTACCTGTCCTTACCGATGAGTATTTACTTTCATCCTCAAATATCTCTCTGAATATAATAGTATGGAATGCAGATAAAAGCAACGCGGAACCTAAACTTTGTATATTTAAGGACAAGAGCTATTATGACCAGTTCAATTCCGGTGATCTATCAGCTGAAAGTGATGCCATTGAATGTTTTGTGTTAAACAGCAGCCCCAATGGTACATCTTCATACACGAGTGTTAATTACATTTTTCCTACAGACAGTTATTACTATATCGGAATTGGTGTTTCTGATCCCCTGACATTGCAGTATGTTTACCATTTATATCAGAGGTACTACAACCATTCAGACTTCACATCAGCGTGCTCAGCTACTGGTACTCTCAGTTGTGAAATAAACTTGAGTTTACATGACGATGTGTGTACACTAGCCTATACTGAAGTTCCTAGATTTGTTGAAAATGAATATGTTCACTTACAAAAGCATCTGAAACATCGTGTTTTTAATAGTATTTCACTCATATTGCTAGTGCTAACTTTTGTCTTATTTGTTGGTTTACTGGCTGGTTTCATGAAATGGTGCCACCACAGATGTTGTTAATAAATAATAGGTTACAAAAATATAGACTTTACTTTCACTGTGAAAATTTTTTTATTATAATAATATGTGGTGTATGTTGTACTAGACCCGTTATTATCTCACTAAAGTGCTGTACTTGCTCCTAATTCCTTACGTGTTTCCACTTTGTATACATAGCAAGTACGTATACTTTTAATTACAGTTGGTTTGTTTGGGATACATGTTGTGGATGCTGTAGTTTCACATTTAAAATAATCATCTACTCTTCCGTATATGTGCATGCAAGGGGTACTTGAGGATTTCAAAACTACACCACCATAAGAAGAACTGCATGCCATTGCATGGAGCCTTAATTTAATGGTAATATGTACCTCATCTAGCTATAGCAGCAAAAGTGTTCAGTTGGGAATGCCTATTGTCTTGTCATAGCTATCAGAAAAATGCTGATCAAATTATGTATTCATCCATGACTGTCCTGCTTTGGGGCAAAAGGGCAAATCTCAATACATGTAGCTATCATGACCCGACCTGGAGATCTTCTGCTAGGGCCGTGAAAGATTCAAGACATACAATAGGTAGTTACAATAGCTAAACTGATGGATACAGAGATACACAGATTATAATTATTGTGCAATAGTTTGTGAATTTATTAAGAAGTTACCATGACTATTTCAATTCACACTTAATTGAGCTCCATGTTCAATGAAATAGAGCACCTGCATGCATGCGGATGCAGTCAATAGTGGGCCAGATATTTCTCAGAAGCAGACTAAAATTATAGTGATCAAGGAAACAACTCTATATACATATCACAGTCAAGCATGATATTTGTTGATGTTTATTATATAGCTAGCTATAGCATGCTTCACTAGTCCATGAAAAGAACTAGTGAAGCATGGTCACAATAGGAAATTGTGTATATTGTGCAAGGTACGGAAGGCGTATGAGCTAGACACAGAGGTATTCCTGGTCAAGATTGCGGCATACAAAGGCTTTGTCCAAACACATTTTATCCATTCTCACTCAGACATACTTCACCCTCTGCAACATGCAAGTTTAGTATCTATTGAAAAACACTCATGATCAACGAACTAATGTAGTAAATACATATGTACATGTGAAAAAGTTTAATTAGCCTTTTCAAAGGCATGCGAGTTAAGGGTCACACTTTGTCACCCTCCTTCACTTCAGCTCATCCAGACCACAATACACCATTGGTATTATTAATTCATGTGCAGACACTGACAGAACATACAAACAAAGGATCTGGTGATGATGAGCTGCAGCAATAGCTGGACTAGCTACAAGATACCAATTAGCTATAAATGCAGCTTGTCGACCAACAGACCTCTATAGCTAGATTTCTATAGTTTCACACACTTTATGGTCGGTTGATGGTGCACTGCTGATTCCCTTCTAGAGCAGAGTAAGCCCTCATAACTGACACCACATGAAATTTGACATTTCCAACCGGGAATGCAGACTTGTCTTTCTCTGATGTATATAAACATCGACTGTTGTGTCTGCAGACATCTCTGGCTATACTGCTGTAGCTACCCTGCATGCTGAAGAGAGGAACTAATACAAACATCACAGTCAGCTTCAAAAAGACAAAAACACCTGAATCTGGAATCACCTGCCCAAGAGGAGATCAAGTAATTGCTCACTATGTTTTCAGCTATTAACGTCAACAAACAAGCAAATACTCAACAAAACATTTTTCAATCGTAGTAGCTTTAGAAGCCCTACACGTTCCATCATAATTATACTAACATGGTAATATTGTAGTGAAAGCTAGTTTGAAGTTATTTAATTATTTAGGTTATAGCATAAAGTTTCAATTTTCTTCACTTTCAATCTCAACCTGAATTGATGGGATAGATTTAGAGTACGGTTAGGGCATATTATTTCTGGAAACGCTTCCAGAAACATGCGGAGGCGTAACAGGCCTCACTGCACACTGTACGTGTACATGACATTGTGTTCTCAGACCCTTCACCCACATTGTCAGGCTACCTACACAGGCCTAAAACATATACACAAGAAATTTGCCCCTGCATGCATTCATTTTGACTGACTTTTTAATACCCGTATGGTAGTCTCATTCCCAGCCGACTTTTCGCCCTCCGTAGGGTGAAAAATCGACTGGGATCCAGTGTCAGAGGAGTGAGTGACTCCCTTGTCACTGACTCCTAAGGAGTGAGTAGTGACTCCCCCGTACCTGAGTGACTCCTCTTACGGTAGCTATAAGGCTACTCCACGATGCGAAGGTTATCCCACTAGCAGTGATCTTTATAGCGTCTCGCTATGGTGCTGCACGAGCTGACCATGCACTGCTTGGTGTAAAAAGCGGCAGTTAATCTATCTCAGTGATTCATCACGGCAAACAAACTTGAAGGCATCGTAAATAATACTTCATGGCAAATAGCTATCCGGGGAGTATTGCTTCGGGGTGATCTGGCTGCTTGATTTGAGGGGGGGGGGGGGTCTCTCACTCCTGGGAGAGAATGATTGGGAGTCACTGACTCCTAGGAGTGAATGACTGGGAGTCACTCAATTATAGGATTGAGTGACTGCGGAGTCACTCGCTACTATGACACCGGATGCCACCCACATGGGTAGTCGGCGGTGACCGGAAGGAGACTACCAATGTGGGTGGCATTCAGGCGTCATTCGTAGAGAATGCCTTACCTAGACTCGTCCCCAGACCCTTCACACATGCAGCCTTGTGTGGAGGGTCTGGGGATGAGACTAACCTTTACCTGCATGCCTGGTCATTCTTTTCTGCACCCCAGCCTCACCTCCTTAATCTGAGCATGCGCACTAGTGCAATCAGCTAATTACAAAGACAGTGACTGTGTGACAGTGACAGTGGCCACTTTAATAGAGTATATATTTTGGTTCTTGTGACCCAACCTTGTTTCCAAAAGAGGGTCTAGCTATAGCTAGGCTGTAGCCCCCTCCCCCAAATAATTAACATGCCGCTACACAACATTGTAGACAGGGCCAGCTGTTTTTATGCTGTCAGATAGTAGGTTCACAGGTAGATACTTACAGCAAAGAGAAAATTGCAAACACCCCTTGAACTTTAGTAGCTCTTCCACCAGAAACAAGAGATGCCATTAAAGTGGCCAAGGAATCGATCACCCGATCGCGTGTTTTAAAACAGGCGATCGAGTGAACTGAGTATGAGTGAGCGCGTACTATATTATCCATGATTTCATTATCCTACAGTCACTGTCTCTGTAGCTCTTCCACCGGAAACAAGAGATGCCATTAACGTGGCCAAGGAATCGATCACCCGATCGGGTGTTTTAAAACAGGCGATCGAGTGAACTGAGTATCGAGTGAGCGCGTACTATATTATCCATGGTTTCATTATCCTACAGTCACTGTCTCTGTCATTTTGTACGTCAAGAAGAATGACTAAGGTTGGATTTTTGGTATTATGCGCAGTTTTTGGCTGCGCCTTCGCTGCAACGCCATGGAAAAACTGTACTAGAGGTGAGATTACTTTGCTGAGATATTGTTTTACTAAAGACCAGCCATACTAAATAGTTCATTGTAGCATCAAGAGCGTCAGAAGACTATTCCTAAATCCACGTAAAGCTAGCCGGGTTCACCACGCGCGGGGGCATCCGTTCACCCTATACCGGCACTAAAGATCAGATCCAGACAAGCTAGCTATGACTATAGTTTATATCAGCTCGTGCATTTATTTCCACAGGATGTGTTCACAATAATATTTTGTAGTAATTTTATTTTCGCAGATCCTTTGATTTGACAGTAACAACCAAGCTCAAAGGTCATATTTTGGAATAATTTAGCTAGGTACCAGACTTTTTACAGCAAAAAATGTGCCATTCATAGCAGTTGCAAAGACATATTATCTCGTGTCTTGTTAAGTCTATTGGTCTGGGAGGATGGGGTAGGGCAGACATCTGGAGATAAGGTATCTGGCAAATCATGGTAGCTACAGGCCAAAGTAGGACGGGGGTTGGCTAATCAAGCTAAGTCCTTCTAGTCTCTAGAGCTGCAGGAGTGGGGTAGCTATCCGTAACCTCGTTACCAGTGTCCGTTTTTTTATGTTTGCGCTCTGTTTTTCATATTATTGCAAGTGATGAGAGCTGGAGGGATAGACTGGGAGCAAGGCTATAGGGTTCTGTATCATCTCACTGATTTATGAAGCCTCTGACTCTTTGCATGCTAATAATTTTTGAATATTACCTTCATCTAGATCCTTCCGGAGACATTAAAATCATATCTGTGAATGTTCCGGGCTGTGATGCTGCTCCATGTGTGCTAAAGAAAGGCACCAATGCAACAGTGACCGTTGAGTTCATGCCCTGTAAGCTGCAGGCCAGGCTTGTCATTGAACTAGGGAAAGGAAGGGAATACAGTCAATGCTAAAGAGAGGAAAATATGTTTATCCAGGTTCCATTCTACAGCTGTGAAGAAGTATAGCTAACTTTGGTACATGTTTATGCATGTAGCTAGCTATAGAGACTGCCATGAAGTAGAGGAAGTATATAGTCCAATTCCTCGTGGATAGAAAGCTCATTGCAGTTAGTGTAGTAGCTAGGCCTTTATACACGTAGCTACCTGTCAGATGGCTCTGTTTATAAAATTTGACTCGGGAGGGAAGGCAGGGAGGGGGCACTTCAGGTGCAGAGACTGCTTCACTTTGGTGATTAGGCAAGTCTGCTGTCATTATCAAGGGGGGTCTGTTTTTAATTTGTTCGTATAAAAGTGGAGAAGTAACCCCTGTGTACACATATACACCACCTCAATTTCCCTTTATACGCAGGGAGAGTCAGGGTGTATAGCTAATAGTCCTTTGGAGCAATACTTAGATATGGATACTAGTACAGAAAGTTTTCAGCAGTATTTCTCTCCTCTCCAGCGGTTCAAGAAGACGACGTCACAAACAAGGTGTGTGGAAATATCAGTGGTATTTGTGTACCCTTCCCACTCACTGAACCTGATGCTTGTAAATTGGGAGTCTCCTGCCCTGTGCGTGCAAATGCAGATGTGACCGAAAAAGCAACTATCCAAGTCCTAAAAGACTACCCGACTGTAAGTCTCTGTCATTATAAATTGTCATCCGGAAGTTACAATGAAAATTTTTAATTTTCATAGATAACCGTGATTGTTCAGTGGAAGCTAATGGATGTGAAAGACGTTGAGCAGGCCTGTTTCCTGATAGAAGTGCGTATTGAGCCAGAGTAATGTGGAACATGCTGCATTTCCTGTGACTAGCTATATTCTGCTGTACGTAGTTGGGTTGATATAATGCAAAATGTCATGACTGCACGTTTTATTATATTTGTTCATTTCCCTTCTATATATGTGAATTTACAAAACAGAACTCTATTTTTGCTACACATGGAGTCACCTATTTTATGATAAGAGCTGGGAATATTATAGGATTATTAACTCGCCAGTATGCTTTACACTTGGGAGTGTAGCTATAGCAACCATGTAAAGGTACCTTTGGTGATCTAAATTCTTAGCGACGGCTGGATGCACCTGGAGGAGCAGAATTTTAAGAGCATGCCAACATACTCTCCCCACCCACCCATGCCAGTACTAACATTAAATTAGCTTCCTCTTCATTACTGCAATAATTATCTAGAGCACTCATGCATATACAAGAATTAGACAAGAGGCCTCTTGTCATATCTATACAATGTTCATATAAGATGTTATAAAGAGTGTGAAACCCGCTCAGGAGTCCAGGAAGGGCTTCCAAACTCCCTCTGACTCTAATACTGATCCATCTCCACAAACCTGATGGGGTTTGGAGTGTGTGCATGCCACGTAGCCACTGTGTGCGTGTTACATACTGATGCGACCGAGAGGAAAAGTGGAGAAGGCCTGGTATCATTAATTTCACTACTTCACAGCCCATAGCCAACTTGTAGAGTCTGTAGCAAATGGTGAGAATGATGTGACTTCACCTACTGAAACAGACCACTAGCAGTTACAGCAGTTTGCAGAATCTTTGCACAGAATTCCAATAAGGGAAGGCAGTGGTTAATTACTGATGTGACTTCATTCACCCCACCATTTGTTTTGCTTGCAAGGCTTCACTTCCGTTCGTGGAATGGTTATTTAGTCTTTGAAGTGATATCAGTAATTAATCACTGCCTTCCGTTATTGGAATTCTGTCTGCAACAAGTAGAGATACTGCAAACTGCTGCATATAGTAGTTCCTGTTGTGTACACCATTGTGAGCGATACGCACAGCAATTAACATGAACATATGCATGTACTCGGTCCGTGTGATCTGTTCAGTCTAGAGCATGCTGTCGCCAATATTCTCACTATAATTTTCTTGCATCTAATGTTTTCTCAACACTGCTGCATGTTAACATTAAAATGATACAGCTACATGAACAAAACAATCCTATAATCATTCTGCAAGGCCAGGAATGTGGTATTAGGGCGTCTCCAAAGCGACCTAACGTCATTGTGACGGGTGGGGCATGCATGGCAGGGCCGTGACGTTATCACACGATCAGTGGGTGTGACGTGCACGAGCCACACCACAAGAGGCGAGAGGCAAGAGGAAGGACGTCTACTACACTCAGCTGGTTATTCTGGTCAGTTATTCTGTAATTACTACTGAAGTTTCCTGGGCCAAAATATGTTAATTTAACTAGCTACCTTCAAGTCAATGGCTAATGAGTCACTTTAAAACAGTGGATACATGTATCTGTGTTGAGATCCAAGTTTTAGTTCGTAGTTGCAGGCGTTTTGCCAGAGCTAGCATCACTGCATGGTTTGTAATGTCAGATCTTAAGTGTCCAGAAATGGCCAACAGTATCTACACTGCATGTCATACTTGACCTATTAGCTGCTGGGAATATGCATGTAGTCAGAGCTTTGCTAGAAACTCACTATAGCTCCCGGGAGAACAGGGTGGTTCAGAGACAAGTATACTCTGTAGCTACTTGGGCATATATCCCTCAAGCAGGACATCTTCATAAGATTGAGTTGACTGTAGACATAATCACAGAGAATACTAAACAACGGTGCAACTGTTTATTCATGCATGCACACGTGTGTGGGTTCTCCTTGTACATGCATACATGGATGTGTGGAAATACTCCTAATTCACGAAGAGACGATTAAACCATAACCCTAACCCTAGCTGGCCCTCTACAACTATACTGAACTAAATTGTTTGGTTCGCTTACATACATGGCAGAATCATACATAGATCTGGTGTTGATCCTGCTGTGCTATCTCGCTATGAAGGTCTTGGTAGCTAGGCTGCTTCGGTTATGTCCCTTTTTCTTGAAACTCTGAACCTAAATACTTTCAGTTTGATCTGTTAAGGAGATTACTTAGGGACTAGGTCTCTTGGGAGTAGCTATACAACAGATTTGTGATTAGAGTGGCAGCTTTTCAGTTGCGTTTATCTACTGCATGTCTGCTGATGCATATATTATTACAGCTCCACCAAAATTTTGATATTATTATATAATCTCATTGATGATAATCATCACCTGCGGGGCTAGTTTGGAGTTGTGCTAAAGCGGATCTTTGGTGTGTGAAGGAGGTAGTTGTCGGTCTTCATGGTGTGTAAATATGACACACCTGATATTATATTGGAAACTTGCTCCCTAGCTGCTCCAGATTACCTGCAGTACTATTAGCACTGCTGATATGATCGTGTTAATTTTCTACTAATTTAGTGCCCCACCCACTCCAGCGTGTAGATGCTAGCTTTGGTATGCATAGTTCTTAATGTGCGAGCTGTGTCACTTTCAGGAAGGTGCATGAAGAATAGTGTTCTGAAATTGACACCAATAGAGCTCATGTCAACTGTATTGTTAGTCAAGCTGGAACTAGTGCATGAGTTGTCCCCATACCGTAATACTTATTTTGTAAAGTTAACCCTTAAGCTTTGATGGATTGTGATTGCGCTAGAGGTATGAAAGAGCTACCCAGTAATATTATTAGCGAATATTATACTATATATGGAAGTGTATGTAATGACTTAGCTGCTCCCACTCCTACACTACAGTTTATGGTATAGTTCAGTAATTTATGACAATTTTGTGCATACCTGCATACGTAGGAGTTTACTATCCATTGTCAATTAAGCGATTTGGGCATGAATACCATAACCGGTGTACTATTACAACTGGCTAGAGCAAACTCCAACCTTTTCCCATATTAATTTCACTATATTTCACTATATTTCACAGAAATGATAAGCAACCAGGGTTTCATTAAGAAAAATTGTCGGGGGGGGGGGGGGAAGGGGGGGTACAGCGAAGTGGAATTTTAGTGCCTCAGGAAGGTCGAATGGGGGCAAATGCCCCAAATATCCCCCGGGCTACACTGTGGTGTGGTATGTATGCATAGTTTAATTGCTGATATGTTCTGTTTGAATAGGGACAACTTTATCTAGTATGGAGAGTCTGCAGCAAGTTAAAAGTAAGTTGCTTTACATATGTATCTATATATGGTATTCTCATTCCTGGCTCCACATGGAATCAAGAATAATACAGGGGAAAGCGTAATAGTCTGAATCTACACCGCATCATCAAAGTCCAGACTCATATGTATGTTTTGTTTATCATATTACCAAAAAAAGCACCTTTGAAGTGCTCATGCACAACACAAGAACAAAATAAGTGTTAGCATTACAGATTGAATGATTTTATTTTCATAGTAAGAACTGTATGTGAATAGCAGTATATGGTAGGAGGATTATACGTGCTCAGCAGTTTACTAGAAATTCCACCCGTTCTGTTACCAGCCATTCCATAGGCATTGCAAGTGTGTATGCATGAGTTCAGTGGGTCATGCATTTCATCAGTTGATTCCATTTTGTCTGTAAGTACTAACTGGATAATTTACTATATAATATTTATATCCAAATTCACTCTACAGAATGACCATATTTTTAGCTGTGGCCTGGACATAAGGGATGGTATAGCTACTGGCATCACTGGTGCAAGGTGCCTATCCTGATAATTGCAGTTTGGGTTTAAGGAGCTGAGGGAGGAGTAGAGGGATAGAAAAGAGAGAGCTTGAGTAATAAGGAGATAATACGTATATAGCTAGACAATAGCTACCCTAATTCACTGACAAAATAATATTTGTTTATAGCGTTTGCATTATAGTGTCATAACATACCTTTTCCTTTTATAGACTTCTTTTAGTCTGCATAATAGTAACATGATTGGCTGACTAGCTATAACTGTGGTTATGGTGTTTGGGTTATGGTTAGCTATAATATTATAGGAATGAAAATATTGATAAAGTATATTTGGGAATACGCACCTGCAATTAGTCCTTGAAGAATTTCTAGTGTTTTGAAATCATACACCAATTTGAGTCCCGATGGAATTCTGATTCAGTCAATTGGAACTACAACCACTATAATAATGGTAGCTCTTAGGCATCATTTAGGAATAATTTTATATACGTGTACCATCAGAGAAGGGTGGGGCAGGGGAGGCTCAAGCCCCCCCCCCCTCCCACTTTTGACGATCCGGGCTGTGATGCCACACAAGCACAAGGCATACAGGGAGTCCTTCGGCTGCGATCAGAGTTGGTGAGACGCCAACGGTCTAACAGCAGGCTGCTGACTATTAATTGGATCGAGCCTTCACCGAGGCTCCGCCCTTTATTGAATGGGAGCGGCTGAACTTGTTGGATTAAACTTTGAACTTTGTACGTTATTTACACGTGCACAGCTACCGATATCGTTCAAGACATTCTAGCAAGCCTCACTAGCCAGTGACCTCGAAGTTTCCAAGGCTCTCCTTTGGATCCTCGGAATGATAGCGTCTGATGTGCAGCTGCATTTGTAACATTTCTACTGCTCCAGGCTAAGTGCAGTTATCCCCAGGAAATGTGACAGTGTTTTTCCTTTTCCATAAAATTCAAGAGGTATAATTATGATGGCCATAGAAATGTAGTTTCAGATTCAGACAGAAATATAAACAACAGGTTTTAATTTCAGGTAGCTATGATCCTTATGCTAGTAGTGAAGTGGTCTAGTGCACGGTTTGTGTTCATATAATAATCCACAAAATTATGACTTAAGCAGCTTATCGCAAAGTATAGATCATTACATAGTTTCAGTGTGAATGTTTGAGCACCTGGGTGTGAGACCAGTGAGTCCACATGGATAGCATATTGAGTACTGTTACAGTATAACATTTTCCCAGTGCATATAATTATTATATAGCTGTATACTGTAGTAAGGGTATAGCATAGTATGTGCATTTTCTCATTCTAATTTTCATCAAAATTCTTGCAGGTTTTGGTCCACCCAACAGTAATAATTGCCGTAACAGTCCATTCTGTACCATATATGTACTTGGTGGATTATTTATAGCCGCCTGCCTGGGCTGCCTGACTGCTTTGTGTGTGGTTGAAAGTAGAGCATCGAAAATCCAACTTGGAATTGCAGGCGATGTTATCATTGCTGGTGAAGCTGAGAGCTGGCTAAATTCGGGGTGGCATGTTAAAGAGTGTCTTAAATCAGGCGACTATTACAAGATCAATGCCCTTTATGTAGCTCAAGAAAGTGATCTGATTATGCACAACTATACTGATACTTACCAAAGTAGGGAACTCTTTCAGTCTCGTCAATCAAGAGAAACTGGAATGATTAGCACACCTGGAATTTACCTGCTGAAAGGATCCATTATTGATTATACAATTTGCATTGCAACTGACACTTTCTCTGAAAAAGAAGGAAAAGTCTATGTATTTGATAACAGAGAGGACTTTTGGAAATACCTAGATGAGTCTGACGGTGGTGAACAAACTTCAGTATACATGAGGGATCTTCCAATTGGTGTTAACAATCACTCTATATGTACACAGATTACTTTCTCCGTTCCGAAGGCATCATACCATTATGTCACAGCTAAGACACCAGGCAATGTCCTGTATAATTTTACTGCAATAATTCACGCATTTTATCTGAATAGCAGTGACTATGAACAACACTGTCAAGTATCCGGCTCAGAATCATGTGATGTTGAATTCCAAAGTTCTTTTACAGATGCTAAATATGTGCTATTAGCCTACATTCATCCAGTACTACCATATGCACCTGAACCTCTCTCCACCCATTTATGTGTCTCACGAAAAGGATGGTTTGTTCTGCCAATGATACTGGAAATATTCATTGGCCTCATATTCTTGTTTCTTATTAGTGTAGTGATCTTTCATTTCTTCAAGTTCCTCAGCAATCGAAAAAGGCGTGGATACATTCCAATAGCAGCAACTATCCAGGAATACTAGCTACCTGAGAAAACAATGAGAATGTAGCTACACACATGCTCCTTGCATTGATATGAATTAGGTGTTAATTAGTAATTATTATTTTTGTATGATGAGCAGTGCAAAAAAAGAGCTAATATAACCTGTTTGCAATAATATGGTGATTAAATTTATGTTATGCGCAGTCTTTGGCTGTGCCTTCGCTGCTACGCCCTGGGCAAACTGTACAGATGAGTTCACTGTGTTGAGATGTTGTTTTACTGAATACCAGCCATACTAAGTAGTACATTGTAGCATCAAGAGCGATAGAAGACTATTTCTGAGTCTGTGTAAGCTAGCCTGGTTCACCACGCTGTGACGACAGTTTATATCAACTCGTGTGTTTACGTCCACACATAACAAATGATGTGTTTACAACGGTTCAATAATATTTTTGTAGTCATTTTATTTTCACAGGTCCATGGCATAGCATTGGAAAAACATAGCCATTGACCTGTGTCTTTTTAGCTATGTCTATTTAAGGTTTGGATCTCTGGCACATCATGATAGGGACAGGCCAAAGTAAGCATATGAAGCAAATGAATAATAAAATTAGCTTAGAGCCCCTGTCTAGAGCTGCTCTCTAGAGCTGCAGGAGTGGAGTAACTATCTGTAGCCTCGTTACCAGTCTCCAGCTTTTTGTTGCTTGTACTCAGCTTTTCATATTATTGCAAGTGATGAAAGCTGGAGGGATGGTCTGGGAGCAAGGCTATAGGGTTCTGTATCATCTCACTGATTTGAAGCCTCTGACTCTGCTAATAATTTTCCTTCATCTATAGGCTTTTCTGGAGACATTAAAATCATATCTGTGAACGTTCCTGGCTGTAACGTTTCTCCCTGTGTGTGGCTTGTGTGGGTGGTATAAGTTAGTTAGACCATACATTTATTACTAGCTCAGCATTATTCAATGCTTCATGTATTACTGATAAAGCCCTCAAAGTCATGGTCTAAGTATAGCGTAGAGACTGCCATGAACTAGGGGAAGTATAATTATAGTCCAATTCTTTGTGGATAGAAAGCTCATTGCAGTCAGTGTAGTAGGCCTTATACATGTACCTGTCAGATGGTTCTGTTTATAAAATTTGATTCAGGAGGGGAGGTGGGGAGGGGGCACTTCAGGTGCAGAGACTGCTAGGTGTTCCTTCACTTTGGTGATTAGGCAAGTCTGCTGTCATTATCAAGGGTAGTCTGTTTTAATTCGTTCGTGCAAAAGTGGAGATGTAACCTCCTGTGTGCAAAAATACACCACCTTTCCTTTTATATGCAGGGAGAGCCTTGGAATGACTAGATGAGGGTGTAGCTAATAGTCCTTTGGAGCAATACTTAGATACGCATACTAGCTATAAGCTGTAGTAGAAAGTATTCAGCAGTATTTCTCTCCTCTCCAGTGGTTAAAGAAGACAATATCACAAACAAAGTGTGTGTGATCATCGGTGGTAGTTGTGTACCCTTCCCACTCGCTGAACCTGATGCATGTAAATCAGGAGTCTCCTGCCCTGTGCCTGCAAATACAGATGTGACCGAAAAACAAACTATCCAAGTCCTAAAAGAGTTCCCGCTTGTAAGTCTCTTTCATTATAAATTGTCATCAGTCAGTTATATTATGATGAAAATTTTACTTTTCGTAGATAACCCTGATTGTCAGGTGGGAGCTACTGGATGCGAAAGGCGATGAGCTGGCCTGTTTCGAGTTAGTAGTGCGTATTGAGTAATGTGGAATAGGCTGCATTTCCTGTGACTATATTCTGCTGTGGTTGGGTTGTTATAATGCAAAATGTCCTGACTGCAAAACTTTCTGTTATCATTGTTCATTTCCCTCCAATGTAGCTATTATAAAACAGATCTCTACTTGGCCACATGGAGTCACGTATTTTATGATAAGAGCTGATAGGATTATTAACTCGTCAGTATTCTTTGCACTTGGCAGTGTATAGCAACCATACCATTAGTGATCTAAATTGTTAGCTACTGCTGAATGCACACTGAGGAGCAGAATTTTATGAGCATGCATATGCCAACATACTCTCCCCACCCACCCATGCCAGTATTAACATAAAATTAGGTTCCTCTTCATTACTGCGATAATTATCTAAAGCGCTCATTACTTAGATATACAAGAATTGACCTCTTGTCATATCAGATTTTACTTCAGTCTTGAAGTAGCTAGCTACATGTTTTTATAAAGAGTGCAAAACCCACTCTGGAATCCAGGAAGGGCTCCCAAACTCCCTCTGACTCTACCACTGATTGTAAGTCCATCTCCATGTACATGATGGGGTTTGGAGTGTGTGCATGTCATTTAGCCTCGTTCCCAGGCCTCCCCGTTCTGCGCATGTTACAAAATGCGAGCGAGCGAGAGAAAGAGCGGGGAAGGCCTGGTATCTTTTATCACATGCCATGATGTAGGGTAGACTTAGGGTAGACTCAATTAGCCATTTGAGTGCACAGCTTAGCACCATGCCCATGAACTCCGGTTTTCTCCAAGATCCGCAGAGTCTCAAGAGTCAGGATCTACGCCATTTTGACCACGTGCTTTGTAGAGCCCCCATAAGGAGACATACAAAATGTATATAGCTTTGTTTTGGCCATAACTCCTCACAGAAACTGAAAGTAGAGGAGCTTCACATATGTTTTCTTATTTGTTCCCCAAGGATCACAATGGCATAAGTTTCACACCTCTGGGACCCCTACTTCCTGCAAAATATTATAGTACATTACATTACATTATGGCAAAAGATATAGGGATGACAATCCGTAAAGGTATTGTGGTATCATTCCTACCTTCTTTGGTTGCTTTTTGGGGATTCCATCCCTATATTTTCTTTAAATGTTTTTACTTTAGATTTAGGGGATCTGTATTTGTGTGTGTGTGCATATGTGTGTGTGAGTGTGTGTGTGTGTGTGTGTGTGCATGTGTGTGTATGTATGTATGTGTGTGTATGTGTGTGTGTTGTGATTGTTAGAACATACACTCTATTATCTACATGATTGTATGATTCTATGTAATTTTATGCTTTACTTTTGACTTCAATGGTAGTTGGCAAAATTTCTCTTGCAATGTCCCATGGCACTCTTAACACTCGTTAGCAACTGCAAACATGTGGTCATCTGTTGTGCCATTCTTGCAAGAGAAAGCTTCCAAGAAGACTTTCTATTCAGTACCATATTAAAACTTCCTGTCTCCTGCCCTCAGGCCAGGCTACTTCTCACCCAACTCGACTGACAAGATGTACATGATTGTTGCGGCGGCGAAGGCCCTGTACAGGAACTGTCCATTGATGGAGACTCCTTCCTAGACCTCTGGGTCTATGTCATCCTCAAGGCTAATGTCAAAGATCTGGTTGGTTCATACCCATACTTCAAACCACATTTCAAATGTGGTGGGTTCATACAACCAACCTTTGTTTCATGGTGGAGTACGGTAACCCCCAGCTTGTCAATGACGATCGCGAGGCAGGCTACTACCACACCACCTTAGAGGCGGCCGTTGCCTTCATCGAGGGACTAACTGCAGAGCAGCTCAACCAGCCAAAGATGTAAGTATTGTGAAACCTGTTTTACCCATAGAGAAGTGCGAGCCTTTAACTCTGTGCTATGCTTGTGAATGGACGTTTCAAGAATTTTACACTGCCCGCAGCCAAGAAGACTTTGTGGTGTGTGAGCGAGAGTGTTTCTCTGAGTTGGCCTGCCTTCCCGTCAGCTGTTTCCAGGTCGTCAGAGAGTGGGTGGAGCTCCAGGGGTACCATTTGGCCATCATACAGGAGTGGGCCGTAAATACAGCCAGGTGAGCTCTAGTCTCGTGCCCAGACCACGCCGTCTGGGCACGAGACTCGGTGAGCTCTTGAGACAATTTATATGCAAGGAAAGAATTCATAAACTATATAGGTCAGTTGTTCACTGCATGCATTCTGTCAAGCAGGTGGGCAGGCACGGTTTGAATTGTACCCAGCCCTTTCACGCATTTATCTTGTAGCTGCAGAGAACCAGATTTTTCTCCTCGACTGTGAGATAAATCCGGATGTGGAAGGCCTGTGTACGAGGGTAGTCCCAGCCTAAACCATAGCGATTACTAGATGGCCGCATTCACTTTACTTACTGTCCAAAGCCCTGTTCATTATAATTTACACTCTTCTGTACATTACTTTGCCAACCAGAAGTGAACAGGGCTTTATATTTTACACTTGGCAGCGTGATTTCCATCATTCCTAAAAACAAATTTTACAGATCTATGGATGGGGTAGGTGTATAATTACTGTATATTAGCAGTGAGTGGGCCATTAATGGTGTGAAATTCTATAGATATCAGAGCCAAAAACATACTTGTGGATTACTAGATGAAGAATTAAGAGAGATGAGTTCGAGATCACCATTGCATGCTTCCTAAAGGCCATTTTATGGCAAGGACCCATTATCTATAGCCACTTTCCAGTATATTAGAGTGACAATACTCTGGTGGAAGTTAATCCCGAAATTAGCCTCGTTCCCCCAGTTTTTTAACACTTTTGTGTCAGCAGAATCATAATACACAAGAAGCTGTAATAGAAGGGAACATAAACTAGACTAAACATAAATGGCAGTTAGTTTGCAAATCATCACATCATCTGATCAGTCGAGTTCACTTGGGACAGCATTCACTGGCTTTGGGACACTTGCACTTGTTGCCACACTTGCATGGGCTGCCGTCACAACCCTGACAGATGCAGGGACAACACGAACCCTTGCAGTCACTAGTACACTTACAGGAAGGACCACAGGCGCAGTCGGCTGGGGAAAGAGAGAGAGGAGATATGAGGTCACATATACAACACTATGTAGTATGAACAGGGGGTTTCCTCGACATACGTAGAACACTGCATATTTTAAACAAGTCCCATAAATTGGTGTTTGCCATTGAGAAGGGTTCTATATTAGATTTAGTATTAATAAAGAACTTACTGCATATGGTGCACTTGGGACAGCATTCACTTGCTCTGGGACACTTGCACTTGTCACCACACTTGCATGGGCTGCCGTCACAACCCTGACAGATGCAGGGACAACACGAACCCTTGCAGTCACTAGTACACTTACAGGAAGGACCACAGGCACAGTCGGCTGGGGAAAAGAGAGAGAGGAGATATGAGGTCACATATACAACACAATATGTAGTATGATCAGGGGGTTTCCTCGACATACGTAGAACACTGCATATTTTAAACAAGTCCCATAAATTGGTGTTTACCATTGAGAAGGGTTCTATAAGATTTAGCATTGAAAAAGAACTTACTGCATGCGGTGCACTTGGGACAGCATTCACTGGCTCTGGGACACTTGCACTTGTCGCCACACTTGCATGGGCTGCCGTCACAACCCTGACAGGTGCAGGGACAACACAAACCCTTGCAGTCACTAGTACACTTACAGGATGGACCACAGGCACAGTCGGCTGGGGAGGGAAGAAGAGACGAAGGAGAAAAGTCACACGTACAACACGGGGTAACAACAAACAAGCTTTGTAATGTGATGAACCGTGATAAGTGATTTCCTCTAACACTCGGAATACTGAAATAGCCCCCCTGGGATCCGCCCACAAAAGAGGGATTCCATTGCACTTCAAGATGCAGCATTTAAAATGAACTTACTGCACTTAGTGCACTTGGGACAGCATTCACTGGCTCTGGGACACTTGCACTTGTCACCACACTTGCATGGGCTTCCGTCGCAACCCTGACAGGTACAGAGACAACACGACCCACTGCAGTCACTGGTACACTTACAGGAAGGACCACAAGCACAGCCAGCTGGGGAAAGAGAGGAGACAATTCAGGCTTGGATCAAATATCAGTAGGGGCAGTCCCGGAGAACAGAGAGAGAGAGAGAGAGTGTAAGTACAAAGGTTAATTAGTTGTACGTACCAACTCGAACTGAACTTACGGCATGTGGTGCACGTCGCAGTTTCCTGTGAGGACATGGTTGTATTGAAGTTCTTGACTCGAAGTAACTTGTTTTCGGTTGAGTTCGGTCGCCTTGGAGTGTAAGTTCGGCCCAACGTCGGCTGTTTTATACCGCGTGGCCATGGCAGTAAACGCCACAGGCGGGGTGCAGTGCTGTGTGCAAAAAAACGCTTTTTCCTATAAACTTCCGCATAACCGACTGTGTACGTGTGCTGCGTGTAAACGTATTCATATATTTTCGTACGCATCGGCGACCGTGTGCAAAATGTGCGTGAGTGCAGATACTTATGCGTGCAAAATGAGCGTGCCTTTCCGTGCGATGGTCTGGCGCACGAGACTGCGTGACTGCGTGTTCAGCACGTAAAGTTACTCTGCACTCATCTTTATGAGTGCAAAATGTGTACGAGGCGCCGTATACTGTGTGCAATACGTAAAGATGCTCTGCACTCGTCTTTATACCACATTACATCATCTATAATAAAATTGATTGGCTGAAAAGTATTGGTTATATAGGCTCATAACCCACACTTTTATTCTGCAAGATGTTGCTACGCGGCGCTGATTGTGCGCATGCGCAATGTGGTATAAGTGTCGGAAAGTGTCTGGGATGTAAAAAAAGCGGGAGGGAGCCCTGGTCAAATTCGTCACGTGAAGTGTGTCATACCTGGGATACTGGTGGAGAGATCAGATGGCAACAAGAGCGGTGGAAGAGAATGTAAAGAAGGCCAGAAGAAGCTTCTTTCTGTATGGCGGCATCGGAGTGTTCCAGGGAGACCTCAGCCCACTTTTTTCTCGGTCAGTTGTGGAAGTGTGTGTGATGCCAATCTTGATGTAGCTACAGCTGTAAGAACTGGATTGTATCTGAGGAGCTATTGAGACGGTTGGAGTCATTTCAGGAGGAGATGGGGAAAATGATTCTGGGAGTGCCATGGTGTACATCCAAGTGATGGGCTGGCCTTCAATGCGGGCAAGAGTATTGATAAGGAAGTTGAGTTTCCTGCAGAGGTTGGTGTTGGGAGATGGGAGCAAGCTCGGTTCCAGGATGTTTAGGTCACTGATGGGTGATGTTGAATCGGTAAATCTGGTGTTTGAGTGCAGAGAACTGGAGGAAGTACTTGGCACTCAGTATACAGATATGATTCTGAAGGCAGAAGGAGGAGGCCCTCATCCCCGTGATCTAAAAAAAGAAGGTTATGCGAAGAGACAAGAAATGGAGGCTGGATAGATGTTCCCAGCAGGACAGAGCTCCAGTGGTGGCACACGTAGCTCAGACTATTGGATGGGAGGAGCTGTGGACATTGCTGCCCTGGATGAGGGACCTCGCTGCATCCAACAGATGAAGCACCTAGTGAAGACACTGTATCACCGCTGCTTTGGCGGTACCGAGCAGGACTGTCCATGTAGGCTACACTAGAAATGATAGACTCTCTAGCTATTATGGATTTCAAGTTTCTTAAGACATTTTAATGATTTATGTTTTAATATTTTATGGGGTTGTCCGATGATTCTGATTCTGATAAGTCAGATAGACCACACCCACTCGTGGGTTATGCGCCATAACCCACTTGTTTGCATTATCCCTCGGCTGCGCCTCGGGATAACCACAAACTCATGGGTTACATAGGTGCATAACCCACTCTTGGGTGTAGTCTATCCTATACTTATGCATGCAGATGTGTGTGAGTGCACTGTACTGTGTGTGCAGCACATAAGATGCTGTATGTAGAGTAAGTGTGTAAGTAGAAGACTATTTCTGAGTCCGTGCAAGCTAGCCTGGTTCACCACGCGCGGGGCATCCGTCCACGTCTCATCTGTTTATCCTATACCGGCAATAAGAATCAGATCTCGAAAAGCTATGACGACAGTTTATATCAACTCGTGTGTTTATTTCCACACATAAAAAATGATGTGTTTACAACGGTTCAATAATACTCATTTTATTTTCACAGATCCTTTGATTTGATAACAACCAAAAGTTTAAATCTCAATGGTCATAATTTTATTTAGCTGCCTTTTGACGATGCCATGGCATAGCAGTTGGAAAAACATAGCCATTGACCTGTGTCTTGCTAGCTATGTCTATTTAAGGTTTGGGTCTCTGGCACACATGATATGGACAGGCCAAAGTAGGCATATGCCAAGCAAATGAAAAATAAAATTAGCTTAGAACCTAGTCTCGTTCCCAGCCGACTTTTCGCCCTCCCGACGAAGGGGAGGGGCGAAAAGTCGGCTGGGCACGAGACTACTTAGAACCCCTGTCTAGAGCTGCTCTCTAGAGCTGCAGGAGTGGAGTAACTATCTGTAGCCTCGTTACCAGTCTCCAGCTTTTTGTTGCTTGTACTCAGCTTTTCGTAATTAACTATTGCAAGTGACGAGAGCTGGAGGGATAGACTGGGAGCAAGGCTATAGGGTTCTGTATCATCTCACTGATTTATGAAGCCTCTGACTCTGCTAATAATTTTTGGATATTTCCTTCATCTATAGGCTTTTCTGGAGACATTAAAATCATATCTGTGAATGTTCCGGGCTGTAATGTTGCTCCCTGTGTGCTAAAGAGAGGCACTAATGCAACAGTAACCGTTGAGTTCATGCCCTGTAAGCTGGTTTGTGATTGAACTAGGAAAAGGAAGAAAAAACAGTCAAAGCAAAAAGGAGGAAAATATGTTTATCCAGGTTCCATTCTACAGCGTTTTACTATGTGAAAAAGTATAGCTAACTCAGCAGGCTAACTGCTCATATCTATTGCGGCTTGTGTGTGGCTTGTGTGGGTGGTATAGACCATACCTTTATCTAGTGCTTTATCAGTAATGCACTCAGCATTATTCAATTACAATTGAATAATGCTTCATGTATTACTGATAAAGCCCTCAAAGGCATGGTCTAAGTATAGCTTAGAGCATATAGCTGCCAATGCTCTAGGCCATTTAGTATAACCACACTTCCTGTATTTCTAGAGCTTTCTATGCTCTCTTACCATGCTCTATGACTATACCGTGTTACTATAGTAACATACACTAGTATGTGAAAAAGTATAGCTAACTGCATACGTATCTATTGCGGCTTATGTGTGGGTGATATACGTTAGTTAGACCATGCCTTTATCTCGTGCTTTATCAGTAATCCACGCAGCATTATTCAATTATAATCAGGAGAACATAATGATGTAAGAAGCTTCTTACGTCATTATGCGCTCCTGTTATACTGCTTCATGATAAAGCCCTCAAAGCCATGGTCTAACTATTACATAGAGACTGCCATGAATTAGGGGAAGTATATAGTCCAGTTCTTTGTGGATAGAAAGCTCATTGCAGTTAGTGTAGTAGGCCTTTATACATGTACCTGTCAGATGATAAAATTTGACTCAGCAGGGGAGGTGGGGAGAGGCACTTCAGGTGCAGAGACTGCTAGGTGTTCCTTCATTTCGGTGATTAGGCAAATCTGCTGTCATTATCAAGGGGGGTCTGTTTTAATTTGTTCGTGCAAAAGTGGAGATGTAACCCCCTGTGTACAAAAATACACCACCTTTCCCTTTATACACGGGGAGAGCCTTGGAATGACTAGATCAGGGTGTAGCTATCCTTTGGAGCAATACTTAGATATGGATACTAGCTATAAGCTGTAGTATAGAAAGTTTTCAGCAGTATTTCTCTCCTCTCCAGCGGTTAAAGAAGACAATATCACAAACAAGGTGTGTGTGATCATCGGTGGTAGTTGTGTACCCTTCCCACTCGCTGAACCTGATGCATGTAAATCAGGAGTCTCCTGCCCTGTGCCTGCAAATAGAGATGTGACCGAAAAAGAAACCATGCAAGTCCTAAAAGAGTACCCGGTCTGTAAGTCTCTGTCATTATAAATTGTCATCAGGCAGTTAAATTACGATGTAAATTTTAATTTTTTAGATAGATAACCCTGATTGTCAGGTGGGAGTTACTGGATGCGAAAGGCGATGAGCTGGCCTGTTTCGACTTAGTAGTGCATATTGAGTAATGTGGAATATGCTGCATTTCCTGTGACTATATTCTGCTGTGGTTGGGTTGTTATAATGTAAAATGTCATGACTGCAAAACTTTCTGTTATCTTTGCTACATGGAGTCATGTACTTTATGATAAGAGCTGGGAATATTATAGGATTATTAACTCGTCAGTATGCTTTGCACTTGGGAGTGTATAGCATTAGTGATCTAAATTGTTAGCTACTGCTGGATGCACTCTGAGGAGCAGAATTTTATGAGCATGCCAACATACTCTCCCCACCCACCCATGCCAGTATTAACATCAAATTAGGTTCCTCTTCATTACTGTAATAATTATTTAAAGCGCTCATTACTTAGATATACAAGAATTAGACAAGAGGCCTCTTGTCATATCAGATTTTACTTCAGTTTTGAAGTAGCTAGCTACATTATTTTTTACAGAGTGTGAAACCCGCTCAGGAGTCCAGGAAGGGCTTCCAAACTCCCTCTGACTCTAACACTGATTGTAAGTCCATCTCCATGTACATGATGGGGTTTGGGGTGTGTGCATGTCATTTAGCCACGTTCCCAGGCCTCCCCACTCCGCGCATGTTACATAATGCGAGCGAGTGAAGTGAGCGAGAGAAAAAGCGGGGAAGGCCTGGTATCATTTATCACATGCCATGATGTAGGGTATACTTAGGGTAGACTCAATTAGCCATTTGAGTGCACGCCTTAGCACCATGCCCATGAACTCCGTCTTCTCCAAGATCCTCAGAGTAGGATCTACGCCATTTTGACCACGTGCTTTGTAGGGGCCCCATAAGGAGACATATAAAATGTATATAGTTTTGTATATAGTTTTGTTTCCTCCTCACAGAAACTGAAAGTAGAGGAGCTTCACATACTTTTTCTTGTTTGTTCCCCAAGGATCACAATGGCATAGGTTTCACACCTCTGTGACCCCTACTTCCTGCAAAACATTATATTACAT
This sequence comes from Phakellia ventilabrum, assembly GCA_963921505.1. Taxonomy (NCBI): domain Eukaryota; kingdom Metazoa; phylum Porifera; class Demospongiae; order Axinellida; family Axinellidae; genus Phakellia; species Phakellia ventilabrum. Next base: position 4,616,932 of record OY997386.1, on the reverse strand, counting down.
TACATTGCATCTAGTGGGCAAAATTGCAATGTAGGGATGACAATCCGTAAGGGTATTGTGGTATCATATCACTGATTTGGTTGAGGTTGTGCACATCAGTAATTTTGTTGAGGTTGTGTCAAGGTTGTGATAATGGTTGGTCAAGGTTGCGATGGTTTGTCGGGGTTGCGATGGTTGATCAAGGTTGCGATGGTTGGTTGAGGTTGCGATGGTTCAGTTGAGGTTGCGATGGCAGTGTGTTGTTTGTGGTGTGTGAGCGAGTCTCAGAGTGTTTCTCAGAGTTGGCCTGCCTTCCCGCCAGCTGTTTCCGGGTCGTCAGAGTTGTTCACTGCATGCATTCTGTTGAGCAGGTGGACATGCGGCCTAGCTGGCTTAGCATTGTACCCAGGCCTTTCATGAATTTATCTTGTAGCTGCAGAGAAACAGATTTTTCTCCTCGACTGTGAGATACATCCGGATGTGAAAGGCCTGTGTACGAGGGTAGTCCCAGCCTAAACCATAGCGATTACTAAATGGTCAAATTCACTTTTATTACCAAGCCCTGTTTATTATAATTTACACAGTACTCTTCTGTACATTTCTTCTATACTTTGCCAACCAGAAGTGGACAGGACTATATATTTCACACTTGGCAGCGTGATTTCCATCATTCCTAAAACAAATTTAACAGATCTATGGGTGGAGTAGGTGTATAATTACGGTATATTAGCAGTGAGTGGGCCATTAATGATGGTGTGAAATTCTATAGATATATATGAGAGCCGAAGACATACTTGTCGATTACTCTAGATGAAGAATGAAGAGAGATGATGCTTCCTAAAGGCTGTTTTATCGCAAGGACCCATTATCTATAGCCACTTTCCAGTATATTGGTCGCAATACTGAGGTGGAAGTTGATCAAGTTAGCCTCGTTCCCCCAAGTTTTTTAACACTTTTGTGTCAGCAGAATCATAATACTCAAGCTGTAATAGATATAAAAAGGGAATATAAACTAAATGACTATTCTAAACCTAAATGGCAGTTAGTTTGCAAATCATCAATTGAGTTCACTTGGGACAGCATTCACTGGCTCTGGGACACTTGCACTTGTCACCACACTTGCATGGGCTTCCGTCACAACCCTGACAGATGCAGGGACAACACGACCCACTGCAGTCACTAGTACACTTACAGGAAGGACCACAGGCACAGTCGGCTGGGGAAATTAAAGAGAGAGAGGAGATATGAGGTCACATATACAACACAATAATATGATGAGGGGGTTTTCCTCGACATACGTAGAACACTGCATATTTTAAACAAGTCCCATAAATTGGTATTTACCATTGAGAAAGGTTTTATAAGATTTAGTATTGAAAAAGGACTTACTGCATGTGGTGCACTTGGGACAGCATTCACTGGCTCTGGGACACTTGCACTTGTCGCCACACTTGCATGGGCTTCCGTCGCAACCCTGACAGATGCAGGGACAACACGAACCCTTGCAGTCACTAGTACACTTACAGGATGGACCACAGGCACAGTCGGCTGGGGAAAGAGAGAGAGAGGAGATACGAGGTCACATATACAACACAATAATATTATGTAGTGGTTTCCTCGACATACATAGAACACTGCATATTTTAAACAAGTCCCATAAATTGGTGTTTACCATTGAGAAGGGTTCTATAAGATTTAGCATTGAAAAAGAACTTACTGCATGCGGTGCACTTGGGACAGCATTCACTGGCTCTGGGACACTTGCACTTGTCGCCACACTTGCACGGGCTTCCGTCGCAACCCCGACAGATACAGGGACAACACGACCCCTTGCAGTCACTGGTACACTTACAGGAAGGACCACAGGCACAGTCGGCTGGGGAGGGAAGAAGAGACGAAGGAGAAAAGTCACACGTGCAACACGGGGTAACAACAAACAAGCTTTGTAGTGTGATGAACCGTGATAAGCGGTTTCCTCTAACACTCGAAATATTGGAATAGCCCCCCTGGGATCCGCCCACATAAGAGGGATTCCATTGCACTTCAAGATGCAGCATTTAAAATGAACTTACTGCACTTAGTACACTTGGGACAGCATTCACAAGCTCTGGGACACTTGCACTTGTCACCACACTTGCATGGGCTTCCGTCACAACCCTGACAGGTACAGAGACAACACGACCCACTGCAGTCACTGGTACACTTACAGGAAGGACCACAGGCACAGCCAGCTGGGGAGGAAGAGGAGACAATTCAGGCTTGGATCAAATATCAGTAGGGGCAGTCCCGGAGTACAGAGAGAGAGAGAGAGTGTAAGTACAAAGGTTGATTAGTTGTACGTACCAACTCGAACTGAACTTACGGCATGTGGTGCACGTCGCAGTTTCTTGTGAGGACATGGTTGTATTGAAGTTCTTGACTCGAAGTAACTTGTTTTCGGTTGAGTTCGGTCGCCTTGGAGTGTAAGTTCGGCCCAACGTCGGCTGTTTTATACCGCGTGGCCATGGCAGTAAACGCCACAGGCGGGTGCAGTGCTGTGTGCAAAAAACCGCTTTTTCCTGTAAACTTCCGCATAACCGCTGCGTGTAAACGTATTCATAATTTCGTACGCATCGGCGGCCGTGTGCAAAATGTGCGTGAGTGCAGATGCTTATGCGTGCAAAATGAGCGTGCCTTTCCGTGCGAGGGTCTGGCGCACGAGACTGCGTGACTGCGTGTGCAGCACGTAAAGTTACTCTGCACTCATCTTTATGAGTGCAAAATGTGTACGAGGTGCTGTATACTGTTTGCAAATACGTTCTGCACTCGTCATTATACCACATTACATCATCTATAATAAAAGTTATTGGTAGGCTCGTAACCCACACTTTTATTCTTACTGCTAGAGGCAAGATGTTGCTACGCTGCGCTGATTGTGCGCATGCGCAATGTGGTATAAGTTGTATGTATAGCAGCTAGGATGCCTGGTGCTTCATCGTGGTGGCTCAGCACCTGTCCTGACCTGAGAGCCCCAGGTGCACGGTTGGGGAAGTTTTGGGTGTCGTTGCCCCAACGTCCGTCTGGACTACTGCTGGGTTGCCTTGTGTGGGGTGTCCTGTCTTCTAGCATCGCCGTTGTGAGCCACGTGGTGCAAATGTTGCACGATTTGGTCTACTCTGATGGATATACCAGGAAGACTGGATGTTTCACGGTTCACGGGTTATGTAGCATTAGCCTTGATGACAATGACAATGCCGATCCACTGTTTCAATGTTGACTGTTCATTGCTTAGCCGATTCGCTGTTGCGCATGCGCTGGTTCACGGTTGCACTGATTCGCTGGTTCACTGGTTCACCGTTGCACTGGTTCACTGATTGCGCTGGTTCACCGTTGCACTGGTTGCACTGGTTCACGGTTGCACTGATTCACTGGTTCACCTTTGCACTGGTTCACTGATTGCGCTGGTTCACCGTTGCACTGGTTGCGCTGGTTCACCGTTGCACTGGTTCACCGTTCACCGGGTTGGCGTTGCACTGATGCACTGAACAGGAAGCGGAAGTTGACTGATTGGCGGATTCACTGGCTATTTAATATTCTTGCTCACATGACTGAAATATGCTTGATTATGCTCATTGTAAAACCTTCAGTTTAGAGCCAAACTCAAAAGAATTTACACCAAGTGATGAAACATTAATGATGAGGGTTTTGTCGAGTTAATTGCTAACCATAGAAAACACATTTAGTTGCTACTGACGCATGCGAGTAGTATCACCCTCTATTTATTCTGCGGAAACTTTTACCTATTATGTCCACATTATGCTCAGTGCTTGATTCACACTAGCTACCATGCTTGAAATTATGCTGGCATAATGTGCCTGTCCCTAAATACAGACTAAAGATGTACTTCGCCCCACCCATAACAGGAAGCGGAAGTTGTGGTTGGGGTGGAGAGAGTATTGACTGGACTCTGGTAGCAACCTTTTCTGTGTTACAATGCAAGAATCACACTTTAACATGCAATTGATGAACAGTGTTCTTGGTACGTAGCTAATATGCAATGTCCTTGGTAATTAAGACGTCTTTGGTAGCAAGGGGTTTCGCTTTAGTCTATGGCAAAACTCCATATATTTGTTTCTTCTTTTGACTAATCTATGTAAGTAGAACAGATGGTGAGTTTTAGGCATTGCAGAAAGTATTCGCCTGAATTTCGTCAACCATGAAAAGGTTTGTTCTGCAACCATGAAGTTGAGCTGTGGCTTCTGTGCCTTTACTTGTGCTGGATCGTAGGTAGCTCTGCAGGTTGGATCTACATGGTTCTTGAAATGAAGTCCGTCAATTATCTGAGTGTAAAAGGAAGATCAAACTATTTTATTGCAAGTATGTACATGTAGGTGTATTATTATTATTACTAATAAGTAATAGATGTATTTACCTTCGTCACTGACATCCACAATTTGTCAAAGGGTGGTGGGAGTGGAAGAGGCCTTTTTGCAACTCTAAGACCATCCAAATGACACATGTTGTCGTAACTTAGAGTTAAGTTGCTCCAGAGTGCAGGTGGAATGGATTGAAGTACCCTCAGTAGCCACACAAGCACTATTGTGAACACTTGGCTGGGGGATTCAGACCTAACAGAGCAATAATATAATTCTAACAATAACAATCTCCGTGCATGCAGTGAATCATGCACTCACTTAAATAAAGGCCTCCATGTTTCAATGTGTCCACATGTTCTAACAATGAACAAGTGGCCTCTGCTCCAGTGCCGCATACGTCTGTGGTCTCCAGTATCCTTACGACACTGCGAGATAGGCTGAATAACTTCATCATCCCCCAATAGTTCAGGATGCTCATGAACAAAGGTCATTGTTCCTGTGTTGATAAAATCACAAATTAATACAACTATATCATGCATTATACCAGGCATTAATACCTTGCAGCTTTGTCACAAGCTCAACTGAAGCCGGATTCTGGAGTTTGGTCAGTGCTGTCTCCAATTTTCCATCTTCCTGTGGATCAATATCCACTGGTTCTTGTGAATCAGGCAAGCGTTCTATGTGCCAAGAGGTAGTGTATATTATTTCAACTTAAATAAAAGGTGGTATTGTTGGATGCTCACCTGCAACAGAGGATACTCCACACTGAGCAAGAAACCCTCTTATGCTTGTCTTATACCCCCGTTCCTGAGCAATTTCCAAGTGCGAGGGACAAAAAACTGTCCTTCCATGTGGTTGTTCAGGACACACATTAGGTAAGTTGAGGCCAGGAAATCCAGGTAGGGTAACCTGTACTGGAAACATGCAGTGTGGGAAGCATATCTTCCAGTTTCCGTCTAGAGCAAAGTTCCATTCACACCCTATAAAATGACAAGCAAAGCATTGCAGTGCAGTCAGGGTCTGCTATCAAAGGAAATAGTGCCTTCCATATAAGGAAGGCTCTGAGCTCTGAGCCTTGCAGCATTGCAAAGGTTCTACAAATCCCTGTATATAGCTATATAGCATAAAGTAATTATGCCAGCATAATAGACCTTTGTGAATAGTATTTCACCACTACATATTGAATACTCATATATATGATTATGGCATGTACATGTCCTCTGTAACTTTGCAGCTGCAGTTATAGTGAACAGCAATTGTGAAAATTAAGAAAGAGGCCTCCGAAAACGTATTTACATTATACAAAGACCACTGTCACCAAAAAATGTTTGGATCAATGGTGTGTTTGTGTGTGATGTCAGCAATCAACCAAAATTTGACCGGCATAATTATGGGCACTGCATGGTTGAGGGGCAAACCTTAGGAATTAGGGAATAGCATAATGAGGGAAATTTTGAGCATATTGCAAATGAGGTAGGCCTACACACTATACACATCAAGTTACTTACCAATTTTCAAACATGATTCCTGTTGTTCATGAGCATATAGATCTCTATGCTCATCCACATGCTGCATAAATCTTTCAAAGTCAGCATCATCATGGAACCTTTGCCGGATCAGCATATCTGGATTCTCATGAATTTCAGCCTCCACTTCCCCTCGAAAGAACATCTTGGACACATGCTTTTGTGTTAATTCGGTTGGACAGGCTGCAAAATGTAACTGCATGTTAACATGCATGATGCATTCATTGTGATGGCAAACTGTATGTATCAGAATGTGCATACACAACTGTTACATACTCAGTACCTTTTTTGTGGTTCTGGACAAAGTGTTTCATCCACTCAGTGTGTTTGTCCTCTTTCTGCTGTGTATACTCGAAGTACACCTCAGCAAATCCGCTGAAGGATACCCAGCAATGCACACTAAAGAGTAACAGACATGAATATATATGTAATGTTCATTATTATGTATAGTGCTTTCTGGTGTACATTCAGTTACTGTACACAACTGTTATGTCCCAGCTAGTGTAGACTAACTAGAGGGACTGCAGTTGAGAGGTTGACCGGATGACGGAAGAAATACTTATTAGAACATAGATACCAACTGGCAAGTAGCACAAAAATACAAGGTTAAATAGTAACAAAACAAAGGAACACAGAGAGGGCACAAAGAGCCTCACAGGAGCGGGCCTACAACAATACATAACAAAGAAGGATAGCTATAACAAAAGAACCATAGAACAGAGAGCATGCCAGTAACATGATACACCACAGGAACCTATTAAACACAAGTACAGGAAATGAACCATAATAATTAAACATGCAGATAATGCCTAACTAACAGTCATTACAACAACATGGATTATAGCCTGGTCACATGTGGATGAATAAGATTTTAAATTACACACAGGCGGACACTAATTATTATACCTCAGCAAACAATACAACCTGTACAGTGTTGTATCACAGTAGGCAACATCACTCATCTCAATGAACTCTCGTGGGGTGTCATAGTACCGCTCTCCTTCAGTCTTCTTCTTTCCGTACATAGAGTAATTGTAAATGGTGCTGCAGCTTTTGCACTTTAGGCAAACTTTTGTAGCAGGAACAGGGCCATCAAAGGTAAAGAGTGTGACGGTCGTAGGAGGGTGGTGTCTTTCGAGAGAATTAGCTGTCTCGAATAGCTTACATGCATGATTTATGCAGTGGACAACTGGAGGTGCGAGAAACGCTGTGTATGCATTTCCTGTACTTTCTGAGAGCAAACGAAGGCATGGCCATGAAGCATGCGCTGACACAGGGTGTTGGGAGAAACTGCACTGTTGTAGTATGAGACTCAATACATCCAAATGATGGGGGTCCAAAGTAGAAGCCGAAGGAACGGCACGGCTGACAATACTTCTTACGTACATCGCCTTTTCGTGAAGCATTCCGTCGGGGATAAGTTGGAGCGCCATTCGGAGACAGTCGACGCCCTCTAAACCCAGTAAGGTAACAAGCATCAGCTCACGAGTCAGAGTATCACAGCTGTTAGCAACATTGGCAAAGTCATCGTTTTCAATCACCATTCGAAAGGCATCCCTCAGTTCACGCACTTTCACTTGGATAGTGTCCAAAAGTTGACGACGAGTTTGGAACTTTTGCCTCTCGATCGCTGGGTCGAACCTTGCTCGCTTTAGCTTACTCATGATACCATGTACCACTTGTCACAAAGATATTAAACATCACTACCGCACCCATACAAAAACTCAGAGTCGTGCGCGGAATCTACGTGCGCGTGCCCGGACTGTGAGCGTAAACAGGGCAATCGGGGTGGAGCCAAACGAAACCCTGCCTACATACTCCGTAAATGTTAAGTGCACATGTTCGTCGTAGGTCAAGACGATAATCTATGGTCTCCACTACGCAGCCATGAGCGGCGACGGTAGGCATCTGCAACGACTTCAGATTTGCGAAGGTGCTGGCAACTCATTTGGGATTCGCACGGGAAGTAGTTTCACTCCGCTGAGCAACTTTACTATTAAGTACTTATGCGAAGTGAGAGCAGGACCAGAGAGCGGCTTTCTTGTTGGAGTTACCTTGTCGAATGGACAGCATCTAGGGTGAGTATGTTTTTAAGTGGATCTTGTCCTTTTTATCAACGCGTTCTAGCTAGATACATAGCTACATGCAGTAAAAATTGTCGTCATTTCTGCAGAAACGGGTACTTCACCACCGAGTCGGCTAATAAGGGCCGAAAAGACTGGCTGAAGGAGGTGACAAGGTCGCTGGGAAAGTACAACCTGTATTGCTATGCAACGGAAGCCCAAATTCAAGAGTATCTAATGAGCAAATATGATGAGTTCCTGGAAGAAAACGAAACCTATTTGTCTGACATCAATGAGGACGATAATGTTCATTGCACTGCAAAAACATGTGGGTTGTTTTAACCCAGTTGGGTTACTACAGTTGCAATTTAAGGATCAAAAACAACCCTCACGTTTTTGTGTATGCACTCTACAATAACATGAGGGTTGATTTTGAAACTGATTTTTGATTTTGAAACTTAAATTGTGTGCATGCACAACTACAAAAACATGAGGGTTGTTTTTCACCCTTAACTGTGGTAACCAAGCTGGTTTAAAACAACCCACATGTTTTTGCAGTGCACTAAGTGGTCAAAACAATTGCATATTTTTGCAGTGTGGCCCATCAAGATTGCAGTTAATTCAGTTGGATTGCAAAAAATTTGACCCGACTGACAGCACTGTTGAAGAAATTAACCTTGACCCATCTGCAAGAGTGTGGGTACTAAACTCACAAGTCCAAATTAGCGAAGAGGGTCATGTGTTCGACCCAGTCACAACACCGTTTGTGTGGTTGGGCGATCTGAAGACCACTGGTGCTTTTGCATGTTGCAGGTATGCATCCCTTGCGACTCCAGTCACTCCTAGCCGTGATGCCGTCCGAAACCTAATACTTGCAATGCAAAAGAGCTATGTCAACAACTTTAAGGATCAAAAACAACCCTCACGTTTTTGTGTATGCACTCTACAATAACATGAGGGTTGATTTTGAAACTGATTTTTGATTTTGAAACTTAAATTGTGTGCATGCACAACTACAAAAACATGAGGGTTGTTTTTCACCCTTAACTGTGGTAACCAAGCTGGTTTAAAACAACCCACATGTTTTTGCAGTGCACTAAGTGGTCAAAACAATTGCATATTTTTGCAGTGTGGCCCATCAAGATTGCAGTTAATTCAGTTGGATTGCAAAAAATTTGACCCGACTGACAGCACTGTTGAAGAAATTAACCTTGACCCATCTGCAAGAGTGTGGGTACTAAACTCACAAGTCCAAATTAGCGAAGAGGGTCATGTGTTCGACCCAGTCACAACACCGTTTGTGTGGTTGGGCGATCTGAAGACCACTGGTGCTTTTGCATGTTGCAGGTATGCATCCCTTGCGACTCCAGTCACTCCTAGCCGTGATGCCGTCCGAAACCTAATACTTGCAATGCAAAAGAGCTATGTCAACAACTTTCCCTCAGCTCTGCTTGCCCTTGGTGCTCAGCTCCTGAATTTGCATTATGAGTGCATGGTCCAGCAAGTGGCAGATGGTGTCCCAATTGCTGTCTTATACGGGGATGTACAATGCGGGAAATCTCGAGCCATGCAAGCTGCTCTGTCACTCTTGGGAACACAGCAGTCCCACTTCATCAAGAGATGCCCAGACATGAAATTTATGACCATCACCACACAAACAACACTTGGTCTGGTTCTCGATGATCCCACAGATGCCAAGGCGATTTGTGAGAAGATTATGCTTCTCTTCGATGGAAACAGTATCGAACAACACTCCTCATCAGTGTCTCCTCGTACCACCTTCATGACCAGCCTCAACATGCCATGCTTTACAAAGCTGGCAAAACACCATAGGTAAGTGAACTATTATTATATTTGTTCCACAAGAGTGCACATAGGGCAAAGCTGTGTTGGACATACACATTGCATGTGGGCAGTTGATTAAGCTACCTTAGGCTGCTGATCAAACCTATGGCATGAGTCAGTTTAATCAAGTGCTCTTGCATGACATCCCATACACATAGCTATTGTAGTAAGACACACTTAAACACTTGTTACGGTACTGATTATTATGATGCAGAGCGATGGTGCGTGTAGTGCTGCTACCATTCCATACAACCCCACCAGCCATCCAGTTAGATGGTAGTTCCCGTGATATAGCTGATCAGCAGCTTGATGATGTAATCTCCAAGGCACATATGGCAGCAGGTTTAATGATGAAGATGGGAAATGACTTGCTTCTTTCAAGTCAAAAACAAGAGTCTATCATTGAAAGAGTGCGCAAACTGATGCCAGAAGTCAGCATTCGAGTGCAGAGATCATATTCATGGATTCTCCTGGCTACTACCAAGGTTTGTACATTATAAGGCTTCCTATGAAGTCTGAACACCTCCAGACCAGTTATCTCATTTGCCTGTACCCTATAGGTCCTACAGCTGGCCGGGTTAGTATCACAAATGGAGGAGGTATTGTGGGATTTTCTTCAGGCAGAGATAGTTCCAGAAGTCAAGAAGTTTCAAACACAAGACTTGGATCAAACATCTTCCCATCAGGTAATGCTTTTATAGTTGTGTACATAGTCTTAATATACCTGTACCCATGCCTAGGATGAGGCTAATCTCTGTTGGTGTATGTACCCTTCATGTTTGATAGAGCCTTTTCACAGTGGAGGAGTTACTGCAGCTGTTATGTGATGCCGTTCGTGTCTCCAAGTCCAAATCACAGGTGAATTCTTACAAGCTGCTTTTTAAGCATGGTTGTCACAGGTTTAGGTTAAGTCACAACATAACTCATCCTTCTTAGGTTCTATCTTTTCTGCGAGAAGATTGTATGCACATGTTTGGGGACAACAACAAACCTTGCTTTGCTGTCCTAATCCCCGTACTTGAGGAAGTGCTAAAGAAGAAACTACCGTTAGGGGTAGGGTCAGGGTTAGCTACCTCGTACCCTGCCCAGATTTGCTATGGCAGACATCGAGAATTCTTGAGACCAAGCGCCGGGTCACAAATTGAGACAATCCCACGAGGACGAGAAGCTAGAAAAAAAGATGCTAAGCACACCGTGTACAGACGTACACTGCATATTTCGAAAGATGCCGTGATGGAGTTTTCCAGGAAGTATCTGGAAGAAGGTTAGTTATACATTCTTAGTTCAAAGAATTACTTATTGTATGTTCTTTCTTGAGTATTAGCAATGTTTGTATATATATTTATGTTGTGTGTAGGCACATAAGGCATTCATTACATCTGCAGCCTCTAGGCAACAGGAAGCAACCAGCAGTGGTGCAGGTGTGAGAGCAGCAGGCAGAGGTGAGAATCAAATGGAAATTTCCCCATGCAGAGAAGCCAGTGAAAGTGTGTGATCTGGGTGGGCTCTTTTTATAACCTAGCTGAGGTGGCAACTAGCCTCATGAAAATGTAAATTCACCTGTATGGTCACATGGCACCATGCTAAAGCACAGTTGCACTGTACCAGGGATATATGCTAGACCACAGTAAATGAGATTGACTATTCTTGTGTTAGGATCCAAGCGTAAGCAAGAGAAGCTTAAGAGAGTGCTATCAGGTAAGGGTTCCATTCCAGAAATTTCATGTCAGCTATACATGCACAATACTGAACCTTTCTCTTACTGTACACTCCTTTAGAAAATGAAAGTGACTCTGGTGAAGGTAATGCACCTCTTAATGTATGCATGCACCACATCAGTGCTCATATAATTTGTGCAGACTTTCAACCTGAAGCTAAGAGGAGGCGCATAAGCCTAGGAAGTACAGGTAGATTATATTGTCATGTTTGTATGATGTATATAGCCCAAAGTAATGTGAGGTGTGGTATACATGACATTGTACTTTTTGTTAGCTAGTACTTTCCTTGTATGACAGTGTCAGGGATCCCCCTTGATAGTCAGTAAATGCTAATTTCCAGCTTTTTTGGGCCTCAAAAGCAACCTCAGAGCATATGAATTAAAACATTTCCTGGGGAGCTACCTCATATACCCACCTAGGGGGCGTGGTCCACACCATTTTCCCCACACCCACTGGAAGTTTCTGTATGAAACCCTGGATGTTGTTGGCTACCAATATATATAGTGTAAATTGAAACGTTACAGAAGGTTTCTATAATTTGTGTGTTACAGCATTGGTCATTGACTTTTTAACTTGCCTTTTTACCTACAACATCTTTTCAGGTAGTCCCCTCAGACAGCACAAGCCTTCAACTCACGGAACATCTGGAAAGCAAGCTACCACTGAGAATACCTCCATGCACTCCCCTCTCAAAGCTACTTCTCCGATGGTCCATTCTCCTCTGAAAACCCCTCCAAAGAAGGGACAGTTCTCTCTGAAAGCTCCCCCTCCAAAGACCCACTCTCCTCTAAAGGATGTAACCCACTCCCCTCCAAAGGAGCCAGTTAGCCCTCCGGAGAGGGCTCCAAAACCCCGTCCAAAGAACGGCCATTCCCCTCTGAAGACCCCTCCAAAGAAGGGACACTTCTCTCTGAAAGCTCCCCCTCCAAAGACCCACTCTCCACTAAAGGATGTAACCCACTCCCCTCCAAAGGAGCCAGTTAGCCCTCCGAAGAGGGCTCCAAAACCCCGTCCAAAGAACGGCCATTCCCCTCTGAAGACCCCTCCAAAGAAGGGACACTTCTCTCTGAAAGTTCCCCCTCCAAAGACCCACTCTCCTCTAAAGGATGTTACAGTAACCCACTCCCCTCCAAAGGAGCCAGTTAGACCTCCGAAGAGGACTCCAAAACCCCGTCCAGAGAACGGCCATTCCCCTCTGAAGACTCCTCCAAAGAAGGGCCACTTCTCTCTGAAAGCTCCCTCTCCGAAGATCCACTCCCCTCTAAAGAATGTAACCCACTCCCCTCCAAAGGAGCCAGTTAGCCCTCCGAAGAGGGCTCCAAAAACCCGTCCAAAGAAGGGCTGTTTATCTCAGAAATCTCCTCCAAAGAAGGGCTGCTTCCCTCTGAAAACGCCCCCTCTGAAGATCCACTCCCTTGCAAAGAATGTGATCCACACCCCTCCAAAAGAGCCAGCTACTCCTAGGAAAGATGCAAACACCAGCCCTGGCAATCAGGCTACTGTATCTTGTGGAGACGACACTTCTAAAGGTACCTTTTTGCAACAAATGTGGTATGTAAGCTAGCTAGCATGAATTAATACCTCTTGTTACACTGTAGTTTCAAGGCAACTTTTTAATCTACTTCAAGTAAAACAAAAACCTGCTGCCCTACCCAAGCGAACTGGGAAAAAGGAAACCAGAGCATCACAGAGTAAGTTGCCACTATTTTAGTAATGTACATGTACTACAGTGAGCCACCACCCTGTAAACTCCAGTTCATCATCCAATCTATGGCCCAGCCCATAGTGGTTTTGCAGCACTAGCTGAGTCAGCATACACACCTTGTGGTCAGCCCACACACTATACTGAGTCAGCAGTAAATTAGTACACCCACTCAGGAACTGTGTGTGGACTTTGTATTCAGGTTATTAGCATGAGTAGGTTGTTTCTTGGATTCAACATGATCAAAATCCTTTGTTTACAGCTTGGTAGCTAGATGTGCCATTTGGCATGATACCGTTTAAAATATGTAGCTACCATTAAGATGCAGGCTTTTAAGACGAATACTAGCTGTAGCAGCTACAAAGGACTGCTATAGCTAAGGTAGCTATCCGTCTAGCCTATGTCTAGATCTATTTTGGTACAAAGTGGTAGGGTGGCAGCATGTGACACATGGAGACACAGAAATGTAACAAAGATAGCTAGCCACACACAGCAGTAGCTTACATGTTTTCTACTCAGGAAGCTGAGTACAAAAGTATTTCACCCATCCACAATTGAATTCACATAATATATATATATATATATATACACTTGGCAGAGTATATACATGTAAGCCCCCTCCTGCTGGTATATACATACAGGAAGCTGAGTACACTATTGTGCACCCACCACTAATTGAATTCACCCTGTAAACTCCAGTCCATAGGCATGGTCTGGTTACGGTTTGTACCCTGAGTGCAGTTTTATCCCATGATAATTTGTACCTCTTGAAATATAGCTATTGATGTATATTCCTGCAGAGCGACTAAGAAGTAAGTGCCCACCAGATGTTTGTAAGATCAATCTGACAGGTGAAGTGGGTGATGTGAAGTGGGTTAGGTGCGATGGGTGTAGACAGTGGTACCACCAGTTCTGTGTCGGGTTTTCTGAGGAAGCAGAGGAGTGGTACTGTGCTAGCTGTGTTCATTAGACATTGTTTTGTTGTGTTTGGTATGGAAAATATGTTGTTTTGCAATGTGAGTTATTTACACTCCTAAACTTTTCTCCGTGTATATATAAAATGCATGTACTACACAAAAGAATTAATGCACACCTGCATGTGGGCTACTGATGGACTATGCCTGAATAACATTTATCATAATGGCACCATGTACTAATATACGTGGCTACTACAGCATTGGTCTATACTATAGTTACCTCTCCGATTTGGCTCCATCACAGTAGTGTTCTCCCGCAATGTTGCTTTTAGCTACGCTAAATAAACCAATTTAATCACTAGGTTTGCTAACCAGCCAGTAAATGTATAGTCTCGTGACCACACCCATAGGGTTCACCAGTTCGTAGGGGCACCCCCGCCCCCGGCCCCTACGCCTACCTGACCATGCCACCGGTTACTTAATGCCCACTCCCTCCTTTTTCCCCCTGCTAGAGTCTATCTTCACGATATCGCTACTACTTGCATGCTTTGTTTAGAAATTATCTGTCTATTGATACAGGTGGAGGTAGAAGACATGACATAGCAATATTTACATTCCACACATGCATGCAATAATAAATCATAAGCTTATTAGCTAAGATTGCCTACAGCACTGGCTAAAGCTGCCAAACTTTAGGAAGTACCAAGCGAGGTTGGATAAATTGCTGTTTGGAAGTGTCAATGTGAGTGTCCGATCTAATGTGGTAAAAAAAAGTCACTCAACTTTATCACATAATATACATGTATAGCTACTGTAGTAACCCAGCCAGCCGTCCCAGCTTTTTTTTACCAGTGCAACGGTGAACCAGTGAACCAGTGAACCAGTGCTACAGTGAACCAGTGAACCAGTGAACCAGTGAACCAGTGCAACAGTGAACCATGCAGTGCTACAGTGAACCAGTGCAACAGTGAACCAGTGAACCAGTGCAACAGTGAACCAGTGCAACAGTGCAACGGTGAACCAGTGCAACGGTGAACCAGTGAACCAGTGCAACGGTGAACCAATGAACCAGTAGTTACTGTAACTGCTACAAAAAAATGAGGTAACATGCCGCGATTGACCAGGTGAAGCAGTGAGACGGTGAAATGGTAAACCAGTGAAACTAACTACTTCGCCGTCACTTTGCCATAGCCAACCAAACCGTGCTAGATCTAACGTGGTGACAACGGATGTGGCAGCTCCTGAATACGACGACGACGAAGGTGGCAGCTTCGGATTTGAGACTTTTAAATTGACCAGGCCTTGGAAAGGTAGTTCAAGTGAAGTTTGCAACTGACACGGACCCCTTAGTCTGAGCTACCGAGTCCTTAGAGATTGTAGCTATATGTATCAAGGCAAAGAGAAAGCAACAATGGCTATATTAGCTGGCAATGACGGGCAACTGAACTTGGGACCTCCAAGCAAGAGGCTACTGGCTATGCCTATCCTGACCTGAGAGCCCCGGGTGTACGATTGGGGAGTTTTGTGGAGTTTCTGGGTGTCGTTTGCCCCAATGCCCGTCTGGACTTGTAGGGGGTGTTGTTGGTTGCTACAGCTACTTCATGTGTGTCTGAGGAGACTAGGCCAATGAAACTCTATATGTTTGTGTTTCAGGGTGGTGGCGAGTTCAATGCTACCTGTCAGAGGTACCCATGCTTCTGTTTTTCTGCCTTGTCCCTATTTATGTTGTTTGTTTACTGTATGTGTAGCGTTCCCCTATATGGGGTTATTCGAATGAACTTTGACTTAAGTGTCGGAAAGTGTCTGGGATATAGCCTCGTTTCCAGTCTCCACTCCCAGCTTTTTTTCTCATGTTGTAAAGAAAGCGGGAGGGAGCCTGGTCAAATTCGTCACGTTGTGTCATACCTGCATGGGATACTGGTGGAGAGATCAGATGGCAACAAGAGCGGTGGAAGAGAATGTAAAGAAGGCCAGAAGAAGCTTCTTTCGGTATGGCGGCATCGGAGTGTTCCAGGGAGACCTCAGCCCACTTTCTTTTCGGTCAGTTGTGGAAGTGTGTGTGATGCCAATCTTGATGTACGGCTGTGAGAACTGGATTGTATCTGAGGAGCTATTGAGACGGTTGGAGTCATTTCGGGAGGAGATGGGGAAAGGATTCTGGGGGTGCCATGGTGTGCATCCAACACAGCAGTGATGGGCTGGCCTTCAATGCGGGCAAGAGTATTGATAAGGAAGTTGAGTTTCCTGCAGAGGTTGGTGTTGTGAGATGGGAGCAATCTCGGTTCTAGGATGTTTAGGTCACTGATGGGTGATGTTGAATCGGTAAATCTGGTGCGTGAGTGCAGAGAACTGGAGGAAGTACTTAGCACTCAGTATACAGATATGATTCTGAAGGCAGAAGGAGGAGGCCCTCATCCCCGTGATCTAAAGAAAGGAGGTTATGCGAAGAGACAAGGAACGGAGGCTGGACAGATGTTCCCAGGAGGACAGAGCTCCAGTGGTGGCACACATAGCTCGGACTATTGGATGGGAGGAGCTGTGGACATTGCTGCCCTGGATGAGGGACCTCGCTGCATCCAACAGATGAAGCACCTGGTGAAGACACTGTGTCACTGCTGCTTTGGCGGTACCAAGCAGGGCTGTCCATGTGTACACAAGGAGGTTATACTAGAAATGATAGACTCTCTAGCTATTGTGGATTTCAAGTTTCTTAAGACATTTTAATGATTTAATATTTTATTTCCTGTAACGTTCCCCCACTGGGGTTGTCCGATGATTCTGATTCTGATAAGTCAGATAGACCACACCCACTCGTGGGTTATGCGCCATAATCCACTTGTTTGAAGACTATTTCTGAGTCTGTGTAAGCTAACCTGGTTCACTACGCGCGGGGGCATCCGTCCACGTCTCATCTGTTTATCCTATACCGGCAATAAGAATCAGATCTTTTTTAATTGGCAAAAGATGCTCAATAGCAGAGCTAATACAAAGAACACTGAAAGAGTTCCAGAGGGAGGAGGAGCTGGGAACAAAAGAGTGACGAAAAGCTGAAGTGCGAGCAAAAGGAACTAGTAGATTATTAGGATGAAAGGAGCGAGTAGACATATAGGGAGAAGGTTGGGAAGAGAAAATATCAGGAGGAAAGAAGACATAACCATTAAGAATTTTATAAAGAAAAATGAGTTTAGCGAAACTGATGAAGAAGAGAGGAGTTGGAAGAAGTCGAAGGAAGAAGTGGAAGGGCGAAGAACTGAACTTTCTGAAGAGAAGAAATAGAAGCAG
Source organism: Phakellia ventilabrum (assembly GCA_963921505.1). NCBI lineage: Eukaryota > Metazoa > Porifera > Demospongiae > Axinellida > Axinellidae > Phakellia > Phakellia ventilabrum. Next base: position 4,599,545 of record OY997386.1, on the reverse strand, counting down.
AGGAAGAGGGATCCCAAAGACAAGAGCAGTATTCAAGATGAGGACAAACAAGAGAATTGTAGAGTCTGAAGAGAACAGAAGGGGATGAGTGGGATAGAAGTGACAAAAAAGAAGACCAATAAGTTTCCTAGCTTTACAGCAGATAGAGTGGATATGTAGAGACCAAGAAAGATTAGAAGAGATAATAATACCTAAATACTTGTATGAATAGACACGCTCAAGAGGGGAGCCATTTAGACAAAGAGAAGGGAGAGAAGCAAAACAAGATGAAGATCTCAAGGAAAGGAACATGTATTTAATTTTAGAAGAGTTAATAGTAAGAGAGCGAGAAGAGATCCAGGAAGAAACAGAATCTATATATATTAGATTGTATAAGTAAAATGTCAGAGATAGAATTATAGGGTTGAAAGAGAAGAATGTCGTCAGCATACATGATTAACCTAGCAGTGGGAGAGAGAGAGGAACATCACTAAGGCCGTTTATGAAGATAATGAAGTGAAGAGGACCGTGAATAGAGCCCTGAGGGACCCCAGAAAGAACATGAGATTTATGAGAAGAAGAACCATTAGGACAACTTGTTGAAACTGATTGCGTAAGTAATTACGTAACCAGAGAATAAGATGAGGAGGAATACCAGTGGAAGAGAGAGTATCAAGGAGAGGTTGGTGAGGTACGGAATCAAAAGCCTTGCGAAGATCGAAGAAAACAGCACAGACAGAGTTATGAGAGTCAAGTAAAGAAAACCATTTATGAGTGACAGAGAGGAGAGCAGATAGAGTAGAAAAACCAGGACGGAAACCAAACTGAGAATTGGAGATAAGATGATGGTGAGTACAGAAATCAAAGAGAAAATTGTAAATATGTCGTTCTAAAACTTTGCTTATAATAGGAAGAAGAGAGATATATAGGGTGATAATCGGAAGGAGAAGATGAAGGAGTTTTAGATTTAGGAATAGGAACTATGTGAGAATGTTTCCAATCGGACGGTAAGATGCCTGATTGAATAGAAAGATTAAAGATGTGTAAAAGAGGTATAACTATAGAGTGGGCAGTAGACTTTAGCATACGAGAAGAAATTCCATCAGGGCCAGTAGCCGTGTCGGAAGGAAGATGAAGAAGAAGCTGCAATATTTCAATCTGAGTACAGAGAAGATCAGAGGGACAAGGAGGAAGAGGAGAACAGGAATTGAGTGTAGTATCAGTTAGATGGGAAGAATTAAAGCAACTAGTGATAAAATCATTAAGAAGGTGGGCCTTAGAAGAGTCAGAAGAAACAACATTACCAGAATGAAAAAGAGGAAGAATAGCGGAAGATTTCTTACGCAGTCTTTTAACAGAAGACCAGAAGCGACGCGAAGTCGGAGAAGAGGACAGATGGCGGAAGAAATTTACTTTGAGAGATCTAATGTAAGACAGAGTCTCGTTATGGAAAGAACGATAGGAAGACCAATGAAGAGGGGAGTTAGAAGATTTAGCACGTTTGAAGAGAAAGTTGCGACGTTTGATGCGAGACAGAAAAGAGTGAGTAATCCCGGGAGGATGACGAGGAGCACACACAAGTTTGCTAGGAATCATAAGGTGAATGATCTGTGGGAAAGTAAAATTAAAAGTTAGCCAGGCAAAGTTGACATCAGAAGAGGAAAGAATAGAACTCCAAGGAGTATATAGATGAAAGAAGTTTGTTAGCAAGTGAAAAATTAGCTGAGTCATATAACCAAATGCGACGAGAAGAAGTAGAGGGAGATGGAGAAGTAACAGGACAAAGAGGGAGTGAAAAAGAAAGAGAAAAGTGATCGGAATTAGAGAGTGGAGGCAGAATGTTACAAGGAGTATGTGAGAGAGAAGAGGGTACCAAGACAAGGTCAATAAGGGAAGGAGAGCCAAAAGCAGAAAAATGGGTTGGACGGGATACTATTTAACGAAGAGAAAATAGATCAGCAATAGCATTAATTTGATTACGGGAGGGAGAAGAAGACAAATAATCAACATTAAAATCGCCAAGAAGAATGAGGTTATCTCGACAAGCCATGACGATAGTGTACGTATATCAACTCGTATAGTTATTTCCACACATGAAAAATGATGTGTTTACGTTTCAATAATATTTTTGTAGTCATTTTATTTTCACAGATCCTTTGATTTAAAACAATTTACTAGCCTTTTGACGATGCCATGGCAAAGCAGTTGGAAAAACACATAGCAATTAATTAACCTGTGATGGACTGTTAATTGGACGTGTTAGTTGTTGTTAATGTGCTAGTGTGTAGTATCTTTGTGGATGCATTTGTGCTAGTGGCTGTTAATAGGTGTAATATGTGTAGTATGATGTTTGTCTGTGCTAGTCTAGGTGTCATTTTTGGTTGTATAAATAGGAGTGCATTTTTGCCACTAGAGAGATGTAGCTATTGTTTTGAGAGAGTTCTTGTTATGCTACAAGTGATTTAGAGTGTTTGAGTCTGCGTTGGAGCGTTGCCTCGGGGGTCGGCTCGCGTGTACCGTTACATAACCTGTGTCTTGTTATGTCTATTTAAAGTCTGGGTCTCTGGCACATCATTATCCCTGTCCTTCTGTTTAGAGCTGCAGGAGTGGAGTAACTATCAGTATTAGTAGCCTCATTACCAGTCTCCAGCTTTTTGTTGCTTATACTCAGCTTTTCAAAGCTGGAGGGACTGGGAGCAAGGCTCTATAGGGTTCTGTATCATCTCACTGATTTATGAAGCCTCTGACTCTTCTAATAATTTTTGGATATTACCTTCATCTATAGTCTTTTCTGGAGACATTAAAATCATATCTGTGAATGTTCCTGGCTGTAACATTTCTCCCTGTGTGCTAAAGAGAGGCACCAATGCAACAGTGACCGTTGAGTTGATGCCCTGAAAGCTGGTTTGTGATTGAACTAGGGAAAGGAAGGGAAAACAGTCAAAGCTAAAGGGAGGAAAATAGCTATGTTTATCCAGGTTCCATTCTACAGCGTTTTACTATGTGAAAAAGTATAGCTAACTGCATATCTATTGTAGCTTGTGTGTAATTTCTGTGGGTGGTATAAGACCATGCCTTTATCTCCTGCTTTATCAGTAATCCACTCAGTATTATTCAATCATCCCTCCAGGCTCCGCCATGGGAGGGGGCACTTCAGGTGCAGAGACTGCTAGGTGTTCCTTCACTTTGGTGATTAGGCAAGTCTGCTGGAGTCTGTTTTAATTTGTTCGTGCAAAAGTGGAGATGTAACCCCCTGTGTATAAAAATACACCACCTTTCCCTTTATACGCAGGGAGAACCTTGGAATGACTAGATCAGGGCACTTGGGAGTGTATAGCAACCATACCATTAGTGATCTAAATTGTTAGCTACTGCTGGATGCACTCTAAGGAGCAGAATTTTATGAGCATGACAACATACTCTCCCCACCCACTCATGCCAGTATTAACATCAAATTAGGTTCCTCTTCATTACTGTAATAATTATCTAAAGCGCCCATTACTTAGATATACAAGAATTGGCCTCTTGTCATATCATATCAGATTTTACTTCAGTTTTGATGTAGCTAGCCACATGTTTATAAAATAGTGCGAAACCCACTCTGGAGTCCAGGAAGGGCTCCCAAACTCCCTAACTCTAACACTGATTGAGTCAGCATCTTATGTGCAGCTGCACACACAGTACAGTGCAGTCACACACATCTGCACGCATAAGTATAGGATAGACTACACCCAAGAGTGGGTTATAATTAGCTATGCGCCTATGTAACCCATGAGTTTGTGGTTATCCCTCGGCTGCACCTCGGGATAATGCAAACATTGTCGTGAGTTATGGCACATAACCCATGAGTGGGTGTGGTCTATCTGACTTATCAGAATCAGAATCATCGGACAACCCCAGTGGGGGAACGTTACATGAAATAAAATATTAAAACATAAATCATTAATAAATGTCTTAAGAAACTTGAAATCCATAATACCTAGAGAGTCTATCATTTCTAGTGTAACCTCCTTGTGTACACATGGACAGCCCTGCTCGCGGTACCGCCAAAGCAGCAGTGACACAGTGTCTTCACTAGGTGCTTCATCTGTTGGATGCAGCGAGGTCCCTCATCCAGGGCAGCAATGTCCACAGCTCCTCCCATCCAATAGTCCGAGCTATGTGTGCCACCACTGGAGCTCTGTCCTCCTGGGAACATCTGTTCAGCCTCCGTTCCTTGTCTCTTCGCATAACCTCCTTTCTTTAGATCACGGGGATGAGGGCCTCTTCCTTCTGCCTTCAGAATCATATCTGTATACTGAGTGCCAAGTACTTCCTCCAGTTCTCTGCACTCGCGCACCAGATTTACCGATTCAACATCACCCATCAGTGACCTATTAAACATCCTGGAACCGAGCTTGCTCCCATCTCCCAACACCAACCTCTGCAGGAAACTCAACTTCCTTATCAATACTCTTGCCCGCATTGAAGGCCAGCCCATCACCGTGCCCACTGCTGTGTTGGATGCACACCTTGGCACTCCCAGAATCCTTTTCCCCATCTCCTCCTGAAATGACTCCAACCGTCTCAATAGCTCCTCAGATACAATCCAGTTCTCACAGCCGTACATCAAGACTGGCATCACACACACTTCCACAACTGATCGAGAAAAAAGTGGGCTGAGGTCTCCCTGGAACACTCCGATGCCGCCATACAGAAAGAAGCTTCTTCTGGCCTTCTTTACATTCTCTTCCACCGCTCTTGTTGCCATCTGATCTCTCCACCAGTATCCCAGGTATGACACACTTCACGTGATGAATTTGACCAGGCTCCCTCCCACTTTTTTTACAACATGCGAAAAAAAGCTGGGAGTGGAGACTGGGAACGAGGCTATATCCCAGACACTTTCCGACACTTATACCACATTGCGCATGCGCACAATCAGCGCCGCGTAGCAACATCTTGCCTCTAGCAGTAAGAATAAAAGTGTGGGTTATGAGCCTATATAACCAATACTTTTCAGCCAATTACTTTTATTATAGATGATGTAATGTGGTATAAAGACGAGTGCAGAGCATCTTTACGTACTGCACACAGTATACAGCGCCTCGTACACATTTTGCACTCATAAAGATGAGTGCAGAGTAACTTTACACGCAGTCACGCAGTCACGTGCGCCAGACACTCGCACGGAAAAGCGCGCTCATTTTGCACGCATAAGCATCTGCACTCACGCACATTATGCACACGGCCGCTGATGCGTACGAAGATATGAATACGCTTACGCGCAGCACACAGTCAGTTATGCGGAAGTTTACAGGAAAAAGCGGTTTTTTGCACACAGCACTGCACCCGCCTGTGGCGTTTTACTGCCATGGCCACGCGGTATAAAACAGCCGACGTTGGGCCGAACTTACACTCCAAGGCGACCGAACTCAACCGAAAACAAGTTACTTCGAGTCAAGAACTTCAATACAACCATGTCCTCACAGGAAACTGCGACGTGCACCACATGCCGTAAGTTCAGTTCGAGTTGGTACGTACAACTAATTAACCCTTATACTTACACTCTCTCTCTCTCTCTCTCTGTACTCTGGGACTGCCCCTACTGATATTTAATCCAAGCCTGAATTGTCGCCTCTCTTTCCCCAGCTGGCTGTGCCTGTGGTCCTTCCTGTAAGTGTACCAGTGACTGCAGTGGGTCGTGTTGTCTCTGTACCTGTCAGGGTTGCGACGGAAGCCCATGCAAGTGTGGTGACAAGTGCAAGTGTCCCAGAGCCAGTGAATGCTGTCCCAAGTGCACTAAGTGCAGTAAGTTCATTTTAAATGCTGCATCTTGAAATGCAATGGAATCCCTCTTATGTGGGCGGATCCCAGGGGGGCTATTCCAATATTCCAAGTGTTAGAGAAAACTCCTTATCGTGGTTCATCACACTACAAAGCTTGCTTGTTGTTACCCCGTGTTGCACGTGTGACTTTTCTCCTTCGTCTCTTCCCTCCCCAGCCGACTGTGCCTGTGGTCCTTCCTGTAAGTGTACCAGTGACTGCAAGGGGTCGTGTTGTCCCTGCATCTGTCAGGGTTGTGACGGAAGCCCGTGCAAGTGTGGCGACAAGTGCAAGTGTCCCAGAGCCAGTGAATGCTGTCCCAAGTGCACCACATGCAGTAAGTTCTTTTTCAATGCTAAATCTTATAGAACCCTTCTCAATGGTAAACACCAATTTATGGGACTTGTTTAAAATAATATGCAGTGTTCTACGTATGTCGAGGAAACCCCCTGATCATACTACATAATATTATTGTGTTTTATATGTGACCTCGTATCTCCTCTCTCTCTCTTTCCCCAGCCGACTGTGCCTGTGGTCCATCCTGTAAGTGTACTAGTGACTGCAAGGGTTCGTGTTGTCCCTGCATCTGTCAGGGTTGCGACGGAAGCCCATGCAAGTGTGGCGACAAGTGCAAGTGTCCCAGAGCCAGTGAATGCTGTCCCAAGTGCACCACATGCAGTAAGTCCTTTTTCAATACTAAATCTTATAGAACCTTTCTCAATGGTAAACACCAATTTATGGGACTTGTTTAAAATATGCAGTGTTCTACGTATATCGAGGAAACCCCCTCATCATACCACATAATATTATTGTGTTGTATATGTGACCTCATATCTCCTCTCTCTCTTTCCCCAGCCGACTGTGCCTGTGGTCCTTCCTGTAAGTGTACTAGTGACTGCAGTGGGTCGTGTTGTCCCTGCATCTGTCAGGGTTGTGACGGCAGCCCATGCAAGTGTGGCGACAAGTGCAAGTGTCCCAGAGCCAGTGAATGCTGTCCCAAGTGAACTCAACTGATCAGATGATGTGATGATTTGCAAACTAACTGCCATTTAGGTTTAGAATAGTCATTTAGTTTATGTTCCCTTCTTATATCTATTACAGCTCCTTGAGTATTATGATTCTGCTGACACAAAAGTGTTAAAAAACATGGGGGAACGAGGCTAACTTATTAACTTCCATCTCAGTACTCTAATATACTGGAAAGTGGCTATAGATAATGGGTCCTTGCTATAAAACAGCATTTAGGAAGCATACAATGGTGATCTCGAAATCATCATCTCTCTTCATTCTTCATCTAGAGTAATCGACAAGTATGTCTTCGGCTCTGATATCTATAGAATTTCACACCACCATTAATGGCTCACTCTGGCCGATTGATGCGCTTTGTTAAAAATATACAGTAATAACTTTATATTTCCGAATCTAATTCACAGGGTTTCTGATATCCCATTTAATGTTTGGTTATTAATTAAATTGAACTTTCAGCTTTCTGATCCCCACACAACGTTTTGAGTTGTCAGATCCCCACACATTTCTGATCCCCACACAACTTCAGAGTTTTCTGATCCCCACACTACCTTCAGAGTTTTGTGGTCATTTCTCACACAACTTCAGAGTTTTCTGATCCCCACACAACTTCAGAGTTTTCTGATCCCCACACGATCTTCAAAGTTTTCTGGTCATTTCTCACACAACTTCAGAGTTTTCTGATCCCCAGAATTTTCTGATCCCCACACTACCTTTAACATGCACACACACATGCACACACACACAAATACACACACACACACACACACACACACACACACACTCACACACACACATATGCACACACACACACACACACACAAATACCGATCCCCTAAATCTAAAGTAACAAAAAAAACGTTTAAAAAATGAAAGAATATACAGGGACGGAATCCCCAAAAAGCGACCAAAGAAGGTAGGAATGATACCACAATACCCTTACGGATTGTAATCCCTATATCTTTTGCCATAATGTAATGTAATGTAATGTAATATAATGTTTTGCTGGAAGTAGGGGTCACATAGGTGTGAAACTTATACCATTGTGATCCTTGGGGAACAAATAAGAAAACGTATGTGAAGCTCCTCTACTTTCAGTTTCTGTGAGGAGTTATGGCCAAAACAAAACGATACACATTTTATATGTCTCCTTATGGGGCCCCTACAAAGCACGTGGTCAAAATGGTGTAGACTGCTCCGCGCATGTTACATAATGCGAGCGAGCGAGAGAAAGAGCGGGGAAGGCCTGGTATCATTTATCACATGCCATGATGTAGGGTAGACTTAGGGTAGACTCAATTAGCCATTTGAGTGCACAGCTTAGCCCATGCCCATGAACTCCGTCTTCTTCAAGATCCTCAGAGTAGGATGGGAGGCCTGGGAACAAGGCTAAATGACATGCACACACTCCAAACCCCATCATGTACATGGAGATGGACTTACAACATGTTATTTTTTTAAATGAAAAATTCTGAACTCTACATTTTCTGAATAATATTAGCTAATTGAAGTTATCTGAGAATACTGGTACTTTCAGAAGAAAAACATAATGGCTATTGCTTTTCTTCATCATCAGTATTTCTGCCAGAGAGATTTCTTTTTTCCTCCAGGCTCTTGACAGAATGAGTGATTTAGTTATCACAGAAGATTGTTTCTATCTAAGCAGTTTGTGCTAATACCATCACAAAGATCTTTTATTTTCTATTAAAAATAAGACCATTCTTCAAAGCTATTTATATTCAGTTATTCTTTTATAGGTCGTAAGCACAGATTTTGCCAAAAACTACAGTTTTGAAATAGTCATCTGTCTGGAAGCTTCCATAGTGATGGCATTCTTCTAACATTAGTCTGCGGTTAGACATTATCAGCAATTTTAGAAATTGCAAGGGGTGTGGGAGAATCAGAAAACTTCTGAAGCTGCGTGAGGATTGACCAGAAATCTTTGAAGGTAGTGTGGGGGTCAGAAAACTCTGAAGTTGTGTGGGGATCTGAAAACTCTGAAAATTGTGCGGATCTGAAAACCCTGAAGTTGTGTGAGAAATGACCAGAAAACGTATGTGTGTGTGTGTGTGTGTGTGTGTGTGTGTTGTGAACGTACACTCTATTATCTACATGTATGATTCTATGTAATTTTATGCTTTACTTTTGACTTCAATAGTAGTTGCCAAAATTTCTCTTCCAACATCCCATGGCACTCTTAAAATATACACTTGTTAGCAACCGCAAACATGTGGTCATCTGTTGTGCTATTCTTGGAAGAGAAAGCTTTCAAGAAGACTTGCTATTCAGTACCATATTAAAACTTCCCGTCTCCTGCCCTCAGGGCAAGCTACTTCTCACCCAACCCGACTGACAAGATGTACACGATCGTTGCGGTGGCAAAGGCCCTGTACGACCAACTGGGTGTGATTGGGGAACTGTCCATCGATGGAGACTCCTTCCCAGACCTCTGGGTCTATGTCATCCTCAAGGCTAATGTCAAAGATCTGGTTGGTTCATACCCGTACTTCAAACCACATTTCAAAAGTGGTGGGTTCATACCCACCCCCTCATATCCCATACTATCCTAGTCAATGTCAGGCTTTTGTGGACAATTTAAAATTTCCGTAACAAGAAAAAACATCTGTAACTAAGATGAAATTAAACGGTGCAATTATATATACCACCATGTCACATCATTACACCACCTTACATCATTATTACATCATTATCTTCCCTCAGGCAACCTACATTTGTTTCATGTTGAATACGAATGAATTAATAAAATTTTGTAATCTGCTTTTCTTCCAATCATTAATCATACAGCTTTACATTACAGCTATTGCCCCAAAACATGCCTAGTTATAGCTGGAAATTATGTGTAGAAATTTAACTGGGATACAAAGGGGGAAATGATATATGGTGATCAGGATGTGCAATCTCTTGCAGTTCTACTCTGACTGAGGATCTTACATAAGCTCCACCTGCATCTGTAGGTGTGTGGTATGGTCCATGGCATTACAGTGGTAAGGTAGCATTATTATACTATCATGTACTAAATACATATTGTTACCGTGAGTATACAGGTCTCATTGGACCCCCACCAGACCAACAATTTACTGACATAGACAGTTATTAAAGTATGCATAGAGATATACTTCCTTAGAAGAAATGTGGCTCCAGATTCAAAAATAACAAATTTGTGAGCGGGACAGTATTGTATAAGAGAGTGTATCAGTGCTAATTTCATGGGGTATTCTCCATGAACTCAAAGGGATGCCTTCTTATTATTCCTGTGTAGACCCACAGTGTGTTTTGTTTTGCTTTCACTATGGGTACAGTTGATGAAGGCTGATGTAAGAAGGGTACGAATTTTGCATGGTGGATGAAAGTTGCAGTTCTCAGGAACAAGAGACAACTATACATGTAGGCATTTATAACTACCCTTTGGGGTTTATTTGTATCATAGACTGATAATTAAAAACATCAAATTACAACATATCTCTGAAAAAACAACAACTAAAAATGAATAAAATTTGAGCGTAGGTTGCTCATAAGTAGCACATACTCAGCCACTTGGTCATAATACAAAACATCCAACATAAAGAATGTATTCGTTATTCATTTTAGAGGCTAAAACTCTAGCCATTGTCTCCAATTACAGAATCAGCTTCAAATTATTTGCCTATACTGAGCTTGAGAATGTGTAGATGTAGATATACACTTTATACAGCTAAATACAGAAAGTACTATTAGTACAATAAGAATAACAGCACTGAATGCACCGCAAGTACAGCAGGAATAATAACAAAAATAGGATTTGTATCGAATGTGACACAGACATGAGTACTAGGGGAATCTGGTTCGTCCTGGAAACATATATACGCCAACAGAGTGTATTCCTTTTGCTCTAGATTTGCAAGAAGTTTGAATGAACATGGTTGTGACTCAGTCACAGAGCTACAGTATTGCTTACTGTCTTCATAATCAGAGAACTTCAAGTATACCTCATGAAGATATAGATTGGTGCTGTATGTAAGATTTCCTAGAGTGTACTCGCCAAGTGCCAGATAGTAGTATGCTGGGGCAGCAACTGAGTAGTTCACCCATGTACAGATCGGCTGGCTAGAAGATCCTACCTGGAGAGGACTGTAATACAGTGATGAATGAATTCCATCAGTTTCATTAGCGAGATATTTCTGGTAATTATCTGAATTGTTGAATAGAAAAGCCAATACAGTCACAGAGCTTTCCCAAGAGCTACTAAGACATATGTTGACTGCTACAAAGGACTCTCGTAAGAGGTATATGCCGTACTCATCCTCAAGTAAATTCACACGGACAGGATACAGTAAAGTTGTTCTGTTGATGAAGGCTGTGTCATTCGTCTCATATGTGATAACGTCTCTCTTTTTCACCAAAGAGACCATTGGAGATTGTGGGTCATCACCTTCTTCTGGACACTCAGTGATTGTTACAGAAGCAAGATCAAATGAATTAAAGTCAGAAACTACGATGGTGTCCCCTTGTATGCCAAGTTTTGTTATAGCTGGTACATGTCCCGGTTTAAAATGAATCAGAAAGACCGAGAGTGAAACTAAAGAGCCAATAAGCAGCAGTGCTAATACTAAACAAAGCAAGATTCGGACATACTTACAGTATGGATAACTTGATGTTTCAATTCGAATTGTATCACTAGAAACTTTTGTACTAGGATAGGTGGCAATGGCTTTGGCTAAATAAGGAGTAGATGGCGAAAGTTTATTAATGGTTACATCTCCTCCACTCGAATCCACTGGAACTGGCGGTGGATGTGGCTCCTCTTCATTCTCTTGCCATACCTGTACTGAGAGGTTTTGAAGGTGGTACTGATTGCCCAGAGGTGGAGCACTCACAGAGACTGATATAGAATTTGGCTTGTAATGTTCACCAACCTCCTCTATCTCTGGTCTCACTGTGTAAGATATAAATGATTACTACTATTACAGTCAGCTAACCATCAACTACCAATGCGCACATAATGCCCAGTTAGTTAGGTCAATTTAAACTTCAGAAAAAGGGCTATGTAGTGTTTACTGTTTCATGATATGGCAACGGATGGCTACATGCAGTCTGTATGAAAGTACATAGACTACAGAGGGCTTACTGCGTCATTCATTTCAATGTAAAGCCACGTACCTACCGGAAAAAATTAGTCAACTTCTTAAAAAGTATAGAACAGATGCACTAAAAGTACCATACGGGCCATACGTCTAAGAAATCCAATGGCTATGGGCTTAGCGAAGCATTCTTGCGCGTAACTCTTCAACTTCTGGATGGTTTGATTCGGTAGCAGAGTATGCAAGCAGTGCAACAAATGCCTCTCAAGAGCCACAATCAATAGGTCCACGTGCTTGGGAAGCCATGCAATGTAAAATGCGCTTAATAATAATTATTAAACTGTAGTTAGGAATGAGAAAATTACATGTGCTTATTAAAAAATGTGCACTTATTTAGAAGATGTGCTAATTAACCGGTATGGCTATATAGCTCTATATCAGCTGTAGTGCCAGGCATCAAAATGAAGAAGTAATGGTCATGATTTCAGTTTTTGTAAATTAGGATTTGTAAAGGTCAATATTCTTGATATCTGGACCTAGAAGCCTTTAGTAAAACTCAGAATTAGACCTATAAGTAAATAATTTACTGTAAGAGACTTTTTACTCCTCTATCACTGGAATCATGGCTTGCCATAGATACAGTCAGACTACATTGGCGAAAGCAATACTTTCAGTAGGATCTAACACGCACCACCCAGACTTTCCATCCCCTTTCCCCCTTATCAAAACAAACAAACCCATAAAAACAAAGTAAATAAGTGGGATGCAAAAACATAAATATGTACCTTGTTTAGGAATTTCAAATGTCTTGGTGATACTCACACTCTGGTTATTCAGGTAATGTGCAGTTGCTTTCAGACTGTATTGGATACCAGGTTCTAATTCTCTGATTTGAACTATGGTTTGATCTTCACTCTCCATCTGTTCTACTGGTTTATTCTCATTGGCTTCTTCCACTGAGAGCCTCTGCATTTGGTAAAGCTCTTTTTTAGCGGGGTGCAAGACTTCAAATTGGATAGAGACAACATGATAATAATTCTGTTGTAGATGAACTATGGGTGTCACTAGATTGAATGGAAAAAATGATGCTTGATAATCACATACAATATGCAAATACGATTAATTTGCCTTATCTGACATTGTTTTTTATTATTATGTGCATCTGCAAAAATCACAGTGATTGTCGTTTATGCAATAAGTATAAATGATCTCATACATTTGAGTATAAATTTTGATCCTCTCTGACCACTCCTTCATACCAAAACATTACATTACCTTCTTCTCTTTACACTTGGCAACACAAACATATATAGTAATGGAAGAAGGCATTGACCAGTAAAACAAAGTTTACTTTCAGGAACCAACCTTCTTTGGGCAGGTCACATCCCAGTTCCTGGCTGATATCTTCTCCGTCTGGGTAGCTAGCGACCACTTTCACAGAGTAGCGTTGCTCAGGGGATAGGTCACTGATACAAATAGTTTCCCCTACCTCTGCATTGTCACTCACTAGAGTCCACTGCTCTGTTCCCTCACGTCTGTGATACAGGGATAAATGCTGAAATTTAAACTGTGCTGAGCTTGGCGACAAGGAGACTTTAACTGAGATAGAAGTGGGACAAACTTGCTCGATCTTCATGGAAGGTGTCACTGCAAAAAGAAAAGTTATTACTGTATCATGAGTCATACTCTCTTCCACTTTGTTGTTTATGCTATGATTGTTGAAGCAGTAGCAGAACATGTATGATATGTAAATTCCTATCATATGCAGTGTAAATCAATGAAGAGTCAGAGATCTGGACAAGTTCATATCATAGTGTTCTACCAAGGGAGGCCCAGGTTAGTGTACAGGGTTTGTGTAGCCTCCATAGAAGTAGAGGTAGCCACAATGTATATGAGTGCTGGAGACAGACGGCACGATTAAGTGTATGAGAATGTGAGTTTGGAGGTACACAGCTGGTCTCTGCTTTCCCATGACAGCTATCATGATGGCTGAGGCTTGGATATGCACTGCAAACAGAGACTTCACCCTCCAGAAGGTCAGTCATTTCTTCATAGCTTCCTCGAATTATCAGTTAGTTTTTAATCTAGCGACTGGCTGGTTCACAAGAACATTAAAAAGGCAGCAAAACTAGGGAGGCCAGACTACTTGCCAGTTAAGTGTTAGCAAGAGAATCACTGGCCAGTCATGAACAGTTCTGGAATATTTCTCAGAGTTAACAGACTTGCATAATTTTCTCAATATTATCCACTGTGATGTGCATATCTCTTATATGCACCTCAATCCGCTCGCTACTGCATATTATGCACATGCACGCACTCAGGCTTGTCCGATGATGTCCTACAATAACAATACATTGTACTCAAGTGGGTTGGACTACACAACCTCTTGTAGCCTCATGACGTAACCCCACTGCAAGCTTTTGTTGGCAGCTTAGACCAATATGAATATTTAATGAGCTAGTAAGCTCTGATGTTGGCCCATTCACGCACTCTTACTAGCTCAGACCCTCCATAAGGCTCTAAGTGCAGCGTAGAGTTCTCATTAAAGTATGCACAGAATACTAGCTCACGTACACACAATGTTGTGGCTAGCTACTAAGCTACATTATAACAACAGAGGCAAAAAGTACAGCTAAAAAGCAAAGACAGATATTATAGCTGCAATGGCTAAAATGCACAGCACGTCAAACATAAAACAAGCAGCAGCAGAGCACATTCACCTGACATAGCTGCTCGCTATATACAAATTGCTTGACAGGCATTCTCCTGGGGTAGTATCAACGTTTGAGCATGCATAAACTCTAGAAAGGCATGGCTGTATACCCATGCATTCAAACATGGTAAGGCAGCATGAACACACCACTAAGCAGGCTTATATGTTTGATAATCCCAAGTCTCCTGGGTCTTAAGCACTGGCTGTTTTATAGAGCTCTTTACCATGACCATTTTGGTTTTCCATGTAACTCGAGAGAGAATTCTTCCCAGCTTGATATATCCTTGTCGACCAAAAATGGCACATTAGCATCAACATTTTTTTTACATCATTGGAAATGCTGTTGTCTAAATTGGTTAATACCCTCCCCTTTGGGATCTCTGCTTACAATCCGTCATGGTCAGGCATTAACCCACATTCGTATAGTCTGAGAAAGCTAACTATGAGGTATCAAATGGCTAATTAGGCACATATTCATCACATGTCTTGGAGTTCAGGCTTTTATTGCACACAGGAAAAGATATATTTAGTCCCGAGTATGAAATGTTAGCTTCATTTACTCAAATCTTCACTCTACATACCTTATTACCGTATTGAGAATACAGAGCAAGAAAACTTGTTAAAGGTACATTGTAATTACCTCTTACATACGTACTTGCTTTTTGTCGCTCTTCCATAAGTGACACGTGGGTTTTCAATGTCTGGTAGAGTAGTGGTTGAGTGTCTAAAGGGACTTGACGGCGCCACTGACGATTGCTTGCTATTTCTTTCCACATTTCTGCTGTCACATCAATTATTATATCTCCAAAGGATCGCTGACTGGTGCAAAGAGCATGGGACAGATGACGAGTCAGTAATCCACAGTTATCATTTTCAGTGAAAGCAGCATATCCAGGCAGGGCCGGAAATACGTGTATAGAGTTGCGAAAAATCGAACGGGAGCTGCTCATGTTACTGCATGTATCAAAAATGAATATCTTGGTCATTAGTTCAAGATGTGGAGCTTTGTTTGGCGAGAGCGGCATTGTTATTTCTTCGATTTTCACATTTTCATCACGGGTATAGATAGAATCATTTCCACCATGTCCAGTGAAATACACAAATATGCGGTGATACGATGCAGGAAACGAGACCTGTGCTGATGCTATAGCCTTGATGGCAGCTCTAAAGTGCGAGCTGGTAAGGTTTATTGGTAGTTTCAATATAGCATAACCAAGATACCGAAAGGTGTCCCTCATCTTGTCAATTCCCTTTACAACACCAAGAACAGGGGGTAGGTTTAAGGAATGTGCTGCTACGGAGCAGGCAAAGAGGACTATCAGTCCCAATGCTGAGGGGTGTTTCTGGACTTCAGCCTGGCAGGCCTCAATCACTGTAGGAAGTGATCAGACATACAAGTTATGAATCAAGTAGCAACAGTGGGTAGCTGTTAGTACTTCAGGCATTTACGTACACAGGACCATAGCCACTGGTCCAGTTGGTCCAGTTTCAACCAGACCACATTCAAGGGCACCAAAAACTTCTATGCGCATTCATACATGAGACATCTTAGTCTATTGTGGAGCCAGATCTTTGCAAGTTTTACAAGCCCTGAGCACCAGGCTTATAATGCAGCAGGTCATCCACACCACTTCAAAACTCAGGCTACGGTCCTGATACATTACACCTGTTCCTACAGTAAACTCTAACAGTTTTTTCTCACTTAAAATGCAATGAAGTATGGTAAGGCAAAAGACAAGATCATTGTCAATAACAATGCACTTTGTCAAAGTGGCCAGATTAATTAATTAGCATGTGCTGATGATATCAACTGAAAATAGCCTACTATGGACATTTTTGGAAAAGAAATAATGTGCTGCTGTAGGCGCTCTAATTATGTGTTGGCCAAAAACTAATTATTGTTACAGTACAATGCGATGCAATATTACAAATTCGGTCAAATATGACGCACAATCAAAACGAAAGCTCCTAAAACAGCTTGCAAAACGCAAAAGAACAAAACAGAAGATAGCAACAAGGCACCTGTTGTGTTTTTACAGCTAAAAATGGTACAGACAACAGGCTTGATTGAAGTCTAGACTAGTTGGCCTATCTGCCATATTGATGTGCAAGCAAGCCAAACATCAAAGTAAGGTGTACATAGGTAAATATAGGTGTGTAGTTACTAGCAAGCAACAAAGACCACTCATCATCTTCATCATCGCGTCGTTTTCTTTTCAATCTCTTGAGAGATCGTTCAAACTCCCATTCAGCATTCATGCGCTCTCCAATAGGCATTTGGGAAATTTCGTACTCAACGCCATCAATCATGTCGTCAGTATCACCGGCAACCACAGGTACGTTCACTTCTACCATTCCATTCAGAGGAGCACTCCCCCCTTTCCTTATGTATTTTCGATATTCATCGACACATTTGGCAGGTTCCATCCATTGGATACCTTCACCTCCATCGAGTTTCGCGAGAGTGTTGCCGTAAGGAGTGGGATCAACCACATAGATATAACAATGAATGTGGCAATCACTAGCACCACTATTTTCCTCGTACGATTCGTACCGGACAAGGCGACGTCCAAGATAGCTTCGGACAGATTGGTACCATCGGTTCTCTCGGTCCCTCTGCTCAAAACAGGCGGCGGCGATGATTCCCTCGTCGGTCTCCTTGGTACTGATACTGAGTCGGAAAGTAACTCCCCAGTGTCTGGAGCGGACATTGCTTCTTCCTTGGCGAAATATAGTCGGAGTAGACATCTCTATGCGAATGAAACACACACGCAAACTGTCGCTTATATACCATCACTCCGTGACGTCACAACAACATAATATTCACACATTGCTTTAGCTTTTAGCTTTTTGGTCTGCTCTCCGGCTCTGCCATTTCCAGTAAAGAAAGAGATTAAAACATCCTAAACTCTTACACACTTCTTCATTTTGATGCCTGGCACTACAGCTGATATAGAGCTATATAGCCATACCTGTTAATTAGCACATCTTCTAAGTAAGTGCACATTTTTTAATAAGCACATGTAATTTTCTCATTCCTAACTACAGTTTAATAATTATTATTAAGCGCATTTTACATTGCATGGCTTCCCAAGCACGTGGACCTATTGATTGTGGCTCTTGAGAGGCATTTGTTGCACTGCTTGCATACTCTGCTACCGAATCAAACCATCCAGAAGTTGAAGAGTTACACGCAAGAATGCTTCGCTAAGCCCAGAGCCATTGGATTTCTTAGACGTATGGCCCGTATGGTACTTTTAGTGCATCTGTTCTATACTTTTTAAGAAGTTGACTAATTTTTTCCGGTAGGTACGTGGCTTTACATTGAAATGAATGATGCAGTAAGCCCTCTGCAGTCTATGTACTTTCATACAGACTGCATGTAGCCATCCGTTGCCATATCATGAAACAGTAAACAGTACATAGCCCTTTTTCTGAAGTTTAAATTGACCTAACTTTAATCTGAATGGTTAGCTGACTGTAATAGTAGTAATCATTTATATCTTACACAGTGAGACCAGAGATAGAGGAGGTTTGTGAACATTACAAGCCAAATTCTATAGCAGTCTCTGTGAGTGCTCCACCTCTGGGCAATCAGTACCACCTTCAGAACCTCTCAGTACAGGTATGGCAAGAGAATGAAGAGGAGCCACATCCACCGCCAGTTCCAGTGGATTTGAGAGGAGGAGACGTAACCATTAGTAAACTTTCGCCATCTACTCCTTATTTGGCCAAAGCCATTGCCACCTATCCTAGTACAACAATTGCTAGTGATACAATTCGAATTAAAACATCAAGTTATCCATACTGTAAGTATGTCCGAATCTTGCTTTGTTTAGTATTAGCACTGCTGCTTATTGGCTCTTTAGTTTCACTCTCGGTCTTTCTGATTCATTTTAAACCGGGACATGTACCAGCTATAACAAAACTTGGCGTACAAGGGGACACCATCGTAGTTTCTGACTTTAATTCATTTGATCTTACTTCTGTAACAATCACTGAGTGTCCAGAAGAAGGTGATGACCCACAATCTCTAATGGTCTCTTTGGTGAAAAAGAGAGACGTTATCACATATGAGACGAATGACACAGCCTTCATCAACAGAACAACTTTACCATATCCTGTCCGAGTTAATTTACTTGAGGATGAGTACGGCATATACCTCTTACGAGAGTCCTTTGTAGCAGTCAACATATGTCTTAGTAGCTCTTGGGAAAGCTCTGTGACTGTATTGGCATTTGTATTCAACAATTCAGATAATTACCAGAAATTTCTAGCTAATGAAACTGTTGGAATTCATTCATCACTGTATTACAGTCCTCTCCAGGTAGGATCTTCTAGCCAGCCGATCTGTACATGGGTGAACTACTCAGTTGCTGCCCCAGCATACTACTATCTGGCGCTTGGCGAGTACACTCTAGGAAATCTTACATACAGCACCAATCTATATCTTCATGAGGTATACTTGAAGTTCACTGATTATGAAGACAGTAAGCGATACTGCAGCTCTGTGACTGAGTCACAACCATGTTCATTCAAACTTCTTGCAAATCTAGAGCAAGAGGAATACACTCTGTTGGCGTATATATGTTTCCAGGACGAACCAGATTCCCCTAGTACTCATGTCTGTGTCACATTCGATACAAATCCTATTTTTGTTATTATTCCTGCTGTACTTGGTGCATTCAGTGCTGTTATTCTTATTGTACTAATAGTACTTTCTGTATTTAGCTGCATAAAGTGTATATCTACATCTACACACTCTCAAGCTCAGTATAGGCAAATAATTTGAAGCTGATTCTGTAGTTGGAGACAATGGCTAGAGTTTTAGCCTCTAAAATGAATAACGAATACATTCTTTATGTTGGATGTTTTGTATTATGACCAAGTGGCTGAGTATGTGTACGGTGTATGTGGTCATCTGTACCATATCTGGTATGTGTATGTAGTATGAGTACAGTGGCATTGAAGCATAGACGTGCCCTCGAGGGGTCAGCAGTATAAGAGAGTGAGCATTTACGGTTACAGGAGGGTGGATTGTAAAAGATAAAGAATAATTGACCCTGTCTAAAAAGTATATAATTAAGAATGCTACGTCACAGATCATAATATCTGTGCCTCCTCTTCTCTTTTTGTCTTTAGATTATTAATGGTGTGTAAGAGTTTAGGATGTTTTAATCTCTTTCTTTACTGGAAATGGCAGAGCCGGAGAGCAGACCAAAAAGCTAAAAGCTAAAGCAATGTGTGAATATTATGTTGTTGTGACGTCACGGAGTGATGGTATATAAGCGACAGTTTGCGTGTGTGTTTCATTCGCATAGAGATGTCTACTCCGACTATATTTCGCCAAGGAAGAAGCAATGTCCGCTCCAGACACTGGGGAGTTACTTTCCGACTCAGTATCAGTACCAAGGAGACCGACGAGGGAATCATCGCCGCCGCCTGTTTTGAGCAGAGGGACCGAGAGAACCGATGGTACCAATCTGTCCGAAGCTATCTTGGACGTCGCCTTGTCCGGTACGAATCGTACGAGGAAAATAGTGGTGCTAGTGATTGCCACATTCATTGTTATATCTATGTGGTTGATCCCACTCCTTACGGCAACACTCTCGCGAAACTCGATGGAGGTGAAGGTATCCAATGGATGGAACCTGCCAAATGTGTCGATGAATATCGAAAATACATAAGGAAAGGGGGGAGTGCTCCTCTGAATGGAATGGTAGAAGTGAACGTACCTGTGGTTGCCGGTGATACTGACGACATGATTGATGGCGTTGAGTACGAAATTTCCCAAATGCCTATTGGAGAGCGCATGAATGCTGAATGGGAGTTTGAACGATCTCTCAAGAGATTGAAAAGAAAACGACGCGATGATGAAGATGATGAGTTACCTGTGGTGAAACGCACTAGGTTCAGTGATCGCTTGAAAGAGGCTGTTGATAATGGGGCTACCATGAAGTACATCCGTCGTGAATTCTTCAACAATATGTCAGCCATCAAGATGTATCATAATCTGAAGTATGGTTTGATTGAATCTCTGAGGAATGATATCACTATCGCAGTGGTGAAAGGAGCTACCGGAATCGGTAAAACTTACACTACTAATGAAGTGTGTGAGTCTTTCTGCCTGTCGAAGTGGAATAACGGTGGTTTCGACCCCAAATGGTGGGACGGATATGACTATGAGGATGTTGTGGTGTTTGATGAGTTTGACTCCTCCAAATGGCAAGTTGGTCACTTTAACCGCCTGACTCAGAAGGATCCCTATGATGTGGAGGTGAAATATGGAGGTATGAGGATCAGGCCTAAAGCTGTGATTATTCTGACTAACTACGACTTCCACGAGTGGTTTATGAAAGAATCTAACCACATTCGTGACACTGTCAAGAGGAGGATCGAGTTTATAGACCTCCCAAATAGTCTGCTGACCGACAACAAGTTCAACATCAAGCGAGGCATGATCAAATGCTACCTGGTTGGTTATCTAGCCAGAATGGGCTTGATTGGTGTGGAAACAGCCAAGTGTTACCAAGACGGAGCCTGTGTGGACATCAACTATGATAGTTTCTCTGATGTAGCTACTAGGTTGGGTCTTAAACCCAGCACTTATTCATGCACTTAAATTGTAAATGTATTCACAAATATTCATTTGAGTCACCTCTGCATAGCTATTTTAATCAAGTGTGAGCCTACAAATAGTAATAGTACACTACTACAGGTATCTAACTAGAACAGCGGAAATAACTATCTTAGAGTTAACCACCAGTTATGTGAAACTGACGAGAAAATAGCCAATAGGTTAGGGAACGCTTAGCAAAAGACTAAATTGTAAAAACTGCGTTTCTGCCCGTACTAGAGCTAATTTAATGAGGTTGAAACTTAGACGGTATGGATAGGGTATTAATACAGGTGCCGTAGTGGGCAGGCCCCATTCCCATCAGTCGGAGGGGCAGTCTGGGATCCACAGCTATGTCTGAGGGGTGGGGCCACGATACTGATTACTTCCTAGGCCCGGAATTCCTTTCTTGAATTGGCAGGTGGTGGTAGAGGATATGTTTCTCGAGCTATTTTAATCAAGTGTGAGCCTACATAGAATAATAGTACACTACTGCGGGTATCTAACTAGAACAGCAGAAATAACTATCTTGGAGATAACCGCCAATTAAGTGAAACTAACGAGAGTATAGCCAATAGGTTGGGGAACGCTTGGCAAAAAACCAAACTGTAAAAGCTGCGTTCCTGCCTGTACTAGAGCTAATTTAATGGGTTTGAAACTTAGACGGTATGGATAGTGTATTAATGCAGGTGCCGCAGTGGACAGGCCCCATTCCCATGGGTCGGAGTGGCAGATTGGGACCCAGAGCTATGTCTGAGGGGTGGGGCCACGATACTGATTACTTCATAGTCCCGGAATTCCTTTCTTGAATTGGCAGATGGTAGTAGAGTATATGTTTCTAGAGCTATTTTAATCAAGTGTGAGCCTACATAGAGTAATAGTACACTACTACAGGTATCTAACTAGAACCGCAGAAATAACTATCTTAGAGTTAACCGCCAATTAAGTGAAACTAACGAGAGTATAGCCAATAGGTTGGGGAACGCTTGGCAAAAAACTAAATTGTAAAAGCTGCGTTCCTGCCTGTACTAGAGCTAATTTAATTGGGTTGAAACTTAGACTGTATAGATAGGGTATTAATGCTGGTGCCGCAGTGGGCTGGCCGCATTCCCATGGGTCGGAGGGTCGATCTGGGACACAGAGCTATGTCTTTGAGGTGGGGCCATGATACAGATACTTCCTAGTGTCCGGAATTCCTTTATTGAATTGGCAGGTGGTAGTAGAGTATATGTTTCTAGAGCTATTTTATTCAAGTGTGAGCCTACATAGAGTAATAGTTCACTACTACAGGTATCTAACTAGAACAGCGGAAATAACTATCATAGAGTTAACCCCCAATTAAGTGAAACTGACGAGAAAATAGCCAATAGGTTAGGGAACGCTTAGCAAAAGACTAAATTGTAAAAACTGCGTTCCTGCCTGTACTAGAGCTAATTTAATGGGGTTAAAACTTAGACGGTATGGATAGGGTATTAATGCAGGTGCCGCAGTTGGCAGGCCCCATTCCCATGAGTCGGAGGGGCAGTCTGGGATCCACAGCTATGTCTGAGGGGTGGTGCCACGATACTGATTACTTCCTAGGCCCGGAATTCCTTTCTTGAATTGGCAGGTGGTAGTAGAGTATATGTTTCTAGAGCTATTTTAATCAAGTGTGAGCCTACATAGAGTAATAGTACACTACTACGGGTATCTAACTAGAACAGCGGAAATAACTATCTTGGAGATAACCGCCAATTAAGTGAAACTGACGAGAGTATAGCCAATAGGTTGAGGAACGTTTGGCAAAAAACTAAATTGTAATAGCTGCGTTCCTACCTCTACTAGAGCTAGTTTAATTGGGTTAAAACTTAGACTGTATAGATAGGGTATTAATGCAGGTGCTGCAGTGGGCAGGTCCCATTCACATGGATCGGAGGGTCGAACTGGGACCCTGAGCTATGTCTTTGAGGTGGGGCCATGATACTGATACTTCCTAGGGCCCGGAATTCCTTTCTTGAATTGGCAGGTGGTAGTAGAGTATATGTTTCTAGAGCTATTTTAATCAAGTGTGAGCCTACATAGAGTAATAGTACACTTCTACAGGTATCTAACTAGAACAGCGGAAATAACTATCTTAGAGTTAACCGCCAATTAAGTGAAACTGACGACAAAATAGCCAATAGGTTAGGGAACGCTTAGCAAAAGACTAAATTGCAAAAACTGCGTTCCTGCCTGTACTAGAGCTAATTTAATAGGGTTGAAACTTAGACGGTATGGATAGGGTAGGTGCCGCAGTGGGCAGGCCCCATTCCCATGGGTCGGAGGGGCAGACTGGGACCCAGAGCTATGTCTGAGGGGTAGTGCCACGATATATATATGGTACTGAATAGCAAGTCTTCTTGAAAGCTTTCTCTTCCAAGAATGGCACAACAGATGACCACATGTTTGCGGTTGCTAACAAGTGTATATTTTAAGAGTGCCATGGGATGTTGGAAGAGAAATTTTGGCAACTACTATTGAAGTCAAAAGTAAAGCATAAAATTACATAGAATCATACATGTAGATAATAGAGTGTACGTTCACAACACACACACATACACACACACATACATACACACACACATGCACACACACACAAATACACACACACACACACACACACACACACACACACACACACACACACACACACACACACACACAAATACAGATCCCCTAAATCTAAAGTAACAAAAAAAACATTTAAGAATATACAGTGATGGAATCCCCAAAAAGCGACCAAAGAAGGTAGGAATGATACCACAATACCCTTACGGATTGTCATCCCTATATCTTTTGCCATAATGTAATGTAATGTAATGTAATGTAATATAATGTTTTGCAGGAAGTAGGGATCCTTGGGGAACAAATAAGAAAACCCCTGTGAAGCTCCTCTACTTTCAGTTTCTGTGAGGAGTTATGGCCAAAACAAAACTATACACATTTTATGTCTCCTTATGGGGCCCCTACTAAGCACGTGGTCAAAATGGTGTAGATCCTACTCTGAGGATCTTGGAGAAGACGGAGTTCATGGGCATGGGCTAAGCTGTGCACTCAAATGGCTAATTGAGTGATAAATGATACCAGGCCTTCCCCGCTCTTTCTCTCGCTCGCTCGCATTATGTAACATGCGCGGAGCGGGGAGGCCTGGGAACAAGGCTAAATGACATGCACACACTCCAAACCCCATCATGTACATGGAGATGGACTTACAACATGTTATTATTTTGAACGAAAAATTCTGAATTCTACATTTTCTGAATAATACTCAAAGTTTTAGCTAATTGAAGTTACATGTAGGTCTATCTGAGAATACTGGTACTTTCAGAAGAAACGAGATTTCTTTTTTCCTCCAGGCTCTTGACAGAATGAGTGATTTAGTTATCACAGAAGATTGTTTCTATCTAGGCAGTTTGTGCTAATACCATCACAAAGATCTTTTATTTTCTATTAAAAATAAGACCATTCTTCAAAGCTATTTATATTCAGTTATTCTTTTATAGGTCGTAAGCACAGATTTTGCCAAAAACTACAGTTTTGAAATAGTCATCTGTCTGGAAGCTTCCATAGTGATGGCATTCTTCTAACATTAGTCTGCGGTTAGACATTATCAGCAATTTTAGAAATTGCAAGGGGTGTGGGAGAATCAGAAAACTTCTGAAGCTGCGTGAGGATTGACCAGAAATCTTTGAAGGTAGTGTGGGGGTCAGAAAACTCTGAAGTTGTGTGGGGATCTGAAAATTCTGAAAATTGTGCGGATCTGAAAACCCTGAAGTTGTGTGAGAAATGACCAGAAAACGTTGAAGGTAGTGTGGGGATCAGAAAACTCTGAAGTTGTGTGAGAAATGACCAGAAAACTTTGAAGATAGTGTGGGGATCAGAAAACTCTGAAGTTGTGTGGGGATCAGAAAACTCTGAAGTTGTGTGAGAAATGACCAGAAAACTTTGAAGATAGTGTGGGGATCAGAAAACTCTGAAGTTGTGTGGGGATCAGAAAACTCAGAAGTTGTGTGAGAAATGACCAGAAAACTTTGAAGGTAGTGTGGGGATCAGAAAACTCTGAAGTTGTGTGGGGATCAGAAAACTCTGAAAGTTGTGGGAATCAGAAATGTGTGGGATCTGACAACTCAAAACGTTGTGTGGGGATCAGAAAGCTGAAAGTTCAATTTAATTAATAACCAAACATTAAATGGGATATCAGAAACCCTGTGAATTAGATTCGGAAATATAAAGTTATGACTGTATATTTTTAACAAAGTGCATCAATCGGCCAGAGTGAGCCATTAATGATGGTGTGAAATTCTATAGATATCAGAGCCGAAGACATACTTGTCGATTACTCTAGATGAAGAATGAAGAGAGATGATGATTTCGAGATCACCATTGTATGCTTCCTAAAGGCTGTTTTATAGCAAGGACCCATTATCTAGCTATAGCCACTTTCCAGTATATTAGAGTACTGAGATGGAAGTTAATAAGTTAGCCTCGTTCCCCCATGTTTTTTAACACTTTTGTGTCAGCAGAATCATAATACACAAGGAGCTGTAATAGATATAAGGAGGGAACATAAACTTGAGACCAGGGAATCTCATGTACATCTCAGCACGTCCAGCGTAGCCATGTGGTGTGCAAACATCTTAGTTCGGATAGAAGATTGTTGAAACAATGGGAGCTGTGCCTGCATGACCTGTTGTTGTCTGTGCCTCACCAGTACTCTGTCAGACTGTAGCCTGGCCTCTCTCTCCTCAGCAGTCTCAGCAGCCAATCTCGCATGGTTGGAAGCAGTCATTTTCCGCAGCCTGGCTTCTCTCTCCTCAGCAGTCTCATCGGCAAGTCTGTCAGTCATTCGCTGCAGCCTAGCCTATCTCACCTCGTTAGTCTCGACTGCCAGTCTGCGCCTTCTTTGTTGCAGGCCTGCCCTTCTTCTTTCGGCAGTCTGAGCAGCGTGCCTAGTCCTATCCCTTATTCTCCACTTCTGCAACCTTTCTTCTCTCTGTTCCGGATTTTAGGAAGCACGGCAGGCCCTCTCTCGTTCTCTTCTATGGCGTAGCCTATTCTCTCTCTGCACTGCATGATTCAGTAGTTCCCTTTGAGGAAGTAGTTTGCGCTTTTGTAGCATCCATAGGCGAGGAAAAACCAGTGGTTTTTCCACGTGTTTTGTACGTACGTGTAGTGGAAACGCGAGAAATTCAATTGCTAAGTAAGTGAGAGCGCAAGAAATTGGAATTGCAAAATTTGATTGCAAAGCGTTAAATTATGTGAACATCGAATATGCGGCACGACGTACGTACGATATTTTAATAATACATTCAGAGGAAATGCACCGCTGACATGACTAGTGTGGGGCTCGCTCAGGCTCGCCCCAAATAGACACAACATTGATATGTCAATTCACACCCTCCAATGGAATGATCAACACGTCATACTAATCAAGACAAAATTGATACTTCAATGCCACTGCAACTTCATCTAGAATGCAATACATGTGCTAGCCTAAAGAGGTGGTACAGGGGCAAGATCCATGTTGTTGGTCGAGGAGTATAACTTAGGTGTATGCTCGTCCCGGCTACATTGCTGACACTCAGTAGAATGTGAGTGAATCTCGAGACCAGGGAATCTCATGTACATCTCAGCGCGTCCAGCGTAGCCATGTGGTGTGCATGAAATTTAAACATCTTAGTTCGGATAGAGGAGGATTTCTGGCAGAGGTGTGAAGGAATGTTTGCCACCTCATTTCACTGCACTTTCAGGAAGCTCCACCCAATTTCCTGTCACGCCCCTTGGTGTGAAACTTAACTATTACGCTCTATGGAAAAATCGTTACTTTATGGCTCTAGACCAGCACTGCGATACCGATTTGGAGAATGCTTCTTACCACAGCATGCGAAGGTGCAGTAGATTAACTACCTAAAGGCAATCCTCGAGATAGCTGACGGATCCTTGGTTCTGCCACGAAAACGCCCATAGAGCATAATACTTAACATTTCCACCAGGGGGCGTGACCGGAACTTCCTCAAACTGCAATGAATATAATTTCAAGGTGCTACAAAGTGCTAAAAATTCCTTCACGCCTCTACGGGAAATCCTCCTAGAACATTGTTGCAACAATGGGAGCTGTGCCTGCATGACCTGTTGTTGTCTGTGCCTCACCAGTACTCTGTCAGACTGTAGCCTGGCCTCTCTCTCCTCAGCAGTCTCAGCAGCCAATCTCGCATGGTTGGAAGCAGTCATTTTCCGCAGCCTGGCTTCTCTCTCCTCAGCAGTCTCGGGCATCGGCAAGTCTGTCAGTCATTCGCTGCAGCCTAGCCTATCTCACCTCGTCAGTCTGCATGATTCAGTAGTTCCCTTTGAGGAAGTAGTTTGTGCTTTTGTAGCATCCATAGCCAAGGAAAAACCAGTGGTTTTGCCACGTACGTACGTGTAGTGGAAACGCGAGAAATTCAACTGATAAGTGAGAGCGCGAGAAATTGGAATTGCGAAATTAGATTGCAAAGCGTTAAATTATGTGAACATCGAATATGCAGCACGACATACGTACGATATTTAATACATACATACATTCATACATACATTCAGAGGAAATGCACTGCTGACATGACTAGTGTGGGGCTCGCTCAGGCTCGCCCCAATAACAGT
The DNA here is from genome assembly GCA_963921505.1 of Phakellia ventilabrum. Taxonomy (NCBI): domain Eukaryota; kingdom Metazoa; phylum Porifera; class Demospongiae; order Axinellida; family Axinellidae; genus Phakellia; species Phakellia ventilabrum. The sequence continues at coordinate 4,571,674 of OY997386.1, read as the reverse complement.
GCCTCTATAAGTGACCGCTGCTAACCTTTGAAGCAATTAAGCCCTTTGAAGTCAAACAACATGCCATATGAATATAGATGAGGTGCCAGGTTATTGGCCTGCCAGCAGGTATCTAGATACTCATTAGGCAGGCATACTTCAAAGGATATTATTCATGACTGGGTCTACATGTATGTAGATGAGTGTGATGTTAAGTTATGCTAAGTATGTATAGAGCTGGCTAGCTTTCATCTCCCAACTTGCAGTTTTAGAGCATAAATCTGAGCGGAGAGGAGGCCTGGGTATGATTAACCTATCCCGTCATGTGTACAGTGTTGTAATACTATAGCTATAGCTAAGTCCCCAAAATCAAAACATAGTCTGTGAAACTTTACTAATGATTAACCACTTGAATTTGAATAGGTCTGATTATGGCCAGTGGGTTGAAAAATTAATGAAGCGAGCCAGCAGAGCCAACAATTTACTTGATAAAGCACAGTTGGCGGAACAACAACTGCAGCATGAAGAGGTGGATGGTCCTCTTGCAGTTGAAGAAACGAATGATCCTTCCTCCTATTGTGAGACGCAGTTTGGAACCGAGGTGCAAGAAACAAGAGAAGAGGAACCGTGAGAGAATGGGAATGGGACGACATAGGTGGTATATTATTTTAGGGAAAATAAAAAGCAGTTGATCATGGAACAGTCCCTTTATGTATTAATTGGACAATTAATTGCAGCTGGCTCTTTGAGGATTTGAATCCTGAGAGTGACGTCATAAATGCCGATGTGAAGCTGAGGTGTTTATGATGTCATTACAGTTGTGGGTGTGACAAGCTGCTCATAATTTGACTTTTTGTAACATAGCGATGTAATGAGCTTCTAATGGTAGCCACTTATTGCATCCTGATAGCAAATATCCTGACTGAAGCTGTAGGAATACAAGTGGACACCATTTTTCTGAAGACCAAAATGTCATATTTTCATATTATGTCTTTGCACTATAAACCTTCTCCAATAACGCATTATCTACTGATATCCTAAACTCAGAATTCATGTTTCCTATGCTGTTCTGTTGTTGGGAATGGAGGGGGTGTGGTTATGAGGTTTTCATGATGAGAGTGTATTATGCACTTGATATAAACTAGGTCAAAGTTTGGTCAGCGGATCGAGAAGATAATGGAGCAAGTCAACAAAGCCAGTGGCCTGTCGGTGAAATCTACCCCACGTGGTATGGCTATTTCTTATCATGGAGTACGGTAGTACTCTATATATAGGGAATGGCTCCAAATAAAATGGCTGTCCCATTGTGTGTGTACAAAATGATGTGTGAAACTCTGCGCTAGATTTAGTCATACATTTTTGTGGACCATACTTGTCATTTTCATTTCATTGTCTGTTTTCATCAGTATCAAGACTCTTAGCATTGCTGGAGAGCACCGCTGAAGCACCACATCGGCAAGTCACTAAACGGGCAAATCGTCCATTTCTCTTTGTTCTTCTTTCACTGAGCTACAACAATATAGACTGGAGCAATTACAATGATTCAAACGCGAAGAAACAGCACTTCTTCTGGGGTATTGCACCCATACCATAGCGTTCTCAAACAAATCAAACTGTTCGGCAGTGATTCTCAAGCGCTCGAGGCAAGTGCTTGCCGCTGCACGCCGTTCTGTTCCGTTCCGTTCTGCATAATGATGGTTACGCCTACACCACAAGCGCAGCCTCGAGCACGAGCTATTTTGCTTTGAGGATTATAATACTTGGAAGTGCGCTTTATGACAGACCCAAAGTGAGTTGCTATAGCTACTATAATAGTAAGAACACTGATACAACTGCTAGACCACTGTAGACCATACTAACCTCCATGGTGTGCGTTAAATGGAGTCAGTACCGCCACTGCTGTGCACTCTTGCGACCATCCTCTCCCACATTACCTTGCAGTTGTTTGTGGTGGACCATGAACCATAGCCGTCCCTGCTAACACTAGAATTATTATATATTGTGTACTGTTTAGCTATCATCTGAGCCTATCACCAGAGTTGCTCATACATGCGTATCGGGTGTCAATAGCTCCAACAACGGAAACAAGTCACAAAAACATTTTTAAAAATGAAGAGACATATAGGGATGGAATCCCCAAAAAGTAACCAAACAAGGTAGCTAGGAACAAACTACACCACAGTAGCTACCTTTACGGACTCACATCCCTAGCTATATCTTTTGACATTTTTCCAACAACATGCACACCACAATCCCCCACATGACACACCACCCATATCCGCAGCCAATAAATGATTGCAGTACTTTACATGTACAACACATGAGCTCACACTATAACTTATCATACACAGGTAGACTCAATATAATCTGCCCAATCCACATCCTTTCACACACACCATGCAACCCCACTTGTACAATGACATCTCGCCTATAACAGCACACTACTATCTTCGACCAACAGCATAATGTAATCCATTTGCAGTTAAGATTATAATCATACAAGTGTGCTTTCAAAAAACTGCCATAGGATGTACACATTACGATCTAACATTCTGTCATTCCATGTAACAGGCATAAGATGTGGTTGGAAAAATTTAATGTCAAAAGATATAGGGATGGGGTGGTGTCGTTCGTTCCTACGTTGTTTGGTTACTTTTTGAGGATTCCATCCCTATATGTCTCTTAATGTTTTTTTTGTGACTTTTAGATAGTGGGGCCCATCATTTGCAGTGTTATGTAGCCTTGCACTGAAAGTGCTTTTTTAGTTGCAGATGAAGTGATGAGTATTCCTGCTGTAGTTGCAGAAATGGATGATCCTTCTTCACCCTATGACCAAGATTTATGGAAGCTAAAACCGTAAGGGAAGGCTTGGAGGGAGGCGGCAATAAGTGAAGTGGTAGAGAGGGCATAGTTGATGAGATTGTTTTTTTCTTTATTGTATAGAGTCTTGGATGTCCAGAGGGTACTCAGTGAGCTTGGTGAGCTGGGATGGGAGGCAGGAGGGTTTTATTGGTGTGTGATGGTCACATGAATTTTGTTTAGCAGCAGAAAGAAAGCGGTTTAATGAAGAAAGAGAAAGAGCTGCTGCACAGGCTGAAAGAGTGAAAGAGTACAGGAGACGACGGATCGAGGCAAATCCCCCTCAACAGAGGCCAGAAGTAAGTTTTATAGTTACTTTGCTGGTATACCAGTAATGTGACTCAGAAGTTGGTAACCCCATACTGCATGATGGGTAAACCCACACTGCAAAGTAGTTGTTACAAAAGGCATAGCTACTTAGACTCATTCCTGGACTGCACTTGATTATAGTTGAATTTGACTTCCTTATATGGTATATTTAGGCGTAAAATTGAATGGCCAAATTGTCATGTAATTCTGTAGCTATTGCTGGGGCTTGGATGCATAGTAGAAAAGCACACTTCAAAGGCTTCTGGAAATCATACGTATTAACAAATTACACTACATCTCCCCTTTGAATACATTACCCGAGACCGAGGTCAGAGGCTGGATATATACCTGGCCACGTGGTACCAGATTCATTATCTGCACTTTACCATGTCACGTTGGATTCTTTCAGGGAAATATTTACATGCTGAAATGATATCCTACTATATATCCACAATAACCGTTCCTTTCGTGGGGTGCATGACAAGTACCACATGCATAACAACAGCGTCCTTTTCATGGGGTACATGAGATGCCACATGCATGGATGCTATGTACAATCGGTGTTAATATTCCCCCACTAGTACTCCAATCGCTGCCCATTCTGTTCCTACCACAATCCATTAGGGGTGCAACAATAGATTACTATTCTTTCCCACTCAGTACATTAAGTTACATTTTCTGCCTACATTCAGGCAGGGAGCTGCAAGAAAATCCTTGACTGCATTAAACATATCGTTTATTCACTATTTTGTTGTATAGCGCTTATTCTTTGTGTCGCTATCCTTGCTTTCATTGTTATAGTATTTCCTGTACTCTGTGTTGTTACTGATCTGTTCAACATGAACAACAAGACATGTTCTCACAATGCAGCTGAGGGACTTTCCCAAAATTTTGCTTGATTTTCTGTTGTAATTGTATTTTGTTGTCCACTGCACATCATACACTTTGGGTCATGTATTACACTGTTCAGCTGCATTGCATAATCTAAAGTCACAAAAAAAACATTTAAAAAATGAAGAAACATGTAGGGATGGAATCTCAAAAAAGTAAAAAAAACAAGGTAGGAATGACACTTTTACGGATTGCCGTCCCTACATCTTTTGCCATTTTTCTAACTAAAGAGAAGGCCATGGAGGAGGTGGACAAAGTCCGGGCAAGGACTATAGCTATATATGAGCACAGATAATGCTCTGATGATACCCAATTGCTTTACAATATATAGTCATTGTGAAAAGCTCTTCTCCATAGATGGAAACTGGAAGCTAGGCTACCCCATCTGTAAGTATCAGGTGCCCAAGGAGAAATCTGGCTTTGATGGGGCCCTCAAGTACGTGGACTCTTGTCCTAACCTGTAATGGCCTTCTGTTCAGATCATTGCTGCAATGCAGCAGTGTTGCCACAGCTAATCACATTGCATGCCCCCTACGTGCATTTCTGCGGCATATTGGTGTGAAGCATGGTAAAATGGTTATAGATATAGCTACATGTGGTAGGTGCTTGTAATAACTTTACAATATTGATTGCAAGTTAACTCAAACACCCAACACCACTGAACTGACAAGACAAGTACAAGCACGCTATTTATACAGAACAGGTCTATCTACAGAAAGTTCTAGAAGTAGGAACCGTATTACCAAATAAGCCTACATGGACATTACCAGCATGGCAGGATCTAACACCTATACAAATCTCAGTAATACATAAAACACTCTATACAGATTACCCATAACATTGGACTGAAATCATACCTACACAGCCTGTGTAGCAACATAATAGGGAAATGTCCTATAAAGGTCCTAGAGTTCACAATTACTACAGTGCTCACTCTCCAATATAATGTCAACCAATCCAGCAATAGATGATGACGATACTACTTTGAATGACCGCAGCAAGATACAGACGCAAACTAGGGAATTGGTTGACAGTTCAAATCACTTGACAGCAGGTACATTCAATTTAGTTTACTCGGAAATTACAGCTTTCAATTGTAGTGTTTTGAGTAGCTAGCTAATTGATTTGTTTTGCTTTAACAAAGGTACGTAGACAGTGCTTCAGATATTCCCAAAGCTGGCAGTTTTAGATGACAGTGAAGAGGAAGAAGTCTCCAAAACAGCATGCATTAAAGACACTGGGGAGAAGAAGTGGCTACAGAAATGGACGAGGGGCATGTGGGTTTGTGCAAGTGGAGGAGGCCACATTCAGCCTCTTTACCAGTAGCTATGTGTCTGCTGTAACATTATAGCTAGAGTAAGTAATGGATGTTCGGTCGACAGGTATAAACGGACGCGCTAGCGCCGTACGCATAAATTACCGGAAGTGGGTGGGGCCTTCGATCGATACTACAGACCCTTCACACTCTGAGTTCCAAGTTTGGTGTTCCTCCGTTGCTTGGTTGTGGAGCTATAGCCTTCCAAAAGTAAGTCCGAATATATCAAAGATCGGTCAAGTGTATGTATAATCGGACTCCGTTCCCTGTCTCTTCTCTAAAGCAACTGTCGGTAAAATTTCTGCAGCATTGGGAAGCTCCACGACCCTGCTGCTGCACGCCAACTTTTCGTAGTTGTAACTGCCTCGAGCACTGAGGGGCGTTGCTGAATGTGAAGCAGGGTCACTCTATCCATGATCGGACAGCGAATTTCGTATTTTTTTTGCCGCAGACGCCCTAAAACACCTGCTAGCATGACGATACGGCTATGAGTGGATTGTATAGGTCCTTAGCAGCATAACGGTGCAACTCCGATGTTGCTACTATAGAAAACAGTCACAGTTGGCCCGCGAGACTAGTTGAGATCCGAGTTTTAGTTCAGTAGCTATACTAGTAGCTGCAGGCATTTTGCCATAGCTAGCATCACTGCATGGTTTGCAATATCAGATTTTAAATGGCCAGAAATGCTTGTCAGTGGCCAACACTATCTACAGTGCATGTCATACTTGACCTATTAGCTACTGGGAGTATGCATGTAGTCAGAGCTTTGCTAGAAACTAACTATAGATAGCTCCAGCGAGACAGCCACTAGATGGGTGCTTCAGGGCAGGACATTTTTTATAAGATTGAGTTAATTGTAGAGATAATCACAGAGAATACTAAACAACGGTGTAACTGTTTATGCATGCACATGTGTGGGATCTCTTGTGCATGCATACATGGATGTGTGGAAATCCTATGGCTATGTGATATTTTATGCATCCAGCTGCAGCTAGCTAATCATACATTAATCCTCCTAATTCATGAAGAGATGATTAAACCATAACCCTAACCCTAGGTGGCCCTCTACATCTATACTGAACTAAACTGTTTGGTTCGCTTACATACATGGCAGAGCTATACATAGATCTGGTGTTGATCCTGCTGTGCTATCTCGCTATGATGGTCTTTGTGGCTAGGCCGCTTGGGTTATGTCCCTTTTTCTTGAAACTCTGGACCTAAATACTTTCAGTTTGATCTGTTAAGGAGATTACTTTAATAGGGACTAGTCTCTTGGAAGAGCTATAATAGTTAATCCTGCTGTGCTATGAAGTTCTTGGTATAGCTAGGCTACTGGGGTATGTCCCTTTTCCTTGAAACTCTGAACCTAAATACTTTTGGTTTGATCTGTTAAGGAGATTACTTAGGGACTAGTCCCTTTGGAGTATACAACTGATTTTGTGAGTAGAGTGGAAGCATTTCAGTTGTGTTTATCTACTGTGTGATGATGTATAAATTATTAAACGTATTCCCTGGATCCCTGAAGACAGCTCCACCAAAAGTTTGATATACTCTCATAGATGATAACATGTGTGGCTAGTCTGGAGTTGTGCTAAAGTGGTTCTTTGGTGTGTGAAGGAGGTAGTTTTCGGTCTACATGGTGTGCAAATATGAGATATCTGATATTATAATGGCTCCCTAGCTACTCCAAATCACCTGCAGTACTATTATCACTACTAATTTCCTGCTAAGTATATATATATATATAAAGCCCCACCCATGCCAGAGTGTAGATGCTAGCTTTGGTATGCATAGTTGTTATTATTAATGTACAATACTAGCTGTGTCTAAGTACATTGAGAATTGTGTTCTAAAATTGATGCCAATAGAGCTCATGTCAACTATATCGTTAACGTTAGTCAATCTGGAAATAGTGTATGAGTAGTTTCCATACCGTAATACTTATTCTGTGAAGTTCACCCTTAATTTTTGATGGATTATGATTACACCATTTACTTGCAGGTATGAAATAGCTACATAGTAGTATTATTCTTTGTATGGAAGTGTCTGTAATGACAACTGTATAATCCACTTAGCTGCTCCCACTTTTACATTACAGTTTATGGTATAGTTCAGTAATTTATGACAATTTTGTGCATACCTGCATACGTAGGAGTTTACTATCCATTGTCAATTAAGCGATTTGGGTATGAATACCATAACCGGTGTACTATTTCAACTGGATAGAGCAAAGTTCACGTTTAACCAAACTTTTCCCATCTTAATTTTACTATACTTCACAGAAATGATAAGCTACCAGGGTTTCATTTTGAAAAAATTGTCGGGGGGGGGCAATGTACAGCGAAGTGTTGAGCACACCTCATGCTAGGGGGGTCTGGGGGCATGCCCCCCCCCCAGGAAGGTCAAATGCCCCAGGGATAGTACACTATTGGACTGTACCACAATACTTATTAGAGTACCAGTCCTAAGTGTGGTGTGTATGCATAGATTAATTGTGATATATTCTGTTTGAATAGGGACAACTTTATCTAGTATGGAGAGTCTGCAGCAAGTTAAAAGTAAGTTGCTTATAATTGCAGTTTGGGTTTAAGGAACTGAGGGAGGAGGAGCAGGATAGAAAAGAGAGAGCTTGAGTAATTAGTAAGTGTAATCACATGGATTTGAGTGCGATTTGGGAATAATTGCATGAGCAATAGGTAAGGTAATTGCACAAGCGAAGCGAGTGCAATTTTGCCTATTGCAAATGCAATTATTCCCAAATGGCACGAGAATCCATGTGATTCCATGTTAATCATATATCATTACATTTCCTATAGTTACAGCCTTTGTTGAACTAAGAAAGTGTGATTGGCTGACTAGCTATAACTGTGGTTATGGTGTTTGGGTTATGGTTAGCTATAATATTATAGGAATGAAAATGGTAATATTGATAAAGTACATTTGGGAATACGCACCTGCAATTAGTCCTTGAAGAATTTCTAGTGTTTTGAAATCATACACCAATCTGAGTCCCGATGGAATTCTGATTCAGTCAATTGGAACTACAACCACTATAATAATGGTAGCTCTTAGGCATCATTTAGGAATAATTTTATATACGTGTACCATCAGAGAAGGGTGGGGCAGGGGAGGCTCAAGCCCCCCCCCCCACACTTTTGACGATCCGGGCTGTGATGCCACACAAGCACAAGGCATACAGGGAGTCCTTCGGCTGCGATCAGAGTTGGTGAGACGCCAACGGTCTAACAGCAGGCTGCTGACTATTAATTGGATCGAGCCTTCACCGAGGCTCCGCCCTTTATTGAATGGGAGCGGCTGAACTTGTTGGATTAAACTTTGAACTTTGTACATTATTTACACGTGCACAGCTACCGATATCGTTCAAGACATTCTAGCAAGCATATTTCACTTTTAGAAAGTGCAGAAAACAGAAAACAAGACTAATATTTTCGTAGCTATCAAGGGACATTACATATTAGTGACTATATATCTGATTATGCTTCCTGTTACCGATTGCAAATGTGGCTACTAGTACTGGCTAGCTTCTGGTGCTATTATAAGGTCAAATTATGTGGTAATCAACGGATCTGATGCCCACATATATATGTAATTGTAGGATTAACAAAGTGGTAGAGAGCTAGCGACACCTTTTATAAAGCCAGTTTGGCAATTTAGACATGTGCTTAAAATAAACTCAAGTATACCCAGCCATAGAAGTGCCACAAGACCGAGAAGAGTAATATTAAGCAGCAGTCATGCACTGCAAATGCAAAAGGGTTCCTTTAACCCAGCTAGGGTTATCTGAATTGCAGCTTCACTACAGCCTACAAGCAGATCAATCAAAATCTGTCTAACATAAACTTGGTCACGTATGCAACAGGTGTCTACACTTAAGGCCTCAGAATGATAGCGTCTGATGTGCAGCTGCATTTGTAACATTTCTACTGCTCCAAGCTGAGTGCAGTTCACAGGACGGACACCGTTCGTCGCTGAAACTAACCGTATCTGCACCGTATGCACAGCGTTTCAGTCCGTTGTGGGACCACTTGACATGTTCTAAAACAGCGTAAATTTCTATGCAAAATACCTGATTGGGTTCATAGTTCACAGTAATAAACTTACGATTTCGATTCTGCAACGTCCAAGTGGTCCCACGACGGACTGAAACGGTGCGCGTACGGTGCAGATACGGTTAGTTTCAGCGACGAGCGGTATCCGTTACAGTCCATACTCATAGGTCCATTTTCCTGTGGTTATCCCCAGGAAATGTGACAGTGTTTTTCCTTTTCCATAAAATTGAGGAGATAGGATAGTCATAGAAATGTTGCAAATGCAGTTTCAGTTTCAGGCAGAAATGTAAACAATAAAACTGGGCCAGGTTTTAGTTGTAGGTATAAAGCTAAGAGGCTTCAGTCTTAAAGTGCAGACTTATACTAGTACTAGTATTATAGTGGTCACATGCATATGATAATCCACAAAATTATGACTTGACCGCTTATATACACTATGCTAATTACATGGTTTCAGTCTGAATGTAATCATGTTGGCCAATAGCTCAACATTCACATGTTTGAGCACCTGGGTACAAGACTAGTAAATCCACATGGATAGCATACCGAGTACTGTGTAAGAATTTCCCAGTGCATATATATAGCTATAGACTGTAGTAAGGGTAAATAGCATTAGTATGTGCAATTTTCTCATTCTAATTTTCACCAAAATTCTTGCAGGTTTTGGTCCACCCAGCAGTAATAATTGCCGTAATAGTCCATTCTGTACCGTATATGTACTTGGTGGATTATTTATAGCCGCCTGCCTGGGCTGCCTGATTGCTTTGTGTGTGGTTGAAAGTAGAGCATCGAAAACCCAACTTGGAATTGCAGGCGATGTTATCATTGCTGGTGAAGCTGAGAGCTGGCTGAATTCGGGGTGGCATGTTGAAGAGTGTCTTAAATCAGGCGACTATTACAAGATCAATGCCCTTTATGTAGCTCAAGAAAGTGATCTAATTATGCACAACTATACTGATACTTACCAAAGTAGGGAATTCTTTCAGTCTCGTCAATCAAGAGAAACTGGAATGATTAACACACCTGGAATTTACCTGCTGAAAGGATCCATTATTGATTATACAATTTGCATTGCAACTGACACTTTCTCAGAAAAAGAAGGAAAAGTCTATGTATTTGATAACAGAGAAGACTTTTGGAAATACCTAGATGAGTCTGACGATGGTGAACAAACTTCAGTATACATGAGGGATCTTCCAATTGGTGTTAATAATCACTCTATATGTACACAGATTACTTTCTCCGTTCCGAAGGCATCATACCATTATGTCACAGCTAAGACACCAGGCGATGTCCTGTATAATTTTACTGCAATAATTCACGCATTTTATCTGAATATCAGTGACTATGAACAACACTGTCAAGTATCCGGCTCAGAATCATGTGATGTTGAATTCCAAAGTTCTTTTACCAATGCTAAATATGTACTATTAGCCTACATTCATCCAGTACTACCATATGCACCTGAACCTCTCTCCACCCATTTATGTGTCTCACGAAAAGGATGGTTTGTTCTCCCAATGATACTGGAAATATTCATTGGCCTCATATTCTTGTTTCTTATTAGTATAGTGGTATTTCATTTTTTCAAGTTCCTCAGCAATCGAAAAAGGCGTGGATACATTCCAATAGCAGCAACTATCCAGGAATACTAGCTAGCTGAGAAAACAACGAGAATGTAGCTACACACATGCTCCTTGCATTGATATGAATTAGGTGTTAATTAGTAATTATTATTTTTGTATGATGAGCAGTGCAAAAAAAGAGCTAATATAACCTGTTTGCAATAATATGGTGATTAAATTTATGTTATGCGCAGCCTTTGGCTAGGCTGTGCCTTCGCTGCTACGCCCTGGGCAAACTGTACAGATGAGTTCACTGTGCTGAGATGTTGTTTTAATGAATACCAGCCATACTAAGTAGTTCATTGTAGCATCAAGAGCGATAGAAGACTATTTCTGAGTCTGTGTAAGCTAGCCTGGTTCACCACGCTGTGACGACAGTTTATATCAACTCGTGTGTTTACGTCCACACATAAAAAATGATGCGTTTACAACGGTTCAATAATATTTTTGTAGTCATTTTATTTTCACAGGTCCATGGCATAGCATTGGAAAAACATAGCCATTGACCTGTGTCTTGTTAGCTATGTCTATTTAAGGTTTGGATCTCTGGCACATCATGATAGGGACAGGCCAAAGTAAGCATATGAAGCACAAAATTAGCTTAGAACCCCTATCTAGAGCTGCTCTCTAGAGCTGCAGGAGTGGAGTAACTATCTGTAACCTCGTTACCAGTCTCCAGCTTTTGTTGCTTGTACTCAGCTTTTCATATTATTGCAAGTGATGAGAACTGGAGGGATGGTCTGGGAGCAAGGCTATAGGGTTCTGTATCATCTCGCTGATTTATGAAGCCTCTGACTCTGCTATTTCCTTCATCTAATTTTTGAATAAAATCATATCTGTGAATGTTCCTGGCTGTAACGTTTCTCCCTGTGTGCTAAAGAGAGGCACCAATGCAACAGTGACCGTTGAGTTCATGCCCTGTAAGCTGGTTTGTGATTGAACTAAGAAAAGGAGGAAAATATGTTTATCCAGGTTCCATTCTACAGCGTTTTACTATGTGAAAAAGTATAGCTAACTTAATTAGCTGGCTAACTGCATATCTATTGCAGCTTGTGTGTGGCTTGTGTGGGTGGTATAAGTTAGTTAGACCATACATTTATTTCGCGCTTTATCAGTAATGCACTAGCTCAGCATTATTCAATGCTTCATGTATTACTGATAAAGCCCTCAAAGGCATGGACTAAGTATAGCGTAGAGACTGCCATGAACTAGGGGAAGTATAATTATAGTCCAATTCTTTGTGGATAGAAAGCTCATTGCAGTCAGTGTAGTAGGCCTTATACATGTACCTGTCAGATGGTTCTGTTTATAAAATTTGATTCAGGAGGGGAGGTGGGGAGGGGGCACTTCAGGTGCAGAGACTGCTAGGTGTTCCTTCACTTTGGTGATTAGGCAAGTCTGCTGTCATTATCAAGGGTAGTCTGTTTTAATTCGTTCGTGCAAAAGTGGAGATGTAACCTCCTGTGTGCAAAAATACACCACCTTTCCTTTTATATGCAGGGAGAGCCTTGGAATGACTAGATGAGGGTGTAGCTAATAGTCCTTTGGAGCAATACTTAGATACGCATACTAGCTATAAGCTGTAGTAGAAAGTATTCAGCAGTATTTCTCTCCTCTCCAGTGGTTAAAGAAGACAATATCACAAACAAAGTGTGTCTGATCATCGGTGGTAGTTGTTTACCCTTCCCACTCGCTGAACCTGATGCATGTAAATCAGGAGTCTCCTGCCCTGTGCCTGCAAATGCAGATGTGACCGAAAAACAAACTATCCAAGTCCTAAAAGAGTTCCCGCTTGTAAGTCTCTTTCATTATAAATTGTCATCAGTCAGTTATATTATGATGAAAATTTTAATTTTCGTAGATAACCCTGATTGTCAGGTGGGAGCTACTGGATGCGAAAGGCGATGAGCTGGCCTGTTTCGAGTTAGTAGTGCGTATTGAGTAATGTGGAATAGGCTGCATTTCCTGTGACTATATTCTGCTGTGGTTGGGTTGTTATAATGCAAAATGTCCTGACTGCAAAACTTTCTGTTATCATTGTTCATTTCCCTCCAATGTAGCTATTATAAAACAGATCTCTACTTGGCCACATGGAGTCACGTATTTTATGATAAGAGCTGATAGGATTATTAACTCGTCAGTATTCTTTGCACTTGGCAGTGTATAGCAACCATACCATTAGTGATCTAAATTGTTAGCTACTGCTGAATGCACACTGAGGAGCAGAATTTTATGAGCATGCATATGCCAACATACTCTCCCCACCCACCCATGCCAGTATTAACATAAAATTAGGTTCCTCTTCATTACTGCGATAATTATCTAAAGCGCTCATTACTTAGATATACAAGAATTGACCTCTTGTCATATCAGATTTTACTTCAGTCTTGAAGTAGCTAGCTACATGTTTTTATAAAGAGTGCAAAACCCACTCTGGAATCCAGGAAGGGCTCCCAAACTCCCTCTGACTCTACCACTGATTGTAAGTCCATATCCATGTACATGATGGGGTTTGGAGTGTGTGCATGTCATTTAGCCTCGTTCCCAGGCCTTCCCGCTCTGCGCATGTTACAAAATGCGAGCGAGCGAGAGAAAGAGCGGGGAAGGCCTGGTATCATTTATCACATGCCATGATGTAGGGTAGACTTAGGGTAGACTCAATTAGCCATTTGAGTGCACGCCTTAGCACCATGCCCATGAACTCCGTCTTCTCCAAGATCCGCAGAGTCTCAAGAGTCAGGATCTACGCCATTTTGACCACGTGCTTTGTAGGGCCCCCATAAGGAGACATATAAAATGTATATAGCTTTGTTTTGGCCATAACTCCTCACAGAAACTGAAAGTAGAGGAGCTTCACATATGTTTTCTTATTTGTTCCCCAAGGATCACAATGGTATAAGTTTCACACCTCTGTGACCCCTACTTCCTGCAAAATATTATATTACACATTATGGCAAAAGATATAGGGATGACAATCCGTAAAGGTATTGTGGTATCATTCCTACCTTTTTTGGTTGCTTTTTGGGGATTCCATCCCTATATGTTCTTTAAATGTTTTTACTTTAGATTTAGGGGATCTGTATTTGTGTGTGTGTGCATGTGTGTGTGTGTGTGTGTGTGTGTGTGTGTGTGTGTGTGTGTGTGTGTGTGTGCATGTGTGTGTGTATGTATGTATGTGTGTGTATGTGTGTGTGTTGTGATTGTTAGAACATACACTCTATTATCTACATGATTGTATGATTCTATGTAATTTTATGCTTTACTTTTGACTTCAATGGTAGTTGGCAAAATTTCACTTGCAACGTCCCATGGCACTCTTAACACTCGTTAGCAACTGCAAACATGTGGTCATGTGTTGTGCCATTCTTGCAAGAGAAAGCTTCCAAGAAGACTTTCTATTCAGTACCATATTAAAACTTCCCGTCTCCTGCCCTCAGGCCAGGCTACTTCTCACCCAACCCGACTGACAAGATGTACATGATTGTTGCGGCGGCGAAGGCCCTGTACGGGAACTGTCCATTGATGGAGACTCCTTCCTAGACCTCTGGGTCTATGTCATCCTCAAGGCTAATGTCAAAGATCTGGTTGGTTCATACCCATACTTCAAACCACATTTCAAATGTGGTGGGTTCATACAACCAACCTTTGTTTCATGGTGGAGTACGGTAACCCCCAGCTTGTCAATGACGATCGCGAGGCAGGCTACTACCTCACCACCTTAGAGACGGCCGTTGCCTTCATCGAGGGACTAACTGCAGAGCAGCTCAACCAGCCAAAGATGTAAGTATTGTGAAACCTGTTTTACCCATAGAGAAGTGCGAGCCTTTAACTCTGTGCTATGCTTGTGAATGGACGTTTCAAGAATTCTACACTGCCCGCAGCCAAGAAGACTTTGTGGTGTGTGAGCGAGAGTGTTTCTCTGAGTTGGCCTGCCTTCCCGTCAGCTGTTTCCAGGTCGTCAGAGAGGGGGTGGAGCTCCAGGGGTACCATTTGGCCATCATACAGGAGTGGGCCGTAAATACAGCCAGGTGAGCTCTAGTCTCGTGCCCAGACCACGCCGTCTGGGCACGAGACTCGGTGAGCTCTTGAGACAATTTATATGCAAGGAAAGAATTCATAAACTATATAGGTCAGTTGTTCACTGCATGCATTCTGTCAAGCAGGTGGGCAGGCACGGTTTGAATTGTACCCAGCCCTTTCACGCATTTATCTTGTAGCTGCAGAGAACCAGATTTTTCTCCTCGACTGTGAGATAAATCCGGATGTGGAAGGCCTGTGTACGAGGGTAGTCCCAGCCTAAACCATAGCGATTACTAGATGGCCGCATTCACTTTACTTACTGTCCAAAGCCCTGTTCATTATAATTTACACTCTTCTGTACATTACTTTGCCAACCAGAAGTGAACAGGGCTATATATTTTACACTTGGCAGCGTGATTCCCATCATTCCTAAAAACAAATTTTACAGATCTATGGATGGGGTAGGTGTATAATTACTGTATATTAGCAGTGAGTGGGCCATTAATGGTGTGAAATTCTATAGATATCAGAGCCAAAAACATACTTGTGGATTACAAGATGAAGAATTAAGAGAGATGAGTTCGAGATCACCATTGCATGCTTCCTAAAGGCCATTTCATGGCAAGGACCCATTATCTATAGCCACTTTCCAGTATATTAGAGTGACAATACTCTGGTGGAAGTTAATCCCGAAATTAGCCTCGTTCCCCCAGTTTTTTAACACTTTTGTGTCAGCAGAATCATAATACACAAGAAGCTGTAATAGATATATAAGAAGGGAACATAAACTAGACTAAACATAAATGGCAGTTAGTTTGCAAATCATCACATCATCTGATCAGTCGAGTTCACTTGGGACAGCATTCACTGGCTTTGGGACACTTGCACTTGTTGCCACACTTGCATGGGCTGCCGTCACAACCCTGACAGATGCAGGGACAACACGACCCCTTGCAGTCACTAGTACACTTACAGGAAGGACCACAGGCACAGTCGGCTGGGGAAAGAGAGAGAGAGGAGATATGAGGTCACATATACAACACAATATGTAGTATGAACAGGGGGTTTCCTCGACATACGTAGAACACTGCATATTTTAAACAAGTCCCATAAATTGGTGTTTACCATTGAGAAGGGTTCTATATTAGATTTAGTATTAATAAAGAACTTACTGCATATGGTGCACTTGGGACAGCATTCACTTGCTCTGGGACACTTGCACTTGTCACCACACTTGCATGGGCTGCCGTCACAACCCTGACAGATACAGGGACAACATGACCCACTGCAGTCACTAGTACACTTACAGGAAGGACCACAGGTACAGTCGGCTGGGGAGGGAAGAAGAGACGAAGGAGAAAAGTCACACGTGCAACACGGGGTAACAACAAACAAGCTTTGTAGTGTGATGAACCGTGATAAGTGATTTCCTCTAACACTCGGAATACTGAAATAGCCCCCCTGGGATCCGCCCACATAAGAGGGATTCCATTGCACTTCAAGATGCAGCATTTAAAATGAACTTACTTCACTTAGTGCACTTGGGACAG
This sequence comes from Phakellia ventilabrum, assembly GCA_963921505.1. Lineage (NCBI taxonomy): Eukaryota > Metazoa > Porifera > Demospongiae > Axinellida > Axinellidae > Phakellia > Phakellia ventilabrum. The sequence continues at coordinate 4,555,056 of OY997386.1, read as the reverse complement.
CATTCACTGGCTCTGGGACACTTGCACTTGTCACCACACTTGCATGGGCTGCCGTCACAACCCTGACAGGTACAGAGACAACACGACCCACTGCAGTCACTGGTACACTTACAGGAAGGACCACAAGCACAGCCAGCTGGGGAAAGAGAGGAGACAATTCAGGCTTGGATCAAATATCAGTAGGGGCAGTCCCGGAGAACAGAGAGAGAGAGAGAGAGTGTGTAAGTACAAAGGTTAATTAGTTGTACGTACCAACTCGAACTGAACTTACGGCATGTGGTGCACGTCGCAGTTTCCTGTGAGGACATGGTTGTATTGAAGTTCTTGACTCGAAGTAACTTGTTTTCGGTTGAGTTCGGTCGCCTTGGAGTGTAAGTTCGGCCCAACGTCGGCTGTTTTATACCGCGTGGCCATGGCAGTAAACGCCACAGGCGGGGTGCAGTGCTGTGTGCAAAAAACCGCTTTTTCCTGTAAACTTCCGCATAACCGACTGTGTACGTGTGCTGCGTGTAAACGTATTCATATATTTTCGTACGCATCGGCGACCGTGTGCAAAATGTGCGTGAGTGCAGATACTTATGCGTGCAAAATGAGCGTGCCTTTCCGTGCGACGGTCTGGCGCACGAGACTGCGTGACTGCGCGTGCAGCACGTAAAGTTACTCTGCACTCATCTTTATGAGTGCAAAATGTGTACGAGGCGCTGTATACTGTGTGCAATACGTAAAGATGCTCTGCACTCGTCTTTATACCACATTACATCATCTATAATAAAATTGATTGGCTGAAAAGTATTGGTTATATAGGCTCATAACCCACACTTTTATTCTGCAAGATGTTGCTACGCGGCGCTGATTGTGCGCATGCGCAATGTGGTATAAGTGTCGGAAAGTGTCTGGGATGTAAAAGAAGCGGGAGGGAGCCTGGTCAAATTCGTCACGTGAAGTGTGTCATACCTGGGATACTGGTGGAGAGATCAGATGGCAACAAGAGCGGTGGAAGAGAATGTAAAGAAGGCCAGAAGAAGCTTCTTTCTGTATGGCGGCATCGGAGTGTTCCAGGGAGACCTCAGCCCACTTTTTTTTCGGTCAGTTGTGGAAGTGTGTGTGATGCCAATCTTGATGTAGCTACGGCTGTGAGAACTGGATTGTATCTTAGGAGCTATTGAGACGGTTGGAGTCATTTCAGGAGGAGATGGGGAAAATGATTCTGGGAGTGCCATGGTGTACATCCAAGTGATGGGCTGGCCTTCAAGAGTATTGATAAGGAAGTTGAGTTTCCTGCAGAGGTTGGTGTTGGGAGATGGGAGCAAGCTCGGTTCCAGGATGTTTAGGTCACTGATGGGTGATGTTGAATCGGTAAATCTGGTGTTTGAGTGGAGAGAACTGGAGGAAGTACTTGGCACTCAGTATACAGATATGATTCTGAAGGCAGAAGGAGCTGTCGAGGAGGCCCTCATCCCCGTGATCTAAAAAAAGAAGGTTATGCGAAGAGACAAGAAATGGAGGCTGGATAGATGTTCCCAGCAGGACAGAGCTCCAGTGGTGGCACACGTAGCTCAGACTATTGGATGGGAGGAGCTGTGGACATTGCTGCCCTGGATGAGGGACCTCGCTGCATCCAACAGATGAAGCACCTAGTGAAGACACTGTATCACCGCTGCTTTGGCGGTACCGAGCAGGACTGTCCATGTAGGCTACACTAGAAATGATAGACTCTCTAGCTATTATGGATTTCAAGTTTCTTAAGACATTTTAATGATTTATGTTTTAATATTTTATGGGGTTGTCCGATGATTCTGATTCTGATAAGTCAGATAGACCACACCCACTCGTGGGTTATGCGCCATAACCCACTTGTTTGCATTATCCCTCGGCTGTGCCTCGGGATAACCACAAACTCATGGGTTACATAGGTGCATAACCCACTCTTGGGTGTAGTCTATCCTATACTTATGCATGCAGATGTGTGTGAGTGCACTGTACTGTGTGTGCAGCACATAAGATGCTGTATGTAGAGTAAGTGTGTAAGTAGAAGACTATTTCTGAGTCCGTGTAAGCTAGCCTGGTTCACCACGCGCGGGGCATCCGTCCACGTCTCATCTGTTTATCCTATACCGGCAATAAGAATCAGATCTCGAAAAGCTATGACGACAGTTTATATCAACTCGTGTGTTTATTTCCACACATAAAAAATGATGTGTTTACAACGGTTCAATAATACTCATTTTATTTTCACAGATCCTTTGATTTGATAACAACCAAAAGTTTAAATCTCAATGGTCATAATTTTATTTACCTGCCTTTTGACGATGCCATGGCATAGCAGTTGGAAAAACATAGCCATTGACCTGTGTCTTGCTAGCTATGTCTATTTAAGGTTTGGGTCTCTGGCACATCATGATAGGGACAGGCCAAAGTAGGCATATGCCAAGCAAATGAATAATAAAATTAGCTTAGAACCTAGTCTCGTTCCCAGCCGACTTTTCGCCCTCCCGACGAAGGGGAGGGGCGAAAAGTCGGCTGGGCACGAGACTACTTAGAACCCCTGTCTAGAGCTGCTCTCTAGAGCTGCAGGAGTGGAGTAACTATCTGTAGCCTCGTTACCAGTCTCCAGCTTTTTGTTGCTTGTACTCAGCTTTTCGTAATTAGCTATTGCAAGTGACGAGAGCTGGAGGGATAGACTGGGAGCAAGGCTATAGGGTTCTGTATCATCTCACTGATTTATGAAGCCTCTGACTCTGCTAATAATTTTTGGATATTTCCTTCATCTATAGGCTTTTTTGGAGACATTAAAATCATATCTGTGAATGTTCCGGGCTGTAATGTTGCTCCCTGTGTGCTAAAGAGAGGCACTAATGCAACAGTAACCGTTGATCTTGAGTTCATGCCCTGTAAGCTGGTTTGTGATTGAACTAGGAAAAGGAAGAAAAAACAGTCAAAGCAAAAAGGAGGAAAATATGTTTATCCAGGTTCCATTCTACAGCGTTTTACTATGTGAAAAAGTATAGCTAACTCAGCAGGCTAACTGCTCATATCTATTGCGGCTTGTGTGTGGCTTGTGTGGGTGGTATAGACCATACCTTTATCTAGTGCTTTATCAGTAATGCACTCAGCATTATTCAATTACAATTGAATAATGCTTCATGTATTACTGATAAAGCCCTCAAAGGCATGGTCTAAGTATAGCTTAGAGCATATAGCTGCCAATGCTCTAGGCCATTTAGTATAACCACACTTCCTGTATTTCTAGAGCTTACTATGCTCTCTTACCACGCTCTATGACTATACCGTGTTACTATAGTAACATACACTAGTATGTGAAAAAGTATAGCTAACTGCATACGTATCTATTGCGGCTTATGTGTGGGTGATATACGTTAGTTAGACCATGCCTTTATCTCGTGCTTTATCAGTAATCCACTCAGCATTATTCAATTATAATCAGGAGAACATAATGATGTAAGAAGCTTCTTACGTCATTATGCGCTCCTGTTATACTGCTTCATGATAAAGCCCTCAAAGCCACGGTCTAACTATTACATAGAGACTGCCATGAATTAGGGGAAGTATATAGTCCAGTTCTTTGTGGATAGAAAGCTCATTGCAGTTAGTGTAGTAGGCCTTTATACATGTACCTGTCAGATGATAAAATTTGAGTCAGCAGGGGAGGTGGGGAGAGGGCACTTCAGGTGCAGAGACTGCTAGGTGTTCCTTCACTTTAGTGATTAGGCAGGTCTGCTGTCATTATCAAGGGAAGTCTGTTTTAATTTGTTCGTGCAAAAGTGGAGATGTAACCTCCTGTGTACAAAAATACACCACCTTTCCCTTTATACGCGGGGAGAGCCTTGGAATGACTAGATCAGGGTGTAGCTATCCTTTGGAGCAATACTTAGATATGGATACTAGCTATAAGCTGTAGTATAGAAAGTTTTCAGCAGTATTTCTCTCCTCTCCAGCGGTTAAAGAAGACAATATCACAAACAAGGTGTGTGTGATCATCGGTGGTAGTTGTGTACCCTTCCCACTCGCTGAACCTGATGCATGTAAATCAGGAGTCTCCTGCCCTGTGCCTGCAAATAGAGATGTGACCGAAAAAGAAACCATGCAAGTCCTAAAAGAGTACCCGCTTGTAAGTCTCTGTCATTATAAATTGTCATCAGGCTGTTATATTACGATGAAAATTTAAATTTTCGTAGATAACCCTGATTGTCAGGTGGGAGTTACTGGATGCGAAAGGCGATGAGCTGGCCTGTTTCGACTTAGTAGTGCATATTGAGTAATGTGGAATATGCTGCATTTCCTGTGACTATATTCTGCTGTGGTTGGGTTGTTATAATGTAAAATGTCATGACTGCAAAACTTTCTGTTATCTTTGCTACATGGAGTCATGTACTTTATGATAAGAGCTGGGAATATTATAGGATTATTAACTCGTCAGTATGCTTTGCACTTGGGAGTGTATAGCAACCATACCATTAGTGATCTAAATTGTTAGCTACTGCTGGATGCACTCTGAGGAGCAGAATTTTATGAGCATGCCAACATACTCTCCCCACCCACCCATGCCAGTATTAACATCAAATTAGGTTCCTCTTCATTACTGTAATAATTATTTAAAGCGCTCATTACTTAGATATACAAGAATTAGACAAGAGGCCTCTTGTCATATCAGATTTTACTTCAGTTTTGAAGTAGCTAGCTACATTATTTTTTACAGAGTGCGAAACCCACTCAGGAGTCCAGGAAGGGCTTCCAAACTCCCTCTGACTCTAACACTGATTGTAAGTCCATCTCCATGTACATGATGGGGTTTGGGGTGTGTGCATGTCATTTAGCCACGTTCCCAGGCCTCCCCGCTCCGCGCATGTTACATAATGCGAGCGAGTGAAGTGAGCGAGAGAAAAAGCGGGGAAGGCCTGGTATCATTTATCACATGCCATGATGTAGGGTAGACTTAGGGTAGACTCAATTAGCCATTTGAGTGCACGCCTTAGCACCATGCCCATGAACTCCGTCTTCTCCAAGATCCTCAGAGTAGGATCTACGCCATTTTGACCACGTGCTTTGTAGGGGCCCCATAAGGAGACATATAAAATGTATATAGTTTTGTATATAGTTTTGTTTCCTCCTCACAGAAACTGAAAGTAGAGGAGCTTCACATACTTTTTCTTGTTTGTTCCCCAAGGATCACAATGGTATAGGTTTCACACCTCTGTGACCCCTACTTCCTGCAAAACATTATTAAACACGTTCTGTTTTCTAGTGGGAACTTCAAAATTGCAAGTTCTCTGTATGGAATAATGGATACCACTGTATTTGTTCTTAACTTATTATGTTTTTCAGGAGAGAAACGTTTGTGATTGTTGATATCTTCCCTCCACACAATTTAGTCAGTAAAGTTTCTTCATTAGTGCTGTACTGTTGCTGATTAGTCTGTTCTGATGTGGCTGAAAGATTATATTGTTGAAATACTTAATGTTCATGCAGTTAATAAGTATCTGTCGACAAATGATAATTCAGTAAGGACTTATTCAATTGCAATGGAATTGATCATGTACATACCAAGAATATTAGTGAAAAGTTGCATTCTAAAGCAATCAGCAGAAACATCTTGACAAAAAACTTGTTGTATCATAAAGTTTTCTCTGCTAGTAAACGTCATCATGAGCTGCAACGTAATGATCAGTTATTCCCAGGCATTACATTGCATTATGGCAAAAGATGTAGGGATGACAATCCGTAAGGGTATTGTGGTATCATATCACTGATTTGGTTGAGGTTGTGCACATCAGTAATTTGGTTGAGGTTGTGTCAAGGTTGTGATAATGGTTGGTCAAGGTTGCGATGGTTTGTCGGGTTTAGTCAAGGTTGCGATGGTTGATCAAGGTTGCGATGGTTGGTTGAGGTTGCGATGGTTCAGTTGAGGTTGCGATGGCAGTGTGTTGTTTGTGGTGTGTGAGCGAGTCTCAGAGTGTTTCTCATAGTTGGCCCGGCCTGCTTTCCAGCCAGCTGTTTCCGGGTCGTCAGAGTTGTTCACTGCATACATTCTGTTGAGCAGGTGGACATGCGGCCTAGCTGGCTTAGCATTATAATACCCAGGCCTTTCATGAATTTATCTTGTAGCTGCAGAGAAACAGATTTTTCTCCTCGACTGTGAGATACATCCGGATGTGAAAGGCCTGTGTACGAGGGTAGTCCCAGCCTAAACCATAGTGATTACTAAATGGTCAAATTCACTTTACTTACTGTCCAAGCCCTGTTTATTATAATTTACACAGTACTCTTCTGTACATTTCTTCTAAACTTTGCCAACCAGAAGTGGACAGGACTATATATTTCACACTTGGCAGCGTGATTTCCATCATTCCTAAAACAAATTTAACAGATCTATGGGTGGAGTAGGTGTATAATTATGGTATATTAGCAGTGAGTGGGCCATTAATGATGGTGTAAAATTCTATAGATATGAGAGCCGAAGACATACTTGTCGATTACTCTAGATGAAGAATGAAGAGAGATGATGCTTCCTAAAGGCTGTTTTATCGCAAGGACCCATTATCTATGGCCACTTTCCAGTATATTGGTCGCAATACTGAGGTGGAAGTTAATCAAGTTAGCCTCGTTCCCCCAAGTTTTTTAACACTTTTGTGTCAGCAGAATCATAATACACAAGGAGCTGTAATAGATATAAGAAGGGAACATAAACTGGATGATTATTCTAAACCTAAATGGCAGTTAGTTTGCAAATCATCACATCATCTGATCAGTTGAGTTCACTTGGGACAGCATTCACTGGCTTTGGGACACTTGCACTTGTCGCCACACTTGCATGGGCTGCCGTCACAACCCTGACAGATGCAGGGACAACACGACCCACTGCAGTCACTAGTACACTTACAGGAAGGACCACAGGCACAGTCGGCTGGGGAAAGAGAGAGAGGAGATATGAGGTCACATATACAACACAATAATATTACGTGGTATGATGAGGGGGTTTCGTAGAACACTGTATATTTTAAACAAGTCCCATAAATTGGTGTTTACCATTGAGAAAGGTTCTATAAGAGACTTACTGCATGTGGTGCACTTGGGACAGCATTCACTGGCTCTGGGACACTTGCACTTGTCGCCACACTTGCATGGGCTTCCGTCGCAACCCTGACAGATGCAGGGACAACACGAACCCTTGCAGTCACTAGTACACTTACAGGATGGACCACAGGCACAGTCAGCTGGGGAAAGAGAGAGAGAGGAGATATGAGGTCACATATATACAACACAATAATATTATGTAGTATGATCAGGGGTTTTCCTCGACATACGTAGAACACTGCATATTTTAAACAAGTCCCATAAATTGGTGTTTACCATTGAGAAGGGTTCTATAAGATTTAGTATTGAAAAAGAACTTACTGCATGCGGTGCACTTGGGACAGCATTCACTGGCTCTGGGACACTTGCACTTGTCGCCACACTTGCACGGGCTTCCGTCGCAACCCCGACAGATACAGGGACAACACGACCCCTTGCAGTCACTGGTACACTTACAGGAAGGACCACAGGCACAGTCGGCTGGGGAGGGAAGAAGAGACGAAGGAGAAAAGTCACACGTGCAACACGGGGTAACAACAAACAAGCTTTGTAGTGTGATGAACCGTGATAAGCGGTTTCCTCTAACACTCGGAATATTGGAATAGCCCCCCTGGGATCCGCCTACATAAGAGGGATTCCATTGCACTTCAAGATGCAGCATTTAAAATGAACTTACTGCACTTAGTACACTTGGGACAGCATTCACAAGCTCTGAGACACTTGCACTTGTCACCACACTTGCATGGGCTTCCGTCACAACCCTGACAGGTACAGAGACAACACGACCCACTGCAGTCACTGGTACACTTACAGGAAGGACCACAGGCACAGCCAGCTGGGGAAAGAGAGGCGACAATTCAGGCTTGGATCAAATATCAGTAGGGGCAGTCCCGGAGTACAGAGCGAGAGAGAGAGTGTAAGTACAAAGGTTAATTAGTTATACGTACCAACTCGAACTGAACTTACGGCATGTGGTGCACGTCGCAGTTTCCTGTGAGGACATGGTTGAATTGAAGTTCTTGACTCGAAGTAACTTGTTTTCGGTTGAGTTCGGTCGCCTTGGAGTGTAAGTTCGGCCCAACGTCGGCTGTTTTATACCGCGTGGCCATGGCAGTAAACGCCACAGGCGGGTGCAGTGCTGTGTGCAAAAATCCGCTTTTTCCTGTAAACTTCCGCATAACCGACTGTGTGCTGCGTGTAAACGTATTCATATTTTCGTACGCATCGGCGGCCGTGTGCAAAATGTGCGTGAGTGCAGATGCTTATGCGTGCAAAATGAGCGTGCCTTTCCGTGCGAGGGTCTGACTGCGTGACTGCGTGTGCAGCACGTAAAGTTACTCTGCACTCATCTTTATGAGTGCAAAATGTGTACGAGGCGCTGTATACTGTGTGCAATACGTAAAGATGCTCTGCACTCGTCTTTATACCACATTACATCATCTATACTAGGGGAATGCAGGGCATTGTGGGGGCGAGCGTGAGCGAGGAAGAGCGCTATCAATATTAAATACCTGCGAATGGTGTTAACCAAATTTTGAATAATGCAATGTCATGCAATGTTTCCACATCCAAAAATACAGCATTGTAAGAAAGCAGAAAGTGGTGTGTGTGTACTGACAGTAACAATGCAGATATAAATGTTGAAGGACAACTAACATAATAAATAGCAGATGATAATAATAGTGACCAATTGTAGTACAGTAACCCAAAAGTTGAAGTCTTCAACTATTGGAATGGGGCCAGGGTCCATGTTATTGCCAATGGAGTACAGCTTGGGTGTACGCTTGTCCCGCCCACAGCGTACACACTCACTTGATCCAGGGTGAAGGTGCAAACCAGGAAATGCTTCTGAGCATGTGCTACATCTCAGCAACTCCATAGTAGCAAAATGTGCATGAAATTTCAGCATCTTTGTTAGAACTGAATGTTGCTGAAACAGCGGTACTCCCTGCATTCGCTGCTCCCTGTAGCTCTCTCTATGGCTCTCTCTGTCACATTGCAGCCTAGCCTCCCTGTGCTCCAGCCTCTCATCAGCTTCTCTATGGCTCTCTCTGTCACGTTGCAGCCTAGCCTCCCTATGCTCCAGTCTCTCATCAGATCGTGCCTCCCTATGGCGCTCTCTGTCGTATTGCAGCCTAGGCTCCCTATGCATATGCTCCACACTCTGAGTACGGCGTCTGAGGTTTTAATGGACACTTGCTAAATGTAGGATGTGTTTATCTATAAAGGTTGAGAAGACGGAGGGAGAGAGACAGGGCTAGACGCCGATGATTCTGATTCTGATAAGTCAGATAGACCACACCCACTCGTGGGTTATGCGCCATAACCCACTTGTTTGCATTATCCCTTGGCTGCGCCTCAGGATAACCATAAACTCATGGGTTACATAGGTGCATAACCCACTCTTGGGTGTAGTCTATCCTATACTTATGCATGCAGATGTGTGTGAGTGCACTGTACTGTGTGTGCAGCACATAAGATACTCTATGTAGAGTAATTGTGTAAGTAGAAGACTATTTCTGAGTCCGTGTAAGCTAACCTGGTTCACCACGCGCGGGGGCATCCGTCCGCGTCTCATCTGTTTATCCTATACCGGCAATAAGAATCAGATCTTTTTAAATTTGCAAAAGATGCTGAATAGCAGAGCTAATACAAAGAACACTGAAAAGTGATACACAAATATGGACTAAGCATGGATTTACAAGTAAGTTGTTAACAATTAGAACTTATAGATGATGACGTAGATGATGTATAAAGGAAGAAAGGGAGGGGCAAGTTTTGAGAGAGGCAGGGAGAGAGTTCCAGAGGGAGGAGGAGCTGGGAATAAAAGAGTGACGAAAAGCTGAAGTGCGAGCAAAAGGAACTAGTAGATTATTAGGATGAAAGGAGCGAGTAGACATATAGGGAGAAGGTTGGGAAGAGAAAATATCAGGAGGAAAGAAGACATAACCATTAAGAATTTTATAAAGAGAAGGGAGAGAAGCAAAACAAGATCAAGGAAAGGAACATGTATTTAATTTTAGAAGAGTTAATAGTAAGAGAGCGAGAAGAGATCCAGGAAGAAACAGAATCTATATATATATTAGATTGTATAAGTAAAATGTCAGAGATAGAATTATAGGGTTGAAAGAGAAGAATGTCTTCAGCATACATGATTAACCTAGCAGTGGGAGAGAGAGTAACATTACAAAGGCCGTTTATGAAGATAATTAAGAGAAGAGGACCGTAAATAGAGTTCTGAGGGACCCCAGAAAGAACATGAGATTTATGAGAAGAAGAACCATTAAGGACAACTTGCTGAAACTGATTGCGTAAGTAATTACGTAACCAGAGAATAAGATGAGGAGGAATACCAGTGGAAGAGAGAGTATCAAGGAGAGGTTGGTGAGGTACGGAATCAAAAGCCTTGCGAAGATCGAAGAAAACAGCACAGACAGAGTTATGAGAGTCAAGTAAAGAAAACTATTTATGAGTGACAGAGAGGAGAGCAGATAGAGTAGAAAAACCAGGACGGAAACCAAACTGAGAATTGGAGATTAGATGATGGTGAGTACAGAAATCAAAGAGAAAATTGTAAATATGTCGTTCTAAAACTTTACTTATAATAGGAAGAAGAGAGATATATAGGGTGATAATCGGAAGGAGAAGATGAAGGAGTTTTAGATTTAGGAATAGGAACTATGTGAGAATGTTTCCAATCGGACGGTAAGATGCCTGATTGAATAGAAAGATTAAAGATGTGTAAAAGAGGTATAACTATAGAGTGGGCAGTAGACTTTAGCATACGAGAAGAAATTCCATCAGGGCCAGTAGCCGTGTCGGAAGGAAGATGAAGAAGAAGATGCAATATTTCATTCTGAGTACAGAGAAGATCAGAGGGACAAGGAGGAAGAGGAGAACAGGAATTGAGAGTAGTATCAGTTAGATGGGAAGAATTAAAGCAACTAGTGATAAAATCATTAAGAAGGTGGGCCTTAGAAGAGTCAGAAGAAACAACATTACCAGAATGAAAAAGAGGAAGAATAGCGGAAGATTTCTTACGCAGTCTTTTAACAGAAGACCAGAAGACCAGAAGCGACGCGAAGTCGGAGAAGAGGACAGATGGCGGAAGAAATTTACCGCTGAGAGCTGGCTGAATTCGGGATGGCATGTTAAAGAGTGTCTTAAATCAGGCGACTATTACAAGATCAATGCCCTTTATGTAGCTCAAGAAAGTGATCTGATTATGCACAACTATACTGATACTTACCAAAGTAGGGAACTCTTTCAGTCTCGTCAATCAAGAGAAACTGGAATGATTAACACACCTGGAATTTACCTGTTGAAAGGATCCATTATTGATTATACAATTTGCATTGCAACTGACACTTTCTCTGAAAAAGAAGGAAAAGTCTATGTATTTGATAACAGAGAGGACTTTTGGAAATACCTAGATGAGTCTGACGGTGGTGAACAAACTTCAGTATACATGAGGGATCTTCCAATTGGTGTTAACAATCACTCTATATGTACACAGATTACTTTCTCCGTTCCGAAGGCATCATACCATTATGTCACAGCTAAGACACCAGGCAATGTCCTGTATAATTTTACTGCAATAATTCACGCATTTTATCTGAATAGCAGTGACTATGAACAACACTGTCAAGTATCCGGCTCAGAATCATGCGATGTTGAATTCCAAAGTTCTTTTACAGATGCTAAATATGTGCTATTAGCCTACATTCATCCAGTACTACCATATGCACCTGAACCTCTCTCCACCCATTTATGTGTCTCACGAAAAGGATGGTTTGTTCTGCCAATGATACTGGAAATATTCATTGGCCTCATATTCTTGTTTCTTATTAGTGTAGTGATCTTTCATTTCTTCAAGTTCCTCAGCAATCGAAAAAGGCGTGGGTACATTCCAATAGCAGCAACTATCCAGGAATACTAGCTACCTGAGAAAACAATGAGAATGTAGCTACACACATGCTCCTTGCATTGATATGAATTAGGAGTTAATTAGTAATTATTATTTTTGTATGATGAGCAGTGCAAAAAAGAGCTAATATAACCTGTTTGCAATAATATGGTGATTAAATTCTTTTCGACACAAAACTATTAGTGTAAATTGGGCCATCAATAATAACTTCCCTTTCCTGTAACAAACAGCTCTAGCTATATACAGTGCTCCAAATCTATGGAGAGTAGCAATGCATACAGTTTGATGCTAATAAGCACTCAAAAGTGGAAATATGTGTACCTACACGTTTCTGTATTCATTTAGTGAGAACCACAGGAATCTGTACTAATGGTTGAAAAATGCTTCAAGGTGCTGGGTATCACAAGTAGTCAAGGCGAGATAAGGCCCACCAAGTTTATATTTTAAGAGGGTTTTTGCTTGAGGTAGCAACTTCAGAAAGCAGTGTCCGAGTGAATTCAACAAAAAATTCAAAGTGCCAGTTTGTACTAAGCCTACTATTGACCTATTAACTCCTTACCAATGAATCCTGAGATATTACTATAATTATTATGCTTCTATTCAATTTCTCTGGTGTGTTTATATATTTATTACAATGTATTTTTTATGCTAGAGTTGTTGTAACCTTTATTTATTAAGTTTAAAGTTCGTTTGGAGCAATGCGTATAGCAATGCGTATACCTAAGCCCCCATAACTCCCAATGCAACACGATTAGTTGCCTCGCTTTGAATTCCCACTCAGCAATTAGCTGTAAAACATCAATATAGATAACATAAATTCCCTAGCAGAACAGAAAAAATTATATAGCTAGCTATAGGTAGTCTTAATTTTAAGAAGTATAAAAAAAAAAATCTAAATTAATGCATGCAGGGCAACTTTCTTGTGTCTATGCTTCAGTCCTGTGTAGGTCATCTGTAAAAAAAAGCCTTATACCTAGTCTCGTCCCCCTCTTGTAGAGGGTCTGGGGACGAGACTAAGCCTTACCTGCATGCCTGGCCATTCTTTTCTGCATCCCAACCCCACTTCCTTTTTTAAGTTAATCTGAGCATGCGCACTAATGTAATCAGCTAATTACAAAGACAGTGACTGTATATATGGCCACTTAGAGTAAATACTTTGATTCTTGTGAACCAGGCTTATTTTTAGAAGAGGGTCTAGCCCCTCCCCCAAATAATTAACATGCCCCTATACAACATTGTAGACAGGATCAGTTATTTTTGTGCTGTCAGATAGTAGGTTCACAGGTAGATACTTACAGCAAAGAGAGAATTACAAACACTAAAGAGCGTACTCCAGATGCGCAACGTGCAGCGGTATCGGGACATGGGACACGCCCAAGCTCGATCACAGACACACCCCTTGAACTTTCCCTTACACCGGAAACAAGGTGTTCCATTAAAATCATTTTTTTATATTAAGAAGAATGACTAAGGTTGAATTTTTGGTGTTATGCGCAGTCTTTGGCTGTGCCTTCGCTGCTACGCCCTGGGCAAACTGTACAGATGAGTTCACTGTGCTGAGATGTTGTTTAAATTAATGAATACCAGCCATACTAAGGATAGGATAGGATAGGATAGGATAAATTTTAGACAGGAAAATGTCTCATCAGCCAGAGGCTGGTCTCCCTGAGAGTCCTGTACAGCATAATGACATACATGAAAATAGAAAAAATAGTGAAAACAGGTATAAAATAATAGAAAATGAAAATGAAATGAAAACAAGAGCAAAAAGATAAGTTACTGTTACTAAGTACTAAGTACTAAGTACTAAGTAGTTCATTATAGCATCAAGACTATTTCTGAGTCCGTGTAAGCTAACCTGGTTCACCACGCGCGGGGCATCCGTCCACGTTTCATCTGTTTATCCTATACCGGCGATAAGAATCAGATCTCGAAAAGCTATGACGACAGTTTATATCAACTCGTGTGTTTATTTCCACACATAAAAAATGATGTGTTTACAACGGTTCAATAATACTCATTTTATTTTCACAGATCCTTTGATTTGATAACAACCAAAAGTTTAAATCTCAATGGTCATATTTTAAAACAATTTACCTGCCTTTTGACGATGCCATGGCATAGCAGTTGGAAAAACATAGCCATTGACCTGTGTCTTGCTAGCTATGTCTATTTAAGGTTTGAGTCTCTGGTACATCATGATAGGGACAGGCCAAAGTAGGCATATGCCAAGCAAATGAATAATAAAATTAGCTTAGAACCTAGTCTCGTTCCCAGCCGACTTTTCGTCCTCCCGACGGAGGGGAGGGGCGAAAAGTCGGCTGGGCACGAGACTAGTTAGAACCCCTGTCTAGAGCTGCTCTCTAGAGCTGCAGGAGTGGAGTAACTATCTGTAGCCTCGTTACCAGTCTTCAGCTTTTTGTTGCTTGTACTCAGCTTTTCGTAATTAGCTATTGCAAGTGACGAGAGCTGGAGGGATAGACTGGGAGCAAGGCTATAGGGTTCTGTATCATCTCACTGATTTATGAAGCCTCTGACTCTGCTAATAATTTTTGGATATTTCCTTCATCTATAGGCTTTTCTGGAGACATTAAAATCATATCTGTGAATGTTCCGGGCTGTAATGTTGCTCCCTGTGTGCTAAAGAGAGGCACTAATGCAACAGTAACCGTTGAGTTCATGCCCTGTAAGCTGGTTTGTAATTGAACTAGGAAAAGGAAGAAAAAGCAGTCAAAGCAAAAAGGAGGAAAATATGTTTATCCAGGTTCCATTCTACAGCGTTTTACTATGTGAAAAAGTATAGCTAACTCAGCAGGCTAACTGCTCATATCTATTGCGGCTTGTGTGTGGCTTGTGTGGGTGGTATAGACCATACCTTTATCTAGTGCTTTATCAGTATTGCACTCAGCATTATTCAATTACAATTGAATAACGCTTCATGTATTACTGATAAAGCCCTCAAAGGCATGGTCTAAGTATAGCTTAGAGCATATAGCTGCCAATGCTCTAGGCCATTTAGTATAACCACACTTCCTGTATTTCTAGAGCTTCTTATGCTCTCTTACCACGCTCTATGACTATACCGTGTTACTATAGTAACATATACTAGTATGTGAAAAAGTATAGCTAACTGCATACGTATCTATTGCGGCTTATGTGTGGGTGATATACGTCATGCCTTTATCTCGTGCTTTATCAGTAATCCACTCAGCATTATTCAATTATAATCAGGAGCACATAATGATGTAAGAAGCTTCTTACGTCATTATGCGCTCCTGTTATAATGCTTCATGATAAAGCCCTCAAAGCCACGGTCTAACTATTACATAGAGACTGCCATGAATTAGGGGAAGTATATAGTCCAGTTCTTTGTGGATAGAAAGCTCATTGCAGTTAGTGTAGTAGGCCTTTATACATGTACCTGTCAGATGATAAAATTTGAGTCAGCAGGGGAGGTGGGGAGAGGGCACTTCAGGTGCAGAGACTGCTAGGTGTTCCTTCACTTTAGTGATTAGGCAGGTCTGCTGTCATTATCAAGGGAAGTCTGTTTTAATTTGTTCGTGCAAAAGTGGAGATGTAACCCCCTGTGTACAAAAATACGCCACCTTTCCCTTTATACGCGGGGAGAGCCTTGGAATGACTAGATCAGGGTGTAGCTATCCTTTGGAGCAATACTTAGATATGGATACTAGCTATAAGCTGTAGTATAGAAAGTTTTCAGCAGTATTTCTCTCCTCTCCAGCGGTTAAAGAAGACAATATCACAAACAAGGTGTGTGTGATCATCGGTGGTAGTTGTGTACCCTTCCCACTCGCTGAACCTGATGCATGTAAATCAGGAGTCTCCTGCCCTGTGCCTGCAAATAGAGATGTGACCGAAAAAGAAACCATGCAAGTCCTAAAAGAGTACCCGCTTGTAAGTCTCTGTCATTATAAATTGTCATCAGGCTGTTATATTACGATGAAAATTTAAATTTTCGTAGATAACCCTGATTGTCAGGTGGGAGCTATTGGATGCGAAAGGCGATGAGCTGGCCTGTTTCGAGTTAGTAGTACGTATTGAGTAATGTGGAATATGCTGCATTTCCTGTGACTATATTCTACTGTGGTTGGGTTGTTATAATGTAAAATGTCCTGACTGCAAAACTTTCTGTTATCTTTGCCACATGGAGTCACGTACTTTATGATAAGAGCTGGGAATATTATAGGATTATTAACTCATCAGTATGCTTTGCACTTGGAAGTGTATAGCAACCATACCATTAGTGATCTAAATTGTTAGCTACTGCTGGATGCACTCTGAGGAGCAGAATTTATGAGCATGCCAACATACTCTCCCCACCCACCCATGCCAGTAGTAACATCAAATTAGGTTCCTCTTCATTACTGTAATAATTATTTAAAGCGCTCATTACTTAGATATACAAGAATTAGACAAGAGGCCTCTTGTCATATCAGATTTTACTTCAGTTTTGAAGTAGCTAGCTACATTATTTTTTAAAGAGTGCGAAACCCACTCAGGAGTCCAGGAAGGGCTTCCAAACTCCCTCTGACTCTAACACTGATTGTAAGTCCATCTCCATGTACATGATGGGGTTTGGGGTGTGTGCATGTCATTTAGCCACGTTCCCAGGCCTCCCCGCTCCGCGCATGTTACATAATGCGAGCGAGTGAAGTGAGCGAGAGAAAAAGCGGGGAAGGCCTGGTATCATTTATCACATACCATGATGTAGGGTAGACTTAGGGTAGACTCAATTAGCCATTTGAGTGCACGCCTTAGCACCATGCCCATGAACTCCGTCTTCTCCAAGATCCTCAGAGTAGGATCTACGCCATTTTGACCACGTGCTTTGTAGGGGCCCCATAAGGAGACATATAAAATGTATATAGTTTTGTATATAGTTTTGTTTCCTCCTCACAGAAACTGAAAGTAGAGGAGCTTCACATACTTTTTCTTGTTTGTTCCCCAAGGATCACAATGGTATAGGTTTCACACCTCTGTGACCCCTACTTCCTGCAAAACATTATTAAAAACGTTCTGTTTTCTAGTGGGAACTTCAAAATTGCAAGTTCTTTGTATGGAATAATGGATACCACTGTATTTGTTCTTAACTTATTATGTTTTTCAGGAGAGAAACGTTTGTGATTGTTGATATCTTCCCTCCACACAATTTAGTCAGTAAAGTTTCTTCATCAGTGCTGTACTGTTGCTGATTAGTCTGTTCTGATGTGGCTGAAAGATTATATTGTTGAAATACTTAATGTTCATGCAGTTAATAAGTATCTGTCGACAAATGATAATTCAGTAAGGACTTATTCAATTGCAATGGAATTGATCATGTACATACCAAGAATATTAGTGAAAAGTTGCATTCTAAAGCAATCAGCAGAAACATCTTGACAAAAAACTTGTTGTATCATAAAGTTTTCTCTGCTAGTAAACGTCATCATGAGCTGCAACGTAATGATCAGTTATTCCCAGGCATTACATTGCATTATGGCAAAAGATGTAGGGATGACAATCCGTAAGGGTATTGTGGTATCATATCACTGATTTGGTTGAGGTTGTGCACATCAGTAATTTGGTTGAGGTTGTGTCAAGGTTGTGATAATGGTTGGTCAAGGTTGCGATGGTTTGTCGGGTTTAGTCAAGGTTGCGATGGTTGATCAAGGTTGCGATGGTTGGTTGAGGTTGCGATGGTTCAGTTGAGGTTGCGATGGCAGTGTGTTGTTTGTGGTGTGTGAGCGAGTCTCAGAGTGTTTCTCAGAGTTGGCCCGGCCTGCTTTCCTGCCAGCTGTTTCCGGGTCGTCAGAGTTGTTCACTGCATGCATTCTGTTGAGCAGGTGGACATGCGGCCTCGCTGGCTTAGCATTATAATACCCAGGCCTTTCATGAATTTATCTTGTAGCTGCAGAGAAACAGATTTTTCTCCTCGACTGTGAGATACATCCGGATGTGAAAGGCCTGTGTACGAGGGTAGTCCCAGCCTAAACCATAGTGATTACTAAATGGTCAAATTCACTTTACTTACTGTCCAAGCCCTGTTTATTATAATTTACACAGTACTCTTCTGTACATTTCTTCTAAACTTTGCCAACCAGAAGTGGACAGGACTATATATTTCACACTTGGCAGCGTGATTTCCATCATTCCTAAAACAAATTTAACAGATCTATGGGTGGAGTAGGTGTATAATTACGGTATATTAGCAGTGAGTGGGCCATTAATGATGGTGTGAAATTCTATAGATATGAGAGCCGAAGACATACTTGTCGATTACTCTAGATGAAGAATGAAGAGAGATGATGCTTCCTGAAGGCTGTTTTATCGCAAGGACCCATTATCTACAGCCACTTTCCAGTATATTGGTCGCAATACTGAGGTGGAAGTTAATCAAGTTAGCCTCGTTCCCCCAAGTTTTTTAACACTTTTGTGTCAGCAGAATCATAATACACAAGGAGCTGTAATAGATATAAGAAGGGAACATAAACTGGATGATTATTCTAAACCTAAATGGCAGTTAGTTTGCAAATCATCACATCATCTGATCAGTTGAGTTCACTTGGGACAGCATTCACTGGCTCTGGGACACTTGCACTTGTCGCCACACTTGCATGGGCTGCCGTCACAACCCTGACAGATGCAGGGACAACACGACCCACTGCAGTCACTAGTACACTTACAGGAAGGACCACAGGCACAGTCGGCTGGGGAAAGAGAGAGAAGAGATATGAGGTCACATATACAACACAATAATATTACGTGGTATGATGAGGGGGTTTCGTAGAACACTGCATATTTTAAACAAGTCCCATAAATTGGTGTTTACCATTGAGAAAGGTTCT
Organism: Phakellia ventilabrum; assembly: GCA_963921505.1. NCBI lineage: Eukaryota > Metazoa > Porifera > Demospongiae > Axinellida > Axinellidae > Phakellia > Phakellia ventilabrum. The sequence continues at coordinate 4,536,192 of OY997386.1, read as the reverse complement.
ATAAGATTTAGTATTGAAAAAGGACTTACTGCATGTGGTGCACTTGGGACAGCATTCACTGGCTCTGGGACACTTGCACTTGTCGCCACACTTGCATGGGCTTCCGTCGCAACCCTGACAGATGCAGGGACAACACGAACCCTTGCAGTCACTAGTACACTTACAGGATGGACCACAGGCACAGTCAGCTGGGGAAAGAGAGAGAGAGGAGATATGAGGTCACATATATACAACACAATAATATTATGTAGTATGATCAGGGGGTTTCCTCGACATACGTAGAACACTGCATATTTTAAACAAGTCCCATAAATTGGTATTTACCATTGAGAAGGGTTCTATAAGATTTAGCATTGAAAAAGAACTTACTGCATGCGGTGCACTTGGGACAGCATTCACTGGCTCTGGGACACTTGCACTTGTCGCCACATTTGCACGGGCTTCCGTCGCAACCCTGACAGATACAGGGACAACACGACCCCTTGCAGTCACTGGTACACTTACAGGAAGGACCACAGGCACAGTCGGCTGGGGAGGGAAGAAGAGACGAAGGAGAAAAGTCACACGTGCAACACGGGGTAACAACAAACAAGCTTTGTAGTGTGATGAACCGTGATAAGCGGTTTCCTCTAACACTCGGAATATTGGAATAGCCCCCCTGGGATCCGCCCACATAAGAGGGATTCCATTGCACTTCAAGATGCAGCATTTAAAATGAACTTACTGCACTTAGTGCACTTGGGACAGCATTCACAAGCTCTGGGACACTTGCACTTGTCACCACACTTGCATGGGCTTCCGTCACAACCCTGACAGGTACAGAGACAACACGACCCACTGCAGTCACTGGTACACTTACAGGAAGGACCACAGGCACAGCCAGCTGGGGAAAGAGAGGCGACAATTCAGGCTTGGATCAAATATCAGTAGGGGCAGTCCCGGAGTACAGAGCGAGAGAGAGAGTGTAAGTACAAAGGTTAATTAGTTCAGTATACATACCAACTCGAACTGAACTTACGGCATGTGGTGCACGTCGCAGTTTCCTGTGAGGACATGGTTGAATTGAAGTTCTTGACTCGAAGTAACTTGTTTTCGGTTGAGTTCGGTCGCTTTGGAGTGTAAGTTCGGCCCAACGTCGGCTGTTTTATACCGCGTGGCCATGGCAGTAAACGCCACAGGCGGGTGCAGTGCTGTGAGCAAAAAACCGCTTTTTCCTGTAAACTTCCGCATAACCGACTGTGTGCAGCGTGTAAACGTATTCATATTTTCGTACGCATCGGCGGCCGTGTGCAAAATGGCGTGAGTGCAGATGCTTATGCGTGCAAAATGAGCGTGCCTTTCCGTGCGAGGGTCTGACTGCGTGACTGCGTGTGCAGCACGTAAAGTTACTCTGCACTCATCTTTATGAGTGCAAAATGTGTACGAGGCGCTGTATACTGTGTGCAATACGTAAAGATGCTCTGCACTCGTCTTTATACCACATTACATCATCTATACTAGGGGAATGCAGGGCATTGTGGGGGCGAGCGTGAGCGAGGAAGAGCGCTATCAATATTAAATACCTGCGAATGGTGTTAACCAAATTTTGAATAATGCAATGTCATGCAATGTTTCCACATCCAAAAATACAGCATTGTAAGAAAGCTGAAAGTGGTGTGTGTGTACTGACAGTAACAATGCTGATATAAATGTTGAAGGACAACTAACATAATAAATAGCAGATGATAATAATAGTGACCAATTGTAGTACAGTAACCCAAAAGTTGAAGTCTTCAACTATTGGAATGGGGCCAGGGTCCATGTTATTGCCAATGGAGTACAGCTTGGGTGTACGCTTGTCCTGCCCACAGCGTACACACTCACTTGATCCAGGGTGAAGGTGCAAACCAGGAAATGCTTCTGAGCATGTGCTACATCTCAGCAACTCCATAGTAGCAAAATGTGCATGAAATTTCAGCATCTTTGTTAGAACTGAATGTTGCTGAAACAGCGGTACTCCCTACATTCGCTGCTCCCTGTAGCTCTCTCTATGGCTCTCTCTGTCACATTGCAGCCTAGCCTCCCTGTGCTCCAGCCTCTCATCAGCTTCTCTATGGCTCTCTCTGTCACGTTGCAGCCTAGCCTCCCTATGCTCCAGTCTCTCATCAAATCGTGCCTCCCTATGGCGCTCTCTGTCGTATTGCAGCCTAGGCTCCCTATGCATATTCTCCACACTCTGAGTACGGCGTCTGAGGTTTTAATGGACACTTGCTAAATGTAGGATGTGTTTATCTATAAAGGTTGAGAAGACGGAGGGAGAGAGACAGGGCTAGACGCCGATGATTCTGATTCTGATAAGTCAGATAGACCACACCCACTCGTGGGTTATGCGCCATAACCCACTTGTTTGCATTATCCCTCGGCTGCGCCTCAGGATAACCACAAACTCATGGGTTACATAGGTGCATAACCCACTCTTGGGTGTAGTCTATCCTATACTTATGCATGCAGATGTGTGTGAGTGCACTGTACTGTGTGTGCAGCACATAAGATACTCTATGTAGAGTAAGTGTGTAAGTAGAAGACTATTTCTGAGTCCGTTTAAGCTAGCCTGGTTCACCACGCGCGGGGGCATCCGTCCACGTCTCATCTGTTTATCCTATACCGGCAATAAGAATCAGATTTTTTTTCTTTTTCTTTTTAATTGGCAAAAGATGCTCAATAGCAGAGCTAAGTAGGATGTTAAAATAATAATTAGATCTTATAGATGATTACGTAGATGATATATAAAGGAAGAAAGGGAGGGGCAAGTCTTGAGAGAGGCAGGGAGAGAGTTCCAGATGGAGGAGGAGCTGGGAACAAAAGAGTGACGAAAAGCTGAAGTGCGAGCAAAAGGAACTATAGTAGATTATTAGAGTGAAAGGTGCGAGTAGACATATAGGGAGAAGGTTGGGAAGAAAAAATATCAGGAGGAAAGAAGACCTAATCATTAAGAATTTTATAAAGAAAGTTGAGTTTAGCGTTCCTACGACGAAGAGAAAGGGTAGGATAGTTAAACTGATGAAGAAGAGAGGAGTAGAGAGAAGACTAGTTTTTTAAACAGAGCTTTAGGGCGAAGAACTGATCTTTCTCAAGAGAAGAATTAGAAGCAGAGGAAGAGGGATCCCAAAGACAAGAAAGAGCAGTATTCAAGATGAGGACAAACAAGAGAATTATAGAGTCTGAAGAGAACAGAAGGGGATGAGTGGGAATAGAAGTGACGAAAAGGAAGACCAATAAGTTTCCTAGATTTACAGCAGATAGTCTAAGAGTGGATATGAAGAGACCAAGAAAGATTAGAAGAGATAATAAACCTAAATACTAGACACGCTCAAGAGGGGAGCCATTTAGGCAAAGAGAAGGAGAGAAGCAAAACAAGAAGAAGATCTCAAGGAAAGGAACATGTATTTAGTTTTAGAAGAGTTAATAGTAAGAGAGCGAGAAGAGATCCAGGAAGAAACAGAATCTATATTAGATTGTATAAGTGAAATGTCAGAGACAGAATTATAGGGTTGCAAGAGAAGAATGTCGTCAGCATACATGATTAACCTAGCAGTGGGAGAGAGAGTAACATTACAAAGGCCGTTTATGAAGATAATGAAGAGAAGAGGACCGAGAATAGAGCCCTGAGGGACCCCAGAAAGAACAGGAGATTTATGAGAAGAAGAACCATTAAGGACAACTTGCTGAAACCGATTGCGTAAGTAATTACATAACCAGAGAATAAGATGAGGAGGAATACCAGTCGAAGAGAGAGTATCAAGGAGAGGTTAGTGAGGTACGGAATCAAAAGCCTTGCGAAGATCGAAGAAAACAGCACAGACAGAGTTATGATAGTCAAGTAAAGAAAACCATTTATGAGTGACAGAGAGGAGAGCAGATAGAGTAGATAAACCAGGACGGAAATCAAACTGAGAATTGGAGATAAGATGATGGTGAGTACAGAAATCAAAGAGAAAATTGTAAATATGTCGTTCTAAAACTTTACTTATAATAGGAAGAAGAGAGATATATAGGGTGATAATCGGAAGGAGAAGATGAAGGAGTTTTAGATTTAGGAATAGGAACTATGTGAGAATGTTTGGAAAGAACGATAGGAAGACCAATGAAGAGGGGAGTTAGCAGATTTAGCAGGTTTGAAGAGAAAGTTGCGACGTTTGATGCGAGACAGAAAAGTGTGAGTAATCCAGGGAGGATGAGGAGGAGCACACACAAGTTTGCTAGGAGTCATAAGGTGAATGATCTGTAGGAAAGTAAAATTAAAAGTTAGCCTAGCAAAGTTGACATCAAGAATAGAACTCCAAGGAGTAGATGAGAGAAGTTTGTTAACAAGTGAAAAATTAGCTGAGTCATATAACCAAATGCGACGAGAAGAAATAGAGGGAGATGGAGAAATAACAGGACAGAGAGGAAGTGAAAAAGAAAGAGAAAAGTGATCGGAATTAGAGAGTGGAGGGAGAATGTTACAAGGAGTATGTGAGAGAGAAGAGGGTACCAAGACAAGGTCAATAAGGGAAGGAGATCCAAAAGCAGAAAAATGGGTTGGACGGGATACAATTTGACGAAGAGCAAATAGATCAGCAATAGCATCAATTTGATTACGGGAGGGAGAAGAAGACAAATAATCAACATTAAAATCGCCGAGAAGAATGAGGTTATCTCGACAAGCCATGACGATAGTGTACGTATATCAACTCGTATAGTTATTTCCACACATGAAAAATGATGTGTTTACGTTTCAATAATATTTTGGTAGTCATTTTATTTTCACAGATCCTTTATTTAAAACAATTTACTAGCCTTTTGACGATGCCATGGCATAGCAGTTGGAAAAACACATAGCAATTAATTAACCTGTGACGGACTGTTAATTGGACGTGTTAGTTGTTGTTAATGTGCTAGTGTGTAGTATCTTTGTGGATGCATTTGTGCTAGTGGCTGTTAATAGGTGTAATATGTGTAGTATGATGTTTGTCTGTGCTAGTCTAGGTGTCATTTTTGGTTGTATAAATAGGAGTGCATTTTTGCCACTAGAGAGATGTATTGTTTTGAGAGAGTTCTTGTTATGCTACAAGTGATTTAGAGTGTTTGAGTCTGCGTTGGAGCGTTGCCTCGGGGGGCGGCTCGCGTTTACCGTTACATAACCTGTGTCTTGTTATGTCTATTTAAGGTCTGGGTCTCTGGCACATCATTATAGGGGCAGGCCAAAGAGACTGTAGGCATATGAAGCAAATCAATAACAAACGAAGAACCACTGTCCTTCTGTTTAGAGCTGCAGGAGTGGAGTAACTATCAGTATTAGTAGCCTCATTACCAGTCTCCAGCTTTTTGTTGCTTATACTCAGCTTTTCAAAGCTGGAGGGATGGACTGGGAGCAAGGCTCTATAGGGTTCTGTATCATCTCACTGATTTATGAAGCCTCTGACTCTTCTAATAATTTTAGGATATTTCCTTCATCTATAGTCTTTTCTGGAGACATTAAAATCATATCTGTGAATGTTCCTGGCTGTAACATTTCTCCCTGTGTGCTAAAGAGAGGCACCAATGCAACAGTGACCGTTGAGTTCATGCCCTGAAAGCTGGTTTGTGATTGAACTAGGGAAAGGAAGGGAAAACAGTCAAAGCTAAAGGGAGGAAAATAGCTAGCTATATTTATCCAGGTTCCATTCTACAGCGTTTTACTATGTGAAAAAGTATAGCTAACTGCATATCTATTGTAGCTTGTGTGTGATTTGTGTGGGTGGTATAAGACCATGCCTTTATCTCCTGCTTTATCAGTAATCCACTCAGTATTATTCAATTATCCCTCCAGGCTCCGCCATGGGAGGGGGCACTTCAGGTGCAGAGACTGCTAGGTGTTCCTTCACTTTGGTGATTAGGCAAGTCTGCTGTCATTATCAAGGGGCCGGGAGTGTTTTAATTTGTTCATGCAAAAGTGGAGATGTAACCCCCTGTGTACAAAAATACACCACCTTTCCCTTTATACGCAGGGAGAACCTTGGAATGACTAGATCAGGGCACTTGGGAGTGTATAGCAACCATACCATTAGTGATCTAAATTGTTAGCTACTGCTGGATGCACTCTAAGGAGCAGAATTTTATGAGCATGCCATCATACTCTCCCCACCCACTCATGCCAGTATTAACATCAAATTAGGTTCCTCTTCATTACTGTAATAATTATCTAAAGCGCTCATTACTTAGGTATACAAGAATTGGCCTCTTGTCATATCAGATTTTACTTCAGTTTTGAAGTAGCTAGCTACATGTTTATAAAATAGTGCGAAACCCACTCTGGAGTCCAGGAAGGGCTCCCAAATTCCCTGACTCTAACACTGATTGAGTCAGCATCTTATGTGCAGCTGCACACACAGTACAGTGCAGTCACGCACATCTGCACGCATAAGTATAGGATAGACTACACCCAAGAGTGGGTTAGCTATGCGCCTATGTAACCCATGAGTTTGTGGTTATCCCGAGGCTGCACCTCGGGATAATGCAAACATTGTCGTGGGTTATGGCACATAACCCACAAGTGGGTGTGGTCTGACTTATCAGAATCAGAATCATCGGACAACCCCAGTGGGGGAACGTTACAGGAAATAAAACATTAGAACATAAATCATTAATTAAAAATGTCTTAAGAAACTTGAAATCCATAATAGCTAGAGAGTCTATCATTTCTAGTGTAACCTCCTTGTGTACACATGGACAGCCCTGCTCGCGGTACCGCCAAAGCAGCGGTGACACAGTGTCTTCACCAGGTGCTTCATCTGTTGGATGCAGCGAGGTCCCTCATCCAGGGCAGCAATGTCCACAGCTCCTCCCATCCAATAGTCCGAGCTATGTGTGCCACCACTGGAGCTCTGTCCTCCTGGGAACATCTGTTCAGCCTCCGTTCCTTGTCTCTTCGCATAACCTTCTTTTTTTAGATCACGGGGATGAGGGCCTCTTCCTTCTGCCTTCAGAATCATATCTGTATACTGAGTGCCAAGTACTTCCTCCAGTTCTCTGCACTCGCGCACCAGATTTACCGATTCAACATCACCCATCAGTGACCTAAACATCCTGGAACCGAGTTTGATCCCATCTCCCAACACCAACCTCTGCAGGAAACTCAACAAGTTTTGAAGTAGCTAGCTACATGTTTATAAAATAGTGCGAAACCCACTCTGGAGTCCAGGAAGGGCTCCCAAATTCCCTGACTCTAACACTGATTGAGTCAGCATCTTATGTGCAGCTGCACACACAGTACAGTGCAGTCACGCACATCTGCACGCATAAGTATAGGATAGACTACACCCAAGAGTGGGTTAGCTATGCGCCTATGTAACCCATGAGTTTGTGGTTATCCCTCGGCTGCACCTCGGGATAATGCAAACATTGTCGTGGGTTATGGCACATAACCCACAAGTGGGTGTGGTCTATCTGACTTATCAGAATCAGAATCATCGGACAACCCCAGTGGGGGAACGTTACAGGAAATAAAATATTAAAACATAAATCATTAATTAAAAATGTCTTAAGAAACTTGAAATCCATAATAGCTAGAGAGTCTATCATTTCTAGTGTAACCTCCTTGTGTACACATGGACAGCCCTGCTCGCGGTACCGCCAAAGCAGCGGTGACACAGTGTCTTCACCAGGTGCTTCATCTGTTGGATGCAGCGAGGTCCCTCATCCAGGGCAGCAATGTCCACAGCTCCTCCCATCCAATAGTCCGAGCTATGTGTGCCACCACTGGAGCTCTGTCCTCCTGGGAACATCTGTTCAGCCTCCGTTCCTTGTCTCTTCGCATAACCTTCTTTTTTTAGATCACGGGGATGAGGGCCTCTTCCTTCTGCCTTCAGAATCATATCTGTATACTGAGTGCCAAGTACTTCCTCCAGTTCTCTGCACTCGCGCACCAGATTTACCGATTCAACATCACCCATCAGTGACCTAAACATCCTGGAACCGAGTTTGATCCCATCTCCCAACACCAACCTCTGCAGGAAACTCAACAAGTTTTGAAGTAGCTAGCTACATGTTTATAAAATAGTGCGAAACCCACTCTGGAGTCCAGGAAGGGCTCCCAAATTCCCTGACTCTAACACTGATTGAGTCAGCATCTTATGTGCAGCTGCACACACAGTACAGTGCAGTCACGCACATCTGCACGCATAAGTATAGGATAGACTACACCCAAGAGTGGGTTAGCTATGCGCCTATGTAACCCATGAGTTTGTGGTTATCCCTCGGCTGCACCTCGGGATAATGCAAACATTGTCGTGGGTTATGGCACATAACCCACAAGTGGGTGTGGTCTATCTGACTTATCAGAATCAGAATCATCGGACAACCCCAGTGGGGGAACGTTACAGGAAATAAAATATTAAAACATAAATCATTCATTAAAAATGTCTTAAGAAACTTGAAATCCATAATAGCTAGAGAGTCTATCATTTCTAGTGTAACCTCCTTGTGTACACATGGACAGCCCTGCTCGCGGTACCGCCAAAGCAGCGGTGACACAGTGTCTTCACCAGGTGCTTCATCTGTTGGATGCAGCGAGGTCCCTCATCCAGGGCAGCAATGTCCACAGCTCCTCCCATCCAATAGTCCGAGCTATGTGTGCCACCACTGGAGCTCTGTCATCCTGGGAACATCTGTTCAGCCTCCGTTCCTTGTCTCTTCGCATAACCTTCTTTTTTTAGATCACGGGGATGAGGGCCTCTTCCTTCTGCCTTCAGAATCATATCTGTATACTGAGTGCCAAGTACTTCCTCCAGTTCTCTGCACTCGCGCACCAGATTTACCGATTCAACATCACCCATCAGTGACCTAAACATCCTGGAACCGAGTTTGCTCCCATCTCCCAACACCAACCTCTGCAGGAAACTCAACTTACTTATCAATACTCTTGCCCGCATTGAAGGCGAGCCCATCACCGTGCCCACTGCTGTGTTGGATGCACACCATGGCACTCCCAAAATCCTTTTCCCCATCTGCTCCTGAAATGACTCCAACCGTCTCAATAGCTCCTCAGATACAATCCAGTTCTCACAGCCGTACATCAAGATTAGCATCACACACACTTCCACAACTGACCGAGAAGAAAGTGGGCTGAGGTCTCCCTGGAACACTCCGATGCCGCCATACAGAAAGAAGCTTCTTCTGGCCTTCTTTACATTCTCTTCGACCGCTCTTGTTGCCATCTGATCTCTCCACCAGTATCCCAGGTATGACACACTTCACGTGACGAATTTGACCAGGCTCCCTCCCACATGCGAAAAAAAGCTGGGAGTGGAGACTGGGAACAAGGCTATATCCCAGACACTTTCCGACACTTATACCACATTGCGCATGCGCACAATCAGCGCCGCGTAGCAACATCTTGCCTCTAGCAGTAAGAATAAAAGCGTGGGTTATGAGCCTGGTTAAAAAAAATAACCGATACTTTTCAGCCAATCACTTTTATTATAGATGATGTAATGTGGTATAAAGACGAGTGCAGAGCATCTTTACGTACTGCAGACAGTATACATCGCCTCGTACACCGGCGCAAGCGGTCCGGCTGGTCCGGTTTTGGCCGGACCAATATTTCGCCGACTGAGGGGCGTGTCCAGACACACCCCTAGTTTCTACAATATTGCAATGCGTATAGTAGACTCGTGCGCGCGCAGTAAAGATGCCGACTATTGCGATCGAACAGAAGAAGGAATGGACCCAGTTCAGCCAGAGAAAGCCAAAAAAAAATGAAAAAGGCTTCGGCGGCTCGATGCGCCCTTGGTATTATCCATGATTCTGATACAAAATCTCATTAAAAATGTGTTTTAGATATAGGGTGTACATTTCGAAAATTTCCTGGGGGGCATGCCCCCAAACCCCCCTAGATCGTGAGCGTGCACACACACCAATGAATGATATAGTATGGCCTGACCAAGCAAAGTTTGCTTGCTCCGGGCCTGATAAAGATAAAGCACGCTCATTTTGCACGCATAGCATCTGCACTCACGCATATTTTGCACACGGCCGCTGATGCGTACGAAAATATGAATACGTTTACACGCAGCACACAGTGGTTATGCGGAAGTTTACGGTTTTTTGCACACAGCACTGCACCCGCTTGTGGCGTTTACTGCCATGGCCACGCGGTATAAAACAGCCGACGTTGGGCCGAACTTACACTCCAAGGCGACCGAACTCAACCGAAAACAAGTTACTTCGAGTCAAGAACTTCAATACAACCATGTCCTCACAGGAAACTGCGACGTGCACCACATGCCGTAAGTTCAGTTCGAGTTGGAACGTACAACTAATTAACCTTTATACTTACGCTCTCTCTCTCTCTCTCTCTGTACTCTGGGACTGCCCCTACTGATATTTAATCCAAGCCTGAATTGTCGCCTCTCTTTCCCCAGCTGGCTGTGCTTGTGGTCCTTCCTGTAAGTGTACCAGTGACTGCAGTGGGTCGTGTTGTCTCTGTACCTGTCAGGGTTGCGACGGAAGCCCATGCAAGTGTGGTGACAAGTGCAAGTGTCCCAGAGCCAGTGAATGCTGTCCCAAGTGCACTAAGTGCAGTAAGTTCATTTTAAATGCTGCATCTTAAAATGCAATGAAATCCCTCATATGTGGGCGGATCCCAGGGGGGCTATTCCAATATTCCGAGTATTAGAGGAAACCGCTTATCACGGTTCATCACACTACAAAGCTTGTTTGTTGTTACCCCGTGTTGCACGTGTGACTATTCTCCTTCGTCTCTTCCCTCCCCAGCCGACTGTGCCTGTGGTCCTTCATGTAAGTGTACCAGTGACTGCAAGGGGTCGTGTTGTCCCTGCATCTGTCAGGGTTGTGACGGAAGCCCGTGCAAGTGTGGCGACAAGTGCAAGTGTCCCAGAGCCAGTGAATGCTGTCCCAAGTGCACCGCATGCAGTAAGTTCTTTTTCAATGCTAAATCTTATAGAACCCTTCTCAATGGTAAGCACCAATTTATTGGACTTGTTAAAAATAATATGCAGTGTTCTACGTATGTCGAGGAAACCCCCCTGATCATACTACATAAAATTATTGTGTTGTATATGTGACCTCGTATCTCCTCTCTCTCTCTTTCCCCAGCCGACTGTGCCTGTGGTCCATCCTGTAAGTGTACTAGTGACTGCAAGGGTTCGTGTTGTCCCTGCACCTGTCAGGGTTGCGACGGAAGCCCATGCAAGTGTGGCGACAAGTGCAAGTGTCCCAGAGCCAGTGAATGCTGTCCCAAGTGCACCACATGCAGTAAGTCCTTTTTCAATACTAAATCTTATAGAACCTTTCTCAATGGTAAACACCAATTTATGGGACTTGTTTAACCCTTAGGGCGCGGATGTGGAAATTAAATTCCATTTGTCCACGCGGAAGCTGTAATTAATTATGACCAAAGTACATGAACTCGAAGTTTTCTATGGCTGCTAGCTAGTTTACTTGGTGAACGGCAACTTTGGAGGCTAGGAACTGTCAAGCTGTCGTTGCGCCCTGACTATAGCGTTAGGCTAAGCTAAACTCGAGCGCTAACCTTCATACTCTTCCTGTTCTTGAGCCGTCGATGTCTGCCCTCTAGCTGGTGAGTTACTGGTGTAGATAGGTACTGGATTGATGCCTCAAGCCTATAATAGGCTTTTCGAGCGCTACTAACTGCGTTCCTGGTGCTAGAAAGCTTGCCTAAGCTGCCAGTGTAAAAACAGTACCACAAAAAGTAAGCGCTTAGATTCTCTCGATCGGTAGGTGGAGCTTCAGATCGATTACTGACGTTGCCAACGCCAGTAGGGATTAGTAGGGGCTTCCTCGAAAGCTTGTTAGCCGTGTCAGTATCCGGTAAGCTATGAATACCAGTATGAGCGTATATATACGCTCGCCGCGGTGACGATTGACTAACGTAGAGCGTATATATACGCTCACCGCGCTCAGAGGGTTAAAATATGCAATGTTCTACGTATATCGAGGAAACCCCCTCATCATACCACATAATATTATTGTGTTGTATATGTGACCTCATATCTCCTCTCTCTCTTTCCCCAGCCGACTGTGCCTGTGGTCCTTCCTGTAAGTGTACTAGTGACTGCAGTGGGTCGTGTTGTCCCTGCATCTGTCAGGGTTGTGACGGCAGCCCATGCAAGTGTGGCGACAAGTGCAAGTGTCCCAGAGCCAGTGAATGCTGTCCCAAGTGAACTCAACTGATCAGATGATGTGATGATTTGCAAACTAACTGCCATTTAGGTTTAGAATAATCATCCAGTTTATGTTCCCTTCTTATATCTATTACAGCTCCTTGTGTATTATGATTCTGCTGACACAAAAGTGTTAAAAAACATGGGGGAACGAGGCTAACTTATTAACTTCCATCTCAGTACTCTAATATACTGGAAAGTGGCTATAGATAATGGGTCCTTGCTATAAAACAGCATTTAGGAAGCATACAATGGTGATCTCGAAATCATCATCTCTCTTCATTCTTCATCTAGAGTAATCGACAAGTATGTCTTCGGCTCTGATATCTATAGAATTTCACACCATCATTAATGGCTCACTCTGGCCGATTGATGCGCTTTGTTAAAAATATACAGTAATAACTTTATATTTCCGAATCTAATTCACAGGGTTTCTGATATCCCATTTAATGTTTGGTTATTAATTAAATTGAACTTTCAGCTTTCTGATCCCCACACAACGTTTTGAGTTGTCAGATCCCCACACATTTCTGATTCCCACAACTTGAGTTTTCTGATCCCCACACAACTTCAGAGTTTTCTGATCCCCACACTACCTTCAGAGTTTTGTGGTCATTTCTCACACAACTTCAGAGTTTTCTGATCCCCACACAACTTCAGAGTTTTCTGATCCCCACACGATCTTCAAAGTTTTCTGGTCATTTCTCACACAACTTCAGAGTTTTCTGATCCCCACACAACTTCAGAATTTTCTGATCCCCACACTACCTTTAACGTTTTCTGGTCATTTCTCACACAACTTCAGGGTTTTCAGATCCGCACAATTTTCAGAGTTTTCAGATCCCCACACAACTTCAGAGTTTTCTGACCCCCACACTACCTTCAAAGATTTCTGGTCAATCCTCACGCAGCTTCAGAAGTTTTCTGATTCTCCCACACCCCTTGCAATTTCTAAAATTGCTGATAATGTCTAACCGCAGACTAATGTTAGAAGAATGCCATCACTATGGAAGCTTCCAGACAGATGACTATTTCAAAACTGTAGTTTTTGGCAAAATCTGTGCTTACGACCTATAAAAGAATAACTGAATATAAATAGCTTTGAAGAATGGTCTTATTTTTAATAGAAAATAAAAGATCTTTGTGATGGTATTAGCACAAACTGCCTAGATAGAAACAATCTTCTGTGATAACTAAATCACTCATTCTGTCAAGAGCCTGGAGGAAAAAAGAAATCTCTCTGGCAGAAATACTGATGATGAAGAAAAGCAATAGCCATTATGTTTTTCTTCTGAAAGTACCAGTATTCTCAGATAACTTCAATTAGCTAGTATTATTCAGAAAATGTAGAGTTCAGAATTTTTCATTTAAAAAAATAACATGTTGTAAGTCCATCTCCTGATGGGGTTTGGAGTGTGTGCATGTCATTTAGCCTTGTTCCCAGGCCTCCCATCCTACTCTGAGGATCTTGGAGAAGACGGAGTTCATGGGCATGGGCTAAGCTGTGCACTCAAATGGCTAATTGAGTCTACCCTAAGTCTACCCTACATCATGGCATGTGATAAATGATACCAGGCCTTCCCCGCTCTTTCTCTCGCTCGCTCGCATTATGTAACATGCGCGGAGCAGTCTACACCATTTTGACCACGTGCTTTGTAGGGGCCCCATAAGGAGACATATAAAATGTGTATCGTTTTGTTTTGGCCATAACTCCTCACAGAAACTGAAAGTAGAGGAGCTTCACATACGTTTTCTTATTTGTTCCCCAAGGATCACAATGGTATAAGTTTCACACCTCTGTGACCCCTACTTCCTGCAAAACATTATATTACATTACATTACATTACATTACATTACATTATGGCAAAAGATATAGGGATGACAATCCGTAAGGGTATTGTGGTATCATTCCTACCTTCTTTGGTCGCTTTTTGGGGATTCCGTCCCTGTATATTCTTTCATTTTTTAAATGTTTTTTTTGTTACTTTAGATTTAGGGGATCTGTATTTGTGTGTGTGTGTGTGTGTGTGTGTGCATATGTGTGTGTGTGAGTGTGTGTGTGTGTGTGTGTGTGTGTGTGTGTATTTGTGTGTGTGTGCATGTGTGTGTGCATGTATGTGTGTGTGTGTGTGTGTGTGTGTTGTGAACGTACACTCTATTATCTACATGTATGATTCTATGTAATTTTATGCTTTACTTTTGACTTCAATGGTAGTTGCCAAAATTTTATCTTGCAACATCCCATGGCACTCTTAAAATATACACTTGTTAGCAACCGCAAACATGTGGTCATCTGTTGTGCCATTCTTGGAAGAGAAAGCTTTCAAGAAGACTTGCTATTCAGTACCATATTAAAACTTCCTGTCTCCTGCCCTCAGGGCAAGCTACTTCTCACCCAACCCGACTGACAAGATGTACACGATCGTTGCGGCGGCAAAGGCCCTGTACGACCAACTGGGTGTGATGGGGGAACTGTCCATCGATGGAGACTCCTTCCCAGACCTCTGGGTCTATGTCATCCTCAAGGCTAATGTCAAAGATCTGGTTGGTTCATACCCGTACTTCAAACCACATTTCAAAAGTGGTGGGTTCATACCCACCCCCTCATATCCCATACTATCCTAGTCAATGTCAGGCTTTTGTGGACAATTTAAAATTTCCGTAACAAGAAAAAACATCTGTAACTAAGATGAAATTAAACGGTGCAATTATATATACCACCATGTCACATCATTACACCACCTTACATCATTATTACATCATTATCTTCCCTCAGGCAACCAACATTTGTTTCATGTTGAATACGAATGAATTTATAAAATTTTGTAATCTGCTTTTCTTCCAATCATTAATCATACAGCTTTACATTACAGCTATCGCCCCAAAACATGCCAAGTTATAGCTGGAAATTATGTGTAGAAATTTAACTGGGATACAAAGGGGGAAATGATATATGGTGATCAGGATGTGCAATCTCTTGCAGTTCTACTCTGACTGAGGATCTTACATAAGCTCCACCTGCATCTGCAGGTGTGTGGTATGGTCCATGGCATTACAGTGGTAAGGTAGCATTATTATACTATCATGTACTAAATACATATTGTTACCGTGAGTATACAGGTCTCATTGGACCCCCACCAGACCAACAATTTACTGACATAGACAGTTATTAAAGTATGCATAGAGATATACTTCCTTAGAAGAAATGTGGCTCCAGATTCAAAAATAACAAATTTGTGAGCGGGACAGTATTGCATAAGAGAGTGTATCAGTGCTAATTTCATGGGGTATTCTCCATGAACTCAAAGGGATGCCTTCTTATTATTCCTGTGTAGACCCACAGTGTGTTTTGTTTTGCTTTCAGTTGATGAAGGCTGATGTAAGAAGGGTACGAATTTTGCATGGTGGATGAAAGTTGCAGTTCTCAGGAACAAGAGACAACTATAGGCATTTATAACTACCCTTTGGGGTTCATTTGTATCATAGACTGATAATTAAAAACATCAAATTACAACATATCTCTGAAAAAACGACTAAAAATGAATAAAATTTGAGCGTAGGTTGCTCATAAGTAGCACATACTCAGCCACTTGGTCATAATACAAAACATCCAACAAAAAGAATGTATTCGTTATTCATTTTAGAGGCTAAAACTCTAGCCATTGTCTCCAATTACAGAATCAGCTTCAAATTATTTGCCTATACTGAGCTTGAGAATGTGTAGATGTAGATATACACTTTATGCAGCTAAATACAGAAAGTACTATTAGTACAATAAGAATAACAGCACTGAATGCACCAAGTACAGCAGGAATAATAACAAAAATAGGATTTGTATCGAATGTGACACAGACATGAGTACTAGGGGAATCTGGTTCGTCCTGGAAACATATATACGCCAACAGAGTGTATTCCTCTTGCTCTAGATTTGCAAGAAGTTTGAATGAACATGGTTGTGACTCAGTCACAGAGCTGCAGTATCGCTTACTGTCTTCATAATCAGTGAACTTCAAGTATACCTCATGAAGATATAGATTGGTGCTGTATGTAAGATTTCCTAGAGTGTACTCGCCAAGTGCCAGATAGTAGTATGCTGGGGCAGCAACTAAGTAGTTCACCCATGTACAGATCGGCTGGCTAGAAGATCCTACCTGGAGAGGTCTGTAATACAGTGATGAATGAATTCCATCAGTTTCATTAGCTAGAAATTTCTGGTAATTATCTGAATTGTTGAATAGAAAAGCCAATACAGTCACAGAGCTTTCCCAAGAGCTACTGAGACATATGTTGACTGCTACAAAGGACTCTCGTAAGAGGTATATGCCGTACTCATCCTCAAGTAAATTCACACGGACAGGATATAGTAAAGTTGTTCTGTTGATGAAGGCTGTGTCATTCGTCTCATATGTGATAATGTCTCTCTTTTTCACCAAAGAGACCATTGGAGATTGTGGGTCATCACCTTCTTCTGGACACTCAGTGATTGTTACAGAAGCAAGATCAAATGAATTAAAATCAGAAACTACGATGGTGTCCCCTTGTATGCCAAGTTTTGTTACAGCTGGTACATGTCCCGGTTTAAAATGAATCAGAAAGACCGAGAGTGCAACTATAGAGCCAATAAGCAGCAGTGCTAATACTAAACAAAGCAAGATTCGGACATACTTACAGCATGGATAACTTGATGTTTCAATTCGAATTGTATCACTAGAAACTTTTGTACTAGGATAGGTGGCAATGGCTTTGGCTAAATAAGGAGTAGATGGCGAAAGTTTATTAATGGTTACATCTCCTCCACTCGAATCCACTGGAACTGGCGGTGGATGTGGCTCCTCTTCATTCTCTTGCCATACCTGTACTGAGAGGTTTTGAAGGTGGTACTGATTGCCCAGAGGTGGAGCACTCACAGAGACTGATATAGAATTTGGCTTGTAATGTTCACCAACCTCCTCTATCTCTGGTCTCACTGTGTAAGATATAAATGATTACTACTATTACAGTCAGCTAACCATCAACTACCAATGCGCACATAATGCCCAGTTAGTTAGGTCAATTTAAACTTCAGAAAAAGGGCTATGTAGTGTTTACTGTTTCATGATATGGCAACGGATGGCTACATGCAGTCTGTATGAAAGTACATAGACTGCAGAGGGCTTACTGCGTCATTCATTTCAATGTAAAGCCACGTACCTACCGGAAAAAATTAGTCAACTTCTTAAAAAGTATAGAACAGATGCACTAAAAGTACCATACGGGCCATACGTCTAAGAAATCCAATGGCTATGGGCTTAGCGAAGCATTCTTGCGTGTAACTCTTCAACTTCTGGATGGTTTGATTCAGTAGCAGAGTATGCAAGCAGTGCAACAAATGCCTCTCAAGAGCCACAATCAATAGGTCCACGTGCTTGGGAAGCCATGCAATGTAAAATGCGCTTAATAATAATTATTAAACTGTAGTTAGGAATGAGAAAATTACATGTGCTTATTAAAAAATGTGCACTTATTTAGAAGATGTGCTAATTAACCGGTATGGCTATATAGCTCTATATCAGCTGTAGTGCCAGGCATCAAAATGAAGAAGTAATGGTCATGATTTCAGTTTTTGTAAATTAGGATTTGTAAAGGTCAATATTCTTGATATCTGGACCTAGAAGCCTTTAGTAAAACTCTGAATTAGACCTATAAGTAAATAATTTACTGTAAGAGACTTTTTACTCCTCTATCACTGGAATCATGGCTTGCCATAGATACAGTCAGACTACATGGGCGAAAGCAATACTTTCAGTAGGATCTAACACGCACCACCCAGACTTTCCATCCCCTTTCAGGCCTTCATTTAGGAATTGTTCTCAGGTGTGGCAAATGTAATTAATATAAAGAAGTGGTGGGGCGAAGCCCCGGCACGTGTGCGTAAGCACACCCTGAAGGGGGTTCTGGGGGTACCCCCCCAGAATTTTTTTTATCATTGTATTGTACGAGGTCGCTTCTGGTGCATTTTCAGTCACTTTTAAAACCATAAATGAATACTGGTCACAAAGGGTGTTTTGTTAGAAAGTTATTTTTAGAATATCACATTTAGCACCTACATCACAGGAAGTGCTGACTAACTAATCTCAAGTGCCTCTACAGCAATACTCTATTGATAAAGTGCTACTGACAGCAATTGTGGTCATCTGTCAGCACTTTAAATTGCAAATCACAATTGCTGCCAGTAGCACTAGCATATAAAGACTTTATATCTAAAAATAGCACACTCCTATAGCTCTATATAATGAGGCTCTCAATCATGCATTGAGCATTAAGTTTATAATGGATATTCGATCTTTTTTTGGGAGCTCTAGTAAAGCAGCTGCTAGTACTAGTAACATAAGTAGTAGTGAAGCTGAGTCTAGTAGAGAACGACACTAGCTTGTCACATCTGATGAAAATCGCTATTGAGTCACCGGACCAACTAACAGATGGTAATCTTGACGAAATAATCGAAGTTTGGGCAAGAAAAAACAGAAGAATAGTAACATGAACTTGTGTTATTTTGCATATTACATATTATTATTACTTACTTATTATATTACATATTATTATTACTTACACATTGATTTATCTCTACACTTAAAAAAAATCGGAAGCTCACTAATCATTATTTTACATGACTAGTGAACTTCTCAGGTGGGGCGAGATTGTGCTCAGGTGGGGCACTCGCCCCACCTCGCCACACCCTAAATGAAGCCCTGCCTTTCCCCCTTATCAAAACAAACAAACCCATAAAAACAAAGTAAATAAGTGGGATGCAAAAACATAAATATGTACCTTGTTTAGGAATTTCAAATGTCTTGGTGATACTCACACTCTGGTTATTCAGGTAATGTGCAGTTGCTTTCAGACTGTATTGGATACCAGGTTCTAATTCTCTGATTTGAACTATGGTTTGATCTTCACTCTCCATCTGTTCTACTGGTTTATTCTCATTGGCTTCTTCCACTGAGAGCCTCTGCATTTGGTAAAGCTCTTTTTTAGCGGGGTGCAAGACTTCAAATTGGATAGAGTCAACATGATAATAATTCTGTTGTAGATGAACTATGGGTGTCACTAGATTGAATGGAAAAAATGATGCTTGATAATCACATACAATATGCAAATACGATTAATTTGCCTTATCTGACATTGTTTTTTTTATTATGTGCATCTGCAAAAATCACAGTGATTGTCGTTTATGCAATAAGTATAAATGATCTCATACATTTGAGTATAAATTTTGATCCTCTCTGACCACTCCTTCATACCAAAACATTACATTACCTTCTTCTCTTTACACTTGGCAACACAAACATATATAGTAATGGAAGAAGGCATTGACCAGTAAAACAAAGTTTACTTTCAGGAACCAACCTTCTTTGGGCAGGTCACATCCCAGTTCCTGGCTGATATCTTCTCCGTCTGGGTAGCTAGCGACCACTTTCACAGAGTAGCGTTGCTCAGGGGATAGGTCACTGATACAAATAGTTTCCCCTACCTCTGCATTGTCACTCACTAGAGTCCACTGCTCTGTTCCCTCACGTCTGTGATACAGGGATAAATGCTGAAATTTAAACTGTGCTGAGCTTGGCGACAAGGAGACTTTAACTGAGATAGAAGTGGGACAAACTTGCTCGATCTTCATGGAAGGTGTCACTGCAAAAAGAAAAGTTATTACTGTATCATGAGTCATACTCTCTTCCACTTTGTTGTTTATGCTATGATTGTTGAAGCAGTAGCAGAACATGTATGATATGTAAATTCCTATCATATGCAGTGTAAATCAATGAAGAGTCAGAGATCTGGACAAGTTCATATCATAGTGTTCTACCAAGGGAGGCCCAGGTTAGTGTACAGGGTTTGTGTAGCCTCCATAGAAGTAGAGGTAGCCACAATGTATATGAGTGCTGGAGACAGACGGCACGATTAAGTGTATGAGAATGTGAGTTTGGAGGTACACAGCTGGTCTCTGCTTTCCCATGACAGCTATCATGATGGCTGAGGATTGGATATGCACTGCAAACAGAGACTTCACCCTCCAGAAGGTCAGTCATTTCTTCATAGCTTCCTCGAATTATCAGTTAGTTTTTAATCTAGCGACTGGCTGGTTCACAAGAACATTAAAAAGGCAGCAAAACTAGGGAGGCCAGACTACTTGCCAGTTAAGTGTTAGCAAGAGTCATGAACAGTTCTGGAATATTTCTCAGAGTTAACAGACTTGCATAATTTTCGCAATATTATCCACTGTGATGTGCATATCTCTTATATGCACCTCAATCCGCTCGCTACTGCATATTATGCACATGCACGCACTCAGGCTTGTCCGATGATGTCCTACAATAACAATACATTGTACTAAAGTGGGTTGGACTACACAACCTCTTGTAGCCTCATGACGTAACCCCACTACAAGCTTTTGTTGGCAGCTTAGACCAATATGAATATTTAGTGAGCTAGTAAGCTCTGATGTTGGCCCATTCACGCACTCTTACTAGCTCAGACCCTCCATAAGGCTCTAAGTGCAGCGTAGAGTTCTCATTAAAGTATGCACAGAATACTAGCTCACGTACACACGTACACACAATGTTGTGGCTAGCTACTAAGCTACATTATAACAACAGAGGCAAAAAGTACAGCTAAAAAGCAAAGACAGATATTATAGCTGCAATGGCTAAAGTGCACAGCACGTCAAACATAAAACAAGCAGCAGCAGAGTACATTCACATGACATAGTTGCTCGCTATATACAAATTGCTTGACAGGCATTCTCCTGGGGTAGTATTAACGTTTGAGCATGCATAAACTCTAGAAAGGCATGGCTGTATACCCATGCATTCAAACATGGTAAGGCAGCATGAACACACCACTAAGCAGGCTTATATGTTTGATAATCCCAAGTCTCCTGGGTCTTAAGCACTGGCTGTTTTATAGAGCTCTTTACCATGACCATTTTGGTTTTCCATGTAACTCGAGAGAGAATCCTTCCCAGCTTGATATATCCTTGTCGACCAAAAATGGCACATTAGCATCAACATTTTTTTTACATCATTGGAAATGCTGTTGTCTAAATTGGTTAATACCCTCCCCTTTGGGATCTCTGCTTACAATCGCTCATGGTCAGGCATTAACCCACATTCGTATAGTCTGAGAAAGCTAACTATGAGGTATCAAATGGCTAATTAGGCACATATTCATCACATGTCTTGGAGTTCAGGCTTTTATTGCACACAGGAAAAGATATATTTAGTCCCGAGTATGAAATGTTAGCTTCATTTACTCAAATCTTCACTCTACATACCTTATTACCGTATTGAGAATACAGAGCAAGAAAACTTGTTAAAGGTACATTGTAACTCTTACATACGTACTTGCTTTTTGTCGCTCTTCCATAAGTGACACGTGGGTTTTCAATGTCTGGTAGAGTAGTGGTTGAGTGTCTAAAGGGACTTGACGGCGCCACTGACGATTGCTTGCTATTTCTTTCCACATTTCTGCTGTCACATCAATTATTATATCTCCAAAGGATCGCTGACTGGTGCAAAGAGCATGGGACAGATGACGAGTCAGTAATCCACAGTTATCATTTTCAGTGAAAGCAGCATATCCAGGCAGGGCCGGAAATACGTGTATAGAGTTGCGAAAAATCGAACGGGAGCTGCTCATGTTACTGCATGTATCAAAAATGAATATCTTGGTCATTAGTTCAAGATGTGGAGCTTTGTTTGGCGAGAGCGGCATTGTTATTTCTTCGATTTTCACATTTCCATCACGGGTATAGATAGAATCATTTCCACCATGTCCAGTGAAATACACAAATATGCGGTGATACGATTCAGGAAACGAGACCTGTGCTGATGCTATAGCCTTGATGGCAGCTCTAAAGTGCGAGCTGGCAAGGTTTATTGGTAGTTTCAATATAGCATAACCAAGATACCGAAAGGTGTCCCTCATCTTGTCAATTCCCTTTACAACACCAGGAACAGGGGGTAGGTTTAAGGAATGTGCTGCTACGGAGCAGGCAAAGAGGACTATCAGCCCCAATGCTGAGGGGTGTTTCTGGACTTCAGCCTTGCAGGCCTCAATCACTGTAGGAAGTGATCAGACATACAAGTTATGAATCAAGTAGCAACAGTGGGTAGCTGTTAGTACTTCAGCCATTTATGTACACAGGACCATAGCCACTGGTCCAGTTGGTCCAGTTTCAACCAGACCACATTCAAGGGCACCAAAAACTTCTATGCGCATTCATACATGAGACATCTTAGTCTATTGTGGAGCCAGATCTTTGCAAGTTTTACAAGCCCTGAGCACCAGGCTTATAATGCAGCAGGTCATCCACACCACTTCAAAACTCAGGCTACGGTCCTGATACATTACACCTGTTCCTACAGTAAACTCTAACAGTTTTTTCTCACTTAAAATGCAATGAAGTATGGTAAGGCAAAAGACAAGATCAATAACAATGCACTTTGTCAAAGTGGCCAGATTAATTAATTAGCATGTGCTGATGATATCAACTGAAAATAGCCTACTATGGACATTTTTGGAAAAGAAATAATGTGCTGCTGTAGGCGCTCTAATTATGTGTTGGCCAAAAACTAATTATTGTTACAGTACAATGCGATGCAATATTACAAATTCGGTCAAATATGACGCACAATCAAAACGAAAGCTCCTAAAACAGCTTGCAAAACGCAAAAGAACAAAACAGAAGATAGCAAAAAGGCACCTGTTGTGTTTTTACAGCTACAAATGGTACAGACAACAGGCTTGATTGAAGTCTAGACTAGTTGGCCTATCTGCCATATTAATGTGCAAGCAAGCCAAACATCAAAGTAAGGTGTACATAGGTAAATATATGTGTGTAGTTACTAGCAAGCAACAAAGACCACAGTAGCTGGTGCAATAATAGGAAAAGAGTCTCTAGAGAGCAATGGTAGTGATGCATAATTGGTTTGCAAAATTGAATTTTGACACAGAATTAGAAGGACGCATAATTAGTGCCTACGGTAGTGCCAAATTAAACTAAAATGCATGCTTTGCTCACTATATTATGTCAACATGTACCTTCAGATTTATAGGTATAATCATGCAGGTCCAAGTCTCTGGTATAAGAGGGAGTTGATGACACAAGCCAGGGATTTGGATCCTTGTAGACTCCACCACTCTCCTGCACACCAAACTTTGGGCCTAAAATAAAGACAGGTCAGGAAAAATTGTGGTATTCAGTTTCACTTAACGAATGTTCAGCTGAAGTATTAGTGTCGTACTGAAACTCCAACACTTGAATGAGCAAGTTACTATCGTAGATACCAATACCCCCTGTTTAGGGGAGGGGGTTGGGGCATTTGCCCTCCTTAGAAACTTTCCTAAATGAAACATCACTACCCAGGGACTATATAGTCAAGTTTCAGTTGTTAGTATGCATCACTTACAATACGGCACTAGTATTGTTATGACGGACTTGCACAGTTGTGCTGCCGAGGAATTGTCTTGGTGCTAGAGAGTGTTTTGCGGTGTGGAGCATACAGAGTTACAGCGTATCAACCATTGTGTTACATACCTTCCAGAAGGTCAATGATGCTCTGGAGTCCACTGGTCTCTTTGAGGATAGAAATAAACTTGCCATAGTTGGCAGTATCCATCTCCACCTTGGACATGACTGCATTGAGCATTGGCCGAATCCTATCTGTATTGGGCACACGTGATACACAGGCTTTTTCCCATGAGTAATGGGTGATCAGCTTCTCCTTTCGTAGATTGTCAGCAAGAGATTCCGCTACATCGGCATCTGCTAGCTTTTCAACGAGCTGAGGAAATTGGGCATGAAATTTCTTATACTCCTCTGTTTCCTTGCTTGGCCCTGGGCCACTGAAGGTAGGTAAGATCGATGTTGGAAAATCACGTGCATCATCAGAACACTGCTGAGGCTGAGAGCCGCCTGTATAGGAGTGGAAAGACAACAGAATACTCACTCCCCTACCTCTTTCTTCATTCCCAATTTGCTTTTCTTTGCTAAATTTATTATCCCCACTGAACAGTTACACCTTCCTTACTCGTTACTATTTGATTCAACTAAACACTGGAATTACTAGCAATGTCACAAAATTTGACAGGTGTTTATCATTTGAAGGCAATATTAGTTAAAATATACAGTGCATTAATTGGAACCCAGGTAGCCCTGTCCCCAGGCCACACACCCACACAAAAGAGTGGCCTGGTATCCACTGTTTGCGCAAGGACATAATTACCAGAAAATTTGGTAAATTGTGAACTATCATGTTATATCCATATATAATGACGTCACATTCAGTTACGAATCCGTTAAACGTTTTCGTGTCATGAAAGTATAAATGAAGATAGCAAGCTTCACTGTAGCTATTGTTTTTAGCCAGGTGCATGCCTAGAATGTGATCAATAGTCCGAAGTTTTGATCCCATTTGCCACTAAAAAGCCTAGAAGGCCGCAGAAAATCAAGCAGCTCACAGTTAGCTACTGCCAGGAGAGAGGCGTTTCAAAATTTTTATGGTAAGATAGCTACTAGCTATAATCATAGCAGATAGAAAATTAGAGGTTCATTTATAGTATGCCTGAAAGTCATTTCAGTAGTAGAAATTGTTTTTTTGTTCTTCCGCTTACTATATTATTCATATACCGTCTCCATACTACTCTTGGCCATGTGACCAAGATGGTTCACGGATACGTTTACTGACCTTATAGTCTTGCCTTCTTTTATACCCTTTGATTGCTAAAGTTAAGCATAGAGGCTGCTTTAGTTAGTTTTCAGTCCACTGGTAGTCGGCGATCAGTCTTGGAGTACCACTTCCCCATTGGTTTTACTCCAAGCTAGGGTTGATCCCTGTCTATCTCTCGATTCCTGGAGTCCTAGAGGTGTCAGCAACTCGCAGTCATCGCTGATCTAACTTTCGCAACAGTCAGCAACTCTTCTCCACTTCTTTATTAGCTTGTACAATTACATGGCGGCGAGATTAAAGTGTGCAGTCAACCGGTTAATTGAGTCTACCCTCAGCACATGATAAAATGATACCAGGCCTTCCCCACCAATACAATACAATACAATACAATGGTTAAACACCTTGGGTACCACAGACTCTACATTCAATTCAGTATTTCATTGCTCCCACAAATATTTCACTGATCAAGCCAAGTGCATGCATATGTATACATGCACACACATAGGACTCTTACCTTTCGAGTAGATTGCAGGGATTTCTTCCTCATGGGTCCTATGGGTGTACTCCTCAGAGTCGCCACCAGGTTTAGATGTTGGCAATGTCTTCACTTGCCCAGTGAGTTCAGCTGTTCCCTCGCTGTGGGGAGTGGCTTCCTGCGCTGGCCTCTCTGGATAAAGAACGTCACAATCAAAATAACAGAAGTGCTATGTTCTCCATAGTGCCAGCTTACTGTACATGGACACATAACATGTGAGTCATGTGGAGGTAAGGACACGCACGAATGTAGTCAGAGGAGTACATACATGTAGCTCTCCCATTAGTTTTAAACATGTTAGTCTCATACCTAATAGGCTCCACTGCAGTATCTAGCTTTTCTTGCACTATGTTAATAATGCAAGAGGAAGCTTGCTAAAGTTCATTATGTGATATCACCCATCTTCCTGGTGTATATATGGCCATAGTAAACACTTTTGAAGTGGTCCGGCCAGGGGGTGTGGTTAGACTCCACCCTCACATTTGGCATTTAGTGGGCTAATGCCCACTCTTTCTAGTTTGAGATTTTAGGTCTTCAGACGCGCCTTCTGAGCCATGTTTTCATGTATGCAAATACATGTAGTCAACAAAATTTTAACATGCTACGTAGTTCAAGATATTTCATATCTAAAATCCAGCCAGGCATTTTCACATAAATTACCCAAATGAAGGTTGTACTCAGCAATGGGTCAGTCCAAGCAAAATATGCAGCCATGGAGCGGATCAGCAAAGTGCTGACTTGGCAATTTTGTAGTGTGCTTCCAGTTAGCTTGCCAAAACAGATGTATCATTACTATCTATCACTTTTCGCTGTCTAAGCAACATGAAACTTAGCTAGTTTGACGTACTTTGGTCTAATGGGTCTGCAAAATTCGAGTAGCCTTCACTGCGCTTTGTAGCATAGTAACGTAATTAATACTTTTGCATAATACTATGCACAATTCAAAACATTACCCTGGCGAGAATTGGTTAGGCCAAAACCAGATCAGCTTGACCGCTTGCTATTACAAAGTCACAAAAAAACATAAAAAATAAAAAAAAGACATATAGGGATGGAATCCCCCAAAAGCAACCAAACAAGGTAGGAACGAAAGACACCACAGTACCTTTACGGACTCCCACCCCTATATCTCTTGACATTTTTCCAACCAGCTAGGTCTTATGCTTGTTACATGGAATGACAGATGTGTTAGATCGTGACACGTACATTCTGAGGCAGTTTTTTTTGTAATCTTAATCGCAAATGGATTACATAATGCCGTTGGTCGAAGATCTGTAGTAGTATGTTGTTACAGGCGAGATGTCATTGTACGAGTGGGGTTGGTGTGTGCGGAAGGATGTGGAGTGGGCGGTAAATATTGAATCTACCTACAGTGTATGCTGCTGTGTATGATAAGTCAGAGTGTGAAGAGGATTGTGGTGTGCATGTTGTTGGAAAAATATCAAAAGATATAGGGATGGGAGTCCATAAAGGTACTGTGGTGTCGTTCATTCCTACCTTGTTTGGTTGCTTTTGGGGGATTCCATCTCTATATGTCTTTTTATTTTCTAAAATGCTTTTTTGTGCCTTGTTTCAGTTGGGGGGGGGGGGGGAGCGGTGGGGGAGTGGGGTGGGGATATAGAGCTACTGACGGTACCCCAATACGCATGTATAGCTCAGGTGATAGGCTCAGATGATAGCTAAACAGTAGACGATATGATAATTCTATAGTGTTAGCAGGGACAGCTATGGTTCAAGGTTCACCACAAACAACTGCAAGGTAATGTGGTCGTAGGAGTGCATGAGTGGTGGTACCGACTCCATTTAACGCACATCATAGAGGTTAGTAAGTTATGAGTCTGTAGCGGTCTAGCAGTTGTATCAGTGTTCTTACTATTATAACGTAGCCACAGCAACTCACTTTGGGTCCGTCATAAAGTGCACTCCAAGTATTATAATCACCTAAGCAGAACAGCTCATGCTTGAGGCTGCGTTTCCGGTGTAGGAGTAACCACCTTTGCACAGAACGGAACGGAACAGAATGGCATGTAGTGGCAAGTACTTACCTCGAGCGGTTGAGAATCACTGCCGAACAGTTTGATTTGTTTGAGAACGCTATGGTGTGGGTGTAATAGCCCGGATCCAGTAGCGCTTCATCGCGTTTGAATCATTGTAATTGCTCCAGTGAATATCGCGGTAGCCCAGCTAAAGAAGAAACAAGAAAAGGAACAATTTGCCTGTTTAGCGACTTGCCGATGTGGTGCTTCAGCGGTGCTCTCCAGCAATGCTAAGAGTCTTATTACTGATGAAAACACTCGAGAATGACAGGTATGGTCCACAAAAGCTTATGACTAATTCTGGGGCAGAGTTTTGAACATATAACTTTGTACACATACAATGGGGCAGCCATTTTTTTTGGAGCCATCCCTATATATGGAGTAATGCCGTACTCCATAATAAAGATAACACGGTTGCAGGTAATTGAAGAAAGGGTATCATGCAGTTTCCCTCTTCATATCTTATAAGTCACAAAAAAAAAGTAAGAAGCATGTAGGGATGGAATCCCCAAAAAAGCAGCCAAACAAGGTACGAACAACACCGCAATACTTTTATGGATTTCCATCCTAAATCTACCCATACATGAACACATGTAGCAATAACAAATGGAAGGTACATATAACATACTTACTGAACTGTAGTTGTCCTCCTTTGGGTGTACCAACGTCAGAGGTTTCACTATCAGTCGTTGGTTCCTGCCTCTCAGTACTATGGAAATCTATCAGCAGCACCTCTCCCTGGTCACCTTGTCCAAGGAATGCCTTTTCAGGTTTTTCTTGCAAGCTAGATTGTCGACTCAAAGACATGGCTGATCTGCAAAAAAGTACCCCCTTGCTAATATCGCTGCACAGAACATGTACAAGTGCAGAAGTACTAATACGATATCCAATTTATAGGACGACAAAAAACTGTAATCCTACCAGCTAGTCTTGGCCAAGACAGTGAGTTGAATAAAACATGGAAGAAAGTCATGTTGCGATAATTGGTCACTTACGCTAGAACTAATTTCATAGTGAGGCTTCCTTTGCTCATTCTTAGAATGCTCAGAGTGACCAGGTGGGCATGCAGAACTTTTCATTTTGTTTGGAAATCTGGATGTGCCGGCTAAACAAGTGCCAGAGCAGAGCAGCATTTGTAGGCCTATCAGTGCACACTAGGGCTTCAACTGCAATAGTGATATTGAGGCCATTAGAGAGGCCATAGAGGTTGGATATGCCACAAAGTAATAGGATTTTCCCAAAAATGTATGTTACAACTATAAAGCAGAACTTACATGCAGACTACAGCTACAGATAGAGGTGCTCAATGTGTCTGCTATGTACAAGCACAAGGACACAAGGCGCATAAGAAAGGTACGAGATAGATATAGGGCTCCAGTTGTACTTGTTTAACGGGGTGTATACCATCAGAGATTTCCCCGCAACAGGATCTCAAGCACAGGCATCTTTGTTTAATTTGGTAACTTCTTGAAAAATACAGTGGAACCAGTTTGGCTGGTCCAGTTTTGGCTGGACAACTATTCAGCAAATTGAGTATTCAATGTTCGTTACTACGATCTTATGCATACTCATGAATATTGTATGTACATGTGAGAGTGACTGAGGGTGATGTTGAAGGAGAATGCTGTACCATCCCTCTTCCCTCCACCCTACCGCTGTCCTAGACTTTAATTTTCAAAGAATCTGTTTGGTTAGCCCTTACTGAGTGATCAGCTATGCCAGGTTTGTCAAAGCAAGGGATCTCGAGCGCAGTTCTGTCAAAACAAGAGTGAGGCGGAGTTAATAATCACTAAATAACTAGGGCTGGAGCTCCCGCGAATGACAGTACTTTGCTGCAGTAGCACACAAAGACGCGATTGTTCACCATCTACTAAATATGGCAGCTGTCTCCTTGGATACCCTAGGCTAGTCAGTTTTTTGTATCCTAAAACCCTGGTAGTTTCTGGTTTACCGTATCATGCCTTGTCACTCCGCCCACTTCATCTTCAGTCCTACTGGCTGGCTAAAGGAGAACATTGCTAAAGCTGGTGTAGTAACAATCAGTTAACTTTCTCAACTGTAAATAGTAGCGTGGTTACGGTTGCTATAGTCTATATTGGTTAGCTGCCTCGACCAATGCGATCTACACAATTTAGAAACTCTCAGGCCCTTAGTAGCGTCCTTGCTTTGCTTGGGATACTACAGCCCCAGACCTTCCGATTTCTAAATTGCGTAGATCCCTTGGTGTCGGTGTATGTGTGGCGTGGTTGCAGCACATTAAGATGGGTAATTTTCCTTTACATGTGCATGAGAGCAGGACAATGGCGACAACAGACCCAACATTTGGAGCACGCTTCAGCTTGCTTGAAGTTGAAGATAAAATGATGAAAACTGAGGTTTGAGAGGCTCACCATATGAATGTACTGGGTAGTTAGTCTCAACGCGCACCCCATAGGGAAAGTAGGAAAAAAGAAGAAAAAAAAGGAGGGTCTGGTAATTTTGGAATGGGTCACACGGATCTGCGCCTGGAATGCAGGTGCAGCTAATTATTAGGTAACTAGAGATACGCATACGCAGTGTAGGCCTCGCCGATCAATCCGCGTACCGTCCGTCGGGCCAGCGGTCAGAGCTCTGCTGAAACAGAGGCTACACAAACTCTAATCGCGTTGGAGCTGTAGTAAGGCTTAGCCTACCTGAGTAAAAAGAAGTGATCGATTTGTCCTGATCCCAAGTCCAACGTGCACCAGAAGTACAAAGGCGGCATCCATGTAACTGGTATGGCGCCATCTTGAACACGTGTTTGCAGTAGAATTGCATTCCTAAGCGTGACACATTTGCATTCCTAAGCGTGACATTCCTAAGCGTGACACATACATATATACAAATGCTTGGCAAGATTCGATGCAGGATTAGTTGCATTAGTTGGAGACAGGGCCAGCGCCACTGGTACGGCTGGTACGGCCATCGCCGTACCGGTTTTTAGTTGAATCCGATTTTTTTTTTACTTGCTAAAGTCCCGCATTTCTTTGGTCGCAATCCTGCTGCTGACAAGTTGCGCTGTAGCAGCTGGCATGAACATTTCAACATCACCAACAGAGTACACGGTTAGCATTCTTTACGTCACAGCCCCGCCCATTTTGAGGCTATGTGAGTACTGTAACGGTTAGACAATTTTCGGCAGGTTAGTGAGGTCTACGGCCATAGACTTACTTCTACATACACGACTCATAGAGAGCACTTCCAGTACTGATTCGCAATGACCCCATGAGAGCGATTCCTAACCCCTTAAAAAGCTTAGTGGAAAAAAAATTCCGCGCTTCAGCGCGCGCTGAGAAGCCCATACCAGTATGGCCGTACCAGTCTGAAAAAGCTGCCGCCGGCCCTGGGAGGGCAGAGCCTGGTAAGGAGCACAGGCTCCACTCTCCAACTTTTATCACACACTTCACTGTACAAGCTGGGGAGTGGAGGCTGGGAACAAGGCTGGATACA
Source organism: Phakellia ventilabrum (assembly GCA_963921505.1). Lineage (NCBI taxonomy): Eukaryota > Metazoa > Porifera > Demospongiae > Axinellida > Axinellidae > Phakellia > Phakellia ventilabrum. The sequence continues at coordinate 4,505,243 of OY997386.1, read as the reverse complement.
TGAAGCACAAAATTATGGACATATGCACTCCAGACATCAATACATGTAGCTACACAATAATTTCCATGTCTGCCTGAGGGTACTTGACCTATGTGGGGGGAGGGGCTCAGAAAGCATACTGGACACGCGGATGTCAGTATAATTATATAAACTGGCATAAAGCGCTAAAGTCACACCCTGTTCGGCAAACAAGATTAGCTAGTCTGACATAAAACAACGCGGTACACTCATACCAGTAGTTTAATGAAGACCAGACTGTTAAGAATGTTGGCGTCACACTTGTAGCTCTATCCGATTGATCTATCCGTGGTGCAGTTGATCTTCTGTGGATCCGGATTTCTTTGTCTTTATACACAAAATGGCGGGCTGGCTAGGGGAATCCCACAGCCTAGCCCTCACAGGGTAATTGAGCGGAAATCGGATTCCGCCGCGCCTAGCACGTAATGGGGGTGGGGTTAGGAAGGGGAAACGGAAATGGGAAATGGTCTAGCGCAAGTATCAAGCGTGGATAATAATATCCACTCTCTAATATAGATATGGGCAGGGCAAGACTACGCGAGACTATGCGCCATGCCCAGCCTCCGCCCCCTCGCAAACGTCACCTCAACCTCCTTGCAATGTATTTGGTGAGGGGGGTGGGTGGGACATCTACACAGTAACTCCAAAGGGAGTATTATTTGTCCAATTATTTAAAGTTGTCCCTTTGATCTTGGATTTAGTAACTGGGCAAATAAAACTCCCTTCGGAGTTACGATTACTCTTCATTTTTAACTAGAAATGGCATGCTAAAACCATGCAAGCCCCACCCACAGTGGTTAGGCCCAAACCGGAAAAGTCATCTAGGAACAAGACTACACTTGGAAGGCAGCAAAGTCCATTCTCTATGTCTGGAACTGCAGAAGTTCCTACACAAGTACCGACTTGACAGTCACGACCATCGGATGAAGGTATTGCAACACAGTTCAATATTTTCTATTTGCATTTCCAATACCGTTTCTGTTTCCATTTCCATCGTTCCTGGTTTTACCACTTGCAAAGTCCAGTATACAGTTTGGAAGACCCACTTATATTGACCTAGCTTTCAACAGTTACTATATATGAAATCATTGTCTTTCTTCAAAGAGATCCGATCTCGCCGTTGTTTCTCAGTATTCATACATGTATCGATCGGGTTCTCTTTCTACCAACCATATATAAATTGCCTCACAAACATATCATCAAATTCCAAGATACTTTTTCAATTGGTAACTTAAGAAACTTTGTCTTTCTCACACATACTGTGCACATATATTAAGCTAGTGAGTTCAAACTTAAAAAGCAGTACACAGCAATATAATATATCCCCTCCCTAAAGTACATGTATAGGTTCAACCACATTATAGCTTTTATCACTGAGAAAAGTTACAAGGTACAAAAATATGACACTGTATCAGTGATTGTCTAACAGAAATTTTCAGTAACGATTCCATCAAACTATATAGCTATATGAAACATCAATTGCTTTTCCACGTATTAGTTACAACATGAGCTCGCTTGCAACTCCATGGTGTATGGAAGTATAGTTATCCTGTATGGGTGTAAAGAACATTATTTTTGTTCAGACATGATTTAGCAACAATCCTGCTTCTTGTATAATAGCTTATGTATGCCAATTCGAAAGGAGCTGTATACACTAGCATTAGAAAATTGAAATTCATGCAGTGCCTCTTTACGACAAATGCAGTGATAATTTGTTATTGAATTAAAAAAATATGCACTTATTTGTAAAGTAGATCTATAGACAGTTCATTAAATACATCAGGAAGTGAGTTTTTTTTTCTGTGACGAGCTTATGAGTGTACTTCAGGACACTCATAAATTCATAGTTTTCATATGGGCTCATATTAGACAACCTGTAACAGGCCTGTGATTTTCTGGTACTGAAATGACTTCAGGACTTATAACAAAACCACAAACCTATTATGCTACGATCAACTGTACACTTAGTTCCTTAAGCTCATACAGTAGGATGGATCTTCTTTCAGTCTGTAAGCCTTTATTTTGCCTGATACATCACTGCATCACTCAAAACAGGGCCTACCAGTATACTACAATATGCTACTGAATTATTACTTATAGTACAGTTTCTCCTTCCCATAATATGTGTGCTTGCTTGCAATACTATCTCATTTACATAGGTCTTAATGCAATAGGGCACTTCCTGGCAAGTTGAAACTTTAGTATGACAAACATTTCCTGGTGTAGAACTAAAACAGCTGTTTTGCTCCATTAGCTAGGGCCGTAAGACCAGACTGATTCATTGAATACCAGTATGAGCGTATATATACGCTCGCCGCGATGAGGATTGACTAACGTATAGAGCGTATATATACGCTCTCCGCGCTCAGAGGGTTAATCACTTAAGGCTCTTCATGTTCTGATGTTCTTCAGCTTCTCACTATTAACTCAGTATACATGTAAGTTGTGATGGGGCCTAATCATGACCTTAGTGGTGAAATTTTCAGGTTTGTTGGTACTAACAGAAGACTGGGATTAGTACAGTGCACTGCATTCACATAAACATAGTTTGCATAATATAGAAACAACGATGTACAAAGTCTGTTAGCAGCACTGCCTGTCACATATAACATACCAGATTCTCTCTTTACTAGCAGCACATATGCATTCTTGTAGATAACCTTTAATCTTCTCAATAACATCCTGCAGCACCATTGGGTTAATGTTATGGTATAGCTCAGCAATGATGGTGGGAGTGTCGCAAGTTGTTACAACATGTGGCCAACCTGGCTTGTAGAAAGACTGAACTGCGGGTGATGTCACGCAAAAATATTCTTCTGTACTGTCTGAGTCATGCTGAGTTGGGCTGTAGGTTTTGTCTGGTGGTGATGGAATGATTCGGCCACTCAGTGTCCACTGCCATTGAAACATGTCATGACATGGCTCCTGTAGTGAGAAGCAGTTACTAATGGAGAAACTCACAGTGCAGAAATGCAGGGAGTGGAGCCTCAGAACAAGGCGACCTGTACATGCAAGCTACGACTAACAGAGTTACTATATTCATGTCCCCATGCACACCTGCATGTGTTTGATTACCACTGCTGAATGGTGAATTGACTTCATATAGTAATTCCTAGATACTGTGATTACTGTGAAAGTTGACATGTTAGTTATGAAGTTTTATTGTATGAACTACTTTCTCTTTCACCATCATGCAGAGGCACATATACATGTACGTGCCCCATAAATGCCAAAACAAGAGAAAACACCTGCAATATAAATTCTTACGAGCCTGATGGAAGTCTATAGAAGTGAGAAATGTATGGTGAAAGGGTTAAGCAGTACACATTATTGCTTATTGTACTGTAATATTAGTAAACTCTCTTGCAAGGACAAGTACTTTTGCAATTCAAACTGTCTACTATAGTCTCTTCGATTGATAGACTCCAGGACCACCACACGATCAGCCCACATAATACTTGGGTACATGCAGCTGTACTTACTATACTGTCTTGGTAAAATTATTCCTGCATAATTATCTCAAGCTGATAACGCTATGAATGGTTATATAAACAGATAATGTTTGTTTTCATACTATTACAAACCCATATTTCCATGCCAACCAATTCCGATCCAAATAGTTGAAACAAACAAACTGTCGACATTTCAGCTGCCATACAGCAACCTTTCTCAGGGCAACAAAACCATAAGAATGAGAGATCGGTAAAAAAAACAAAAACACTGGGATTGAACTGGAAGGAGGTTCTCAGCTCGCTAATCCAAGGTCCCACCTAATCTTATCTATAGGACAGCTCTAAAACAGGCTTTTGCCACCTGAAAACAGCTCACACTAGCTATAAGGCAAGCTGGTCCTGTAACAAGCTAGTTACAGGGGTGGCACGACCATCCAGCCACCCAGACCTGACCACTTCTCAGCGATCAAGAAACTACTATGGTGCTATCCCATGCATGCACATAAATGGTGAGACCAATAGCAACAGCTATGCTGCATGTATCCTTCAAAATCTATTCAGAACAGTGGTCTAATGTTGCAGCAATATCCTGTCATGCATGGAGTAAAGCTAGGTTTCCCTCTTCACTACTATGCAAACATAGTTACAGGACCAGACCACAATATCAAATACTGGTGTGTTTCAAGCAATTTAGGGGGCACTTACAAAAGAAATGGGTCACTGCTAGTGTCAGCGTGGTGCAAATGGGCTAAGCATTTCCAGAGCTGTGCTAGTTACAAATTACAGCTAGCAACAGCTATGTGAATATGCTGCATGTATCCCTCAAAATCCCTGTGTTCCCTGTGCTGCAGCTCATGATGTTATCATATTATCTTTGATGTTATCAGTTGTGAAGCTAAGGCAGGGTATGATGTTTACTAGTGTCAGAGTTACATACTTTGAGCGTGATACAACTAATGGGCACCCCAACTAGCAAACTTACATTCCTCAATTTCTCCAGCAATCCCTGTAACATTTCCTTTGTAACGGAACAGCCGAGATTATTTGGGTATTGCAACCTCAGACAGATGCTTGGAGGAAGATGACCTAATGCAGTCTGCATACTGTCACTCTTTGATGAGGTCTGAGCGTCCATGTCTGCACGTGGTGAGTCTAACTGAGCTAAAATTACCAGTACTCGGTACTGCCCCGGCTTGAGGGGTGGGGCTTAGTTGTCACATGATTGTAGCCCCTCCCTATAATTTGCTGACACAGCTGATGTCTGGCCCAATCGCAGCTTTAATTTTGTGCATTCTGCGACTTGACTTGTACAGTACTAAGTGGATTTTACTGTGAAGGCAGTGTAAGCTGAATAGGGACTGATCTGGAGTGTCAAAGGTAAATTATAGAGGCCAAATACATAGCAGCTATAAATTATAGTATATGTACGTGAGTATAGATCTAAACCATGTCATGTTTAACGCTAGGAAATCATTATGGCAGAGTCAAGAGACGTACATCAGAAATTGATCTTCTGATTCTAGACTTTTTTCTTGTAGTAGTGACCCAGCCGTCCAGTAGTCTTGACTCCAGACCCTCCCCGCACGCCCCGTCAGAAAAGTAGGAAAAAAACAAATAGGGAGGAGGGTCTGGTAAGTTTGGAAGGGGTCACATGGATCCTTAGATGTTGTCAATTTTGTTATTGTAAAGTAATATTTCTGTAAAAGAAATCTCCTACTTGTTTCTCAATACCCTAACCGTACTGCGTTGTTGTTGGCTGTCCTGTGTATCTGCCTACCAACTGTGGCACTGCATTCCTGCTTCCTATGTACAAGACAGATCATTGACTATCACAATCGTAGTGTTCTACACAGTCATGCCACAAGGTACATGCTACCAGTACTAGTGATGAATGCATCTACTCACTTTGAGTGGCAGCAAGTTGATCAGGTACTTGCAAAGCTATCGCTAGGTACTATGTACATTTGTAAGCTTTTCATAAGTAGCTATGCTCCATCTCAGGACAGCTCTTCTAAATCAACGAAAATAATTTGCGGTAGACTTCAGTAATTAACTAACAATTAGCTGCTCCTGCATTCCAGGTGCAGATCCGTGTGAGCCCTACCAAACTTACCAGACCCTCCTTCCTTTTTGTTGTTTCCTACTTTTCCGACGGGGTGTGCGGGGAGGATCTGGAGTCGAGACTAGTCGGCCAATATAATAAACAATTAAGCCCACCTTATACCTGTGATGTAATACTTTCTGAATGGGATACCAAATGCTCATTCACTGGAATTATTATCTTCTCCAGTTTATTGCTATCTAGTTGGTGTCCTACGTATGAGAACCATGCTTGATGCCGCTGTTTACAACAGATAGCCATGGTAGTACTACACGTACTTTGCAGATTGTTATGATAACCACACTTTCCACCCATGTTCTCTAATGTATACCTGCTGGATCAGTGGAACAAAAGATCAATTTGGTCTAGCCTTAGTGGCAGATTTGTATTGAGTTAGGGCCTAAGTTTTTATTACTTTGCCTCGGCAGCCCCAAATTTAACTAGATACATTGTACCTTTTAAAATACGTAAGGCCTGACCTACTTGATTTTTTGTTCCTCATGCTAACTTAATCACAAATTTGACTTGATGGCAGGCAAATAGTCATAAATTGTCCTTGATGTTCACTTTCTCCACTGTTCTCTCTGCTAACTGCTCTTCTTGCAGCCTTGGTAATAAGTTTGTGAATGCTTCCTCCTTGAGCCACACATGCAGTTCATGCAATGATTTCAGGCTGCTGTGTACGTAGCAAATCTTTTGAAAATTAATATGGATGTTGAAGGGGCATGTACCCAATTCACCAGAGATATGCACTAAAATATAGCAACATGCACTGAAGGGAACACTACTCAAACCCAACAGACCCCCCCCCCCCCCCCCTCTATATATATGTTAGAGTCATGACTCCTCCCTTAGCATCACATTGATGTTAAGCATGACAGAACCTGTATGTGGATTACATAGTTACCGTTCTCATTACAAAGGCATGCCAAACGATAATCACTCAAATTTTCCCTCACTACTGTAGATTTAAGATGGCTGGTATCAAGAATTTCGCTCATGGTTTGTCTGACACAGACTCTGAAAGTGAAATGCCCACTACACTACCTTATCAAACTCCTGTGCAAACTGAAGACACTGGGGCTACCCAGAGGCCTTCGGCTCATGTTTCTGGGCTGCTGCAGCCTGTGATTGAATCAAGTCCTAGTTCTGAAGGAGATAAAGGTAAGTAAGCAGTTCTCCAAGCAGAGTGAGATTCCCCGACATACTGTACCCAGTTGTAGTAGCCTTGTATGGCATAAAAATAATAATAATAAAGTTACCCATCGCTATGGCTAGATTCACTATCGCTAGATTGCACCATCGCTAGTGCTAGATTCACTATCGCTAGCACTAAAGTCTTTACTATCGCTAGCGCTAAAGTTGTCACTATCACTAGCACTAAAGTCATTGCTATCGCTAGCGCTAAAGTTGTCACTTTTTACTACCGCTAAAGTTGTCTCTTTCGCTAGCGCTAAAGTTGACACTTATCGCTAGTGCTAAACCTGTGCTAAACTTGCTAGGGCTTCATCGTGGGTGTTGATTGCTCTATACTTGACTCGGAAAGTCAGTCCAGTATGGGGGCTTGGAGTCTGAGCACGAGACTGATGAAGCGTATGGCATTCACATTGCAATGTGGTGGAGGCTTTGAGGACCTGAGACCTTTGCTGCTAGGAGCCAGGTTAAGCATGAATGGTAGTCACAATAGAGGAGCAGCAGTGAAGTATGCTTGAGTAGTGGCATTTATGAATCGTCTACTTATTCTGGCATAGTTGTCAGTGTAGTGATACTCCCCTTAGTTGCAGAAATATGGGCCTCTCATGTTTTCAGAGTGGCTTGAAAGTAAAAGGAATTCTCGATTTGTTTGTAGGCATAACCTGTAGCTCTTCTCAATTCTTATAACGTTTCAACAACTATGCTGTAGCAGTTAGAACACAGTGATTGTATTGCGTTAGCCAGTTGGGGGCATTGACCCCCCACTTGGGGATTTCAATCTTGCAAAATTACCACTCAGGGTTTCATGGGGGGGGGTCTGGGATTCCATCGGTCTCCCCCCCCCCCCCCCCAGTAATTTATTCACAGCTAATTTTAGGGCCCCAGGAGCCACCAGAAGTAACCTCAGAGCATGCAAATTTCCTGGGGGAACACAAACATGCCCCCATACCCCCCTAGGGGGAGTGGTTCCACATTCATCATTCTTCCCATCCCACCGGAAAATTGTGTGTGAAACTCTGTAGCTTACTATCTGCATGCACCCCTTGATCCCCAAAATGTCTCCCAATTTGCTTTTGCCCATACATAGGTATTTTCCTAAACGAAACACAGATAGCCGTGACAATGATTACAGCATAGTGGTCAAAATATCAATGAAGTTTCATTGGGTACTTACTACAAGGTGATTAGTATTCGGCATGAAGTGAAAGAACTTTGTACCCATGTCAAACTATCCGGAATCTCTGGTGAGATGTTTGAAAATCATTGATAGGAATTGAGCATACTAAAATTTAATAGGCTATATCTCTAAACCAACTGAGAATTCCTCTTACTTTCATGCCACTCTGAAAACGCGAGAGGACCAGACTTCCACAGTCTGACTTCCACAGACTGTGCAAGTCTGGGCCTCTCGCTATCTTAGACTAGTGACAGTATGGCAAAGTGTCTCTAGATAGTAGATAGTTCATAAATGTGTACTACTCAAGAAGCACAGTTCACTGCTGCCCCTCCACCTTGACTACCATTTATGCTTACTCTGGCTGCTAGCAGCAAAGGTCTCAGGACCTAGCCTTGTTACCAGGTTCTCCCAATTCTGTTTGAGTCGGAAGAGCCTGGGAATGAGGCTACTTAGGACCCCAAATACTCAACAAAAGCTATTATATCGACTCCCGAAAACACCTTCTTGGGTGACCACCTCAAAATGTAAATTCCATATGCTTCCTCAGTCTTGTTCTCAGACTACAAGCCTCCATACCAGACTAACTCAGTATAGAGCAATCAACACCTACAATGAAGCCCTAGCAAGTTTAGCACCGGTTTAGCGCTAGCGATGTGTCAACTTTAGTGCTAGCGATTTGTCAACTTTAGCGCTAGCGATAAGTGACAACTTTAGCGCTAGCGATAGTGACAACTTTAGCGCTAGCGATAGTGACAACTTTAGCGCTAGCGATAGTAATGACTTTAGTGCTAGCGATGGTGCAATCTAGTGCTAGTGATAATGAATCTAGCAATAGCGATGGGTAACTTTAGCACTAGCGATAGTCCTGATCTAGTGACAGGTAAATAATTTAGCAGTGAATTTTGAAACAAACTGAACGCCATAGCCTTGTTCCCAGGCTCCACTACCCAGCATTTTTTGCACATTGGAAAACATGTTGTTTTTCAAAGAAAAAGGCTGGGCAGTAGAGTCCTGTAACGAGGCTATATACAAGTAGGTTGTAACACAGCTACAGAACAGTCATAGAGGAAAAGGCATCTACCTGGAGGCTTTATTGTTAATGGAGTCACATGATGAGCTACATCTGGTGCATGTGGTCACAAAAAACATTTTAACAAATGAAAAGACATATAGGATGGAATCCCCAAAAAGCAACCAAACAAGATAGAAACAAATGACACCACAGTACCTTTACGGACTCCCATCCCTATATCTTTGGACATTTTTTCAACCAGATCTTATGCTCGTTACATGGAATGACGGGACGTTAGATCATGATGTGTACATCCTGTGGCAGTTTTTCAAAAGCACTCTTGTATGATTATAATCTTAATTACAAATGGATTACATTATGCTGTCGGTCGAAGATAGTATTGTGTTGTTACAGGCGAGATGTCACTGTACAATTGGGGTTACTGTGTGTGGAAGGATGTGGAGTGGGCAGTATACAGTGTATGCTGCTGTGTATGGCAAGTTATAGTGTGAGGTCATGTGTGTTGTACATGTAGAGTACTGCAATCATTTATTGGCTGTGGATATGGCTGGTGTGGCACATAGGGAATTGTGTATGTGTGTAGTTGGAAGCTATGGTTCAAGGTCCACCACAAACAACTGCAAGGTAATGTGGGCTAGGAAGGTCATAGGAGTGTACAGCAGTGGCGGTATTGACTCCATTTAATGTACATCACGGCGGTTAATATGGTCTATTCTAGCAGTTGTATCAGTGTTCTTACTATTATAACACAGCTACAGCTATTCACTTTGGGTCCGTCATAAAGCGTACTCCAAGTATTATAAGCATCTAAGCAGAACAGCTCGTGCTCGAGGCTGCGTTTCCGGTGTAGGCATAACCAATGTTACGCAAAACAGAACAGAATAGAATGGCGCATAGCGTCAAGTGCTTGCCTCGAGCGCTTGAGAATCACTGCCGAACAGTTAGATTTGTTTGAGAACGCTACGGTGTGAGTGCAATACCGCGGCAAAAATACTGCTTCTTCGCGTTTGAATCAGTGTAATTGCTTCAGTCAATATCGCGGTAGCCTTGCTGAAGAAACTGAGAAAGAAGATAGACGATTTGCTCATTTATCGACTTGCCGATGAGGTGCTTCAGTGGTACTCTCCAGCAACGCTAAGAGTCTTGTTACTGATGAAAACACTGGAGAATGACAGGTATGGTCCACAAAAGCTTATGACTAAATCTAGGGCAGAGTTTTGAACATATCACTTTGTACACATACAATGGGGCAGTCACTTTTTTTGGAGCCATCCCTATAATAATATGGAGTACTACTGTACTCCATAATTAAGCTGCTAGTACCATGTATGACCCATGGAGATTGAGAAAGATGTACATGTATACACACTTTTGTAATTGCAAAGCACAGCAAAACCAATAATCATGACCATGACTCAGCTAGCTAGCATTCTCCCATGGGGCAGGGGTTCGTTTGTATATGAACTGAGTGTAATAAATACAACACAATACAGTAGCAAATGATGTAACGTATAAAACAGCTATTCTTCTACACTTTCTGTTCCATGTATCTACGATATCTTCAAGCTCACTATCTGTCAGTTTTTCTGGAGACTCGATAGCAATTTTCATGAGGCATGAAAGGCTAGTGTCATTTCTAGGTCATTTAAGGAGCTTCGTAGATGATTTTTTATCAGCCTCAAGATTTGTTCTATAGAGGCAGTAGCAACAGGAATGGACAGACTACAGGTCTACATATATTGCATCTCTGTATTCTTTATACTTATATACGACATAGTGCAGTCCATTCATACATGTAAATGTACTCGCAAATGCACCAAAAGTGATATTCAAGCTTTTCCCAGGGGACATGCCCCTAAACCCCCCTAGTCTCATTGTACATTACCACTCCCCCCCTTGACAATTTTTCTGTAGGGGGCTAGTTTCATGCCAGACCTCTACTCACCTGCCGTCAATGATTGATCTGGGGACAATAGGATATGCTGCCTGACCTTTGAGAGGTGTGACCAAAGTGACACAGTGCAGTACTAATTACAAATGATCACATGGATGGCTATACTGTAGATCTCTGTTGTTCTACTGTAGCAGAGTTTCTGCACTGCCTTCTTTCTCCCAGAGGTTCTAGTATATCTTCTTTAATTATAGTTTTTGGCTGAAAAAATTCCAACATTCATGTCATCTCTGCAGAAGAGATTGTTAAGGAGTAGCTACGTAGGTATCACAAGCAACAAATAAAACAACTTAGCCTGCCCTTACAAACATGGTCTATCTCAAATGTATGCCCCCTTGCCTACCTTTACAGGCTATGCCCTAGCTGGTACTAACTGGTCCTTCAGTCCTTCTCTCCGAATATATGAATGGGCAACAGTCAATTTGTAAATAAACCAAGTCTGAGGGCAGTTGCCTGAGTACAATTTTATGCAGTATACACCACAAAAAGTTACACACTACTCGTAACTTCTAAGATAACAGTTGCAACCATGAATCCCTTTGGAGAACATCCCGAACCACGTTGATGTGATTAGCCCGAGAGACGCGAACCTGGCCGCGAATGGTGTGTGTGTACTAATTGATGCTATAGTACTATCAGTTTGCTGCTGCAAGTGTCTTAACTGTCATGAGCATCGTGATTGTCATGTCAGTCATGATTTAAAGTGACACACTCTAATTAAGAACCATAGTTGCAATGCTGGTTACCTTGATATGACAGTCAGGATTGTAACCCCAACTGCCACAAGTAGTGTGTACGTTTTGTTAACATTGAGTGCTAAGTACCTTATACATGTTCATTATCTCTGTTGTGGTATGACTAGCAGCCCTCTTGTGTTCATTTACAGGAAAATATTCAGTACCAGTACAGGAAGAAGGCAAAGACGGCAATATGAAGGCAACTATGGTCTTAGTAAATTTCAACCAGTCTTTGCCAGTGATGATGCAATCAGCAAATGGTTGGTGAGGAGTATTATTACAAATACATGTTGCTATTATGCAAATTCTTACATAGCATATGGCTTACATTACTGGTCACTATAGAAATCAGAGAAAATGAAAGAGTGAACATTGTGTAAACAAGGGAAGCTTAGCACTAATAATGCACTATAATATACTGGCTTTGTCCAACACTAAAAGTGCAAGCACCAGTATGAGAAAGCCAGTCTGTACACCACTCTGGTAGCTATGTACTTTGCCCAGATGTAATCCATGAGTTAGATGGTATTGCCCTGAAGTTATAATGTATGGATAATTGGAAAGGAGAAAAGGTTATCACCAGACCTTTTTATAGTGGTTACTGATTTTTATAGTACAAACTGCATAAAGACTATAAATACAGCATGTTTTGATTAGGTTTCTACAGCCTTATAATATTCATTGGTTGCATTTTCTGAGTGTCTGGAAATGAGACTAGGGTCATTCACTTTAGTCAAAGTAGCTGTAATTATAACATCACACCTTCAAGGATCCACTGATAGCTGGATTACATGCACAGAGAATAGCAGAAAGAGCATATTACAACTTTTCTTAATTTACTATAGCTCTAGAGCTACTAGCTATAACAACAAATGGACTAAAATAAAAAGCAGAGAGGCTGTGGTTATATATACATGTTAGCTGCTTTTATTTGATGGCCTAATTGCTACACATATACAATAGGAAGTATTTATTCCCCTTAGTAGGTACGTACTACGCATTATCTGATTTTGTTGTCCAGAAATAATTGTTTCAGTGGGCATCAAATAGAACTCCAACCGTACCTTATATGTAATGCAACCAAATACTTTGCTTAATTTACATACGTGTAGCTATTCAGTAGCTTGTTAACAGTGATTGATGCCTTTTATACCAGTTTGACAAGGAAAATGTAGCTAGAAGCAGCTAGCTATAAATTTGTTCTGTTCTTTTATTAACTACAGCCCGCAAATCCTCCAAGAAAGTCTGTGGAGTCTTAATCGTGATCATGTTTGTAGCAGTTACAGTTGGAGCTCTAGCAGCTGGGGGATTATTGCCTGTATACCAGCAGCCAACTGACTTCGATGTTGCTATCTATCAAGGTGATACAATATTACTCGACAGACGTAAAATCTTTTGGTATTCTGAAGTCACCGTCACAGAGCTCAGTACACCAGAAGATGACCATGAGGTCGATGTCTTCATTGAGCAATGCAGCACTTTGCAAAATTTTGTGCACACCAGTACTGTAGCTAATCAATCACGTGATCTCTCAGTTGATGAAGCAGTAGTGATCATCCTTGAGAATATGTACTTACTGTCGTCTTCAAATGTCTCACTGCTTATTCAGATATGGGATGCGCAGCAAAGTAATAGTACTGTGCCAAAACTTTGTGTGTTTGATGACAAACCTTCATTTGACCGCTTCATTTCTGACAATGCAGTTGAATGTTTTCCGACAAATATCAGTCACAGCAATACTCATTCATACACACATATTGACTACATCTTCCCTAAGAACAGTTACTACTACGTTGGAATTAATTTTGGCTCTACTGTTCCTCTGACTTTACAATATAACTACACTTTATTGCAGAGAAGCTACAACCATGCTGACTTCACACCACCGGACTGCACAGTTACTACCGCAAATGATTGTAGAGTACTGTTTTCGCTAGCTAAAAGCTTGCATGGTGCTGAAGGGTGTTTACTGGCGTACACTGAACTACCTGAGTTTGCTGAAACTGAGTATGTTAACTTGCACAAGCATCTAAAGCGACGGATTTTGAATGCTGTTTCAATTACTTTGTTGGTACTACTGGTAGCTGTAATAATTATCATCGTTGGGATCTTATTACTAGTTTGCTTGATGAAGAAGTTCTGCTGCAAGAAGCATAGCAATACCCGATATTCTCGGGTTTCCAGTGACACCAAATAATTTTTGCGGTCAGCGTGTTTAAAATTTGATTTTCCAGTTACATGCATGTGAACAATATGAAATTATAAGCTAAAGTGTTTTATATACCTATTTTTATATAATATGATGCCTATTTTGATATAATATTATGTTATTATATTAATAGCAGATTTGCTGAGTGCTATTATTGCTATTTTGATATAATATTATGTTATTATATTAATAGCAGAGTTCCATTGATTCAGAACCTTCCAAGCACCGATCTGGGACCAATATAATAAAGGCCAAATACTAGTTGTGACTATATATGAACTCACAGTAGCATATTGATTATTAATGACTTATAAACTAATTATACATTCATTGCAAAAAATAGTACTTCCCCATAGATTATGTTTATCCTGACACAAATGATCGATGAGCATAATACACTGCAGCTGATTGTGTAGACATGCTGCTGTTAGACTGCATTAAAGTGATCGGATGTTGCAGAACAGGATGATTGGGTAATGTGGAAATGTGTAAATCTGTATGGAGGCTAGCCTTGATAGTATTTGCTCATGCATGCAGTTTAGTGGTAGACAAACCTGAGTTGTACTGACCAATCTGGTTAACAGCCTAGCCATAATCATTATAAGGAGGAGCGCCTATGCAGCATATATCCTGCTTCCGATATCACACACTAAGAATTAGATTTGCGTCATTTGTGCAAGTGAGGGCTTGGGAATGAGGTTATATATGCTATTAATTGTTATAGCTATGATTATAGGCTATGACTATACTGTTATACCTTCATGTTAACAGGTTCACAGGAATGTCCCATCAGCCACTTGTACTGGCTGGACTCCCCAGGAGTCCTGAATAAACACACTGACATACTAGTAAAAGTTAGCTAATCAGATATTAGTCTCGCGCGCCAGACCCTCGGGTGCAAGGGTCTGGCATGCGAGACTAAGCAGATATATAGAACTTATTTTATGCCTTATGAAGGTTTGCTTCTAGTACTATACTCACTATTATAGCTGTAGTATAATTGCTTTTGATTAATGTTAAGTAGTAGGGTGTTAATGTCCGTCCAGTCTTTTTATCGTCTAAGTCTTTGTCTGTATCCTGGTTTCTTTGTGCTTTGTGTTTTTTTCTCAGTTGAATTCCCTTTGTGTATATGTACCTATATATATATATATGTATGTCCCAGTTTGTATCTTTGTGTTGTGTAACTCAGGCATCAATATTTTAGGACCACCTGTCCGTGCCCTTCAACCTTCGACCTTCCAACATATGGCTTAGCACTGGCCACTTGCCAGAGGCAACTGTCACTGACCACTTGTCAGGAGTGCACGTGCTAGCTACAATCTTAGGAGCTCACTTGGCCACCTAGTCTACATAGCGTAGTAGTTTGGTCCACCTGACCACAGCCAGAGTCCACCTGACTCGTACTACTTATCAAGATACTACAATAGCCTCGTTTCCAGGTCTCCCCCGCACGAGCAAGAAAACTTGGTGAGTGTAAAGCTCTGCACTTGCTTGTGTGGCCTGCGAAGGTCTGGGAGCAAGGCTAATGATAACACTAAAGTGGAGCATGAGTATCTGCTTTTACAGTCTCAACCAAATAACATCGCCTAGCTATTCCATGCATGCACATGCACAGGGGCTGGAATACCACTGCAGGAGATAAAACACAATGTGTAGTATGTAGTACATGTA
Organism: Phakellia ventilabrum; assembly: GCA_963921505.1. Lineage (NCBI taxonomy): Eukaryota > Metazoa > Porifera > Demospongiae > Axinellida > Axinellidae > Phakellia > Phakellia ventilabrum. Next base: position 4,489,700 of record OY997386.1, on the reverse strand, counting down.
CATAGCTGGATAAGACAACAATGAGTGACATGTCCATGTATGGTGAGTACAAAAAATACCTTAAGAATGGTAGCTTTGGACCAGTAATGCTAACTGGTTCAGAATTAGTTGATGAAAGCCTACGTAGTAGAGCACTACTCTACTAGCCATGTGGAAAGAGAGTCATGAAGCACAATGATTAAATACTAGTTCTAGCAATAACAAGTGCCACTCCCTAGTGCAGTTTTTATAAGTTCAAATGTGAAGTAGCTATTTCAGATTTACAGCTAGATGGTGATAAACAACTGGTGCATGATGAGTTAACTTCCTTGAATGTTAGTAACTAGTTGAATATAACCATGCCGTCTGTGATGGCAACAGTATTTATGGAAATGAAAGCTAGCTATACTAATGGTAAGTAGTATCACGGTTCCAGCAAGTACTCCTAATATCACTGGAATTGTCCACCACCCTTTTCGAACAGCACATATATGTGTTGAGAGTGGCTCAGGTATGTATGGAGGCACTGGGTGTACATACGCTAAGAGTACATATTCCTTATGGTTCAAGCTTCTTGGGATTCTGAGTTGACAAGATTCTGATCCAGATACTACACAGTCCTGTTCATAGTCTGTACTATTAAGGTACAGGGTGTGAATGTTTGCTGTGAAATTATAGAAGACTCCACCCGGTGTTTTGGCTGTGACATAGTAATATGCCTCCTTTGGAACTACAAATAGTACTTGTGTACAAACAGATTGGTTATTGATTCCAATTGGAAGGTCTCTTTTGTACACGGAACTGTGTTCCCCGTCATCAGACTCATCAATGTATGCATAAAATTTGTCTCTATTGTCAAAAATGTAAATCATTCCACTTTCTTCTGAGTGACCATCAGTTGCAATGCAAATAGTGTAGTTAATACTTGACCCTTTAAGTAGATATAGTCCAGGACCGTTAATCATCCCTGTTTGACGTGACTGGCGAGATAGAAAGAATTCTCTACTCCGATAATTAGCGATGTACTCATGTGTAATTAAGCTGTCCTGTTGAACCACTGATAGGTCAGTTATCTTGTAGTAGTCACCGGATTTCAGGCACTCACTAGCCAACCATTCCGAGTCCAGCCAGTTATTGGCTTTATCAAGAATCACCACATCTCCTGCAATTCCGAGATCTGTTGTCGAAGTATTCTTGTCAAGTATAATGAAGGAAATCATGCCAGCCAATAGAGTAATGGCAAGCAAAGTACCAGCAACACAGCACAGATATTTACCCTTGTTTTGTGTATCTGTAGGCACAGAGAAGTTGGGAAAGTTAAGTCATCATTATTGTACACGGGGTGGGTAGTTCAAAGCAATATCCCACGCATTCAAAGTACCAGAGTCAAGTACGTTAATACTTCTCATCTCTTCAGTGAGATTTCAAGTACATTTTTAAGGAAATGTGACCATAATGTCATGGGAACAGTATTTGGATGCCCTTAATAATTTCTTCAATACGTACAAATCTGTTTTCCTACCCCTGCTTAAAAGAAAAATGAAGACAGGAGCTAATTCTTTCCATGACATACAGCAAATGTTACCAAAAAGAAAAAATGTTGTAGTGCTACATGATACCTTGTGATATCAATCCACTTCCGCTTAGTGAAATGCATCGTAAACCACAACACAAGATGTGTTGCATATAATGCTTGTGTGTCGAGTTTTAAAAGATTAATATATTATACAAAATCCGCATGCAAGGGTAACCACACTCCCAAGTATAGAGTTTCCGGGTGAGCAGAGTGAGAAATGATTTCTTTTCTCTCCATGCCAGCTCTGTCTCTCCATACTGATTCACAGTCATTCTGGAGTTGTGGAGTCTTAGCAGCTAAAAAGGACTACAAACAACTGCAAGGTATATTATAATATAGGAAAGGAGTGTAGCTTAAGTATGCACAGCCATAATGCATGTGAAATGGGTTCTGACTCTAATGCACATCATTGGGGTTAGTCTTAGTATACATGACTGTAGTTATACTCATATGACTATAAACAAGCCACCACTGTAATAAACATGACGAGTAGTGAAATTGTAGCCGCTCTACTTGTCCGTACAAAGCCACATTCATGCAATATGCGGTTTCTACATAATTAGCTACATTTCAGTGAGCACAATACTACAGTCTCACTTGCTTAATTTTCATTGCAGAGAACTGCTCAAAATAGCCTTTTTAATTGAAGTCATGAGTGATAACTAGCTACCAATTGTATAAAGCGTGGCTGCAGGATGAGGTTCTAGAAATTCCATTAGCTGTCCCACCAAGGAATAGCAACCTCCCACTACCACACCTCTCGTCCTCAGTGACTGTTAGCAGCACTAAACTTGTATCGTCCCTGTATTCTGTTCGGTGACAGCTCCCAAACGTGATGCTAGCTTTAGCCTCAAGGCAAGTATGCAGCGGAAGGGGAGAGGGGAACCAGAGTTTTAGGCAATCAGCAGGCAGTCTACATTGAGTTAACAGAGGTGAAAGCATATCTTGACCATATTGTTGAAGTCATCTGTAATCCTTGCACTGTGGCAAACACCATGGGTTAAAATTTACAATTTCATTTCGAGAGTGTAGGTACAGTTTCTATCATTGTGGCTGGTGGTTTGTGATAATCATAAGCTTCCCATCCTGCCCCGTTTGTAATAGTATCTGCGTGCCCCCACCCCCCAAAACATTCCTGACTTCTTGTATCATTGTGGTTGTCTCATGTCTGTAGGTGCCCGCCCTGTGAGGCATATGCACCTGTGTATAATCCCTTAAAGAGTATGGCTAGCGTCCAAAGTGTGATGGACACTCCATATACAAATACATACATGTATTCTAGGAGAGATCTGGAGTCCATAGAATGCTTTTATAGTGCTCTAGCATAAATGTTCAGCTATACATTTCTTCTCTAAGATTGCTCACCATAACAAAGTGACTTCCGTGCAATTGCATAAAGTGGTGTCTTCTCTGCATCCATGTTATCACCTGTGCAATATAAATGTCCCAACATGACTATACCAGTGATCACTTAGTAGTACTAAAATTATTAATGCACATCTGTCCCCAAGCAATGCATAGTCAGAAACCACTGAGTGTGATCATACAATATACAGGTGTAAGTAAGGCTGGTGTGCAGGTTTAAGTACAGCCAGCGGGAATGCAGATATAATGAATCATTATTATAAACAAAATCAATTAAGCCAACTACATTAATTAAGATTGAAACTTATACCATTGTGATTGTACATTTTAAATGGGTCTTTATGGAGCCTCATGTGTTCAAAATGGCGTCTCTGGCAGTTACATGTACATGGATGCCATCTTCAAACTTGTGGTGCACAAAGAGTCAGAGATCTGGACAAGTCTATCACGTAGTTTTACCAAGGGCAACTACAGCTCTCAGGTTAGCAGAGTTTGTGTAGTCTCTGTATAAGTACAGCTATTAATGAACAGCATGATCGAGCAATGCGCATGTAGCAGTCTCCCCATTCTCCCATAGTAGCCATGGCTGATTCTTGAGATAGAGATTTAAAGACCCTGTGTCACTTTTAAAATCCACAACGTTCTCGGTTCTGATTGAGCGATCATCCAGCCCAGATCGTGATTCTTTACATCCGCATCTCTACTCGCCCGCCATACATTGCACTTGGTAGAGTAATAACCCTTGATAGCTCATTTAAGTATCATACTCCTGCACAATCAAGTCAAACTAAAGGCTTACTATGATCGAATCTATAAAATGCCCTCTGATCGCAAGCTCTGGTCCAAGCGAAACACCTTGGTGCCAATCACATCTTTTTCTGACCTATATCGAGTTAAAGTTTATATTAGCTATAGCGTAAGTCATCAATTGTCGACCACCTAATTTTGTACACGTATCTACTCCAATACCGTACTAGCTAGAAACTACGGACAAAGTCCAGTTCCAAGAACACTGATCCAGCTACCAAACGATCATTTTTCGAATGAGTAGCTGTAATGACAGGGTCTTACCGAAGCGCAGCAGTGATCGGCTCTCTTCATGTATTGTCAGCCAGCTCTACCTATTGTCGACCGCTCAATCGTGGTAGTTCACGCAATGTCGGCCATTTCGCATTTCCGTTCGTTGATGTCACAGCATTTGAACCACACCCACCAAGTATATATCTTTTGAATTTACAGCATGCACAGACTCCAAGATTAAAATTTCATTTAAATAGAACTTACAACGTCGCTACAATGCATTTTCAACACTGAGCCAGCTATAGCAATTTTCCCGGGAACGTCGCGGTATCCGTAATCGATCGTTACCGCGCCGTAATTTTCGCCGACAATAGATAGCCGACAATAGATGGTGGTCGACATTCGATGACTTACGCTATACGGCGGAGCTATGCCAGTGCCAAGCATTACGTACCACTTTCAGAGTAAAAAATGACAATCGCAATAGGAGAAGTGCCAGGACAGACTAATACTACAGACTATGCTACAAAGAAGCAGAGATGTAAGGGAAGTTCCCTTCATACAAAGCAGAAGGTGTACTACAGCTCCCAGGTTAGCAGTGGTCTTTCTACAAGCAGAGATATGAGCACTAGAAGCGGATGGCACGATCGAGTGCTGCACCATGAAGAGAGCTGTAACTCGCACAGCCTGTCACTCTCCCATAGCAGCCATAGCTAATTTGCATGGCGGCTAATCCTTGATAATATACATGTATTGTAGATGGAGACAATATCCCAAAGAGCAGTCGCTTTTTCGTAGCTTCTCCAAGGGCATTGGCTGGCTCGCTGAAAAAAACTTCCTGCCACACCCAGATGCGGTAATTCATGCTGTAAGCCGATACCATTAAAGAAGCCTTACAGTACAATGGGCCTACACTGGGGCTATTTAGGAGTACTATCTGGGGCTGCTTGATACAACATGTAGTATTGAGACCCCACCCAGGCTGATCCTTACCCATTGCATTTGCTCCTACCCTCTGTTTGTCATGCAAATCTTTATGCTTAGGATTACGGTTCGCTTGAATGTTATGCACATAAATAATTCTATGCAAAGCTCTTCACCTCTACAGTTAGACCAGCCTTTGTTTAGTGCCACATGTACAGGGACCAACTACACTGCAAAAACATGAAGATTGTTTTAACCCGGTTTACTAAGAGCTACCTCAGTTGCAATTCAAGGGTCACCTCATATGCATGTAGTTGAAGGAATAACAAGTGGTCAGCTTTCCCTTGTTAACTACAAGGGAATCTACACAGGTAGGGCCTATATACTGATTATGTTTCATGTGACTGGCTTCCCTAACTGGAAGTATGTGGCTATACTGGCTAGCTTTCTGGAGCCAGTCAAATTATCTGTATTTTTGCAAGCGATATCTGATACTGTTTATAGTTGATGTGAGTACCAAGAATAGCTATACAGTGAGTAGTCTAACTTCCTACCAGATTCCTGTTAGTAGGGGGTGAGTCAACAGTCTAACTTCCTACCTGACAGTTAGAGTACAGACTGTGTAGTTATTCCTGGTACAGTCTCCATAATAAAGCTTTTCTACTGGCTGTGTAGTTATTCCTGGTAACTCAGCCAAGGTTAACCTCTACCAGCTCTAGACCACCCCAGGCCAGTGCGGGGCTCAAGAAGCCCCCATACCGACCATCCCAGGTCACGAGAGCAAACAAAACGCTAGACCACCACCCCAGGTCACCCGAGAGCAAACAAAACTCTCCCAGAGCTAGACCACCACCCCAGGTCACGAGAGCAAACAAAACTCTCTCAGCTCTAGACCACCCCAGGCCAGTGCGGGGCTCAAGAAGCCCCCATACTGCAGGTCACTGAGAGCGAACAAAAACTCTTCCAGCTCTAGACCACCAGCCATGACTGGACCACCCCGGGGTATGCACTGCCGGGTTATCTAAGCCCACAAGCAGCCTCCCACCACAGGTCCTCACATGGTATCACTAGCCCATGACCGGACCACCCCAGGGTACGCTCTGCAGGGTTATTGCCGAGCGCCTTAGCACGAGGCAGGTAATCTTGCAGTGTGGGGATCGAATCTGAGCTAGTGTATGTATATATATGTATAAAAATATAATTATGTATATCTATGTCTGTAATGCTTTCGGCCCCGCGGGCCGCCCGGGAGGCAGGCACGTGTCCAAGATGGCGGCCTACCAGTTGCATGGATGCCGCCTTGGTACTTCTGGCGCACGAAGGAGCAGAGATCTGGACAAATCGATCACTTCATTTTATCCAGGTAGACTTACTACAGCTCCAACGCGATTAAAGTTTGGTTAGCCTCTGTTTCAGCAGAGATCTGACCGCTGGAGACGGACGGTACACAGATCGATTGCGAGTGATACGAACGTGAGTTTCAGGCACCTCTGCTCTCCTGTAGCAGCCATAACTGGTCCTTGGAACTGCGTTGTATACAGAGACACCTGTCTCCTGGGGGCCAATTCATGTAGTTGTTACTTCTCAGGCAATCATGTGCGATGCGGCCCCCAAACGTTCTTGTGTGTGTGGTTTCGTGCTAACTAACTCTGCGCAAGGCCCCATCTGTGCAATGCGTACTTTTAGTCTAAGCCCACACACAGCCTCCCACCCCAGGTCCTCATACGGTATCACCAGCCCAGGACCGGACCACCCCAGGGTATGCACTGCAGGGATCTAAGCCCACTCGCAGTCTCCCAGGTCCTCACAGGGTACCATACCCACCCCAGGGTATGCACTACAAGGTTACCTAAGCCCACGTGCAGTCTCCCACCCTAGGTCCTCACATGGTACCATGCCCATGACTGGATCACCCCAGCACTGCAGGGATCTAAGCCCACTCACAGTCTCCAACCCCAGGTCCTCACATGGTAGCACTAGACCATGACCGGACCACCCCAAGGTCCTCTGTCCTTATCTGTAAGGCTAGTTCCAGACTACCAGTACAGGGCACTGCGGGGTTATCTAAGCCACCTCGCGGTCTCAGACCCCAGGCCCTCACATACAGTGTCGTTTTAGCTAATTGAAACTAACACCTACAACAGATTTAGTAGGAGGTTAACAGGTTCAATAAATAAATTGACATTTAATCATAGTACAAAAGTAATAATTTTGGCTCCAAAATGAGTACATTTAGTTAACTGAAACTAAAAGTAATATGGTAATGGTTTAGGAAATTTTGGTTAGCCACGACCTGACCAGGTCCTCACACGTACAATTTGACCACCTCAAGGTCCTCTCACTGCAACAACAGCTGACCACCCCAGCTGTACCACCCCAGCTGTACCAAGCTGACCACCCCAGCTCAGCTTGGTAATATCCCTCTCTTCATGGATCGTACCAGGCTACTAATACAGAATTATCCAGGTCCTCTCACAGTAACAACAATGCAGTGACGAGACCACCTGGGGTCAATGGGGAACCCCCCCCCCCCCCCCCCTCATTGGTAGTGCCAGACTACATTGTACCAAAACATAACTATCCCAGAGCACTGCAGGGTTATCCAAACCCACTCTCAGTCTCCCACCCCAGGTGCTCACATGGTAGCACTTACCCACAACTAGACCACCCCAGGTCCTCTCACAGTAACAACAGCACACTGACGGGACTTCCCAGGCCCAAAAGCAGATAATACAGGCCATCCCGGGTCCACCCAAACATTACAAATTCCATCCCCACCCCAGGTCATTATCGAGCATTGCAAGCTCTCATCCTGGTCAGCACGGGGAATAAAACTCCTCTTTCATGTCTTAGGTCAGCGCGGGGCATATAACAAGCCCGCTCATACTGACCACCATTGGTTGCACAGAGCATACCCCTTCAGCTCCTGAACACCCCAAATCAATGCTGGTTGTAACAACCCCTCATACTACATGGCTACACAATGCCTGCACACAGGCAATAATTATTAACAGCTTATAACCACCGCGGGTCAGTATCCTGCTCTCAGACGGACCACCACCCCTGGTCACCACCCACGTAATCCCATTTGACGTGAGATCAGGGGTAGCTACCACCAATGAACGAGCGGTCTTCAGGCTGGGAACTCTACCTCCAGTGCAATCTGAACAATCCCACCTCTATCTTCCCTGGTTCAATCCCCCCCCCCCCCCCCTCTCCCCAACTACCAGACCGTATCCTATTAGGGGAGCATAGCTATTGACCTTCCCCCCAGCACAGGGAAAACTTGCCCCCTCCAGGTCCCACCTCAGAAGGCAACATTGTCCTGGTAACTAGCTGCCCTGACCTCCTGCAACAGAAGAAACTGTTACTGTGCAGGCATAGGCACATGAGCTATTCAGTGCTTGGCAATCTATTCAGGCACCATATGTACGTATACTGAATTACCAGGCAGTTTTCCTGATTATGACCTTCTCAGTTGGCTAGCTACATCAAATTGCCTGGATTAGCCATGCATGTACCAGTGGCTGTCCTAGGTCATAAGCTGCCAATCAGGAGCCCACAGCATTGGCCCCACACTCTGCACAGTGCTTCAATTACGGCCAGGGAATAGAGGGGAACACATGTTTTATACCACACCCTCCAACATGTGCCCTAGGTCTCAAACTGCTGCTGGCCAAGCACCCAAAGCCAACAGCACCCAACTGAGCATACCTGACCAAAGGCCGTAAAGAAGGCAAGAAATGCTGCCATGCTCGAATCTGGCGGGCTATAGTCCAGGCATATTCTTCTGCCAACAAACCCAAGGGTCTCACCCATCCCACATCACAACGAATGGTTCTCGATACCAGAACCTATTCAGGCTGATTTACTTATATCTAAAAACAGGTCATTACCTGTCCACATTGGGTACTCATCAGCCCCTCCCCCATCCCCCTTCTCCTATACTCAGCCAGTATCTAGGAATACTAGCAATAGCCTGAATGCTGTATACATTCTATTGCTCAATGTACTCAGTACGGTTCACAGGCCTGCCACATTATAAAAGTGGTTTACTGGCTAAACCCATACCTACACCTGTCCTGGCTCGAAGGCTTGCACCTCTAATGTAAGCCCCCACCTTCCACATGAGGTTATAGCCACACCCCTAAACCTCCCAATCTAGCAGTACCAGTTAGCAAAAATTCAAAATATGATTTGGGACAACCACAGTGGCCCCCGATTATGGGTCAATTCCGGCCATGCAATGGAAAAGGTAACTTAATTGGTGTATAGACCCAGAGATGCAGCTTCGTCTACCGGTACACAGTCGTTAGGCCAGCGGTCCATTTAATTGGAATTTAAATGTAGTACCGGAAGCGTCCGTAAAGCTGCATTCCAGTCAATAATTAACATGGCGCTTACTTCCTCTCTGTTCCACAGGGCAGATCTCTCCAGAAAGCACCGTTTTGAGCCGGAATTGGGCCTGCATGTGTAGAACGGGTTATCTACTACACGAATATCTACTTTATTTTGGCGAAACGCAAAGACTGCTGGCGCAACGGCGTCGTCTGTCCACGGCACCGCGAACCGCACCGTGAAACTGGGTCGTGCTGAGGCGGGGTACATTTTGTTCCGCCTGGCCCGATCTCAATGTTCCATATATCGATCTGTAGCCCGAAAAATTTTGTACAACATATATAAAAATGAACCATTTCCACCGGGCGGTTTTTGCACTACACGCGGATAAAAAGTAGATAAAAATGTTGCCACAATACGAGAGGTAAGTAAACATGCATGCAGCGCATGGGCAATAAGTGCGCTTAGGAGTCGGATTTGTACCTAGATCTAGTTACAGTGGATCTAGAAAGAAGGAGAACAGTGTAGATAACATGCATGAGCTCGTAGGCTAGATGTATGAGCCTTTTCTAGAGCCTTTAGCTCTTGTATGTAGCAACCTTTGCATCTGAAAATAGAGCTATGTAGCTAAAGGTATAGCTGCAAAGGCTGCATGTATATTTTCAGATCCCAGGCTGGGGCACGTGGAGCCGTTGCTACTTGCCAGCCCTCCAACCCTCCCTCCCTTCACAGTGTTTGCTAATCTTCATCAAGCTCGTACATGTCTAGTTCTGCATCCTCATCTGCCGCTGCATCAACATCGCATTCATCGTCATCATCATCAACCAAATGATTTGCATACTGTTCTCTCAAAGCTAGATCTTCCTGCAGCTCCTCTGTTTCTACTTCATCGTTCCCAGTGGGCGTTGTACCTGTGAACGGTGTGTTTTGTGAATTTCTCCATTGATGTAGTTACTGTGTTCATTAGCACTGTTGGCAATACTATCAATACTAGATGATTGTTCTGAAAGAGCATGAGAAAGAAGCACATATGGATCGGACTTTGTGCGATAGAACATTGTTCCTATCTTCTTATGAGAACACACTGACGAGAGAAGACACCCAAATGTATTGCCTACAAATGATAACACTCTAGCCTTTGAAACACTCACTGTTATGTGTGAGGAGTTCGGAAGATACGAACAAAAGTGTTTGTACACGACAGGAAATAAAACAGCTCGATCATTCAACACTGACTTGCAGACATATAATGCTGTTTGTAACAATGCTAAATCTACATAACAGTCACTAGATTTTGGGCAAAACACAGAAATCATACTCTCAAGATGCTTTTGCTTATCCTGTAAATCCTTAATAATTTCTTCTGACAAAATCGTGCATGCTTCTGAGCTAAGCATTTGCTGACAGTATTTGTAACAAGAATAGCAAACTAAATCATTATCACTGAAAAACGAACCACCATCCAATATTTCTCGTAAAATAGTTTCAACCTTTTTCGGCTCTGGGCAGGGTACAAAGCGCTGAGATGTCATCTCCTTATGCTCGTGTTTGCGTTTCACACCACAAACCTTGCAGACAGTAGCACCTGATTTCTCTGGTTTATATAGACGGTGTATATAAGCATAGTGTGCCTGGCATAGAGGCAAAGCATGAGGTTCCTGTACACCTGCAACCCCAAAGCAGGCACAAATCACTTCCCATGAAAATTGGTGTTTAGCCACACGAGCTTCAGTTTCACAACATGGTATGCAACACACCACCTTCTTACCCCTACCTTTGCACCACCAGGGCTTATAATCAATTGCTAGTGTCCCCTCCATATGCATCTTGGTTCCCCGCATGATACCAGTGCTGCATGCTTTGCATATGCAGCCAATGCTGCTCATATCCACTCCTACTGTTCCCAAAAACTCACACCTGTCCTTGTGCTCCTGGAGCCACCCCTCTGTGTGCACATGCTTCGACCCAAGGCTCCCCTTGCAGAGATCACAAGCTGTACTGCACTCTCTTCTTGCCATTCTGCTGTCGTAGAACACGTCCACGTGGCGTTGCAGCTATCGGAGATCACCTGCGATGCATGCAACCACAACCATGCAACCGAATATTTGTCCGCATTTCAAGCACGTGTAGTGCAAAAACTGCCCGGTGGAAATGGTTCATTTTTATATATGTTGTACAAACGTTTTCGGGCTACAGATCGATACATGGAACATTGAGATCGGGCCAGGCGGAACAAAATGTACCCCGCCTCAGCACGACCCAGTTTCGCGGTGCGGTTCGCGGTGCCGTGGACAGACGACGCCGTTGCGCCAGCAGTCTTTGCGTTTCGCCAAAATAAAGTAGATATTCGTGTAGTAGATAACCCGTTCTACACATGCAGGCCCAATTCCGGCTCAAAACGGTGCTTTCTGGAGAGATCTACCCTGTGGAACAGAGAGGAAGTAAGCGCCATGTTAATTATTGACTGGAATGCAGCTTTACGGACGCTTCCGGTACTACATTTAAATTCCAATTAAATGGACCGCTGGCCTAACGACTGTACAAAATTGGCCAATGGGAGCACTGTACTGCCCCATTACACGTTACCATACAAGAACTCAACCCGGTCATAGTCGCATCTGCTATTTGGGGTATAGCTATACTAAACGGGCAGCTCTGTGCAGCAATATCACAGCGTCATTTGTAGCTACCCACCAGAGTAAGAACTCAATGACATAATTATGCAAGGCACAAGAAGAGGTGTCTCTCCATCGTTGAACTGCTCATTCCAGTTTGCAGTAGGCACATCCCTTGAAAACAATGAGCGGCCTGGTTGATGTTCTTACCGTAAACAACCTCCCCCCCCCTCATCCCTCTATACAAAGCCCTCATCTCACAGAGGACGAAAGGGACGCCGCCCGGGGGCTAATCAGTTGGGGACTATGAAATCTAGCCCCACCTACTAGAACTCACAAGCCACCTCCAAAAACCTCATACGTGGCCCAGTTGGTCAATGAGGGCCTAGCACAAATCTTGCCCATCAGCAATCCGCCAATTCAAATCTCGGGCGGTCGCTCTGCTCTGACCACCATATCGGGGATACACCTCCTTTGACGAGCCAACCCCGCCTACTTTCTACCCCCTCACGATTTACGTGGGGCCTACTCCGCCGATCATATCATGCTTCGGGAATATACGTCTCCTTTGCATTCACGGCAGATCAACCAACAGGGGTGTGCGCGGGCGACATACCCGACCCCACCTATACCGTTTACACCCTCACGATCTTACGACGCGTACGGGCCTAGCTACTCCACCGATCATATCATGCATCGGGCAGCATTTGCACCATTCTACTTCAGCCTCACCATGACAGCAGAAGAAATTAATATGCGTCTGTCACAGGACGGCTATGACCCCCTAGCCCATCTGTCACTGAATGACATGGCGGTGACAACCCAACAACCCTACCGGGTCGTAGCTAGCTAATGGAAGTTTTTGTCAAGAGGCAATATCAAGCTGCCAGCGCTTTACGAACTTTCACTACAAACCGTTCCTCTGTCAGGGGTTGACCGCTAGTCAACTGCCCATCGCCGCCTCCTAGACCCGGCAGATGGGAGATCACAGGCTTAGCTATCTCCTGTGCATCTCCACTCCACGTAGCTAAACTCCAGTCGCATTATCGGCGACTCTCAGCAGTTCTCCGTCCTACATGTAACTCACTTTTGGTCACCGCAACCCTGCCTGCAAAACTGAGTAGCTACTCCTACAGATTATAGCTATAGTCACGATTCCATCACCTCATCATGATTGCAACTGTAGCTATAGTATAAACAACCTATTTCAAACAGCTAACACCTAAGAAAGACAATAGGAGCCTTGGAGGGTCAGACTACTTCTTCCCTGGAACCAGGATGGGAGGACACACCTCCCTGTCCTTCAGCTAACCCTCCAAGCATTACAGATCAGGGTATGGACTTAATTCCGAAAGAGACCAGGTCACGGCATCCGTCTCTCCAAAGGTCCTAACCTGTGCTTGGGGCACAACTTCCTCTGCTTTACCACCAAGTATTTAATAGGCAGCCCCACACTCGGCTGCCTATGCACAATCCTCATAGCTGTTAAATTTGGAAAATTTCAGCAAAGTCCTCAATGGGAGCTACAGGAGAAAGCTTGTTTTTAGAGCTTCTGCTGGCAGACATTTTCAACAATCAGCACATCCCAAGCACAGGGACCCACTCTTCACTGATTGCATAAGCTACTGAATGCATGATCTCATTCAGTTCCCATTCAAGCTCAGAGCATGATCTCATTAGGTTCAATTCAAACTTAGTGCATGATTTCATTTAGCTTCCCATTCATGCTGATCTGATTACCATTGATGGGTGACCTAGAAGTAATTAAGCCAGCAGTTACTCCCAGACTTAAAAAGGCGATTTTAAGCAGCTCTTTCCAATGAATTATGGCAGGAGCCCATGAGTGCTACTTCTCGGCACTCATGGGCTCCTGATTATGGCTATCCATACCTAGACTCCTTGCCTGCAGTACCTTGCAGTTGTTTGTGGTCTATTCTGAGCTATATGTATTCCTGCTAGGACTCCACAACTTCACTGTAAGAAAAGAATTGTCATCTTGACTACAGTTGTCTGTTATTTAGTTGTAGATGATAACACATTACATGCATGGACACAGCTAATTGCTAAGATGGTATGAGTATGTGGAGGGAGTAGGTCAAGAATGCAGAAAACACATTAAAACAGTGGTCACTCCCAGCTGCAGCCAGCCATCAGCTATGCTAACTCATCTGCACCAGAACTAATAACCATAACCATATTGCTAGGCTACCTTTTTTTATGCATGAGTAAGCTAATGTACTTTTGATGTGTGTTCCTCATTCTTGACCAACTTCCTCCAGATACTCCTACCATCTTGGGAATCATCTGTGTCCAAGTGTGTAATGTGTTCACTCATTTGCAACTGAAATGACTGGTCAATATGACAATTCTTTTTTTACTGAGTTCGAATCAGGGATACTATACATGTAGCTACTGTGCCAGATAATTACATACATGAAAAGTTATGAGTTGCTAGCTATGTACTAGCTGCAGCTGCACCGCAGGACTTATAAAGAGAGAGCCAGGGCCAGGGCATACATGGAGAGAGAAAGAAATCTACCTGCTTTTCTACTGCTCACTCGGAAACCTTACATTTGATAGTGCGGTTACCCTCGAACTTTACAAATTTTTTATACTTTACTTTGGTGTACTTTATGCAATTTCCAGTACTTGATTTTGGTTTAGCCCACTATAGTTCTGAGCCCTTCAAATAAGGTGTTCAAAATATGAATGCGACTGTTCACCTTTTGGAGTCTGGAAAATTACACACTTACACTTTCCTTGTATTGACTTGTGCTGCATCTATAGTGCAGTTTTCTTGCTGATGGAGTTAGGTGCAATGCAATAATCACCCTATCATTCCGATGATCATCATGGGGCAATCCTAAACAATATAATGGCAAAACATCAGAATCAGTGCATGCATGTACATGTGTGCTGGTACCACTAGCAACATACTGGTGGCATGTTACATGTATTATCTTGTTCTGCTTGGGATGTATAGTGTAGTACACATTTTCCCATACGAATTAGGCTAGTTGCTTGTTTAGTCCACATAAACAGTCATATTGAAACCATAACTGTTTACACAGCATTAGCTATATAGCCTATAGGTCCACTGAGATAACAGAATAATATAAGAAGCCTGAGTGGGCAATACCAGAGGAGCTACTAGACACATAAGAATTATATTATTAATCCTTAATTTTTAATGTAAGGTCTCGTATGGGGATGACACTTTAGCTACATGAAAATTTTTACTGATTGTAATAGTCAACATGAGTTATGAGGGGAAAAGTTTTGGAGCGGAGTTGGAGTGAACGGAGATCGGGTCCAGATCAAGAGAAAATGACACCATCCATACTGTTCATAATATAGAGTGCCACTCATCATTGTAAGACAATCTTCATCTTCACGAGTGTTACTGCTCTGTTTTGTTAGTCTCGTTCCCAGCTTCCCCTCCCACGTGGGTGAGTAACAACAGGAATTATGCTAGTTTGAATGCATGCTGCCACAGCCCAGCAAGGTACATGTACGGCCTTAAGAGTCTAGCAATGTTTCAAGCTCCGTAGCCTCCTGCATAACTTATTTATACTGCTAGCTAGCTAGCTAAACTAAGGCTTTGCATACTTAAACGTGCTAGCTAACCAGCTACAGGGCTGGCGCTCATACTCACCCGCTGGCTTTGTTTTCAGGTCCTTCCACTGTTCGAGAAGCTTGTTTAGTCACTCTTTTTGACTCTTTTCTCTGACTCTTTGTCTATCGCATAGTACGCTACAGTCTGACGCCAAATAAGGTAGAGCGGGGTAATTTCGCTGAGTCACATGAGCAATTCCGGTCAACGTAGGTCGAAAGTTAAAACATATATAGAGCATTGAATGCGGATATAATTGCAGTTTTATATTAGTACGGGTCGAGGAGTAGTTAGTGTTACTGCAGCATGAGTGAGACTTGCAAATAGTACAGTAGTTGGTCACTTTTGTATAGACTGACCGGAATTATACTGTGACCGGAATTATTACCTTATATACGCTCATTTATTTAGCCTCGTTCCCAAGCCATACGGTCAGAGGGGATTAGACTCAGGATTATTAAATCAATGCAGGCTCCCATTGTTTTGAGCGTGTGAGTAGAGCCTGGCAATGAGGCCATTGCTTTGCCATTCTCAAGAGTGCTATAATTATGTCGAATAACAGAATTAACTTCACAAATCATCACATACAAGTCGATTGATCCACAACACTTTCCAGGTAACTAGCTAGCTATGCCTCTGCAGATACAGAGATCTTACAAAGTTGCAACTTCTAGCAGGAGCACACAGGCATCCTATGGTCAGTAATAGCCAAATTCCGGCTAGTCTTAGTTTTTGTGAGCATAGCAGTCTTGTGAGTGTGGAATGCGGTCTGACCAAGGACGTATAAAGTTTAAAAAGAGTTCCGGTTGTGTCTGTTGATAGAATCGTCTGTATAGCATTCCCAAAAGTTTTCTAGCTTTAGCACATATTGATTTAATATGCATTGTCCAGGACAGGTCTGTTGTAAAAAGAAGTCCAAGGTATTTTAAAACTCGAATCTTCTTCCAGCTGCATGGTAGTTGGAGATGGTAAAAACAGGAGGAGCAACTCTGTGCCTCCTATGAGATATATATCAGCATGTATTTACATTTAGCGATATTAAATTGTAAATGGTAGTCCGAAACCCATGAGTCAATGATGTTGATGTCATGTTGTGTCAATGTAGCTATATAGTCTTCTTGGCAATAATTGGTCGATACAATAAGATATCGTCAGCATACAGGACTAACTGACTGCCTTCCGAAGCAGGGAGATTCATATCACCATCAACATAATTATATCAACAAGAGTAGCGGTACAAGGACCGACCCTTGTGGGACACCAGACACAACAGATACCGTTTCAGAGGTCACACCATTTATTACAACCCTCTGCTTCCTCTCTGTCAAATAACTTGTAATCCGCTGAAGGATGTGACTGCCCAATCCCAGTTTATCAAGCAAAGGTCGGTGTGGTACTTTGTCGAAAGCCTTGTCAAAAAAGACGGCATATAGCTATATCCTTTCCCGTCTCAAGTTGATTTAGGAAATCATAGGTTGTAGCTATAGCCAGCAAGGCCGTAACTGTCAACTTACCAGCCTGAAAGGACCATTGAGAATTTGAGAGAGGGTTGTGAGATTCTTTGCTCAAAACTGGCAAAAGGGATATTGGCCTATAGTTGGTGGGGCTGGCATGTTTAGCTATACTGGATTTCGGGATTGGTACACTATATGATATATAGTTTCCAGGCACTTGGGTATTGTCCAGATGATATAGCTAGATAGGTTAAATAGTTTTGTATTGGAGGGCACGGTGCAATAGAACAGGCCGTACTTTTAAGCATTTGGGCGGATATACTGTCTGGACCACTTGCCTTAGATGTATCTAGTGATTGCAACACCTCCAAAACCTCAGATCTGGTGTATAGCTACACAGTAGTTCTCATGGGCAAGCATTGTGCATTGAAACAGTAGTGCTAATGGGGTGAGAGGTGGGACTGAAGTGTTGAAGCATTGTTCAAAGTAGTTGGCTTTACAGCATCACTTGCTGCAGTTGTTCCATTATGAGACAAAACGGGAACAGTGCTCTCTTGCGCAGGTACTTCATTGTCTTCCAGAATTGCTTCTGATTAGCATTATCGAGTCTAGCAAAGAATGAACTTTTAGCATTCCGTAGCATTTCAACAGCCAAGTTCCTAGCAGATTTATATTGTTCAAAGTGCCTAGACTTTCCTGTTCTCTTGGCTCTTCTGTCGTATTGCCTTGAAAGTTTGCTAGCTAGCTAGTTTCCGCATTGTGCCGAATGGCACCTTTCGAGCTTCTAGCAAGCTATAGCTTGTTCATCAGCTCTTGTTTCGCCTCTCGTAGTAAGTGTAAAGAGCGACACCGCAAAAATCATACTACACAGGATGTTTTAGTGAGTATGATTGATGAGTGGAGAAAGGCGTTGGATGAGGATAAGTTGGTAGGGTCAGTAATGCTGGACCTGAGTAAAGCGTTCGACTTAGTTGATCACAGTATCCTTTTGCAGAAGCTGAGGCGGTATGGGGTGCGGGGTGACGAGCTGAAGTGGTTTAAGGGATACCTTGATGGAAGAAGGCAGAGGGTACCGTAGCTATGTGTAGGGGAGGAAAAGTCTGCTTGGAGCGATGTGAAGAGGGGTGTGCCTCAGGGTTCAATTCTGGGTCCACTCCTATTCATTTTGTATGCGAATGACCTGCCTCAGCACTGTGAGGTGAAGCAGTATGCAGACGATACTACCCTGTCTCATGTGAGCAGTGATGCTGTTGACCTTGAGAGTGGACTAGCTAGTTGAGGACCTTGAGAGTGTGGTCAGGTGGGTTGATGCCAACAAGCTCAGACTTAATGTAAATAAGACCCAGATGCTACTGATGAGCAGGAAACGGAGGGAACAGGAGCTGGAGCAGGTGGGAGTGAGGGTTGGTGACCAGGAGATTGGGAGAAGTAGTAAGCTGAAGTGTTTGGGTGTTGTGATAGATGAAGGTCTGAAGTGGCATGAGCATATTATAGAGGAGGTAGCTACGGAGGAAGTGTTTTGCTGGTTTGGCTAAGCTAAGAAGTTTGAAGGATGTTTTACCTGCCTCAACTAAGCTGAAGTTGTACAATGCAATTGTGCTTCCTTATTTGGACTATTGCTCAGTGGTTTGGCATGAATGCTCAGTTCAGTTAGCTAAGTGAGAAGGTGGAAAGAATCCAGAAGTCTGGGATGAGGTTCATTCTATCTCAGCCAGCCAGAGCACCAAGTAAGGATATGATACGGGCTTTGGGGTGGATTCCACTTGAACGAAGAAGGAGAGTGTCCAGATTGGCTCTGATTCGTAGGTGTGTGACACAGGAGGCACCAAGGACCCTTGGGGATAAATTGAGGATGAATGTTGGTCGCTACAGGATGCGGGGTAACAACAAGCTGTTTCTACCAGCAGCTAAATCGGAAATATTTCGGCGGTCTTTTACGTTTCTAGGGTCTCACGACTGGAACAATTTAGCTACCGAATGAGTTAAGGACAGCAGGATCCAGAGACAGTTTTAATATGGCCATGAAGAGATATGAGCAGAAGCTCTATTTTTCACAGTAACTTATCTTTTTTGCTCTTGATTTCATTTTCTATTATTTTATACCTGTTTTCACTACCTATTTTCACTATTTTCATGTAGCTATGTCATTATGCTGTACAGGACTCTCAGGGAGACCAGCCTCTGGCTGATGAGACATAGCTAGGATCCTATCCTATCCTATCCTAAAATTGCATCCGCCTGAGATTTCGGGTTAGGTTATGGCCAGGGCTTCGCGGATCGCGGTGTCGTTCTTTATGTTATACTGGGTAGCTATACATGCCAGGAGGTAAATTGACAATTAGACAATCAATGATTATCAAGGATGTCTATAATAATAATAAAAGAATACTATAATACTATGGAAGTGGACTTTGTTCAAACGTAAGCTATCATTTTATGTTCAAATCTAGGATCTGGTAGTGCAGTTTCCTGCTATATAGGAAAGTGCAATGGTGCACGTGCGGCGCCGCTGTAGTAACGTGTCGTGACGTCACCAGCAGCCGCTTTATATATAGCGCTCTAGGCATCCCCCTAGCTTATTTTATATACCCATGACGTCGTAATGATGTAATTAAACAGAACTGCATAGCTAGTCATTTTTGAGAGTCGTCTAGATTGCTGGCTTTTGAAACATTCTAGAGGGAACCTAAGTGAAAAAGGTGCAGTGTTCAGTAGTGTATAGACCATATACTATCTACGCTGTCACGTATAATTTGATGTAGTCGCTGTATGATTACCTCATGCATACATTTATGTCCGCGGATGCAGCAAGGCTAATTACTTTAATGCTTGCGTACTAGTAGCTATTCCTCTTATTTTCATTCAGTCTCCTAACTTCAGGTCACTACTATATTCTGGATCCAAAGTCACTTGCATAGATGTAACTGCTCTATGCACCTGTGCAGAGGTACGTTGGAATAGCTCGGACATTATCTATTGGGAGGGAAAAGTAGGCAATGCAATAAATGAAGACAATACCAGAGAACGTGCTTTGATGTAGTTTCTTGTTTGAAAACATGAGAGCTTGTTTGCTTGTAATTTCTGTACTTTTACCCCCCCCCCTCCCCCCACCCCAGTGTGTAAAGGTCTATTATGTGGATGATGTGCATTTGGTATACAGTAAATGTGGCTGACTACCGAGCATAGAGTTTAGTATTATGTCTTGCAACAGCGACCTTTATTATTTGTTTAATTGTTTTGTTTACGTACATGTATGTTTGTACAGAAGTGGTAACTGTGTAAACAGATTATCTTGGATTTAAAAGTTTACTTTTTGTTTTGGCCACTGCACCTGTATTTCTCACCGTTTTCTTAATTTTGAAGAGAGAGCCTGGGAACGATGTTACGCATATGTAGTTGCCCTTTTCCATGCAGGATACAACCAGAGAAAATGAGTGATTCTGAAACCTCTCCACAAAACTGGCCCCGTAAGTGACAACTCTAAGTGATGGTTACGCAGTAGGAATCCATAAATGATAAGTGCCTTCAGGCTTACCGCCAAATTATGTGGGAGGGGCTCGTTACCTACTACTGTAACATAATTAATGTATGACTGACAGTTTTAAATGACACCACTAGCCAATGACAAATGCAAAATTTCAATGACTTGTACAAATCACCAGATTTCCCAGTAAACCAGGTAGTATTATGGGGAAAAAAATAGTTGCTACATTCGGATTCCACTAGTTGGCTTGAGCTCTTAATGTAAGTACATTGTATATGTGAAGAGATGGTAGCAAAGTAACACCATCCGTGGACTACACATGTCCAAAATATTCTCACATGGTGGAAGAGGCTAGGTGGGAAATACAATACTCACATGACTACATACATCCTGCTTATACACCAACCCCTCTCCTACGTGGATAGCTGATCATTATCTGTGTACTTCCTTAGGCTTCCTCATCGCCAGCCCATTTTACTGAATCAGCCTTCAAAAAAACGATTATTGGTCTTAAATGGATGGCAGACTGTATTGTGAAATTTACGTCCAAGAACTGGCAAAATCAGGCAAAGTACATGCAGATGACTCTACCCTTATTTCCAGCTATCTTCATGGCCTGAGAACAAGGCTAAGATGACATATTTACTAATGCAATAGTATAGTACTAGTGCTAACTACATATTTTTGTTTTGCCAAAAATGTCCAATAGAATCTTCTCAATCCACTGATGACGGAACTGACGAGTTTGTTGACCAGAGAATGAGTGGTGTACAAGAGGTTGGTGATGGCGAACTGTCCACTGTTCGGGCACAAGATGGTGGTGAGTATCCTGCTAGATTTTCTCAGTAGGGAATGGGACCTATACTGTGTGTACCTCTTCGCATGTTGGTCAATTTGTGCCTAATGTGACCGAATTCACCAAAAGAAACAAATCCCTTTTAAACTGGGGAGAATGAAGTGATTATTGATACTGTAACAGTACAAGTACGAGCCTTCAACCAATACCAACCCGTGCTGAAAGCCTGCAGCTCGGGATCTCCATGTTTGGGAATCACTGTGCAATCAAGAATACCGTAAACTCTGCCCTGTGGGTAGAGCAGAAAGGCTTCACTGCAGCAACAGCTCCTGTAAAAACACATTATATGTACGTAGATTGTCAATAGCACTGCAGAGAGACGTATGCATCTATAAAGCCTGCATGTTCAAAAATGCAGGAAGTCGCACATCCATTTGCTCATGCAATTATTATAAGCGTACATGTACCGTATTCTACGTATTATCCGCCCATGATGTATTATCCGCCCATCCCCTTCTTTGAACAAAAGTTATTGTGGAGGGTATTTACATATATAGTATCCGCCCACCCCTTATACTGTCCATGCGAGCTAAATCTATAACTGAAAACTCCAAGGCAGTGAGTAGAATCGAGCGGCAAAATTCGATCTTTGGCGTGCTTTAATTGGAATACCGAAGGTAAGTCAGCTAGCCATTTAGCTTTTTAGCTGATAATAGTTATCTGCATTCTTCCATAATAGCTTTTTAAATACATTTTGCATCCATACTTGGTTCTGCTCTACTTACCTTGTAACCTCGCTTAGCGCATTTACTACGCGTTCGAGTGGGCGGATACTACATCGCGATTATACAAACTACGTATTATCCGCCCACCCCCCTAGCACTTAAGTGGCCCGCCCATGGGCGGATAATATGTAGAATAAGGTAGTTGTGTCACGGGATCATGAGATTGTTTTGTTATTACAGGTGGTGCTACAGGATCTGAACTTGTGAATCCCATCCCCCCACTCCCGCCCAGTGATTATGAAGGTAGGTCACATATTCCTAGTAGCTGTGTATGTACATGTATCATTTGAAAGTTGGGTGTAGTCATTTTCTAAATAGAGTGCCCTAAATTTCATTCCAGATCAAGAGTCGAGTTTGGTCTCATTTCCAGACCTTTGTACAACGTGTTGAATGATTCTTGTTGTTCAGATTACTAGCAGTACGCATGTATGGGTTATATCCCTGCCAAGTACTCATTATACTATACCTAAGTCATTCTAACCAATCAAATTTCAGCATTACAGGGTCACACCTACCGCGCGAAAAAATATACTTACGTAAAGCAGGTACCCGATTCCGTTCCAGTTGTTAAAAGGTTCAGAAAGCTGTGGTGGCTAGGGAAGCCTAGGCAAGACGGTAAGCTACTGGTCCCCATCTGTAGCTATTTTTGTTGCGTTTCTGTGTGTTTGTACGTGTGGACACGCTGCCAGTCTACTGTTTTTTGCCAAAATGGCGCTAGGGTCGGGCTAGACGGGTAGCTACCATGACTACTAGCTGTTGTTCATGTTTGTTACAATTGCTGGGAATGTTTCACCACTTATAGTTACCATTTTGGATTGTGAAAGTTTGCTAGCTACCCAGTTTATTGTGTCGTGCTGAACGGCACCTTTTGAACCTTCTGGCAAGCATTAGCTTGCCCTGCAGTTCTTGATGCTTTGGCAGATAGATTACTGCGTAGCGGGGTGTATGACCCGTTATCTACCTTGGGAAAAATTATCTCCCTTGGAAGCCTTGGAAGTACTTCGGGCTTTGTCCTCAGTACTTTCTTGGCTTCCGCGGGAGACAATTTTTTCTGCGATAGATAACGGGTCATACACCCCGCTACACAGTCAGTGATCTATCCCATACTTAAATCCCACGGGGAAAGCTTGAGTGAAGCCGAGGAAGTGCTGAGGGTGAAGCCCGAGGCACTTCTGAGGCTTCACAAAAGCTTTCCCTAGGGATATAAGGGTTGTATATTCCACTTGGAAGGAATCCATCTAACGTACATATACAGTGGAACCTCTCTAATGCGGACACCATTGGGACCCACTCAACGTGTCCAGAATATCGAGGCGTCCGTATTCCGGAGGCTTCCGGTTATATTTCCAGTAGTCATGGCAATAACTATATGGCACGCTATGGCTCGTTTTGTGGCTCTGGCTACATGATGGCTTGCTGCCAAGGCTGTTACTTCCTACCCAGAGGCTAGATGCAGTAGTATGTAACATTGAGTCATTGGATCTGGCAAGGTGGTGGAGTATTTTTGCAGCGTAGACGATGTATAACATCACAGCGAGTCCGCAGTGATTCTGGAAGTTGCATCTTATGAACAAACGTACTGTTTAAATTATCGATGTCCACACTATCGAGTGAATTTTGTACGCATTTGGGAGGGTGCTAATGTATTGCAGGTGTAGGAGTTTCGAACCGGACTGCAACCAAATGTCCGTATAAGCGAGGTGTCTGCTATAGAGAATGTCCGTTAAGAGAGGTTCCACTGTACCATGCCCAAGTCATTCAG
This sequence comes from Phakellia ventilabrum, assembly GCA_963921505.1. Classification (NCBI taxonomy): domain Eukaryota; kingdom Metazoa; phylum Porifera; class Demospongiae; order Axinellida; family Axinellidae; genus Phakellia; species Phakellia ventilabrum. The sequence goes on along the minus strand of OY997386.1, from coordinate 4,465,989 downwards.
ACAAGAGTCGCAAGGTCTGTAAAAGGCATCCAGAAATGAAGGTAAGTAAGCTGCAGCTTGGTAGAAGCACGAAAATTGCAGCACTATATGATAAAGTGGCCAACTAGCATCGAGACAGAGGCTCTAAAACACGGCAAAATATTCCTAGTAAACCTAGCAAGCAAGAAAGGTGGCTAGTATCTACGATACCTAACTGTCTAGCACAAACCTAGAGCCATTTCAGCACAGCATAACAAAACTCGCCATAAGCGGAGAACAATAACCTACCTGTGCCTTCTTGCAGCTATTCTCCAGCAATCTGTGAGCAAGCTTAGAACCGCCATCTAGCCTGCCTACACTCCCATAGCAACCTACCCTGCCACAGCTTCTTGAGCATTTGAATGAATGGAATGGAATCGGATACTGAAATTTCCATCTGGTGCTCCGTGAATCCGATTGATCTGGTGCATTGCAACACGGTTGCTACATGTAGCTAGCAACGGGATATACAACTCATTACTGCACGCTGATTGGTCAAGATGACTTAAGTATGGTGTAAGCTCAGAAATGCCTCACACATCGTGGTTCAGCTGTTCTTCTCGAGACTGGCTAACCTGCGAAAATAATCAGGCCCCTGTATGCATCCGGGGAGCTACCCCAGCCCTGGTCTGCATCCCGTGCGCAATCTGGGGTGTGATTATGTCAACAAAAGTAGCCCTTTAATTACGTAGTGTAGCCTTAATACATGTACATAGCAGCTGTGTTTATACCACACAGCAGTACAAAGCTCTTTATTTGCACATGTACCGTATTCTACGTATTATCCGCCCATGATGTATTATCCGCCCATCCCCTTCTTCGAACAGAAGTTATTGTGAAAGATATTTTCATGTATAGTATCCGCCCACCCCTTATACTGTCCATGCGAGCTAAATCTATAACTAAAAACCGAAAACTCCAAGACAGTGAGTAGAATCAAGCAGCAAAATTCAATCTTTGACGTGCTTTAATTGGAATACTGACGGCAAGTCAGCTAGCCATTTAGCTTTTTAGCTGATAATAGTTATCTGCATGCTTCCATAATAGCTTTTTAAATACATTTTGCATCCATACTTGGTTCAAATATGCTAGAAAGGCTCTACTTACCTTGTAACTTCGCTTTGCATATTGTGCATTTGCTACGCATTTGAGTGGGCGGATACTACATCGCGATTATACAAACTACGTATTACCTGCCCACCCCCTTCTTTCACCTAGCACTTATTAAGTGGCCCACCCATGGGCAGATAATATGTATAATCTCATAGCTATTGTAGAGCTAATGTAAACTCCTATTTGAAATTATTTTGATATTTCACTGTTGCTATGTGAAATTTCACTGTTGCTATGTGAAATTTCACTCTTATGTGAAATTTCACTGTTGTTGGGAGCTATAAGATTAACATGTGATAGCATGGTTTGGAGTGAAATTTGGGATAAATCATACTCGTAATGTACCTAGGATGGTAAATTGCACTCGGCTTCGCCTCGTGTAATTTAACCCCATCCTTGGTACATTACTCGTATGATTTATCCCAAATTTCACTCCAAACCATGCTATTACATATACGAATACGGTACATGTACTTTAATTCTGCTTGGGCATGAGACTAGGTGCAGTGATACTATTTATAGTGCATATGCTTGTAAGCATTTCAGCATTGTCATGAATATGCAGTAGCTTATTCACTATACTGTTTTGATCATTTGGGTACTCTCCCTATATAGCCACCAGTGACCCCATAGGCATGTTTATTATAATAATCATCAGCATGTATACAGCAGGTATTCACGGAGAATTAATCCCCCCTCCTAAATGTTTTCAGTATGACCATCCTAGTCATGTACATTGCAGGCATTAACTCTTTGTAAGCCATGGGCACATTTATGTTACATTATTTATATAAAATAGAGAAAACTACATACTTTATATTAACGCCTAATATAAAAAGCTCATATAAATTCACATAAGCCTTATGGATGTATTAAAAGTTGGCTGGGAAGGAGTTAACAACTCTAGCTGTGCTTATGTTGACTAGTCGAGAAATATTATTTTTGGTCTGCGGCACGTACAAGGAGTTAAATAGGTATACAAAGCAAGTATTGGACCATTCATACAGTTGTACACACTGAGAGCACAGCAGATTACCTGCTAATGTGGAGCTCACTCAGGCTATCTTGTATAAGTAACCCTGTGCTGTCTGTATGTACATGCACACGTTGCAGTAGTTGCATACTTACCTACATACACACATACATGTACACACGTAGAAGTGAATACATTCACTTGCTCTTTAGTAGACCTGCATGTATGTACGTATATCTTTTACTCAGGGTATATAGTTTTTGTCTTTCAATTGATAGTGAATGTGTTGTTGTTTTTTGCTTAATACAGGAGCTTGCTTAAAACCTATCATCACGGAGGAGAGTGAAGAAGGGAGGTCCTCTGCAGCATTGTCTTGGCATAGGCCTTTACTTGGAAGTAAGTAAATTGTAACATGCCTAGCTAAAGTTCTGTAGTGCTGTGAGAGCTAGAGAGCACGGGGGATAGAGAATAGATACAGAAACTGTCACAACATTCTTGGTCTTGCGTACCTTGTATGGGTGCAATAATTAATTTGCATTGCAGCCCTCTTTGAGCAATATTATAAATCATTGACTATATACATGTAGGTGACAGTGATCGGGAGCTAGACTGATTTCAAATCCCACCTGTTGTCACTTAATTATTTTCACTGGTGCACCCATTGTACAATCATGTGCTCTCAGCAGAGCTAGTTCCGGCTTCCTCCGCCCTATAACTGTAAAAGGTCACATGGAGGAAACCCCAAAAAAGCCTAGGAGGAAATTAGGTACTCTGAGATTCTTTTGGTGGATCCTGTAGCTAAAAACATCAGAGGGAGAAAAGTGTGAGCTGCAGCTTGTAGCTTTATAGAATACTGTATAGTGGGAAAATTTGGCGAGCATTAAATACTGCGCAAAATGGCTTTTAAATTTTTTTTTAATATTGGCGAACTGGCATAATTTATGACAAAATTCTTTTTCCTTCTTGATCGCGATCAAGAAGCTTATACAGAAGTACCTAGCAGTCATTGTTGAACCGTTCTTAGCACCATAGTACTGTGCCCTTTCTTTTGGCATGTAGCTGTTATATTTGTCTCAAGGCGTGATAGTTTCTTGCCGTCTGGGCTCCAAGGGTGCGCTTCACTGCCTTGTTTTCATGTTCAATGTCCTTCCTTGAGAGAGAGGAATCATCACACGCACATGGAGTAGGAAATACTAGTCATTCTTTACTTGTACTGATCAGGTACCGTTTCACACACATATTATGCACTATAGCTCTGACTATGTAGCTACTGTGCACTTGTGAAACAAATTCAGTCACTTATTGCGTGCTCTCAAATGTGACCACTTTTAATATCGACCGCTTAATTTCCTCTAACTTGGCACTGCGGTTACCCTTGATACAAAGTAAAAAAAAAAAACATTTAAAAAAATGAAAGAACATACAGGGATGGAATACCCAAAAAGCAACCAAACAAGGTACCACAATACCCTTACGGATTGTCATCCCTATATCTTTAGCCATTTTTGCAACTAGGTCTCACTATACGTAAGTGCTAGTTACATGGGATGACAGGGTGTTAGATTGTGGTGTAGATGATTAGGTGTTTTTTAAAGAGTACTTTGGTATAATAGAGTAATGTTTTTGGAAATGTGTTCCGTACTAACTGTTGGCGAAGTGAAAGGGTGTTGCAGAGTGTAGGTGTCATTGTAGGTGTGGATTGTGGTGTAGAATGTGGGGTAAGTGGTACATGTGTGTAGTCTAGAGTGTGTATTGCTGCATGTGGAGGATAGGTTGTAGTGTGAGGGGGTGATGTGTGTTGCATTGTGAAGTGCTTCAATTGCCATATTCTATTGGCTGTGGATATGGCTACTGCAGGGATTGGTGTGTGTGTGTGTGTGTGAGGTTGGAAAAATGACAAAAGATATAGGGATGATAATCCGTAAGGGTATTGGGTATCATTCCTACCTTGTTTGGTTGCTTTTTGGGGATTCCATCCCTATAAGTTTTTTCATTTTTTTAAAATGTTTTTTTGTTACTTGTTTCTGTTGTTTTTTGTGGGGAGGAGAAAGGTATGAATAGTGTTTAGATGGTGTGGTTGTGTGGGGTAGATGAGTGGTATTAGCTGTATCCACATATGCTCCCATTCATGATAACAGCATGTACCTACATGTAAAATGTAGTAGACACAGAATGCACTTTGCACTGCAAAGCTTTCAGAGGGGCTTAAAGATACAGCAGAGTAGCAAAATAGAGCTAATGAGAATTGTAGCTAAGCGCCTACTAACTTGAGAATGCCACTGTACACACACTCATTCTTGTATGCAACATTGTAATGGCAGACAGCTGTCTACAGCAGTTTGCCGACTCCATTTAATGTACATCATGGAGGTTAGTATGGTCTGTAATCGTCTAGCAGTTGTATCAGTGTTCTTACTATTATAACGTAACTACAGCAACTCACTTTGGGTCCATCATAAAGCATACTCCAAGTATTATGAGCGTCTATTAGTAAGCAGAACAGCTCGTGCTCGAGGCTGCGTTTCCGGTGTAGGCGTAACCGTTTAATGCGCAGAACGGAACGGAACAGAACGGCGTATAGTGGCAAGTACTTGCCTCGAGCGCTTGAGAATCTCTGCTAAACGATTTAATTTGTTTGAGAATGCTATGGTGTGGGTGCAATAGCCCGGATCCAGTAGCGCTTCTTCGCGTTTGAATCATTGTAATCGCTTGAGTCATTGTTGTGCTATCACCGTTGAGGAACCAGAAAGAAGAATTGCGACAATTTGACAGTTTAGCGACTTGCCGATTTTGGCACTTCAGCGATGCTCTCTGTCAGCGTTAACAGTCTTGTTACTGTTGAAAACACTCGAGAATGACAGGTATGGTCCACAAAAGCTTATGACTAAGTCTAGGGCAGAGTTTTGAGCATATCACTTTGTACACATACAATGGGGCAGCCTTTTTTTTTTGGAGCCATCCCTATATATGGAGTACTACCGTACTCCATGATAGTGCATGATGTACAACAACATTTCATTCACAACTTAATTGTGGAGTGTTAGCAGGGACAGTTATAGTTCAAAGGACACCACAAACAACTGCAAGGCAATGTAGGCAAGGATTGTAGGTCGTAGGAGTGCACAGCAGTCAGAGCAAAGGTGTAGTGAGTCCATTTAATACACATCATTTAGGTTAGTATGGGGTAGCAGTTGTATCTTTGAATTCTCTATACTCATGTAATTGCCAAGCGTGGCGAGACAATAATAGATCTTGAAAGCGGTGGTTCACTTTTGAGCTAGCATATATATATATGTATAAATATATGTGCGTCACACTTCGGATTGCAATCAGGTGGGCCCTGGCGGGTAAGGCATGTGTTCAAAATGGCATCCCTAGCAGTTACATGGATGTCGTCTTCGAACTTTGAGATCTTGACAAGTCTACCACATAGTTTACCAGCTAGGGAAGGCTTACTACAGCTCCAGAGTTTGTATAGCCTTTATATAAGTATAGATATTAGCGCTATAAATGGACAGCATGATTGAGCAATTTCAGAGAATGTGCGTTTCACTCTGAGCAGCATAGCCCATCTCTCCACTCTCCCGTAGCAGCCATGGCTGTTCCTTGAAAATATGTAAGATAGCGACATCAATCTCCCAAAGACCAGTCACAGTGGGCTTCCGAGAATACATACCCCCAGCTTGCACCGCCTTGTCCCGCCCATTGCAGTCCTTGGCTCGTGTGCTACTTGGGGCTTACTCCTGGGTCCCTATAGCAACTACTGTTGCATGCATGTACAGCTAGTCAGATCCCACCTGTAACCACGGGTTTATCAGAAATAATTCAATAATGCCTCGGCTTGGCTTTATTGACATATTGCTTTGTTTATTTTTTGTAAACCCTCATAGGCGGGATCTAACTATGTGTTATCTTATTTTTCATGATTAATTTGTGACTAAATTACTTTCACCCTGCAGCCAGTTACACTGCAAGAAGTTTCACTGAAGGAACTTTTATTACGAGACAGCTGAAGTCTAGGGAGAGTGAGCAAAGAAGTATGTTACCTGTTTGTGACTTCAATGCCTAACATAGAGTATGTATCATCAAGCACCCATGATGCTAGTACCCATGGTATTAACTTCTTACGTCTGTAATGTAGTATCTGCACTTGAATATGCAAAAGCAAGGATGTGTTGTAAGTATAGCCTTCCTCAGCCACCTATATGGATACATGTATTGGCAAGTCCTGATTGAGCACCGATTGTTTAGATTTAGGAGCAGAGCATATAATCTAGAACCTATGCATTTAGAAATGGTCCGGCCTTACAGAGGCCTCACAGCGGCCAAAGATCTTTTTACCAGCCGGGCGCGCGCTTCACGCGCGCCCGGCCCTAAGATTGCTTTACGTTTTCGCGTTTGTTTGTGAGTGTGTGTGTGTGTGTGTGTTTGTCTGCAATTATCACGTGCTCTAAGTTACGTAATTCCATTACTATGCCACGTACTATAGCCACGAGCTCTACTGGAAGTTTGTAGGCTCAAGATACGTCAAACTAGATTAGTTTTGTGTTGCCTAGTTGGCGAAAGAGTGGGGTAGGTAATGATGATAATTCTGTTTGTGCAAGTTCTGATTGGTAACTGGAAGTGCACTACGAATTGCTGTGTCAGCACTTTCACTGGAAGCTGTACATGATGAGACTGTCTAGCCAAGCTGATCCATTGCATTTAGCTTAGACTGACCTAGTTTTTAGATATATGGTTTTTAGATATGCAGTCTTGTTACCTATCTTTCCAACAGTCTGGAAACAACTCTCATACCATCTTGTCACATTTGAAGGCCACACTAGTACAGTCTCAACTTTTGGCCCAGATTAGAGTGCTTAATCTTGAGGGGCAAAAGGCTATGTAGCATGCAGGAGGGATTGTTCGGCTATGCCTAAGCCTGACAAATGTCTGAGTTTTACTGAGATATGCATTGAGTATTGTCCCTTGCTATCATCATTAGATGTGTCCTATGCCTGGGGCATTTGTCACTAGCGCAGTACTCACTCCTCTGGTCTCCCGCATCAGCAGGATTAGCATTCCGTGGCATTTCACAAGCCGCACACTCACTCAAAATTGCAGTTTCAGGCTTTTATACATATTTACATGATCGTAGTAATGAGCATTGAAATTGTCCAGCCAAAATTGGCTCATTTTTAAACGAGAAGATACAGCCATTTTGATCATGAATAAGCTCAACAGACAAGCTACAAAACAGGAAAATTAGTCAGTTCAAAGTGGCAGTGAATTTCAAATTTTACATGAAATGTAGTGTATGGAAACCCATGGTGACAGTACCAATATGTATGTGAATCATGGCATTTTCGGTGTATTTGAAGAATATACAGCCCTCGGTCTCAGTTATCAGAAATTTGCAGTTTTGATAAACGTCTTGCTTCACTTGGGTTAAAACTTCCTCTGATCTCAACCTTGGTTCATATAGTAGGGGTCAATAAACAGTTTACATTCCGTATACTCAGTACAATCGTACAGTCCATTTCAGTTGCGTTTGAACATTGTGTATTCCGTGGATTCTCATGGAAACTGTTCTGTAAGCGAGAGATTCACGCAAAGTGTCAGTTTAGGCTTTGGACCTTAGTGTGATCCAGGCTGTATAGTGTCTGTGCTTCATCTAGTACAGGACGTTATTGCCACTAACACACATGCTGGAGTCACGGAATACACAAACGTTTAAACGAAACTGAAATCTACTTTATATTCATAGTTTTTTATAAGCATTGCATTATTGCGTATTTCCGGTGACAGTATGGTACTACAACAGCTCTTAGCTGGATAGCTAGCTAATTTACGTAGACAGAGCCTAACCTCAGCTATATGTACACACGTAGCTTGTACAGTAACTTGGTGCCAAACTATTATCAATTTACACATTACCTAGCATTGGTTGACTTTACAAACAGACCAGGAGTCTCTTCCGCAGCCATATGGTGAGTTTGTTGTCACTTTGCAAGATGTTTCAGAGCCGTTGGTGGCTTAGTCTCGTCCCCAGACCTTGACCCCTGCCGAACGGTTTGGCAGCTTTCGGCATAATGCTCAGGCTTCATTAAATATTCATAGTTTATCAGATATGTAATTGTGAACCGCTAATTTATTTACATATAGTGAGAAGCAATGCTGTAGCTCAGCAGATGTATAGCTGTAGTGAGCAATGTAAAATTTTGTGAAATAGCTATAGTACCGTCATTGTCTAGATGAACTATTCGCCCACCGTTGTCGGGTAGCTACCCATGGAATTTGAGTTGTTTATTCGATTCATGAAGACCCGGTTTTATGTTTCCAGGGCCTCGTGATGGACATTCGTTCTTTATTTTTAAAAGGACATTGTTCCCAAGCTGTAGCACGGTTGTATAAACCTAGCTATCACCGACGTATACCCAGCACAGATCGCTTGCAGTATCCGCCCAGACTTTTACCCAGCACAGATCGTTTGTAGTATCCGCCCAGACTTTTACCCAGCACAGATCGCTTGCAGTATCCACCCAGACTTATACCCAGCACAGATCCCTTGTAGTATCCGCCCACTGGACGCATACTGCACCTTTTGGACGATGCTCAGAAAAATAACTCCTAGCCCAATACTCAAAATCAGTATGCCGATCTGCGGCACTAGATACGTCTCTTCTGAGCCCCAAGTCGAGAAAGAAAGGGGGGGGGGGGGGGACATACAACTTTTTCATGATACTTTGCCAAGTGTAAAGATTAAAAGGAGGTGTAATTAAATAATATAAAAAATATGTTTTGCAGAAAGTAGGGGTCACAGAGGTGTGAAACTTATACCTTTGTGATCCTTGGGGAACAAATAAGAAAACGTATGTGAAGCTCCTCTACTTTCAGTTTCTGTGAGGAGATATGGCCAAAACAAAACTATAGACATTTTATATGTCTCCGTATGGGACCCTACAAAGCACGTGGTCAAAATGGCGTCTCTGGTAGTTACATGCATGCCGTCTTCGAACTTAAAGCGCACAAAGCATCAAAGATCTGGATAAGTTTACCACATCTTTTACTAAGGAAGGCTTACTACAGCTCCCAGATTAGTAGAGTTTGTGTAGCCTCTGTATGAGTAAAGATATGAGCGCTATTAACGGACGGCACGTTTGAGCGATATGCTTGTGAGTTTCGAGCAGCCGACCTCGTCTCTCCACTCACCCACAGAAGCCATGGCTGATCGTTGAACATATATTGCAGACATAGACAGCAATCTCCCAAAGACCGGTCGCTTTTTCATAGCTTGTCCAGGCAGCATTGTCATGCATGGTTCCGGGTCAATTGTTATTTTCGCGAAAGGCTGGCTCGCGACCTGTTTCGCTCCGCCCAAGTCGTGATTCACTTTACACTTGGCAGAGCGATTACCCTCGATATCAAGGTAAATAAACATTCCAATGACCACATCAAAGGAAACCAAGTTGGGAAAAGGGGGGGGGGGGAACATTATGGTACTCCCCTTTGGGGGGAAACACTGCTTCTTAGACAGTACAAGTGACCATTTCAGTCATCGCCTTTCTCGATCCGAATATTTGCTTGATGATTTTGCACTAACACTTGAATGATACAAAAAAATTCATTTTTTACGATTTCAGTAGAACGAATACAGAATGTAAACTTTTAATTGATTGCTACTCATATTGTCTGTATATTCCAGGAATACACCTCTATGCCATAATTTATACATTACGTATACTACGTGTACATGTATACAGAGTTTTCTACAGAGAGGGAATGCCCCCTCTCCTCCAAAAGAGTTGATATTTTACTTTGCACAGCTTTGACGGATTTATGCATCTGAATGAGTGGTCACTATAGCACTTTTAAATGCATCATGCTTACTTCAGTATGAACTTAGGGCTTGCCCCTCTCATTTAGTACTAGCACGCCAATAAAAATAACTTTACAGTGATGTCATTGCATCACTCTTGTAATACCCATACACTTTGATCCAATATGTGGTAGCTACATTGAAGAGTGAACATGAGGGTAGCCACACTGCCATGTGCAAAGTACCAGTGCGTAAAGATATGGATGTAAGAAATCTTGTACCATAGTGCGTGGGCGTATAAAAGGTGCCGCCACAGTGCACAAATCCCATGTATAGAAGCGGAACCTTTGAAGCCAGGGTACATGAGGGTTGCTAAGCTACTGAGGTTTCTTCTCACAGCTGTGAAATTAATTATCTACAAAAACATTTTCAAAGCACAATTAGTGGTGCACTATAAAAACTCTGGCACAAGTCATGGGATTGTACCCTTCCTGCAGTTTTATGTACTTGCACTCAGGGTACAAACCCCATGAACCCATTGTACATATATAATATGACCTGGGTGTGGCTGAAATTTAATATAACTGTTGGAATTACGTACGTGCATGGAAAGGTAGTGGCTTTTTAACAGCCGGGCGCGCACTTCGCGCACCCCCGGCTGGTCCTAAGATTGCTTTCATGTTTTCCGTTTGTCTGTATGTGTGTGTGTTCATCCGCAAATATCACGTGCGCTAAGTTACGTCATTCCGTTACTATGCCACTATAGCCACGAGCGCAGTGGAAGCTACTGAAAGTTTGCAGGCTCAACAGGCCAAGGTACATCAAGCTAGGTTAGTTTTGTGTTGCCTAGACGGCGAAAGAGTGGTAGGTAGCGATGATGGTTCTGTCTTGGCAAGTTCTGATTGCTAACTGGAAGCGCACTAACGAAATTGCTGTGTCAGCACTTTCGCTGGCAGCGCTACGTGATGAGACTGTCTGATCCATTCTACAGCTGCATTAAGCTAAGACTAATCTGTTGTTGAACACAACCTTCAATTGAATGATTTGTGTAAAAAAACACCCGGCTGGTTTTTAGATATGAAATATCAGTCTTGTTTATAGATTGACCTATAAGTATGTGCACCTAAAAATGTGCCGTGACATGAGCAAGCAAAGAGATGAGATGTGCTGATTAAAACCCACGTATTTTGTACCATTCACATGTCAGTTTGCACACACGCTACGTAGTGGTATCGAACTGTGCTGCTCCAAGGTCTCTGCCACGCCACTGGAGTCTTATCTGTAGGCCAACTTTACACCAGTTTTTATACTGCTTAAAAGCAACACATATAACCATACCATAAACCATAGTGTTTCATCTTGGACCATATTTCCTTATCAAAAGTGAAAGTGTAAAATCCTTTTGGATAACTCTTCTATTCATCTTCCAACAATCACAATGGCATGTGTTTTCCCCTCTTTCAATCTCTCCTTCAAGCCATAGAATTTACTCTCTACATAAAACTTTACACTTGGCGTGTATATTTGTACTAATTAATTCAAGGCCCCAGGCATCTAAATTTTCCTGAGGAAGGATAATTTCTAGAGCATCTACCTGCACACAATGTCTTCCTCACCCCTACCAAAAAAATTTATATGAAATAAATGGGTGCACAGTCAAATTGCTAGTGGGGACTCACTCAGAGTCGTCCCAATTAGCGATAGAAAAGAAAAAGGGTGAACCTATAACGACTGATAAAATGTGTGCATAGGATTCAAATTTAAATCCTACCCACACCTGAACAAAATATAGCATTTTAAGATATTAGCATGTACTTTCGTATCTTACCTTCTCAGCTTTCATCAAGAAGATTCGGAGAATTGTTAAGGAGTCTCCCGATGCACTTGGGCTTGCCATACTCGTAGCTTCTACAAGGGCCAATCCCGTACTTGATCTCCCTAATGTTCGAGGAATTGAGAAGGGATGGAAAATGATGGAGACTGCGTTGCGGCAGTTATGCTACGCTGTGCTTTGCCTCCCAGTTGATGTTCCTAGCAGCACCCTAAAAACTGCCATGGAAGCAGTAGCGTCTGATGAGATTCAATATCCAAAGAATTATCGAAGATTCTTGTTCTACTACACCGGCCATGGGAGACCCAACACTATCTGCACACCTGATGGTAACGTTGAGCTGAAATGTATCACCGACCCACTTGAGAAGATCTCAGATCAATCTGAGGAGCCCATTCCCATAGTTTTGATCTTTGACTCATGTAGTGTAGGCATGCTTCATTCAGCACGCAATACTCTCGTCATCTCCGCATCACTACCTGACTCGGTAGCCTACGCTTCTACAGGTCAGTGCGGTCTATTGACAGAATACCTCGCACCAGCTCTGACTGACCCAGCACACAGCAACTCAACACTGGAAGAGATCACCACACATGTCACAAAAGAGGTCACCAAGGTTTTGAAGAAACACAAAAAGAGTGCAGTTCGTCAAGGCTCCACCCCAGTAGTATTCTCCAGACATCTGCAAGAAACAATTCGCCCTCAGCAGGAGCGGACAAAAGCAAGTAAGTTCTTATTTTACTGTCGTTTAAGATTCATTACAAGCATGATGCTAATCACGGATTATAATAGCTATGATCGATATGCGAAGTTCTACATTTTGTTTCTAGGCCCATGGCTCATCTTGACTCAGAATATGTATGTACAATGTAATTCTCTGTTAGGAGAACCAATCATAATTATAGTGTATAGTTTGATACCACAGGCATTCTTAGCCTCGTACCCAGGCCACACCCCCCCGAAAGAGACGGTTGTTTTCGCATGCACTTAATTTCCCAGGATTCAGGAAATTTAGGATATTACCTTATCGTATCTGCGGTACGCTTACGAATCCGCAAATAGTTCCATGTCACGATGTTATAAATGAAGGCAGCAGGTTTTAAAGCCTACAGTTTTTCGCAAGGTAGATGTTTATGAAGTGATCAGTAGATCGAATCTTTGATCCTTTTTGCCATTAAAAAGCCTAGAAGGCCAGATCTGAGATTGAATATCAAACAGCTCACAGTCACTGCCAGGAGAGAGGCGCTTCCAAATTTTTTGTAGTAAGATAGCTATCATAATCGTAGCAGATAGAAAATTATAGGTCCTTTTACTATTCTTGACTGGTTAGAAAGCTATTTCAGTTACAGAAAGTCAGAATCAGGTGATTTCTTGTTCTCCGCTTACTGTATAATTATGTATACTGCCTCCATATTACTCCTTGCCATATGAATAAGATCATTTACAGATAGTTTTACTGACACTTTTTGTAATTTGCGAACAGTGGACACCAGGCCACTATTTTTCAGGGGGTGTGGCCTGGGGATGCGTCTCGTACATCTGAGTCCAGCAAAATGGGAGCATTCTTGTCTGCTATCTGGCATTCTTTCGGACGCTTGCAGCAAATCAATACCAATGCTATTATAAAGTCAGTGTATGGGTAGAGATGTTTGGTGAGTAGAGTGTCACTTTTTTCGTGTGCTATTTTCGGCCAGCAAGCAAACAGTCCACAAGAGAAACTGCTCACCATTCTTGTGTCGAGTCTCTATCACATACAGAGACAGCTACTTATTCAATGTTTCCAGCTTGTATATATATATATATATACAAGCTGGATCAAATAAGTCCTGCCTTTTTTATATTTATGACATAACAGTCTATGATAAATTATGAACAGAAATACCCTGTTTTTCTGCAGTGAAACCCACAATACATCCAATAACAGAGGGGAACATTCATCCTACTTCTGTGAGTGTACATGTCACTCGACCTCAACTGGCAAATCATGTTCCAATGCATCACCTCCTACTAGAGTGTCAGTGTGAAGGAGAACAACCAAAAACGGTTCATGTACGAGCTGCTGGAGAGACCACGATTGTAGGATTGCGTCCTGGTATAAAATATACCTTGACAGCGGTTGCCTACTATCCAAATAATGTGACAGCTATTAGCAGTGATGAAACCATCACAATTCCCAGTGAAGGTTTGTATGTAGAAATGAATAAGTGAATGTAACAAAGGCATGACATCTTGTGTGTAGGTATCACTGCCTTTTGGTAGCTCTTTGCCAATGGGTAAGCACTCTATAGCCATTTTTTTTATTTCACGGATAAAATGTTCAATTTCTGATATTGACAGTCAGTAGAAGTTTTTAATTTTGCAGTCCGAGCATGGAACTTGACTATTGATTTTATTGCACACTGACTTATCGAGTGCAAAGATCATTTTGGGTAAAAGCAGGTGAGTAACTCTTTTAGGTTTCATCGCCCCCTAGAAAGCTTGCTTGTACTACTAACTAGCTAAGCTAAAGACTTACAAAACAAACAGTCCTTCCATTCATAGAGAAGCTTGAACAACACTGCAACCATTCTTTTCTCTGGCTCTTTGCTGGCCCATCACGGTTTGGAGGTTTCAAGGCCCCAACATGTAGCGGGAAGAAAAATTTGCAGTTCACGGTAGCCCTGTAAATATAGCAAAAATTTGAACCCCACGAAAATCTCCAGCTATATATGGTATATCTGGCAACCACTAATGCTTATAGGCTCATAACTCCAAAAGTACCGTATTTCCTCGATCAAGTACCGCAGAGACTAATTATTTCATCGCACGATTTTGTACGACCACTAATGGAGGGCGGCGACTATTCGAGGGCGGCGTTTATTAAACTGGATTCAGTTCAAAGCGATGCACAAAAGGCACATTGAATTCGTTCCTTGGCTTTCTTCGATTGCTCTTCATGCCTCAAAGCGATCGCAAAACCTCCACTAGGTACATTGCTAGCCTTTTTATAGAAGGATGTCAAAATTATAGATGTCATAGAAAATGTACAGATGTCATAGAAGACAAAGGTCAGCTTAGAGAACTAAGTATTTGGTTTTACTCTATTCTTATTGGCAGCTACAATATTTTGCTGACCTGAGCCTTATTCACATTGTACTCAAGTACTAGCCACGGCGACTATTCAAGGGCGGCAACTATTTTATTCAGTACATCTGGAAACGTGGCTACTATTCGAGGGAGGCGAAAATCTTAAAATCTTGAATTATTAGGCAGTGAAAAAATGGAATTATTAGAATTGAGAATTATTGTTTCCGGTTAACTTAGACCTTTGCCGTGTGCGTTCATAATCACGTACAAAGCAATGACCACCACTATATAACGCTACTTAAAGTCAAGATCTAGACAAGTGTATCACTTAGTATTGCCAAGGAAGGCTTACTATAGCTCACAGGTTAGCACAGTTTGTATAACCTGTAGTAGAGATATGAGTGCTAGAAACTAACAGCACGATTGAGCGATGCGAATGTGATTTTCAAGCAGCACAGCTCTACTCTCCAGTAGATAAAAGTTACATTTCAGATAGACATAACAATCTTTAGCAGCGTTGCTATACAGGGTTTGGGTTAGTTGTTCTACGACCGGTCTTCAGCATTATCCTGCCCTCTCTTTTAGCGACCCCACTACTGGAGTCCAGGTACACTTTTATACGTGGAAGCCTCTAACATCATACTGCAACTCCAATTTTTTTCATAGAGACATCAACTCCAAGGTAGCTGTCCTCAACGTCCTCAATCAAAGTTCTTTTTGTGAAAATGTATATTATATTTCCGGTGCATATCGCGAATTATTGTATTTTGACAAGCGAAAATATCACTTTCATGAATTGTGAATTGTTTGAGTAAATACGGTATTTATAATGTAAAGTTCCCAATTGGTTCGAAATGCTGGATGATGTTATGATATACAAATTTGACCATACCATACTGGTATATTAGCCATGATGCATTCTTTGAAATTCAGCATGTCAAAATAGCTTTTTTTCAATCTAGTGGTGCCAGTGGTGAACCCTGAGATTGTACAAGCAACTTCTGCTAGGATTTTGGTGTCTTGTCATGACATGGCAACCACCCAGCATCGTCTGGAGCGTCGCTCAGTAGAAATCCAACGAGATGGTGATCAGGAGTGGAGAATTGTTGAAGATGAAGTATCAGCAAGAAGGGTCACAATCACTGGGCTCTGCTTCCTCACTCAGTACAAAGTTAGAGCAGTAGCACATTATCCTGGAGAGGTGCAAGTTTATAGTGAGCCAAAGTCATTTGAAACACAGCAGAGAGGTTAGTTAAGAATTTGCGCAACATCCAGACCAGCCAGTGTATAGTAACCAACAGCAAAGAGAGACTCTTTAATTAAGACTGTATGTATTACTACGACATACCTAGCACCCTAGTACGTACTATATACTAAAATGGTGTGAGTGGTTTGTTGATTATGCTATTCAGTGTTTGCGATAGTCATTGCTTCCAAGGTCTTTAAAGTATATTATAGAACCACTGGCTACTTATTTTACTAGCACCGCACATGCATACACAGGGTGCCTCATTCAGTAGGCGATTACCACGTGTGAAGAAACCCATCCTCAAGAACAAATTATCCGTAGAAGCCCATGAAAATAGCTGGCTTGCAGAACACAGAAAGTTAAAATCTTTTTCCGAAACAATGGCTATTAGTGAAGAACAGAGAGACAGGCCATGCTACTGTAGGCTTTTCTCACACATTTCTTAAGCTTTAATCATGCCGTCTGTCTGCAAGTACTTATATTCCCAACTTGTATATGTATTACTAAGCTCTACAAATGCTACAAATCTGGCTATATACCTGCCTACCTTTCAGAATTATTTTTTCACAATCTACAAATGCTTTCAAATGTTTTACTAGCATTTATCACTGTAGAATGAGGCTTCCTTTGAGAGGACAGTGGCATGATTTGATTAGGCTACTGTGAAGGTTATGAAACTGGATTGTATTTGACTAGTATAATGTACATCCTTAAACACTAAAAGTTACAATCATATTTTATCTGCTAAATACGACTGATACATACAAATTTTGCAGCCCTTCTCATACCTTGTTTTATTTACACTCTCTTATAGTGGAACCAGAAATTGTTGTGCTACCCAAGAAGGTAAAGGCGACTTCTGTCACCATATCAGTTAATCATCCTCACATGGCTAACCAGAATGGTGTGCAGTGCCTATCAGTGGAATACAGACGAAATGGGGAGCAGCAATGGTTACCCGTTCAAAACGCAATGTTAGGGGGAACTGTGACCATTACTGGGCTTTCCTCCTTCACACAATACCAAGCCAGAGCAGTAGCTCGCTATCCTGGTGATGTGCCAGTATACAGTGACCCACAACTATTCAAAACACAACAGAAAGGTGTGTGTACAAATTTCAAAAACCTGGTCCATTGTTAATGTATTGTGCAACGCTCTTACAGGCAAAACATTCAGTGTGCCTACAAAGTTACTATTTCTATTCAATTATACAAAATCTATTAAATTTCACACCAGAGCACCTTGCAATTATGTAGCTGGTGGTTTTTACATAGTTTATCTCGCACTGTACCTGAATAGTACCTACACTGGATAGACATACATTAGCAGTACAAGTTTTTTTTACATTCTTCAACTTCCATTAGGTAAATCTTAACACTAGCTTTGCTAGATACCAGAAGTTTAACAAATTTTCCATTGTGCCTTGTCAACCAAGCAATTATGCAGAAGGTAGTCACAGTTTATCACATATACAGGATGTTATTTTATCACTTTGAGTGTATCTCAAATTAGACAGTGCATGCATGATTGTATATCTGCTTTTAAAGTGTTACGTGTCTATTTATTAACCAGGTTTGTTTACCTCATGCAGTATAGGTCGTATCAACATAATCAAGTCTTGATAATATGAGAATCATTACTACTCGCCTAGTTCCCAGTCTCTTCCTCCAGTTTTTGTTGCTCACTGTTTAGTAAGTGTTATTGATCCAAACATCCTATAGGGAATGTTGACCCTTGTTTTGAATTCTATCTTGCTTGGTACGTCATTTGCGATTTATAGCATCCCTTATAATTTGGTACGATTCTCACTTTAGGCTACCAGCTATTCAGATTCATGAGTTGGTGTGGTCCTATCAGCCTGCTGCTACTGATTTTGACCTGTGTTGTGATGAGTGTAGTAGTACATTTTAACGTCAATGGAATACCTGCTTATCGTCCCCAGCAAGACATGACAAAACGTATACTGGAGAACGACACGATCATTCTTTTCATTACTAACTCCTTTAGTGAGAGTGAGGCAGTCATCTCTGAGTGTCCCGTAGATGGTGATCAGAGTCACTCCTTGAAAGTATTTTTGTTAAGGACTGGACAGGAAAAAATACATGAATATAATGACACATATTCAGCTGAAGGTTTTACAGGTCTGAGTCGTCCCACACTGCTTGGAGACGAGTACATGCTAGAAGGTTCCTTTTTCGTTGCAAACATCTGTCTCACTAGCACTGTTTCACACAGTGCCTATGCCTATATCTTTGACAGCTATGATGGAAATCAGGAATATGTTAGCGGAGGTACAAACAAGTCATCAATCTACCAGCAGACCCTTCCAGTCGGTAACAAGCAACCCATCTGTTCAGTTGTTAACTACACAGCTATCAAGCCAAGCTACTACTACCTATCCTTGGATGTTCCGTGGAATGTAGAATACAATTACAGTATATTTCGCCATGTAAGATACCTCAACTACATGGACTATGTTGACACAGGTAATGAGCGATGTGCACACGATATCTCAGACTTGGATTGTGCTGTAAAATTACCCGGCCCATTTCTGAGCAGGGATATGTATTCATTACTGGTGTATTCAGAAACCACTTCCCCATTCCTCCCTAAATCCACTCATGTGTGTGTATCTTTCCAACATGACTCTGAATTATTTTATTTCTATATCATTTGCTTGGTAATTTTAATTTTGATTTTATCAATATATTGTGTTGTATTCAAAATCTGTTGTAATATTAATAAGTGCTGTAACCGAATTAGAGGATATCATGGTATTGTTTAAATCATCTATTTTTATATTCCTATCTTGCTATATTATGGTTTTTATTAATAGAGCTTATATTATTATTTTTTAATAATAAGTTATTTGTCAAAACGGTGCACTTAAAATTGCTGTGTCAGCAGTTTTGCTGTAAGTTCTGCTAGTTGTGGTTGGTATACATACAGCATGTTGATGCCAACACAGCTGTTTTTAGCCAGGCCTTTCCCGTTGCTGAGTGAGTCCATGCATGCAGTGAAGCTGTGCATAGTATATAGCATCTAACTTCAATGAGGGCTGTGATCCAGAGATCGTAAGAGGATCTTTAATTTGCCTTAATTAGAATGTGTGGAAAGAAAATGAAGCAAAGTGGTTACAGAAACAAAGAATTAATGACAACCAAGTTAAGGGTGCATGAGTATGAGGGGGATAAAGCTATAGACTGGTGGCAGGGGTCTTCCTTTGAATTGTTTTTGAGGTTTTAATGTACATATGTAAAAAAATTCCCGGGGAGACATACCATACTAGACTGGCTCCAGATCTAGACCTGGCCTCCCACTGAATTGAAAGGTTACTCTATGTTGTGACAGGAGAAACGTTTTTTATTCCTACAGTTTGTGTTGTACTGTACATCTAATCCTTTGGTACCACAATTTAAAGTCTTTAATTAACATTCAAAATCCTAACAAGTTCAACTAATTACCACTAATTATAATGATCTCTGCCAATCTGTAATAGATAGCCACCTTATGCACTTTTCACATATGCTTGATAGACCATAGACACCTACACTGATGGTGCCATTACAGTCGGTCTATCATTTCGTTATTCTGTAATTTTCTATAATTTGATGACACCAAACTCGATGTGAAAGACAAGGATTAGGGGCTCTATACGCTCTGATGGATTATTTTTATCTTCTATCGAGGGTAATCGCTCTGCCAAGTGTAAAGTATAGCGGTCGAGTAGAAACGGATGTATTGGGCGGGGCGAGACGGCTCGCGAGCCAGCCTTTCGCGAAAATAACAATTGACCCGGAGCCGTGTATGACAATGCTGCTGGAGAAGCTACGAAAAAGCGACGAGAGCTTGCTATCTCTGTCTGCAGTATACTTTCAAGGATGAGCCATGGCTGCTATGGGTGAGTGGAGAGACGAGGTGGGGCGCTCTAAACTCACAAGCGTATCGCTCGAACGTGCCGTCCGTTAATAGCGCTCATATCTCTACTTATACAGAGGCCACACAAACTCTACTAACCTGGGAGCTGTAGTAAGCCTTCCTTAGTAAACGCATGCGGTAAACCTGTGATGCTTCGTGCGCTCTAAGTTCGAAGACGGCATGCATGTAACTACCAAAGACGCCATTTTGACCACGTGCTTTGCAGGGGCCCCATAAGGAGACATATAAAATGTATATAGTTTTGTTTTGGCCATAACTCCTCACAGAAACTGAAAGTAGAGGAGCTTCACATACGTTTTCATATTTGTTCCCCAAGGATCACAATGGTATAAGTTTCACACCTCTGTGACCCCTACTTTTCGCAAAACATTATATTATTTAATTATATTGCATTATTTACACCCCCTTCTTATCTTTACACTTGGCAGAGTATCATGCTAGGCTGATGGCAAGCCCAACCCAACATTTCTCGAAATTTACAAAATTAATGTTGATGATGCCAAACTTGATGTGAAGGACGAGTATCACACTCTATATCCTCCGATATCTTTATTGTTGTTGTGTTAGGTCAACGGGCCTAAATGTGCTGGTGTGGATGCGTGCACTATTTAAGGGGCGTCTCCTAAGAGCTAGAGAAACACAGCAGATCAATTTGGAGTGGCCATTAGTGGTCATTAAGTAATTAATTTGTGTGTATCCATAAAGTAGACATGACATGCTTTACCATGTAAAACAATTTAGCTGGTTCCTCACTTGTCTTCCCTGACTACGGCTGCCAAGGTCTGTGGGTAGTGTAACCAACTGCGAATGATTTTACCAAAGCTTATGAACTGTATATAAGCATATTATTCAACATACTATGAATGTGGCAAACAAATACTTGACAACTGCACAGCTGAAGCACGTAACCAAAAGCTGTGTGGAACATAATCCAACAGTAGCAGAAAATATTTCAGCTATTGCTGCTTCAAAAATGTCACTGGCACACGTACGGTAAATCATAAATGGGATACTACTCATAAATATTGATGAAAACTAGTTTTGGTGATTCCGTGGTTCTCATGGAGCTAATGTTTGTATGGTGTACAGACAGAAGAAGCAGTCTTCTATGTCAGCTTTCCATTTTAAACAGCTAGGAATGCAATTCGTTATGAGTCATACGGAACAAATTCTATAAATGAATGAAATTTCAACTGTCCGAACACTTGTCAAGAAGAATGCCAGCATTCCAGAATTGCGTTTCTTTTCAAAAGCCACACAATAATTATAGCTATCCAATAAAATTGCAGCTGCATTCATTTCTGCAGCTGTTACAGAAAGCTGATACAAATCAACTCCCGTTTTTTTTGTTGTTGTTCTTTAGGGTAGGGGTGGTGGGTCTATTTTTCCCTACGGGGAGTTGACGTGTGGGGGGTAGGGTTTGGGATAGACTTTTCCCCACGTGGTTTGACTGTTGTCAGTGGGGATAGTGACTGGTCACTGTTGGAGAATGTCTGTGAATTTTCAGAGAGTGCCCTGTTCGACCTAGTAGTCATAGGGGTAACAGCCTGAGCTTGTTTTTTATCACCACGTTTGGTGGTTGTGCCAGGATTAGAGTGAGGGTTAGGATTGGGGGTAGGCTTTGGTTTGTATGACTTGATTTTAGTCACGGTGGAGAGTGATTTGTCACTCGTGTTTGAAGTCTGTGAATCTATAGACAATGCACTTTTAGACCTAGTGGTCATATGTTAGAGGCAGGTATGGGAACAGGGGTTTGTAATTTTCTACCGTTATCTTTATTTGGGATACTTATCGTAGCTAATGAAATGCTTTCACTTGTTTTGTCTATAGATTTGGGACCAGTGGTCTTGTGGACGTCAGGGACTACTGGGCAACTGGAAACAGAGGAAACGGAAAGCTGAAACGGAAAACTGAAGCGGATATACATTGTATATATGCAAACTAGCCCCTCTCCGCGGACACGGACTGACTATACGCGTATGCACTGCGCATAGTTAAACGATCCCACCTTGAGCCTTACATTAGTAGTAGCAGATCGCATACCAGATTACTAGTTCAGCTCTGGGTTTTCTGACTCTCCTTTATAACGTAAATCTTATACGTGGGCGTAGAGCCTTGCAGTTTTCTCTGATGAGTGGCGGTCGCGCATATTTCTGCGGTCTACCAATATGCTAATGTCCATGCATGCGTTCTGATTTCTGAAACTCCACCCCTTCACGGCCGCGAACGGTATCGCACATTTTCCCCATCTGCGTAGTGGTAGTTGCTTGAAACTGTCTTCTCTCTCCTGCATGTCTTGGTGAGTGACTTAGCATTTAGCCTCCTCCCCAGTCCTCCTCGCCGAGTGAGCGAAGGTAAACACTGGTCTGCAGCACGAGCTAAGCGACGCGTATTACTACTGTAATGGAAAACAGCAAGATTAAAATGTATTCAGTTTAGCATACAGTTAAAGCTTTCCATTTCAGTTTCCGTTTCAGTTTTCCGTTTCAGCTGTCCGGAACTACTGTACTCCAGCCTACTCTGGTAGTTGGAGAGTGTCTATTTTCTCTGGATGGTGGAGAGTCAGGGGCTGGTAATCGTAGGCTCTCTAGGTAGACATCATATGATGGTTTCTGCTTAGACATCAGTATTTCTCTTTCTATATGTCACATGCAATGAACTTCAGTTGCAAAAATATATTATTTCGCAATAACAATAGCACTTACAGTAGATACTCTTTAGACAAATAAAACCCATACCGCAGTTTCGGTCCATATCTTTTAAGACACGATGCCGTTGTCAGGTGTACAGAAACATAATTTGTTACTTTTGTGACAGGCTGGCTTGCGACAGGCTGTCTAGCACCGCCCAGGTCATTATTAAATACATCCGCATCTCTACTCATCCGCTATCTTTACACTTGGTGGTGTGATTATGCTCAATGTAGTATAGATTACATTATGACCCGGTCGGTGGATACAAGATTTATTCAACCTTTAGTTTCTGGTCTCAGCATAATAGCCCTTAGGCGATCACTTCTCGACCTTTGGTTGGATAAATTCTGTATCCACCTCCCAGCCATGACATAATTTCAGATGAGGAAGGTAGGAGTTAGCCCTCAAAGTGGGTAATCTATTCCTTGCTATATGGATCTTGACTACGTAATGTCAAGTTCTGCAGCAAGCACAGATTACCCTAACTCCTGCATAGCTACTCAGACATCACAATGCCAAGTTCACATAACAAGGAACAAATTTCCCACTCCTACCTAGTGATATATATATGTACTGCACTCAACACTAATCTCACTCAGGCATTGACCTGTAGTAGTTATTCATGACGATGAATTCCTGCAACAGAAGAATGTTTCAAAAAGGGGTGTGCCTGCAGCCAATACACAGAGCCATTGAAGCTGGTGTCAAAGTTAGTATAGTAGCTTACTACAGTAACAGTCAAGTATTTTGCTGCACTTTTAACTTTGCCAATACACTCAAGAATGGCTACAAAGCAGGATTTGGATGGTCTCCTCAGTTCTGTGTCCCCTGAGGCTCTGGACAGACCATGGAGTGAAGACCACCTGAAGAAGCTTGGACTGAAGCTCTCTGACTGGAGGGTGGTGGCCAGACTACTGGGGTTGGATGATAAGATCAGGGACATCCAGCAGGAAGGGGAGAGCACAGTAGAAAGGGCCATCATGATGCTCATGAAGTGGAGGGAGAGCCGTGGAGAGCAGGCTACATACAGGTGAACATACAGACAGCACATGAACACTATAAGCCATTCTAAATTGATCTGTTGCACCAAAAGTATAACTATCAGAGTTAAAAAAGTGTATAATTTGAAAACCGGGTCATACAGTATATACTGTACGAAGTGCACAGCACAAGATTATAGTGACAGTTAATGGCTAAGTTTCGCGTAGCCAAGTATGACATTGAAGGCAGCTACACAGTTGTTAAAGGATGTAGTGAAGTGCGGTTGGAGCAACAACTTTGCCACTGAGCTATATATACTGCAAAAATTAAATGGTTACTTTAACCTATCTATGGTTAGCTCAGTTGCAGCTTTACTACCATGCTTACAAATGCAGTCTACTTACTGTGTGTGTATCTGTCACCAAAGACGTTATTGGTTTTGTTTTATGGACTATAGTATTGTTTGAATGAGGGAGAGGTTTGTTGGAGTGTACACCCTCAGACTGGGAGTATGAGCTAGGGATTTGGACAAGTTATAACTGTGTATACTGAAACAATTGAGGGATTATTTTAACCACGATTTGGTTGTCTAAATTGCAGTTGCAAACTGAAGCTTGAATAGACCCATAGGAGGGTCATTATTCACAATCAGACTTCGGGATGCATCGGATGATAACGTGTCATTGACATTCATAAGCCAAGGGATGCTCCCTCATGCTCACTTATTACATTCATAGCCAACACATGAGCATCACCACCCAGAAAATTGTCCTCTTTTCAGAACATAATTACAATTATCACCAGACACATCAAGAGGGGTGGAATAAGGTTTTCTACTCACAATTTTGGCTGAAATGTGAAAGATGATCTTATTTTACCTCTGGATTGTTATTAAATCTCAATGCTCATGAATAATTAATGAGTATCCTAAAACTGCCTTTTTCCTAACTTTGGCAGGGGTCATGGCGGACCTTTGTGGTTTGATAGTCATGAATGTAATTAATTGGCTATGAATCTCATTAATAACCTCATGAATATGATTAATTGACTCTCGTTCAGCAATGTCTGGCTTGCTGGCTGTACAGTGCTTAAAAATTAAATTGACATTTTATTAGCAAACTTGCAGGTTATTGAGAGGATTCCTAGTCATTAATGATATTCATTGACAGTTGGATCAGACTGTATAAGATAGGAGCCGAGTGCATGTGCTGTATGGGAAGTGGAAATTGTTCCTTGAATAGTTAGGCAATAGGAAAGATATGGTGAGGGGATTAAGCCAGTTTTGCAATTCAGACAACCAAACCGTGGTTAAAACAAACCCTCACTTTTTCAGTGATATACATATACATGTATTATATTTATAATCTCCATTTCCCTAGCCCATTCTTCCACACCGTAGTTTATTTTGTCACCAACTGTTATTAGAAACATGCATTCTGTAATGCACAATCTGTTCTCTCAACAGGTGTCTGGCTAGCGTACTCAGAGATATTGGCCGAATAGACTTGGTAGAAATGATTTGTGAACTCATAACATTGCCAGTTCCATCTGCACAAGCTCTAGCACAAAACCAGTCCATTACCCTACAGAAGTATGCCAGCTACCTTAAGAGCCTGTACCAAGCACACCGGCCAGCTTCCATAGTCCAAATACTGCCTCCTCCCACTGACAAATACTTCAACCTTGCTCTCATCAAGAAACAGAGGGCAGAACCGCCACCAGATGAGGAGGTGCTTCATTCAATTGTACAAGAGGGAAATATTGATCGAGTACTGAAAACCAAAGTTGGAATAAAGTTGAATGATATTTTTAAGGCTGATGAAGCAGCTAGAAAGGTGATCCTGATTGAGGGAGCTCCAGGTTCAGGGAAAACCACCCTCTCCTGGCATATCTGCCAGAAGTGGGCATCAGGTGAGCTGTTCCAACAGTTTAGTCTGGCAGTGTTAGTGCAGCTTCGTGATCCAGCTATTCAGTCTGCAGCAGCGGTTACCGACCTTCTTCCCTGCACTCATGACACGTTGGTGCAAGAGGTAATGTCAGAAATCCAATCCCAAGAAGGGGAGGGGATCCTCTTTGTGATGGATGGATGGGATGAACTGGCAACTAATGTCCGGCAAGAATTGGCTATACGACAACTGCTCCAGTCTTCATTAGCAAACCCCTTTCCAAAGAGTACGATAGTTGTCACATGTCGTTCAGAATCCTCAGGTCAGTTACAGACAGTAGCTTCGTCTCGAATTGAAACAATGGGGTTTACCCCCCCTGATATCAAAGAGTACTTCTCTGAGTGCCTCAAAGGTGACTCTCAGGCAGTAGAAAAGGTGAGTGAGGTGGTACAACAAAACCCACAAATTGAGGCTAGTTGCTATCTTCCATTGATTGCTGCAATCTTTGTTGCCATATTTCTGATGACACCAAGCAGTAGACTTCCTACCACCCTTCATGAACTATTCACTTCACTGGTACTTACATGCATTTTACACCATCTGCAAACAAGGACACAGTACAAAGCCATTCTGTCACTTACATCCTTAGATACCCTCCCAGATACCATCCAATTATCTTTTGATCATTTGTGCCAAATTGCGTTTAGTGGCATAAAGAGAAATAAACTGTCTTTCTCAGCTGATGAAGCAGGAATACACTCAGACTTTGACACACTCAGTTTGCTGCAAGGTTTTCAAAGTTTTCATTTCGGACTTAGTGTTGGAGTTTCTAAGGCTTATAATTTTCTCCATCTTTCAGTCCAAGAGTTACTAGCGGCTCGGCACATCTCTAAACTTTCCCTAGATGAGCAAGTTAGACTCTTCCATGAACTAATTGATCACCCACGGTTTACTGCAGTATTTCGTTTCTTTGCTGGAATTACACAGCTGAAGAATGAAAGGATTGCAAAGCTTTTTCAGAAAATGGGTGAATCAGGTGAATATGATCCGCAAGAGCAGGATGAAATCCCACTGGATGTATTGCAGGTAATTTAAATATGAGGCATGTAAATTGCAAATTCATAGCAAGGTTGCAAAGTCAATGTAGCTATAGACCAAGATACTTAATTATTGTGGGCATGCATCCTGTTGTTGTGTTGCTGTGTAAATTCCAGTTGATACAAATCCAATTATTACTACCTTTCAATCACTTCACCGAACTGCATGTACTTTACTCCATGAGCTTAAGATTAGTTGAGTACACAGCTCACTTTTTAAAACAGAATTGTGCCACTTATAAATTCTTTGCCGAATACCTATGGCATGTACATACATGCAGACATGCATTGTACATGTACAGTAGATCGTTCAATGGATGCTATTCTGGTCATTAGTGGGGGAGTATTCAGGCTCCTCCCCCCTTTGAGTATCGAAGCTTACCAGTAAATTGCCACTGTATAATCACTAGATGGATTATGCTAGCCTCGTCCCCAGGCCCTTCCTAAAGTAGGAGAGAGCCTGGTATCTTTTCTCACATGAGTGACGCTCAGGGTAGAGAAAAGAACTTAATTGTGCATGGGCGAGCACAGTTGTAGTTCTCCGACACTGAGGAAAGGCAGCGAATCAATAGTTCGTGTAACTAATCTTAGGCCCTGTTGGTACCACAGACTGAGTGCTGAAGTAGTGTCAATGGTGAAAGGTAGAGAAACGCAGTCGTGGATCGGAATGGTTCTCGCTTGCAGACTAACTTTGCTGGGTAGTTGTACATGTTAGAACAACAGGCATTCCCGGCAAGTGTGGGCATTCCTGGCACAAGGAGACTGCCTTTGACACCATTGCCAGGTTGAATCGTACACAGAACTAGCTAGACAGAGGCTATGGGCAACTTTCTGCATACCTGACACTGATACTTCTTTTCATATAAAACAGGAATGAAAAAATAGAATAACAGGCGGAAACATGTATCTAATAAATGTTAATCTATTTGAAAGGAGAAGCAATAATAACTAAAATAACCGTTTATATATAATATTTTCTGTTGATTGCAGGAGAGATACCAATACCTGTATTTAACTCAGCCATCCATGGAATGGGACGACATCAAACTATTACAACTTTGTCATGTGGATACGAGGCTTCTGCTCTTCAACTGCCTATATGAAGCTAAGAATCCTTCTCTTTACCAATCTCTTGCAATAACATGTGGCAATACACATCGCAATCCTCCACTACTACATCTTTATAACACTTCAATGAGCGCCTTTGACTACTTGTCATTGGGTTACTTCCTTCCCTGGGTCTGTCACGCTGTTAGCAGTGAGATCAGTGTTCATTTGAAACTCATCAATAATACATGTGCAAAATTTCTGTTGAAAGGTCTTACTGAGGGCATTAGAGAAGCAAAACGTGGTGGCGGTGGTACGTATACAGCAGGCAGTCTGTCTATTCAACTGGTTTGCTGGAAGCTGGAGAGCTTGCACTACCTTACTCCGCTACTGCAGTCATCTGAAGGCATATATATAAGTAAACTAAAACTGGAACTAGTTGTCTGTCAGCTAACACACCAAGATTTTCTGATCCTAGCTGAAAATGTGAGAAGCAGTACTTCACTTAAAGTTCTGACATTTATGCATTGTCATATAAAAAAGAGTACTGATACATATTCAATTGATGGTATCGTCTATTTAATTGAAGCCTTAAAACATAATAGCACCCTGCAAAATTTATATTTGTACATGTCTGTCACGTGCACCCTCACTGTACAAGAACTAGAGCTACTAGCCAATACTCTAACCATCAATACCACACTGGAGAAACTGGAGTTCTATGAGGAAGCATTTCCATCTGAGACAGAAATTTCAGCACTTGCCAAGCGACTGTGGACCAGTGGTGTTCTGTACCAACTGCTAAACATCGCCTACGAGAGAACAGTGGAATGGTTCGGGGAAGAAGAAACCATCAAAGCCCTTAAAACAATACTATTGGAGTGGAGTTTGTCCACATATAGACGCCTGCAGTAGTTCTTTCAATACATTACTGACTGAATATAGGCCTACATAACCGTATATGACTGTAGGTGATGCAAGTAGACCAGTCTGGTATCACCTGCTACAGACTTTTTTTTATTATTAGGGAGCACCATTTCCTGTATAAGTTAATATATTGCACTTATCACTTATATAATGTTGTGAAGCAGAAGTAGCTACGATGTAACAGTGTGGAAGTTTTGGTTGATGTACATGTATAATGATATAAATTTGTGATGTGTGTGAATAATGTATGTATTTTGCCATTTTAACTAATTTGTGTGAATTAATCCACGCCTGAACCAACAGATCAATACATTCTAATTGAATATAGCCCTCCATAATCATGTGTGCCCGATGGCCTGCAGACTACAGATATTTTTAGTACCATTTCCTGTACAATACTGTTGTTATTATATTGCACACATCACATAATGTAGTGAAGCAGAAGTAACGGCAATGTGGAATTTCAGAATGCTAATACTGTATTGCTATAAATATATGTGTGTGAGTAATTTATTGATTAGACATTTTAACTAATTCATGCGGATTTTATTTATGCATTAATTTTTGGCTGCACCACTATTGTTAGCTGGGGAACCACTTGAGTAGGTGCAGAAGGTTTTCATTATTACTGTTAACAAGTGCACAGAGCTACTTACATAGGATGTAGGGCTAGTTGAGTCTGTATGCAAAACGAGAATATAGCGTGATTGTATGTTAGTAATTTTACCAGCCTCCAGATCCTGAGTTACTTTTAGTCAACATTTGCAACAATCAATAATTCAAGCATGCCTGTACTAGCTATATACGCTATCTGAGCTGATACAGCATTTGTAGAACAAGGGTAAACCACAACTGCATAAATTTAGAGATAAGTTGTATAATTTATGTAGTGATATTTCAGGATCGTTCTTGAGTCCATTATAGTCTGCCTACCTGCTGCTATGAGCTGCTTCAGTTCCCACTTCTAATGCGTGTCGTCCCTCTTCCTGTATCTCCATCATTAGTTTGAAGCAAGCTTACAACATTGAGTTACCAAGGTACCAACGATGTTAACAAATCAAATTACAGAACTGTTTGAACTCTGTTAACTGATTGGCTCGACACACAGATGCTGTAAGAACACCTTAAAGCGCTGGCTTATCCTCCAGCAGTTGCCATGTCCAGCCCAATCACCCAATACTAACACCCACCAATATAGGCATCACAGTGAGAGACCCACCCACCCACTGCCACAGATGGAAGCAAGGGGGGCTACCTCCACACACATGCAGTGGAGGCCTCTGTCTCCACCAGACAAACCCCCTCATTCGTGAATACTGAAAAGCTACATATTTGCAATGTCACTGCAACCAAATCTAGATACAGCATTTAAGCACTAAGATCATAAGTGTATCACTCCATACAGCGAAACAAGATATGCATACTTAACACACGCATGGATCCATCTTGTTGACCATCACTACATTATTGGTCTCACAGTGCTCATCTGCCAGACTCAGGTCTGGGCCCAGAACCAGAGTGGTCAATTCATCCCCCATAAAATTATAATAAAACTACCTTGGCATGGGCAGGGACTGTTTCTGCACACAGAAGGGGTCCAAGGCCATAAAGGCCAGGTGGGTCTGCAAAAGTGCTGCAATTTTTGCAGAATCTACCAGAAGAAAGCTGGGTCTCTGCAGCTGTCCTAGTCCTAGAGGAGGCAGAAACACACTTGAACATCATAGCAGTATTTTTTAGTATGGTTTCACATAATTAGTTGTAGTTTTAGCTAAATCTCTTTTGAGCGTGCAATTTAGTTTTGATTTTAGTTGGCTAACTGAAATTTCTAAACTATTACTATAGTTTCAGTAAACTGGTGCTCATTTTGGAGCCAAAAGATATCAGCTTTTGCATTAGTTGTTTCCGATGATAAAATTTTAGTTTCAGTATGTTCGTTGAACCCCTTTTTGGCTCCTACTAAATCTGTTTTTAATTAGGTATTAGTTTTAATTAACTAAAACAACACTGCACCATAGCTACAGTAAAACAACACTAGAAAAGAAAAGAAATATTATTTGACTGTTGATATAGAAGCATTTGTATTTTCAAAAGTAGTAATAACTCTTCGAAATACTCTTCAGTCTTAATTCAGTCACAGATGTACTGTATACGTACTTAATTTCTTGGAGCTGAACTTTCGTAAAATCCTATTGAATGCACTCGGCCAAAATTTGCAGTTCATGGTCATACGCTACATAGTGTGTATATTTACCTCCGTAATTCATGAATATTAAAATTCACGAAGTATCATGTACACGAACTACCAATTTTCTCATTTAGGCTAACTTGGGGAACTGCTCCCTTTGAAATTGTTTTGACATATTCAATACACGTGTAAAAGTACTATGGATGGCTGGTATTAGTGTACTGTTTACAGTCAGATCATTGATCGCAATATTAGGTCAAATTTCGTATAGTGAAAATAATCAACTGCCTCCGTTGTAAACATGTCCCCTTTCATAACTACACCATTATATGTACACTTTGTTTAGTTATAGCAACAAAATAAATAATAACACACACACACCTTTGACAGCATGAGTAGTTTCAAGACAAATAATAACACACACATACACCTTTGATAGCATGAGTAGTTTCAAGACAAATAATAACACACACACCTTTGATGGCATGAGTAGTTTCAAGATAAATAATAACACACACATACCTTTGACAGCATGAGTAGTTTCAAGACAAATAATAACACACACACACCTTTGACAGCATGAGTAGTTTCAAGACAAATAATAACACACACACACACCTTTGATAGCATGAGTAGTTTCAAGATAAATAATAACACACACACCTTTGATAGCATGAGTAGTTTCAAGATAAATAATAACACACACATACACCTTTGATAGCATGAGTAGTTTCAAGATAAATAATAACACACGCACCTTTGATAGCATGAGTAATTTCAAGATAAATAATAACACACACACCTTTGATAGCACGAGTAGTTTCAAGATAAATAATAACGCACACACCTTTGATAGCATGAGTAGTTTCATTAATAGCAGTCATGCCGAACACCTCTCTAAACGTCACTTTGTCTCCGCTCTCCAGGCCATGTATCTGGTTCTCCAGGCATGTTACCACACCAGGGTTACCCTGAAAGGATATACATATACACAGATAGCAGCCAGAGAGACAGTACTATGAGTTGTAGAGTCATCTCAAAGTATAGTCATATCTTTCTCAGAGATACGACCCAATCTACATGTAGCGTCATCCTCAGGCTGTCATGCATGTTTTACTTTGTAGCAAAAGTAATATGTGGATGTGGGTCTGGAAAGGAGGCTAACCCAATCAGTGCACTGGTATTATTACTGCATCTTCTAAACATGTACGTAATATATATATGGGACATAAACATGGGGATGTTATGATTACATGCCATTACCAGGCTCCCCTCCCACATACGGCATGGGATGGGAGCCTAATTAAGAACAAATACAAAGTGAAAACTTAAGTATGCAAAGAGGAAATGCATATAGGGTAATCAAGCGGGATTTGTGGTAGATACACAATCACACTCATGTTTCATTACGGTAGTGTTATGTCTCATCCCACAAGACTAGACCTATGTAGAGCACATACTTGATCTTATTGATACCAATAGAGACCAAGCAAAAAAACCTTAGTCTAAAAACATCATCAATGTCACGCGGTATTTAAGGTGCTGTTTTTGAATGTTTCTTCATTTATTGTAGTCCAATACAAGTCAGCCAAATTGAAAGAAGTATCATTAATCGGGATGACTCAAAATCTGTTAACTGTGCTTGTTCTTATTGCCATAGTTTCTAGTATCTGGTGCAAACATGTAAATTCTTCTTGTGATCCTGACTTCCACCCTGAAGATTGCCCTCCCTGGTTCTCATGCGAGAAGCACTTCAATAACACAGTGAACTGTGACTGCATTGACAACACACTAGGAGGAGCAATAAGATGTGACCAACATGCTCTTCAGTCCTATCTACAAGTGGACTACTGCATGACATACGATAATGACTCACATCAGACACTTGTTGGAAGTTGCCCCTTTGAAGTAAAGCACAAGTCACTACAACAGTTCTATATCCCACTTCCACCTACATTACAAGGACTATACAACTTCTGTCAACCTCTTAACAGAGATGGCCCCCTGTGCGCCAGTTGCAAACAAGGTTATGGACCTGCAGTTTTCTCCTTTGATCTACGCTGCTATGATTGCTCAAAGGCCTATCATGGCTGGTGGCTATTTTTTGGCTTAGAGTTCTCTCTGTCAACGCTCTTCTTCTGCATCATAATCTCCTGTCGCATCAGTGCAACTACAGCTTCAATGAATGCATTCGTACTATGCAGTCAGATTGTAGTTACGTGTGTAGCATTTAATGCACCTTACTATGAACAAAACCTTGGGAATTTTTCTAAATCAATAGTTCTGCTACTTCAAACTGTTTACGGCTTTTGGAACCTAGATTTCTTTCGTCAGATAATCCCCCCTTTTTGTGTCAGTGACTCTATTACTGGTTCTGGTGCAGTTGCTCTCCAGTACATATCAGCCTTTTATCCCATCTGTCTAATTATTACCACATATGTCTGCATTGAACTACATGACCGTAACTTTAGGGTAGTCGTGTGGCTATGGGCACCCTTCCACAAATGTCTTGCCCGTTTCAGGAGAGCCTATAATGCAAAAAATTCAATCATCGATGTTTTTGCAACTTTCTTACTGCTTTCGTATTTAAAGCTTCTCTTTGTGTCAGCAAATCTGATAAATTCTATCACAGTGTACACACAAAATGGCACACATGGCGAAATCACTAGCACAACAGCTCTACTTTTGGATCCTTCCGTTGAATTATTCAGCCAAAAGCATTTCCCATTTGCATTCATTGCAATAATCATGTTCTCAACATTCATAGCCTTACCTCCAATTTTTCTTCTCCTCTATCCAACAAAAGCTTTCCAGAAATGCCTAAGCCTCAGCAAACAAAATTGGCAGGTGGTACACACATTTGCGGATGCCTTTCAAGGATGCTTCAAAAATGGAACTGAGGGCACAAAAGACTATCGATATTTTGCAGGGTTATACTTCATTTTTCGAATTATGCTCTTTATGACACACAGTCTGATTTCACACACACTGATTGGCTGGATCATTCCTGGGTTACTCTGTGTGGCAGCTTCACTCAGCATTGCAATATTTCGACCATACAAAATGAACCGGTTTAATATTCTTGATTGTTTCCTTTTCAATCTTTTTGGGGTTGTTTCATTTATTATAGCCTCAATACCATACATCACACAAACTACAACTTACAAGTCACTTTTGACTGGAAGTTTCATAATAGTCTCTTCTCCACTACTTTATATAGTCTTGTATGTCATTCACATCTTCCTGGTTCGCACAAGTATACTTAAAAAGTGCAAGAATATGTTGTGTATTCAGGAGGATACCAATAGCAGTGAATCTTTTCCTGATAGATTTCTTAATCCAGAAGAATACAGCCCATTTGTAACCCAAGTTCCATCACAAAGCTTCCAGAACAAAAGGATTGGAAGCATCAACTCTTACACTGGAGCAAGTACAGAGGACACTGCAATGCAAAGCTCACGTGGTTCTCATACGTATGGTGCAATTGACATGTAAAACCACACAGTGTGTTTGCTTTAAATATGCATGTGTTAATAGGCTGTGGATTAAACATTAACTCAGATAATGAATATTGTGCTCACATGTGTGTATATATTACTATACTATACTATTCCGTATAACTTCAACAGCTTAACAAAATTATGCAGGACTACAGGATTTGCTAACTATCCAGGGTTTTAAGCAATCATGGTGGGCTAGTGATAAAAACAGTGATGCTCTGTGGCTGCTCCTTGGTATAAGGAGAGTTTAGATACGAAATAGCTTCTATACCTACCTACATTTTTACCGCAGAGAAAGAAATATCAACATTTCTCTCTACAGCAAAAACAAGCCAAAAAACGAAGGTCCACTTCCATACAGATTTTGCAATTTTGTGGATCACTGCATGCCGATATCAAATTATAGCGAAAACTTGTTAAGAAAGAAAATTTCCACTTAATTCACCATCTGCAGCTCTCAGGATTTTGACTTGCATGTGAGACCAGAAAAGCAATGGAAGTTGCCTAACTGTGAACATCATCATAACCAAGTCTTCAGTGAGCTTTGATTGGGGTCATACTTTTGTACACAAATTGTTAACTTCCTCCCAAGCAATTTCATTATTGATGATATGAAGGTCTCAGAACCAGAGTGGTCTAACCCACAGATATTGAGCTTGCCCCCCACCCTCCCCAAGAGTATACATATTGTAGAAAATGAAAAAAAAAAGGGCAACCCTCTTCTCCCAACGGAACCCTAGGCCATGTGACACTGCCACGTTAAGGGGTGAACGGGCAGGTCGTTCCGGCTGACCGAGCCTTCAGCCTTTCGGGCGCCTGTCCGCTATGGTACAGGGATCGTCATCGGGTCTGTTTAGTGTGCGGAATCAAGGGAGGAACACGGACGGATCCTAGGCCGTACTGTCCGAGACCACCGTGGCATTTGCCAAACCACGTTACCCTCCACCTGAACACACTTGGTCACAGCCCGGAGCTATAACTGCTCCACCCACTATACTTATGTTAGCATATTTATTAAGTTTGAAAAAAACGTTACGTTTTGATTATTAAACAGAGATCTTGTAACTGTACGCACACATGGCTATTCCAGCCAGTCTGGATACAGCATTTATACACCGTGCGGTCTAAACTCTATAGTGACATAATACAGTCTAGAATAAAAACTCAGTGCAGGACATTGTGGGGTGAGTGCACGAAAAACAGCGATCATGATCTTAGATCTCAATAGCATACAATGTGTCACATGTATATAATTCAGGGTGTCATACAGGGGGGACATATCAGACCTGGTACCGCCTACTTTGTCAGCTGGTGTTGGTAAATCAGTTGGTGTTAGTAGTGCTGGTACCACTAACTTAGTTGGCACAACTAACACCTATACTAGGCTAAATTTATTGGGCAGTCAAGGTTAGTTCCAAAGCTTAAAAGTAACCTCAGAGGATGTGTGTGTGTGAGGGGGGGGGGCATGCCCCTAGTGACCGATGCTTCTTCGAAGTGCCATGGGTCGCGGTTTCGCCCCCCCCCCCCCCCCCCAACCTAAAATCCTGTATGACACCCTGTATGACTATTTGTGCCTCCTTAGCCCACTAACAAACTTTGATTGATTAATTGTTATTACACCATTTCTGAAGTGGAGCATCAGTGTTCACCCTTAAATTGTATCAGTCTGGCCCAATCTCACTGTCTCAGTATATAAAGCATGCACATGCACAGTCACACTGGGACTTGAAAAAAAATAGTAAAATATAATTGGTAGCAATATGAGTAAAAGTATACATGTATAAGGATCAGGACTCAATAGTAAGTTTAAGGCGAGTACAAAATAAATGTCTTTAAGAATGGCAGCTTTGGAACTGACAGAAAATTAACTGGTTTAGAATTGGTTGCAAGATATGAAAGGGCATACAAAATCACAAAAGGAAAGTGCCACTCTCTAATACATTTCTTGTCATGCTATATAGAAGCTAGGATATTTATAGTGAGAAACTAGTGCATGGAGAATTAACTTCATTGGATGCTAGTTGTAAGTTGGATATAATCGTGTCGTCTGTGATGGCAACAGTATTTACAAAAATGCAAAATTGCAATGACAATGATAAATAGTAGCATTATTCCAGCGAGCACTCCAAATATCACTGGAATTATCCACCGTGTATTTCGAACAACACATATATGTGTTGAGAGTGGCTCAGGTATGTAGGAAGGTATTGGGTGTACATACGCTAAGAGTACATATTTCCTACTGTCCAAGCTTCTTGGAATTTCGAGTTGACAACATTCTGATCCAGATACTACACAGTCATGTTCATAGTCTGTACTATTAAGATACAATGTGTGAATGTTTGCTGAAAAATTGTAGAAGACTCCACCTGGTGTTTTGGCCGTAACGTAGTAGTATGCCTCCTTTGGAACTACAAATGATACTTGTGTTCAAATCGATTGGTTGTTGGTTCCAATCGGCAGATATGCTTTGTACACTGAACTGTATTCCCCATCATCAGCTTCATCGATGAATGCATAAAACTTGTCTGCTGTCAAACATGTAGATCATTCCACTTTCTTCTGAGTGACCATCAGTTGCAATGCAAAGATTGTAGTTTATACTTGACCCTTTAAGTAGATATAGTCCAGGAGTGTTAATCATCCCTGTTTGACGTGACTGGTGGGATAGAAAAAATTCTCTACTCCGATAATTAGCAATGTACTCACGTGTAGTTAAGCTGTCCTGTGGAACCACTGATAGGTCAGTTATCTTGTAGTAGTCACCGGATTTTAGGCACTCAGTAGCCAACCATTCCGAGTCCAGCCAGTTATTAGCTTTATCAAGAATCACCACATCTCCTGCAATTCCGAGAACTGTTGTGGAGGTTTTCGTCTCCAGCATAATGGAGGAAATCAAGCCAGCTGCTAGGGCAAGGACAATCGAGCTAGCAATAACATAACATAGGCATTTGCTCCAGAAACTGCCAGTGCGGTGTATAGCTAAAGAGAGTAAAGAAAGTTAAGTTATATTCTGTGTGGGTGAATCAGAAGGGGTCCAAGGCCATAAAGGCCAGGTGGGTCTGCAAAAGTGCTGCGATTTTTGCAGAATCTACCAGAAGAAAGCTGGGTCTCTGCAGCTGTCCTAGTCCTAGAGGAGGTAGAAACACACTTGAACATCATAGCAGTATTTTTTAGTATGGCTTCACATAATTAGTTGTAGTTTTAGCTAAATCTCTTTTGAGCGTGCAATTTAGTTTTGATTTTAGTTGGCTAACTGAAATTTCTAAACTATTACTATAGTTTCAGTAAACTGGTGCTCATTTTGGAGCCAAAAGATATCAGCTTTTGCATTAGTTGTTTCCAATGATAAAATTTTAGTTTCAGTATGTTCGTTGAACCCCTTTTTGGCTCCTACTAAATCTGTTTTTAATTAGGTATTAGTTTTAATTAACTAAAACAACACTGCACCATAACTACAGTAAAACAACACTAGAAAAGAAAAGAAATATTATTTGACTGTTGATATACAAGCACTTGTATTTTTGTAATAACTTTTCGAAATACTCTTCAGTCTTAATTCAGTCACAGATGTACTGTATACGTACTTAATTTCTTGGAGCTGAACTTTCGTAAAATCCTATTGAATGCACTCGGCCAAAATTTGCAGTTCATGGTCATACGCTACATAGTGTGTATATTTACCTCCGTAATTCATGAATATTAAAATTCACGAAGTATCATGTACACGAACTACCAATTTTCTCATTTAGGCTAACTTGGGGAACTGCTCCCTTTGAAATTGTTTTGACATATTCAATACACGTGTAAAAGTACTATGGATGGCTGGTATTAGTG
Source organism: Phakellia ventilabrum (assembly GCA_963921505.1). Lineage (NCBI taxonomy): Eukaryota > Metazoa > Porifera > Demospongiae > Axinellida > Axinellidae > Phakellia > Phakellia ventilabrum. Next base: position 4,427,849 of record OY997386.1, on the reverse strand, counting down.
TACTGTTTACAGTCAGATCATTGATCGCAATATTAGGTCAAATTTCGTATAGTGAAAATAATCAACTGCCTCCGTTGTAAACATGTCCCCTTTCATAACTACACCATTATATGTACACTTTGTTTAGTTATAGCAACAAAATAAATAATAACACACACACACCTTTGACAGCATGAGTAGTTTCAAGACAAATAATAACACACACATACACCTTTGATAGCATGAGTAGTTTCAAGACAAATAATAACACACACACCTTTGATGGCATGAGTAGTTTCAAGATAAATAATAACACACACATACCTTTGACAGCATGAGTAGTTTCAAGACAAATAATAACACACACACACCTTTGACAGCATGAGTAGTTTCAAGACAAATAATAACACACACACACACCTTTGATAGCATGAGTAGTTTCAAGATAAATAATAACACACACACCTTTGATAGCATGAGTAGTTTCAAGATAAATAATAACACACACATACACCTTTGATAGCATGAGTAGTTTCAAGATAAATAATAACACACGCACCTTTGATAGCATGAGTAATTTCAAGATAAATAATAACACACACACCTTTGATAGCACGAGTAGTTTCAAGATAAATAATAACGCACACACCTTTGATAGCATGAGTAGTTTCATTAATAGCAGTCATGCCGAACACCTCTCTAAACGTCACTTTGTCTCCGCTCTCCAGGCCATGTATCTGGTTCTCCAGGCATGTTACCACACCAGGGTTACCCTGAAAGGATATACATATACACAGATAGCAGCCAGAGAGACAGTACTATGAGTTGTAGAGTCATCTCAAAATATAGTCATATCTTTCTCAGAGATACGACCCAATCTACATGTAGCGTCATCCTCAGGCTGTCATGCATGTTTTACTTTGTAGCAAAAGTAATATGTGGATGTGGGTCTGGAAAAGAGGCTAACCCAATCAGTGCACTGGTATTATTACTGCATCTTCTAAACATGTACGTAATATATGTACATATTTATTTGGCATCATGAATGGGACATAAACATGGGGATGTTATGATTACATGCCATTACCAGGCTCCCCTCCCACATACGGCATGGGATGGGAGCCTAATTAAGAACAAATACAGAGTGAAAACTTAAGTATGCAAAGAGGAAATGCATATAGGGTAATCAAGCGGGATTTGTGGTAGATACACAATCACACTCATGTTTCATTACGGTAATGTTATGTCTCATCCCACAAGACTAGACCTATATGTGGAATGTATACATGATCTTATTGATACCAATAGAGACCAAGCAAAAAAAACCTTAGTCTAAAACATCATCAATGTCACGCGGTATTTAAGGTGCTGTTTTTGAATGTTTCTTCATTTATTGTAGTCCAATACAAGTCAGCCAAATTGAAAGAAGTATCATTAATCGGGATGACTCAAAATCTGTTAACTGTGCTTGTTCTTATTGCCATAGTTTCTAGTATCTGGTGCAAACATGTAAATTCTTCTTGTGATCCTGACTTCCACCCTGAAGATTGCCCTCCCTGGTTCTCATGCGAGAAGCACTTCAATAACACAGTGAACTGTGACTGCATTGACAACACACTAGGAGGAGCAATAAGATGTGACCAACATGCTCTTCAGTCCTATCTACAAGTGGAATACTGCATGTGATACAATAATGACTCACAGAAGACACTTGTTGGAAGTTGCCCCTTTGAAGTAAAGCACAAGTCACTACAACAGTTCCATATCCCACTTCCACCTACATTACAAGGACTATACAACTTCTGTCAACCTCTTAACAGAGATGGCACCCTGTGCGCCAGTTGCAAACAAGGATATGGACCTGCAGTTTTCTCCTTTGATCTACGCTGCTATGATTGCTCAAAGGCCTATCATGGCTGGTTGCTATTTTTCGGCTTAGAGTTCTCTCTGTCAACGCTCTTCTTCTGCATCATAATCTCCTGTCGCATCAGTGCAACTACAGCTTCAATGAATGCATTCGCACTATGTAGTCAGATTGTAGTTACGTGTATAGCATTTAATGCACCTTACTATAAACAAAACCTTAGGAAATTTTCTAAAGCAATAGTTCTGCTACTTCAAACTGTTTACGGCTTTTGGAACCTAGATTTCTTTCGTCAGTTAATCCCCCCTTTTAGTGTCAGTGACTCTATTACTGGTTCTGGTGCAGTTGCTCTCCAGTACATATCAGCCTTTTATCCCATCTGTCTAATTATTACCACATATGTCTGCATTGAACTACATGACCGTAACTTTAGGGTAATCGTGTGGTATGGGCACCCTTCCACAAATGTCTTGCCCGTTTCAGGAGAGGCTATAATGCAAAAAATTCAATCATCGATGTTTTTGCAACCTTCTTACTGCTTTCTTATTTAAAGCTTCTCTTTGTGTCAGCAAATCTGATAAATTCTATCACAGTGTACACACAAAATGGCACACATGGCGAAATCACTAGCACAATAGCTCTATTTTTGGATCCTTCCGTTGAATTATTCAGGCAAAAGCATTTCCCATTTGCATTCATTGCAATAATCATGTTCTCAACATTCGTAGCCTTACCTCCAATTTTTCTTCTCCACTATCCAACAAAAGCTTTCCAGAAATGCCTAAGCCTCAGCAAACAAAATTGGCAGGTGGTACACACATTTGCGGATGCCTTTCAAGGATGCTTCAAAAATGGAACTGAGGACACAAAAGACTATCGATATTTTGCAGGGTTATACTTCATTTTTCGAATTATGCTCTTTATGACACACAGTCTGATTTCACACACACTGATTGGCTGGATCATTCCTGGGTTACTCTGTGTGGCAGCTTCACTCAGCATTGCAATATTTCGACCATACAAAATGAACCGGTTTAATATTCTTGATTGTTTCCTTTTCAATCTTTTTGGGGTTGTTTCATTTATTATAGCCTCAACACCATACATCACACAAACTACAACTTACAAGTCACTTTTGACTGGAAGTTTCATAATAGTCTCTTCTCCACTACTTTATATAGTCTTGTATGTCATTCACATCTTCCTGGTTCGCACAAGTATACTTAAAAAGTTCAAGAATATGTTGTGTATTCAGGAGGATACCAATAGCAGTGAATCTTTTCCTGATAGATTTCTTAATCCAGAAGAATACAGCCCATTTGTAACCCAAGTTCCATCACAAAGCTTCCAGAACAAAAGGATTGGAAGCATCAACTCTTACACTGAAGCAAGTACAGAGGACACTGCAATGCAAAGCTCACGTGGTTCTCATACGTATGGTGCAATTGACGTGTAAAATCACACAGTGTGTTTGCTCTAAATATGCATGTGTTAATAGGCTGTGGATTAAACATTAACTCAGATAATGAATATTGTGCTCACATGTGTGTATATATTACTATACTATACTATTCCGTATAACTTCAACAGCTTAACAAAATTATGCAGGACTCCAGGATTTGCTAACTATCCAGGGTTTTAAGCAATCATGGTGGGCTAGTGATAAAAACAGTGATGCTCTGTGGCTGCTCCTTTGTATAAGGAGAGTTTAGATACGAAATAGCTTCTATACCTACCTACATTTTTACCGCAGAGAAAGAAATATCAACATTTCTCTCTACTGCAAAAACAAGCCAAAAAACGTCCATACAGATTTTGCAATTTTGTGGATCACTGCATGCCGATATCAAATTATAGCGAAAACTTGTTAAGAAAGAAAATTTCCACTTAATTCACCATCTGCAGCTCTCGGGATTTTGACTTGCATGTGAGACCAGAAAAGCAATGGAAGTGGCCTAACTGTGAACATCATCATAACCAAAGTCTTCAGTGAGCTTTGATTGGGGTCATACTTTTGTACACAAATTGTTGACTTCCTCCCAAGCAATTTCATTATTGATGATATGAAGGTCTCAGAACCAGAGTGGTCTAACCCACAGATATTGAGCTTGCCCCCCACCCTCCCCAAGAGTATACATATTGTAGAAAATGAAAAAAAAAGGGCAACCCTCTTCTCCCAACGGAACCCTAGGCCATGTGACACTGCCACGTTAAGGGGTGAACGGGCAGGTCGTTCCGGCTGACCGAGCCTTCAGCCTTTCGGGCGCCTGTCCGCTATGGTACAGGGATCGTCATCGGGTCTGTTTAGTGTGCGGAATCAAGGGAGGAACACGGACGAATCCTAGGCCGTACTGTCCGAGACCACCGTGGCATTTGCCAAACCACGTTACCCTCCACCTGAACACACTTGGTCACAGCCCGGAGCTATAACTGCTCCACCCACTATACTTATGTTAGCATATTTATTAAGTTTGAAAAAACGTTACGTTTTGATTATTAAACAGAGATCTTGTAACTGTACGCACACATGGCTATTCCAGCCAGTCTGGATACAGCATTTATACACCGTGCGGTCTAAACTCTATAGTGACATAATACAGTCTAGAATAAAAACTCAGTGCAGGACATTGTGGGGTGAGTGCACGAAAAACAGCGATCATGATCTTAGATCTCAATAGCATACAATGTGTCACATGTATATAATTCAGGGTGTCATACAGGGGGGACATATCAGACCTGGTACCGCCTACTTTGTCAGCTGGTGTTGGTAAATCAGTTGGTGTTAGTAGTGCTGGTACCACTAACTTAGTTGGCACAACTAACACCTATACTAGGCTAAATTTATTGGGCAGTCAAGGTTAGTTCCAAAGCTTAAAAGTAACCTCAGAGGATGTGTGTGTGTGAGGGGGGGGGGCATGCCCCTAGTGACCGATGCTTCTTCGAAGTGCCATGGGTCGCGGTTTCGCCCCCCCCCCCAAACCTAAAATCCTGTATGACACCCTGTATGACTATTTGTGCCTCCTTAGCCCACTAACAAACTTTGATTGATTAATTGTTATTACACCATTTCTGAAGTGGAGCATCAGTGTTCACCCTTAAATTGTATCAGTCTGGCCCAATCTCACTGTCTCAGTATATAAAGCATGCACATGCACAGTCACACTGGGACTTGAAAAAAAATAGTAAAATATAATTGGTAGCAATATGAGTAAAAGTATACATGTATAAGGATCAGGACTCAATAGTAAGTTTAAGGCGAGTACAAAATAAATGTCTTTAAGAATGGCAGCTTTGGAACTGACGGAAAATTAACTGGTTTAGAATTGGTTGCAAGATATGAAAGGGCATACAAAATCACAAAAGGAAAGTGCCACTCTCTAATACATTTCTTGTCATGCTATATAGAAGCTAGGATATTTATAGTGAGAAACTAGTGCATGGAGAATTAACTTCATTGGATGCTAGTTGTAAGTTGGATATAATCGTGTCGTCTGTGATGGCAACAGTATTTATAAAAATGCAAAATTGCAATGACAATGATAAATAGTAGCATTATTCCAGCGAGCACTCCTAATATCACTAGAATTATCCACCGTGTATTTCGAACAACACATATATGTGTTGAGAGTGGCTCAGGTATGTAGGAAGGTATTGGGTGTACATACGCTAAGAGTACATATTTCCTACTGTCCAAGCTTCTTGGAATTTCGAGTTGACAAGATTCTGATCCAGATACTACACAGTCATGTTCATAGTCTGTACTATTAAGATACAATGTGTGAATGTTTGCTGAAAAATTGTAGAAGACTCCACCTGGAGTTTTGGCCGTGACGTAGTAGTATGCCTCCTTTGGAACTACAAATGATACTTGTGTGCAAATCGATTGGTTGTTGGTTCCAATCGGCAGATATGCTTTGTACACTGAACTGTGTTCCCCATCATCAGCTTCATCGATGTATGCATAAAACTTGTCTCTGCTGTCAAACATGTAGATCATTCCACTTTCTTCTGAGTGACCATCAGTTGCAATGCAAAGATTGTAGTTTATACTTGACCCTTTAAGTAGATATAGTCCAGGAGTGTTAATCATCCCTGTTTGACGTGACTGGTGGGATAGAAAAAATTCTCTACTCCGATAATTAGTAATGTACTCATGTGTAGTTAAGCTGTCCTGTGGAACCACTGATAGGTCACTTATCTTGTAGTAGTCACCGGATTTTAGGCACTCAGTAGCCAACCATTCCGAGTCCAGCCAGTTATTGGCTTTATCAAGAATCACCACATCTCCTGCAATTCCGAGAACTGTTGTGGAGGTTTTCGTCTCCAGCATAATGGAGGAAATCAAGCCAGCTACTAGGGCAAGGACAATCAAGCTAGCAATAACATAACATAGACATTTGCTCCAGAAACTGCCAGTGCGGTGTATAGCTAAAGAGAGTAAAGAAAGTTAAGTTATATTCTGTGTGGGTGAATCAAAGGAATGGCTATAGTGTACTGTACTGAAATACAATTTTACAATTGACCTCACTCCTGCCAAACTTTGGCTTTCATTGTTAGTGTGATGCCGTCATGCATCCGCCGAAAACATGCAGGCTACGAGGCTTTCGTTGAGTAACATTCTCATATAGTACAATAATAGTTTTGGACGCGGGACCCAACAATGTATGCAGGTGGGGGACAGGAAACAATTTTATTACAAGCTGTGGCCTTATAAGTGCTGAGCAAAAGAAAGCAGGGCGACCCAATTGAAACCAATCGATCGTGCTGTCTATCATGCAACATTCTCATCTTGAGGTCCTTGATTGTGCCACCAATCTTGCGATCTTACTATCTCGGCTTATGCCACACTCAAGTACAAGAAATTGTATAAATTACACCAAAATGAAGTAAAAATTACGTACACCCATGAGTGTATGGACAAAATTTGGAATTCTCAGTAGCTGAAACATTTCAATACTTGTGGGTTGGACTACTTACTACATGTAGCTCTGCTTCTCAGCCCTTCAGTTAATATGCATTACAAAGTAGTAACAATGCACATGTTCACAAGCTGTATGGTATAAAATTACGCATGCTTGCCCGATAACAATCATTAGAGGAAACGCATAATATTGTAAACATGTTTAAGGAGCTCATATGACAGTAGCTGGATCTAAGTTGCCGTAGTTATTGCTATACTGTTTTCTTTGTGATAGGTTGTCAACATGTTTATGATATGCATTTCCTCTAACAAATGTTGCTGGGCGAGCACAAGTAATCTCATACCATACAGCTTTCCATGTGGACCAGGAGCGCATAATGACGTGAGAAGCGGAAGAGAGAGTAGGAGCGTGCAACGACCACGCAAAAGATTAAATTTCGAAAATGTTCCCACGCTAGTTCCGTTACTATTTTGGGCACGCACGTGCTTCGAATCCATCAAAGAAGGAAGGCTGTAGTCTCGTGACCAGACTGCGGCTCCTCCCCTCGCCAAACGGTCTGGCGCACGAAGTCGAATTTCTGGGGTTTATGGGCGGAGCAATGAGCTTGTTAACCCATTAACGCCCGATGCCGCATATATGCGTCATCGCGTGCTTTACTGTTAACGCCCAATGACGCATATATGCGTCATGTAAAACGATCGAGATTCTACCGGAAGAGTTCGCTCCAGGGAGATCCCCTTTGTGAATAGCGATGTCATAGCAAGTAAATACGTTCATTTAAGCACTATTTCCCGGGACCTCCCCATGCCGTTCGTGAGTTATTATACAATGAGTAACGTCTGTTAGTAGACGGATACAACAAGGACGGGTATTCTAGGCTGCTAAACGGCACTAGCGGTTCTGTAATCAACTAGACACAAGGTACAACACTGCTGTAGATCTGTGGGGATGGCCTGATAATCCTTTGTAGCCTCTGTCAGCCGTTTCTGAGGGTAGGTGACGGTGATAATCGTCAACATCGCCGGGCCCGAGAATTCTGCTGCCGCTTATGGCTTTCTTCCTGTCAATCACGCTTGAATCCGGTATCAAAATGAAGCTTGGGAGCTCTTCTCTTCAGTTCTTCCGTGAGTTCAGTCGCTGTCTTGCTCTGTCTTTCACTACGAGACTGTAATCAGCATGCACTGCCATGCACGTGAAATAATTAAATTCCTGTGGGCAGTTCAGTGATATATGCGCGTGCGCAATGGGCGTTAAAGGGTTAATTGACTATTCGAGGTTTGAAATGCTATTATAAAGGCTTACTGAGGTCTCTACACTGACGTAAGTGTTTTCTTGTATAATCGTACGTACAGAAGGCAACTCTTAGCAAAAAAGTTTCAAAACTGTACAGTACAAGTACAAAATACGGCAACCTGCTTAGTCCGAGGAAATACCTTGTATTGATCTTCAACTAGCCCTTGTATCACCAAGACTGGAGTTATTTAAACTTCTAAGCGGCACAAAGAACAGCGTTAGCAGCCAGTTTGTTTAAACCGCTTCCAAATCTCGGCAAACAATTTAAACGTCGCCATTTTATCGTTCCGTAATGGCATTCAAGAACGTAATAATTAAAAATCCTGCAATCTCATTTGTCCTTACCGCATTCCGGGAATTTTTGTTTAATTTATGCTGTTTCCTTGTGGGTTAGCAAACTATGGTTCTGAGCCCTTCATACATATACAGTACACACATTTCAAACCATGGATTTGTAGAAAGTGTCTCTTTGTATGGTATGGCTGTAAAAGTCTTGGACTGCACTAGCTCTTTCAGTACTACGCCCATATGTTGATAAGGCACGGTCACACATGAGTGTTAGGGTCAGGAAAATGGGCACCTCATGGCCATGCTATTTCTTTATTGGGCTGGGTAACAGTGGGTATACAATTTATAAAGGGACACATAAAGACTCCTTACCACCATAGGATGATTTCTGTGTAACTGCATAAATTGCTGTCTTCTCTGTGTCCATGGTATCAGCTACTTAACCTAACAAAAAAATGACATACATTCAGACTTATAAGTACTGGTTATGATGGTAGTGATGATTAATGAAACTTCCTAGCTTGCATGCATAATCCTTTTGCTAGAAATTATTAATAAACCATCAACCACTTTACTTAACTAGAATATGTACTACAGCTAGTGCCATGGTCAAGTCGTATGGGCCAACAACAGTACATGTCCAGGCAACTTAAATTTGTGCCCCAGCAATTACTGTACATAAATGGAGAAAAACGGGTCTAATAATTGCTAGATTGCGAACTTCAATACATTCGCAAAACAATGTTTAGGTCGTGTTCAAAACTGTATCTTTGGCAGTTAAAAGCATGCCATCTTTATATAAACTTAGACCATGAAGAGTCGGAGCTCAAGGAAGTCTACTATTAGCTACAGCTCCCAGGTTGAGTAGCTTCTGTGTATGAATGGATATACCGGTATGAACATTGGAGACAGACGGTTTCATTAAGCAATTGTGTAACTTTCAAGCAACACAGCGCATGTTGCAGACAAGGACACCACACTCCTAAAGACCACTTTCTCCGGCACCATGGGCCCACTGTAAAATCATAACCCAGCTTGGTTACCTCACTTGTAATTCCAGAGTCACTTCATATACACGTAGCTACATAGTCTGGTGCCAAGGCGTTTACACACCCCCCCTCCCCTCCCCCAGCAAAAGAACGTCTCGTCATTTAATCAAACTTCCGTGTCACAGACACCTTTTCACTTTGGAATTCCAAAGGGTCCAATCAGATTGCAGCTTTTAGTCCTTCTGTAAAGTTGCCATGACATCAGTTCAATAAATCTTCATACTATTGGTCAGTTCGATGAATTAGAATGAAAATTTGAAATATACTGTATATACAGTGACCAATCACATACGAGATTTATTACCCGCATGGAGTCTGTGACAATATGGAGTCTGTGACAAGAAAGTTAGTTTAGAATAGCAGACGTTCCTGGGAACATCTGAGCACTGAGACTAGTAGCTAGTAGGAATAACATGTGGTTAATCTTTCCCTTGTTATCTACCAGGAAAACTACACACTTAGAGACCATTAGATTATGTTGCCTGTGATTGGCTTCCCTAACTGGAACTACATGGCTACTAGCTAGCATTCTGGCGCTAGTCAAATTGGAAGCATTCTCATGAGTGAACATCTGGTAATCAACTGTCAGTGATCTGAAGCCCAAATATGCAGTTGCAAGAATAACACAGTGGTTGGGTTTCCTTTGTAGATAGCAATAAGGGAAACTTTAACTACTTTATTATATTACTGCAACAACGTACATGTATGCATGAGGTGACCCATCCAGTACCTTGCAACTGCAGTAGCCGACACTCAGTAGACATTCCAGTGCACTGGTATTTGTGCACTGGTATTTGTACATATTATGGATTGCTGTTAAGGTGGCAGGTGACTTGATATCACTATCACTCAGAAAAAAAGGAATTGTCATATTGACCTGTTATTTGAGTTGCAAACGAGTGAACACATTACATGCATGAACACAGACAATTGCCAAGACAGTAGTTTGTCAACAATGACGAACACACATTAACAGCACATTAGCTTTCTCATGCATTAAAACAGTAATCTAGTAATGGTTACTAGTTCTGATGCAGATGAGTAAGTATAGCTGATGGCTGGCTGGGAGTGACCACTGTTCTAAGGTGTTTTCCGCATTCTTGACCAACTCCTTCCACATACTCATACCATCTTGGAAATTAGCTGTGTCAATGCATGTAATATGCTATCATCTGCAAACTAAATACACTGCCAAGTGTAAAAAGTAACGTTTGATATGAAGGAGGGGTCACAGAGGATTGAAACTTATGCCACTGTGATTCTTGGGTGAAAACTAAGATTTTCAAACTAGGGTTTCTCTACTTTCGGTTTCTGTGAGGAGTTATGGCCAAAACAAACTATTATACATTTGTCATAGACTCCGCCCTAGCGACACACGCCATGCCACGGAACTAGACTTCGCAACTCTTGGGGATTAAAACTCTCTTCAAAACACAGTCATTTCAATACTCTTTACATGCCGAACAGAACAGACTTAAATACTTACACAATCAGTGATCTAATAAAACAATTAAAATTGCACAACATCCTAACAGGAAAATATGTGAAACAACATATATTCAACCAAAAGGAATGGTGGAAAACACAAAGCAATAGAAATGACATAAGCGACAAAATGCTAAAAAGTCAGGTAGGTCCAAGGACACAGGAAATCGACAGGTGCATGTGAGGCCTTGCCTAGGGTGACTACAGAAAGCATGAATAGGGAACGGAAAACACCTAGCTATACAGCAAAAGAAGTGTGAACTAAAACAAACCAAACACATCATAACCACAACATTATGCTACTACACAGCCCTAACACATAACTAAATAAGGGCATACATGCATACAGTAATACTAAAGTAGTCCACCTAATATAGACTTCCACAACATTTTATATGTTTCGTTGCGGGAGCACACGTTCAAAATGACGCCACATAGATATTGTCATGGACCCTGTGGCAGTGACATAGGAGCCATACGAGCCGTAGCGGCTTTGGCCGCTACACTTTTCGCCTAAATGTTAATTATATAGTTTAGTTAACTATTACTTACCGTGTGCAGTGCATGGCCATGAGTTCGATCGATCTACCTGAGCAACCCCACCAGCCGTGAACCTTTCCTTTTCCCAAGAGGGAATTTGGGGAGAAGGCAGTTGTTAAACACTGTTTCCAGCCCTCATGGTTCGCAAAATAGCCATGGATATACTCTATCTAGAAGAGCAAGACGTCGTGCTGTGCTTCACGTGTGCTATAGCCGCGTACAAGAGCGGCAGGCGTGCAAGAGCGTAGTTGAGCGATACCATAACTTGTGTAATGAGTATCATGCAGTAGTATCTTCACTTCAAGGAGGATCTCAGTTGGTTCTCAGTATTCGTATCGATCAGGTTCTCTTTCTACCAAGGTAGAAAATAACTATATGCACAAACTTTTCCACGCCATGTGCCTCCCCATTTCTAAACTGGGATGAACGGCACCTCGGCTTAAATGAATGGGCGTGGCACCGGAAGTCACGTGGGTTATCACACGACTTGCATGCCTGTACTGAAAACCACGAGGAGAGCTGTGACTAGCCCATCTATATGTCAGGTGACTTCTGGTTCCACGCCCATTTACCCCGCCCACAATTCACGTGACTTCCGGTGCCACACCCATTCATTTAAGCCGAGGTGCCGTTCATCCTACTTGATCCCTAAACTGCTTCCTACGCACTAGCTTGTGGCACATGAAGAGTTAGAGATCTGGACAAGTCTACCGCAAAGTTTTACCAAAGCAGGCTAACTACAGCTACCAGGTTAGTAGAGTTTGTGTAACCTCTGTATAAGCAGAGATACGAGTGTTATTAACTGACGGCACGATCGAGCAATGCGTTTGTGAGACTGAAGCAGTCTCTCCACTCTCCCGTAGCAGCCAGAAAATATGTCGCAGACAGAGACAGCAATCTACAAAAGACCAGTTGCTTTTTCGTAGCTTCTCCAGTGATATTGTTAGGCATGGTTCCAAGTCAGTTATTTCATGACAGGTTCGCTCATGACCCGTCTCACCCTGCCCAGGTCGCAATTTATTACGTCCACATCTCTACTCGCCCGCTATACTTTACACTTGGCAGTGCAATCACCCTCGATAACAGACAACTATAGTAAAGATGACAATTTCTTTCTTATGTGTGGTTAAGACACTTGGTATATACAAGTTTGCCTGAAGCACAATCTAGTTTGATAATCACGTTCCAGTGCAACTTTCCAGTGGAGAATCCAGTCCAGTATTTAGAAACACGCAGTACTGGCTTCAGGTTTTGACTGCTAATTGCTATAGGCCTTGCCAGGCCACAGACGGTTTCCCCTTCAGTAATGAGTTACAGTTGAATACTCCATTAGGCGACTAAGAGGATTGTCCCAATGTAAACACTGTATAAGCCTATTTAGCTAAACCATAATATTCAAGGGATTCCCCTGCAGGCAGGGACTATTTGAACAACAATTGATTGAAACGGTAAATCAGAAAGCACAGTGTGCCAAACTTCTACCATATAGCCCTGTGCTCTGTTAACGACATCACCTGGTCCCTTGTAAACCCCTGTAAGCGCAATTCCAGAACTAGTACAATCCTAAGATTGAGCAGCACTCCTTGGATCACTAATGACTAGGCTTCTGTTGGAGAGCCTTTAAGCACATCATTCTGATACAGTAATAGCTGTCGGACTACTTAGTCTAGAGTCTAGCATGCAGCTATATAGCTAGTCTGTATACAGAAGTGACCTCCCATTGATATAATCATATTAGTGTTTATAACGTGTGTTCTATATCTCTGTATTGTTTGACATTGCTAGGTGGTTGCGAAGTTCATTGTGCTAAATAAACAGGCTACAAGCCACCAGTCCGTGCTGACACAGCAATAACCGGATTGCAGTGTTATGCTAGCTATATGCTAGGCTAGGCGATGCAAATGGATCGCCAAAGAGCCTCCATGTAGGTCTTAATCAAAACTCATGAACTCAATACAATGCCTATTCAAGTCACGTGATACAGGACAATGTCTATGATATTGGTGATACAATCACGATAATCAATACACGTACGTTAGAACAATGTAACTAATACCACAAAATAGTGCAATATTCAGCAAGCACACATGGACAGAGTACATTCAATTAGTAAACAAGATAAACAGCAGCCACCATGCACATGGGGTCTAGGGTTCAGCTTACTTACACATCATAGCATAAGCTGGCAGCTGCAGGCAACGCTACTTGTCTGATTAACTAGGCGGCAAACACCTAGCAGTAAGTAAGTCTCCCCAGTCGAGATGTTGTTGATATTATAAGCACTCGCCCCTGGGCACACGCTTTAATATAAATCAACAACATCCCTCCTGGGCATGCTAACTAATAGCTACATACAGACCTGGCCCAGAGCCCTGCTAAAACAAGTGGTCAGGCCACAACAGATGCTCGCTGTGCATTAAAATTAGATATAGCATTAACATAGCAGCAGTTCTTTGGCCTAGTCACGCCCAAATTATGGTGATAGCTAGTACAGATCACAGCACAGCAGAGCCGAGGCGGTGGCCTCTATATCGTCTTTAAAATACAGCTACAGTACAGTACAAAGAAAGTATGACTCACCTAATCTTCAGATTCATTTGTCACTGACACTAGCATGGTCTACTGTACTCCCGGGCGTAGCTAGCCGATGGTTTGTTGGCCGAGGTTGAGTTGACTCAGCAAACGACGCAATTGCTACATTCGGTGCCGGTGGGCGTACAATTTTAGTCAGGTACGTTTCTTTTGGCCCGAGCTACGTTCTTAGGCTAGCCCGCGCATCGACAGGGCCAGGGCTTTTAAAGGATGTTTAGCCCGCTTTTTTAATCGGTAAAAAAGCGGGACGAGGCTAGTCTCGTGCCCAGACGTTCACGCCCCCGCTCGGAGGGCGTGAATTTAGCTCGACCCTCTCACGCCCCTTCCAGCAAAGCCGAGGGGCCGGCGTGAGAGGGTCGCAGCAAGCCGCATTGGAGATCTCCTTAGTTAACTCATAGATAGTAGATCTATGGTTAATTAAACCGTGTCCATTGGCTGAAGATGGAAAGTACTACCCATTTATGTTATAGTTAGATGATGGCATTGAGTGCTGGTCTATCAGATGAAGCCTCGACGCAAATGCGGTACTTAGAGTGGACCCAAATGCTTTATGCACATAGCTACGTTACGTAATGTATAATAGACTACTGCACTGTATTGCTTTATACACATACGTAATGTATAATACACTACTGTGCATATTATTATGACAGTAAGACAGCATGACAGTAAGACAGTGTGGCAGTAAGACAGTGTGACAGTATGACAGTGTGGCAGTAATTAAGACAGTGTACGTGTGACAGTATGACAGTGTGACAATATGACAGTGTGACAGTATGACGGTGTGATAGTGTGACAGTATGACAGTGTGACAGTAAGACAGTGTGACAGTGTGACAGTAAGACAGTGTGACAGTGACACTGTGACAGTATGACAGTATGACAGTTTGACAGTATGACAGTGTGACAGTATGACAGTATGACAGTTTGACAGTATGACAGTGTGACAGTATGGCAGTGTGATAGTGTGACAGTTAGTATGATGTTGACAGTATGACAGTAAGACAGTGTGACAGTATGACAGTGTGACAGTATTAGTCTCGTACCCAGACCCTCCCCCCGCGCGAAAAGTAAAATAAAAAAAAGCGAAATAGGGTCTGGGAGATAACCTTACCTGTACGGAATTTATGGAACGCACCCGGTTGATTAACCGCATGGCGGGTTATTTAAAAGTGTTGATTGTAGTCACGTGGCTTCTACAGTGCAATGGCAACTGGTGTTTTGTGTCGCTGTTGCGGCAACTGTATACTAGATTCTAGAGAACGAAGAAGGCTGTCAAGCCAAGCGGGAGTAGCCGTCGTTCCGACGTTGGTACGGCTTTTGCAAGAGCGCTAGCGCTATGGACAGTGGAGCCAAGAAGAAGCTGAGCGGCTAGTTATACCGCCTACACTGAGGCCTACATCTGCAGACAACCATGTTTACAGAGGCTGCAAAGGTTGCAGAAGCTGGAGAAGGATGTGTTGGAGCTTCGAACTAACATTTTAGGCAGCTTAGAATCACTTTACCCTTCACAGACACTTGCCGCTCAACCAACCAGCAGCTGCGAGGGCTCTGGGTACGAGACTAGCTGCGTGCAGCTTGGAAAGAGGACGTCCAGTCAAAGGCTTTTTCCAGCTTCCATGCTCGCTCTGCTGCTTTCACAGTTGACACTGCCGTCGCCAAAATTCAATTATTGCTAATAATTAGCATTTCACAACTCTCCGCAAACATTCCTGCGGGGAGTTGTGAACAGGTAAGGCTATCTCCCAGACCCTCTTTTGCTTTTTTTTTTTTTACTTTAGTCTCGCGAGCCAGCCCACTTCCGTTCCGCAGCATGCACCGGTACCGATCGCTTTCAGTATCAGTATTGCCGACGATGGTAACCCTAAGTTGGCTCGATGCCGATACTGACGCAGTGCTACGGAATGCAAGTGGGCTGGCTCGCGACCATATGCAGCAGAGTCTCTGCTGACTTAGTGGGCATCTCCAAACCATTTTTTTCAAGATCACGTCATTGTGACGTTAGGGGGCGGTGGTGATTAGGACCGTGACGTTATCGTCAGTTAGTATGTACATACTACTACTATAATATCCAAAGTACACCTCGCTTGGCATCATTTCCTACTTCTGTGAACGGTTGTGTCCCAACAATTGACAGATGAGAGAAAGAATGTGGAGTTTATACCATCAACTCTGTTATTTTACTGCATATGGAATTCAGCGGGAAGTGGAAAAAGTATGAAGAAAATGCCTGCTAATGGCAGCATGGTGGAACACATGATAATCTGAATACGTAGGCATTCCAGAAGAACATGAAAGCCTTGAGAGTGATCAATTGCAACTCCTTTGCTAAGGGGGCCAGTTAAGGGACCATTCAATGGGAAATATGGTCTAGTTGATATGCAGTGGAGAACAAGCCATTGCCAAAGCGACAGCCAACGACAAGCCAAGCCAAAGCGACAGCTGAGCCTAAACAAAGTGGCATCCTTGAAGACGTTCAATTTCATTGGTCTAGACAAGGACTACTGGAACTTGTCATGAAAATGTAGACTACAATACAAGGATTCTCATAGATAGTGCATGCGTAGAAAAGTAGTAAATGACTATTATTATACATTAATCTACTTACAGTTTGTTTCATAACTGTCACTACATGAGCTGTAAAAATGAAATGATAAGGTTATAAAATAGAATATTTATTTATTAATGTGACACGCATAATTATACAGATGCCCAGCCTGTTCAGCTTATGAGTCACAACACAAAAACAATTATATATACAAAATAGATCGCCTAAACATGAACATTAAGTAGATATGTTATACATACATGTACAGGATCGATAAAGGCATGATAAGTATGACCTCACACTTCTCAGACTTAGATCTAGCAAAGGAATTGATCACTTTCAAGGCTTGTATGTTCTTTAGAATGCCTACATATTTAAGATAAGCAAAGTAGTTCAATTTCAATCAATAATTGCCCCCCCCCTTAGCAAAAGGACTCTCAGGGTGGCATGAATGAGGCTCGCCTGAAATTGCAAACAGATTGATCGAATGTGAGAGGGAACAAGAAAGTGTGTTGACATTCCTCAAATTGTGGAATAACCTCAACCTCGTGGCCACTCTTGAAGTTCAATTACACGAAAGTGATACAAATTTATTCAGATTACCGTGTGTTCCACCATGCTGCCATTGGCATCCAAAAAACTTCTCTAGGCATGGTCTTTACACTTTTTCCACTTCTTGCTGAATTCCATATGCAGTAAAATAACAGAGTTGCTGGTATAAACTCCACATTCTTTCTCTCATCTTTGTCAATTGTTGGGACACAACCGTTCACAGAAGTAAGAAGGATGAGAAGTCTTCAGCTACATGTATATGGTGTACTTCAGGATGTTTCATCCTATCACGCATCCAAAGATAATACAAATAACTCTCGAAATAACTGTTAAATAGGTGTTACTATCACCTTAGTGTGGTGTATTCATGCCATTTCCTGTTTTGTATTAATAATTATGTATGTCACGTGTATTGTGTCTGTCATGTGATGCCACTAGCTTCAAGTTATCCGCCGAGTGGTATCCGCTGAGTCACTTCCGGTACTATCTCTTATAAGGAAGGTATAATAAGCGAACCAGCCAACGTATCTACCTCAACGGTCAAGGAGTAAATGAAGGTACAAATTCTTAATTGTGGGAGTAGCCTAATGAAGTTGAACATAGTTTGGTGTAAGGATTAGAATCATACGAGTTGAACATTATTTAGTGTGAGGTTGGTACAAAATCAGAACAGTCACCAGCTTAGATGTATAAAATACGTGGTAGTTGTCATATATAATTATAGCAGTCACTGTTGTTCAGCCTGGAGTATTTTCCATGCCATCCAGTAGCGGATTGCTTCCATGTCACTCTGGAGTAAAATCATTACAGTGAAAAAAATGAATTATATGAGGGTATTTGCAAAGTTGGTAACAATATTGTTATGATAGACATTTGTGGAAGGAGGGGGGACATGGAATTTGATAGTGCGAATCTCTTTTCAACTTTAGTTATAACGCTAAGAAGAAGGGGGGGGGGGGGGTGGCTGAGCTTAGTGTCCCAATGACACTAAATGTTACCATATTCATTAGTAAACACCCACTATAGTTAACTTGATGCCTACCTGTTGAAATGTGTAGTTTACTGAAAACATCTTGTGAAGGGCATACTGACAGAGAAATGAAGATCATGGCATTATTAATATTGCACTTTGCAGTAGAGTAGCAAGACTTCATACCATGCACGAAAATGGCCCACAGTCATGTCCATTGGTTTGGCCTGGGAGGTCCTAGGTTACGTAATGGGATGCAGAAGGTACAGGAATAGTGAACTAAGCCTTAAAAGTGAGCATTAGTGCCTGATTAATGTACCTCTTCAGAGAAGGTTATAGCCCATTCGGGATGGTTGACAGCCTGTTCGATGGTTTCTCTATGTATAAGCCAGGCTCTATAAGGATGTAATGTCAATTATCATATCACAATTAAGATCATAATGCACAAATCTGAGTAGCGAACCTGATCCTCTCTGCACACTGTGTTCCCTTTGTAAGGAAGGAGTCCAAATAGGAAATCGTTCTTCTCACAACATCAACAACCTGTATATAAGTATTATGCTAGTAATAAACGCTGATACCGTACCAAACCACTAATGTAACAACACAAGCCCAATGACATCCAAGGTGGATTGGGATGATAACCAAATCATGCTGGAGTACCTTGACCTAAAAATAATATGCGGGTTTATGTATAGGTTATTGCTCTTAGCCGTTGGATTATAGGTATGTATCTAGGACTGGATGAAGTGTCTATTAATCTAAGATTTCAAGCATGTGCACACACACATACACACAAACATGCCTTCTTTAGCCAAGTAACATTTTGGGGCTGCTCTTGGAGGAGCTTGGTATACAAGTAGGACGTTGTGACGAGAACTTGCTTTCCTGTCTGAAACATCGGTAAATATTGAGGTTGTGGTAATTCACACTAGTTTGCATAGAGGATTGTTTGTACTAAATTTACCTGTTGGTTGCAATGATAAGCTGCTATTTGCAAGAGTGTCGTGATAACCTGCATCGGTATTAACAAATGAGTTTGCAATCATACATAACATCATTATAATTATATTACTTACCGGGTCAATAAACCACCGAGGACTCTTGAGTGTTCTGAAGTGCTCATAGCAGACGATTCCACCTTTAGTTTGGATATTGTCATTAGCTGGGTAGGTCTTTGAATCCTTCCATACCTCCTCCACCTGTAATTTAGCACACATTTTCAATAAATCTACTTTCATAAAATGTTAATTTTCACGGCTATACTTTGGTTTTTTCCTCTTCTGTTATCATCCACCAGTTTGGGGTTTGCAAATTGCACCACAAAATCTGTGGTGACTTTGGTGTGTTTTTCATCATGCCAGCTTGCTGAGGTTGGTATTGGTGAACTGTGAATGGTGTCCTGTTTTCACCCGCTGAAATATAATCAGTTGGACACAGCATGGATAAATCTGTAACCACTGATCAGTTGGGAGAACGGTTAGGACCACATGCATACGTAAACATGAAATATAAATTTGTGACAAAAGACATATTAGTATGTATAACAAAGGCATAATATTATGTTGTACGGTACAGATGAGCTAGAAGCATGTTTAATTGGGCTTGCTTTGCTAATCATTCTGCCTCTGCATCCTGACATAGCAGCATGGGGTTCCTTACAAACAGAGACTACATGGGAGCACAATACAACCCACATCAAAACAAGGATATTGATTGGGCTTATATACACGATGCTTATAGTGCATACAGCTATATCATTACAATGTAATTACATACCATGTACATTCACTTTCTTGTAGAAAGCCACATACATTTCCTCTCTCATCCCCACAGTCAGGTGACTTACTGGTGTGACAATCACGTCATCACACAAGAACCAGTGGTCATTGTACAAAACAACTGCATAGTAGTGACCACCCGCTGTGACACTGATGAGAGGTGTCAGTTGTCAGGAGGATAATAACAATACTATAGCTGCTAATGAACTTACCAGGAACCCTCGCAGTTCATATGCGTCACTGCAACTGTTCCATTTCAGCAAGCGTGTGGGGTCAATTGGTGTAAAAACCTTCCGAAATCCCTGCCATCTCTGCACCCTGACTGCAAGGATGTTAGGGAATTCCACAATCCATTTGTGTACCATTCCACTGAGTGATCCGTTATCTTCACAGCCACTAAGAATTTAACTTAAGCACATTGTTTTCTATTTAGGGTCGTACTACAAGTACACTAATTGTACTCTTACCACCATTCCCATCCATGTCCTCCACTTTGCACTTCTGTAGGTTTCCATTCATGCTGGATAGCTTCTCCAAGCGTACATGGGTTGGGTAAGCATGAAACTGTGCAGCCCACTATGGGATATGCTTGGTTTACCAGTGACCACTGATTACACTGTGTGCATCTTGTTTGTGTTATCCCTTTGCCAATTATCACCCTGAAGGGAAATAAATTGAATATAATTAAAAACAAACATGACTGCTGCAACACTAATTTACTGCTTGGATTCTTGACTTTCTCCCCGTAGATGAAGATTGCTGGCAATTGTCTCCAGAAAGTGAAAGGCGTCCTGCTGCTCCGTGTTGTTGAATTCTGTGAGGTGTTGTTTTAGGGCTGACAGAATTGCAAGATGGTCTGGGCCTCCTTTTTGTGTTATCTGTTGGAGTACCCTCACAACCAACTCTGCCACTGGGTCACTGGAATCCAACAAGAGATCACAAGCTGCAAGACACTGAAAGGTGCTGTTGATGTAGCAAAGATTCTGACTGGGTGGATTTAACAGTCCCTGTTGTATAGGTGCAAGTTTATTATTCATAAGTTTCATGGGGTGCACATTATTTAAAATGCACGTTTACCTACTTGTACTTGCCTTAAGGTGACTATTGTTTGCGGATGTTAATTTTAGCGCAATTTAGTGAAATCGCTAAACTTGCATGTACACATAAATGCATTCTGTGTATGTACATACCCATTACATGCACAAAAGTGCATACCGCTTTTGCCACATAGTACAAAATTTTTTGTCACCACAAATAATAGTCACCTAGGTTAAGGTGCATCACAGTATCATGTACCTGCACACCCTGGAGTAATGGTACCGGTAATCCATGCTGAGGCTTGGTACTTTTAGCAAGGTCCTTGAAGGTAAGGTACATAATTTGTTAGTACTAGAGTACATGTACAAGGTACTATATCATAACTTACGTGTCCAGGCACATTGTGGTTCCTGTTGCTACATTTCCTGGCTGAGTATGAGCAGCTCCCTTGACAGTTGACTCTGGCTTTCCGACATTCACATCTCAACATGCATTTGCTGCTATTTGAGCACTTGCAGGCCTGCAGAACATAATTGAGTGTATGAATGAAATAGATAATTAAGTTGCCCCATGATGGCACCTCAATTAATGTACTAGAGGGGAATATATTATATTGCGAGTGCATTTTAACTATGAAATATCGTAGGTACTACATAGTCATTTGTGTTTGTAATAACATACAATGGCCGAAAAGTGCATGGCATCATCACTTTGGGATAGATTCTCTGAATCTAACTTCACCCGCTTTGCTGCAGGTTTGCTGACATCTGGTGGTCGTAGCATCTTAGTTGTCCCCTGGGAAAACTTAGCAGATTCAGCCGAGTTGAGTGATTGTGTTTTGGATCTCTCCTTTCTGCACCATGTTTCTCTAGGCAATTGCATTCCAGCAGACTGGATCGCTTCCTCGAGTTCATCAGCATGGGGACTGTGCACTGGCATATTGAGGCTTTTGAGGAGACGACAAAGCTGGTGGTCAGTCATCATCCTCATCCCTATGATCTTCTTTACATTCTGTATATGTAACGATGTCAAATGTAGTTGACAGTTGTTATGTACATTGTATGTTTTCAGTGAAAGCACTTACTAAGAAGGCTGCATACTTGTTGGCCTCTTCCACAAATGCCTGCATTCTGCCCCTGATAGTACTTTCTTGAATCTCAAAAAACTGGTCAATTCGTACCCTGTTCCGGGTTGTAAATGTTGTCTTTTGTACACCCATCATCTGAATTGATTATTGGTTATTGTTATTCACAGCAAACACTATATTCCTTCTTACAATTATGTACCTGTTCCACAGCACCATCTGTTCTATCCTTTGGGAATGCTAGAGTGTCAAGCGCTTGAACTCGCTGCGGTTTCTTGTGGCGTGATAGATCTCCCCTGAGGACTCCTGACCACAGACCAAAACAGCCTATCCAGCACGTAGTGAGGTACTCGCAGAAATCCGGCATGTGGTACCTGTAGTGTACAATTATATTGTCATAACTCGAGAGTAGTACAGAAGTGTCTATATTAAATCTTGCCTGTTTGCACCCTCAGAAGCAGTCGCCGATGTGTTTGCTTGTGGTAGCAGTTTCAAAACTTCAGAGATCGTATTTGTCTGGGATGAGAGGATGTCCTCATCCAGCTTCAGGATTGTAGGGTCATTGCTGTTCTCTTTCTGGATTGCAGCCATCACTATCTCATCAACGTTGGTGATTCGAAGCTGGTTTATGGCTCCCTAAAGATGGTAATATTTGAATTACTTATTATGCAACAATTGTTAATGTGTAACCACTAGCAGATACCTGTAGCAATGTAAATGCTTTTTGCACACTGGCATTCGTGTACTTGCTTGTCATTATGGTTCGAACTGACCCAAACAGGGTGATGAGGGTCTTGAGAAGTGTGCACCTTGCTAATGCTACAAAGGCATAGACTGCCATGGCTTGCAGACTTTGTTGGCCTTCTGTACAACACTGTGGATGGAATGGCTTTCGCAGATCCATGGATTCATTTTCTCGACGTCTTCATCAGTCCCATCTCCTCGAGCAATGCATAGTGCTCGACGATTGAACCCACGTAGTGTTTCATTGTTAAACACAAGCAGCGCTGCTAGAATGAAAACAGCACTAAAAGAAAAAGATATTTTTTTGGACATGTCAAAGTCATGGTATATAATTAATGCTTTTATTCATGTCAAACCTTTTGTCTGACATCAACTGTGGCTGGGCGTTTGTCTTAAAAATGGCTCTTTCTTCTTTCCTCAGTGTGCGCAGCATGAGTATGGCACTCTCCACTGATAGATCCTCCGAAGCCATCTCAGCCACCAGTAAAGCAGACGACTTTTTCAAGTAATCCCGAATCTCACTGGGATGGCCAGCCACCATGGCGAACCACAGTATATTATGCCGAGAATTGCTTCTGACCTCTGGCCTGTAAGTTTAATTTAATGGGATCATTAACTACTGTAACATTCATATTATGTGATACCATCTCCTACTTGATGAGAGTTCCTGTACTGTCCCATTTTATAATCACTCCAGCTCTACTTGAAAGATCATGGTAGGCACGTACCTATAGCAGACCAATATCATATTGTAAATTAGCTAACTTGTGCTCGGTACCTCTACCAAACAGAACACTATCACGGATATAGCTAACTTGTGCTTCGGTGAAGGCTAGCACATTGCGGGGCATTGCCTGGAGCAGGCGAATGTACCCATATAGCTTTCTGTATGTAGTTAAGCCAGCTCGCTCAGCTTCTTTACGATCATTATATTCAGACCTTTCTGCGAGTTTACGTAAGCTAACATCAATGTCACCGTCCTGCACATTATATAGAAAAACAAAGATTAGGTCGTGGAAAACAAGACTGGGTGGCCATCCCCTTAAGCAAACCCATTATGTAAAGAATTTTACCATCTGATGTGAGAGGTGCTCTTCATAATTCACTTGTTGAGCTACTCTGAGAGAAGTCCCCACACTGTCTCTAATGAGGAGATTCATGAAAGCTCAACTGCAGACACATCTTGAATATTATATACTACATGTAGCTAGGCACATACATGTGCATGTGCAACTCTTACCTCACTCCTGCTGCAAATTGTATGTTACTCATTTCACTGAGGGCATTGTTGTGGACAGCCAATGGCTTTTGTCCTTTAGTGCATGCTTTGGTAAACTTCTCTCTCTGATTTCCTCTCAATTGGCCAAAAGTGTGCCCAACAACATGCATGCAGGGATCTAGAAAGGGATGGTTGATAAATAGAGTTATGTATCATGATGTAGCAACAATTATACATACTAAGTTTGACATACCGGAAATCTCGACACGGACAGTATACTTGTCATCCTTGCTGGCATGGCAGTTCATTTTTGCATTACAATATGAAGCTGCACATACACCACTAGCCTTAAAGAGTGGTGCTTTGGGCTTAAGCTGACTGCAGACCGCTGAGTCCAGAAACACCCACATTGTGTATGGTGTAACTGTTTTCATGTGGTTTCGAAAGATTGAGGTCCAGCTTTTTCGGAGCCTCATTCTCTTCCCAGGGAGATACTCAGGCATAATGGCATCCAATTCAGCCGGGGTGAGGGTGAACTTTGGATTCAGAGGGGGTTCATAATAGCATAGCTCCCCTTGAGGAAGTTGAGCATTTGCTAGTATTTCCTTTGTATTATGTTCCATTGCTCTATCTGCCCATGCACCTATATCATAATGAATGCATGCACAAAAGTGTATTGTAATATTATTATAGAAACGGCTTTAAATACATGTAGTTACATACCATTCTTGTTTCCCATCAACAGGTGCACCACTACTTCTTGCTAGAGCTTGAACAGTACCTGCAACTTGCTAACACGCTAGAGCTGGAACTTATAACTTGCTTAACACACAATACATGCATGTAGAAACAGCTGTATTAAACAAGGGAAGTATAGTCCCCTAATATGCAATCCTGTGGTTTCATAAGTTGGTGGATGGGGAGGCACAAGAAGTGAGAAATGACTACCTAAAATCCCAGTGTAGACACTTCCCAGAGTCTCACATAGAAATCTAGCTAATTACAAAAAGAACAAAAAGAGGTATAATTGTAGTACATGTGTGTATTAGTATTGATTATATGTTGATGTCCTTCCAGTCTGAGTCTTTGTATTGTGGTTTCTTTGTGCCTTGTGTCTTTGTCTAAGCTGAATTCCCTTTGTGTATGTGTCTCTCTCTCTATGTATAATATTATAATATTATGTCACAGTTTGCATCTTTATGTTCTGCAATTCAGGCATCAATATTTTAGGACCACCTGTCCGACCTTCCAACATACAACTTAGCGCTGGCCACTTGCCATGCATGCAACAGTTACTGGCTACTTGTCAGTAGTGCTAGCTAGAGTCTTATAGGAGCTCACTTGGCTGCCTATTCTACATAGTATCATCGTATTAGTTGGGTCCACCTGACCACGGCCGTAGTCCACCTGACTCAGCACAGCCTCCCAAGTCACTACATTGTCTACAAGTTATTACATTAGTGACGAGATACCACTATAATTTTTAATACAGAGTCCTTATGTGCATATAAGTAGTCTTCACAATTTTCTTCACAATTTTCTGCATGATGGTAGCAATAAACAAGCATCCACCTGTCAACATTCCTTGCAGCTTGTATAACTAAGCCTTAGTGCACAGAATGTTGGCAAATAGTTGCTCAAGACATTGCATTAGCTTCGGTGTACAATCTCCTGGCATACCACCCATCTGTAGGAAGAACAGAACATACGTAAATACTGATGCTGAAACTGTCTGCTTTCAATGTTGTAATCTTGAAACAAGTGTAGCTAGCTGCACATACATACCAGTCGAGAGGGAGGAGTTCAGACAAAGTACTTTACATTTACTACTGTATTAGCATTTTGTACTCTAAGGCCATGTATTTTGTTGCATAGCTGCACTGGTTTGCAATACTTTTAATAGGGTGACTTTTCTTTTGGGGTATATATAAGAATTAGTTGGGATTGGTATGACTTTCAAACATTTAAACTAGTTTGGAGTTTTGTAATGTCAGTTTGGGAATCAAAGAAGGATGGTAGTGCAACTCTTTTCCTCTGACTGCAGATCCTACTGGGTGCATGGTCAATGGTGTATTAACTGCTGCAGCAGCGACATGAGTCATGCAGTGTTCCGTAACAGCTGTCATAGCTGTTAATACAGAAGGCTGACGAGAGTCACCTCACCGTTCTTCCGCTTTCCACAGTCTGGATGGAATAGAAATACTCGGAACTCCATGTTATAAATGACTAGCTACTTAATTCCTAAGCTTTGATCTGATTTTGAACCAACTCTCACACCAAACTATGTTCAACTTGTCATTAGGCTACTCAGCCCCACAATCAAGAATTTGTACCTTCATTTACTCCTTGACCGTTGATGTAGATACGGTGGCTGGTCCACTTGAAGCTAGTGTTGTGATGCCCTGCTGGATAAGAAGTTTTGTGTTTTGTAATGTCAGTTTGGGAATCAAAGAAGGATGGTAGTGCAACTCTTTTCCTCTGACTGCAGATCCTACTGGGTGCATGGTCAATGGTGTATTAACTGCTGCAGCAGCGACATGAGTCATGCAGTGTTCCGTAACAGCTGTCATAGCTGTTAATACAGAAGGCTGACGAGAGTCACCTCACCGTTCTTCCGCTTTCCACAGTCTGGATGGAATAGAAATACTCGGAACTCCATGTTATAAATGACTAGCTACTTAATTCCTAAGCTTTGATCTGATTTTGAACCAACTCTCACACCAAACTATGTTCAACTTGTCATTAGGCTACTCAGCCCCACAATCAAGAATTTGTACCTTCATTTACTCCTTGACCGTTGATGTAGATACGGTGGCTGGTCCACTTGAAGCTAGTGTTGTGATGCCCTGCTGGATAAGAAGTTTTGTGTGTGCTGTGGCATTAGTACTAGCTGGCTAGTGAATAAACCTACTCTTGAGGCTACACTATAACAACTAGCGACGAGGATGGTTACTGCCACGCTAGGGCAGGTGGAACCGTTCGATTTGCAAAGCGATGATTGGGAGGAGTATACAGAGCGATTGGAGCAGTTTTTCGTGGCAAATAGGATAACTGAAGACGCCAAGAAAGTCGCCGTGTTTCTAACCGTTATCGGGGGCAAAGCCTACGCCCTGCTACGAAATTTACTGGCACCGATAAAGCCAGCTACCAAGTCGTATAGTGAGCTTGTAAAGGTCATGAAGGATCACCTGAAACCCAAGCCACTTATAATAGCAGAGAGGTTTAAGTTCCATCGCCGGAATCAGCGAGAGGGAGAGACAGTAGCCCAGTACTTGGCCGAGCTACGTAGGCTCACAGAGCAATGTGACTTCAAGGACTACCTCGAGGAAGCCTTGAGAGATCGGTTTGTGTGTGGATTGCGTAGCGAGGTTATCCAGAGGAGACTCTTAGCTGAAGAAGAGCTCACTCTGAAGAAGGCCTATGGAATAGCCCACGGCATGGAGACCGCTAACCGACAAGCTAGTGAGTTGCAGGCATCAACCAAGAGCGTACCTGTGGCCATCAAGGATGTTCAACGAGTTGTGCAACAGAAGCCCCATAGTGCAGGGACGTTTCCGCCCTGTTATCGATGTTACTTCAAGACACAAAAGTGCAGAAGCTGTGGAAAAAGGGGGCACATAACTAAAGTGTGTAAAGCCTCTGAGAAGCCTGAAAAGGGAGTTGCACTGGAAACTCAGAAGCCGAAACCCAGACCATTTCCAAGGAGACAACAAGCGGGTCACCGAGCAGGATTTGTGGGGTGTGACTCATGTGAAGTACCTGATGCTTCGGACATACTCGAAGACTGTTGTGATCTATTTGCAGTCAAAGTGGCAGAGGGCACGTCAGAGTCAGCTATCATGCTGGAGCCCAAAGTTGATGGTGTGACCTTACCCATGGAGCTAGACACGGGTGCCTCGGTGTCTCTCATTTCCCAGGAAGTGTGGAAAGAACGCCTTCCTAAGGCTGAGCTGCAGAAATCAGACATCCTGTTGAAGACTTACACGGGTGAGAAGCTCCACGTGCTGAGAGAGCTGCAAGTCTTAGTGAAGTACAATGGTCAAGAGCAGCAGCTACCCTTGCTGGTTGTGGCTGAGCGAGGCCGTCCCTATGGGGTAGAAATTGGCTAGCTGCTATCCAATTGAATTGGGTACACATCAAGCAAGTTCGCACCGGGCTGGACACACTGTTAGAAACCTACAGTGATGTTTTCCGGAAGGAGCTGGGGACCCTCCAGGGAATTGAGGTGAATTTGACGGTGAAGGAGAATGCCACGCCTAAATTCTTCAAGCCACGCGCCGTCCCTTATGCCATTAGGGGTGCCATTGAGAAGGACCTCGAGCGCCTGGAAAACCTGGGGGTGATTGAGAAGATCAGCTACAGCGATTGGGCCGCTCCTATTGTAGCTGTACCCAAGGCTGACGGTGGCATCAGAATTTGTGGGGATTATAAAGTCACCGTCAACCCTGTCCTCCGAGTTGACCAATACCCAGTACCCAGAGTGGAGGATCTGTTCGCTACTTTGGCTGGTGGCCAGAAATTCTCCAAACTGGATTTATCTCATGCATATCAGCAAGTCCTCCTGGAGCCAGCATCACGGAAGTACGTGACGGTGAATACTCATAGGGGCCTTTACCAGTATAATCGGCTTCCCTTCGGGGTTGCCTCTGCCCCAGCTGTGTTTCAGCAGACAATGGAGAAGATTCTGCAAGGGCTACCCCGAGTCGTAGTCTACATCGACGATATTCTCGTAACAGGAAGAAATGATGAAGAGGACCTGCAGACCCTTGAGCAAGTTCTGGCACGTTTGAAGAAGTACGGGGTCTACGGTTGAAGAAGGAAAAATGTTCATTCCTAACACCATCCGTGGAGTACTTGGGTTACTTGATAGACAAGGAAGGTCTGCACGCGACCACTGCCAAGGTGGAGGCTGTTACCCAAGCTCCAGAGCCTAGGAATGTACAGGAACTTAGATCATTCCTTGGCCTTGTCCAGTATTATGCCAAGTTCATCCACCATATGTCAACCATCACTCAACCACTTAAATCACCTGCTATGCCAGAACGTGCCATGGAAGTGGACGAAAGAGTGCCAACGAGCATTCCTTGACCTGAAGGAGCAACTAGCGTCTTCGGAAGTGCTAGTCCACTACGATCCACAACTTCCCCTGAAGCTAGATTGTGATGCTTCCGCTTACGGTGTTGGGGCCGTGTTGTCCCATGTTTTCCCCGATGGTGGTGAACGCCCCATTGCGTATGCCTCAAGGACACTCACCCAGAGTGAAAAGGGGTACGTGCAGCTTGAGAAGGAGGCACTTTCTCTAGTGTTTGGAATCAAAAAGTTCCATCAGTTTCTGTACGGCAGACGGTTTACCTTGGTAACAGACCATAAAGCCGCTCCTGACGATACTTGGTCCGAAGAGAGGGTTTCCGACATTAGCAGCTGCTAGACTGCAGAGGTGGGCTCTCCTACTGGCCGCATATCAGTATGACATCGAATTCCGATCAACTACGGAGCACTTGGATGCTGATGGGTTCTCTCGATTGCCCTTGAAGGTGGGGGAAGAGAGTGAATGTGTCTCTGCGATATCCGTTTTGACCCTCAGCCAGATTGAGTTTCTACCAGTTGACACAGACAAGCTGAGACGAGCTACAAAGTCTGACCCCGTGCTGTCAAGAGTCATGACATACACTCAGCGAGGATGGCCAGCACACGTTGAGGCAGAGTTGAAGCCCTACGCCAACCGAAGACAGGAACTCACTACAGAAGTTGGATGTTTACTGTGGGGGATGTGAGTGATTGTTCCTGAGTCCTGTCGGAAAGCTGTGTTGATTGAGTTACATACGAGTCATCCAGGCATAGTGAGGATGAAGTCACTTGTACGGCTTCATGTTTGGTGGCCGTCACTCGACAAGGACATCGAGCAGATGGTACGTGACTGCCTGTCGTGTCAGAGGGTGCGGAACAACCCTCCTACTACTCTACTCCACCCATGGTCGTGGCCTGAGGGGCCTTGGAAATGCATACATGTTGATTTTGCGGGCCCGTTCTACGAATCAATGTACATGGTGGTGGTAGATGCACATTCGAAGTGGTTGGAGGTATTCCCCATGACCACTACTACCACAGAGAAAACACTTGAAGTGTTGCGCAACCTGTTTGCCTCATACGGGTTGCCTGAGCAGCTTGTGAGCGACAATGGGCCCCAATTTACGTCACACAAATTCGAGTTGTGTATGAAAGCCAACGGAATCAAGCACATCCGGACCTCGCCGTATCATCCCGCATCCAACGGAGAAGTGGAACGATTCGTGCAAACGTTTAAACAGGCTATGCAAGCTGGGAAGAGTGATACCGGATCCCTGAATGTGAAGTTAGCCAGGTTCTTGTTGACCTACAGGTCTACTCCAAGTACCACAACAGGTGTGACACCTGCAGAGTTGTTCCTGAAACGTCCACTACGTACGAGACTAAACTTGTTGAGACCTTCGTTGCAGAGTCACATGAGAATGAAACAAGCTGATCAGAAACGTCTCCACGATGCACATAGCAAGTTTCGAGCGTTTGAAGTTGGACAATTAGTATTAGTTCGGAACCTCCGAGAAGGTCCCAAGTGGTTGACTGGTACAGTTCTGGAACAGACTGGTCCAGTTTCATACAGAGTGCAAGTGTCTGACCAGATCTGGCGTCGCCACACTGACCAGTTGCTAGACCACAGTGTTGCTGCTGAGTACAGGTCTTCTGATGTCTCTGTTCAGCCTGGAACCCTAGAGACACCACCGTCCATATCTGAACCAGTCCCTGTGGAAACTTCCGAGCCAGTGATGCTCCCTGAACAGTCCGATTCGCAGGAGCATGCTGAGACCGAATCCGATTCGAACACTACCGACTCACCTACCGTATCGACACGCTACCCACGTCGGGAGCACAAACCTCCGGACAGACTCTCTCATAAGTTTTAGCTTAGAAGGAGGGAGATGTGGTGTATTCATGCCATTTCCTGTTTTGTATTAATAATTATGTATGTCACGTGTATTGTGTCTGTCATGTGATGCCCTGCTGGATAAGAAGTTTTGTGTGTGCTGTAGCATTAGTACTAGCTGGCTAGTGAATAAACCTACTCTTGAGGCTACAATATAACACTTAGCGTCACAGTCTCCCCCCCCCCCCCTTAGTGTCATAATGACGCTATCTGTGGCAGAATTAGTTTGTGAACGGCCCCTTAGCTGGCGGTGCTGGGACGGCGGGTGGCACGAGGATACAGTTTTACTGTAAACCATGCTTCTCTGAGTTGGAGAGGGCTGAAAGGTCCTTAGAAGCTGCGAAGTGTATCATCAACGAGCTACGAAGCAAGTTCTCTTTACCGCCTGTCACTGAGCTGTTCCAGCTACAGATGCATGAGTGCCCAGATGACGAAAAGCATAAGCCTCGAAGTAGGACCAGCATCCCACTTGAGAGATTCACGCCATGTAGTCCTCGTAAGAGTCCTAGAGTCGAAGATAGCCATAAGTATACAATAGTCTTCTTCTACAGCAGCCATCGCGCTTTTGACACTTCGATCGTTCGGTGACGTAATCACATTTAATTACCGCACTCTGCGATTTCATTCGTCAGCTGGCGTTCCAGATGATTAAGGTGTCTGTGACAAGAATTTTAAATCAAGGCACCAGACGCTCCTTCGCCTGGAGGGCGTGGACGTCTGGGCACGAGACTATAGCGAACTGAAGTCTGAAGTACTCCAAATAACGCCGGCGCTGCCATGCCCGGGATTCCCTAAACAATTACGTAATGAAATGACGTAATCTGGACTCAAACCGGGTGAACAAAGCGGCAGCCGGGAAGCTACTGTATGTAACGCTACGAACAAGGCACGTCACAAGTAAGGCACTAGCAATAAATTAAGCGGACCGGACAAAGCGCTACCGTAAATGCGCTGCCTGCAGTCTTATTATTTGTGCTATGTGCTGTGTGAAAAGTCAGACATCGCTGAAAATTTTTGGCCGTGACTTTGCCCTGCTTGAGGAGTTCGGGTGAGTACCAACATAGATAATAGAGCGTACAACGTACGCTCCATAATTTATCTGTGGTACCAAGCACGATCAAAGCAGTCATACATAATGAAGGTAGCCTCGTTAGCAGTATACTGTCGTCTGCATTTCTCGAGAGTACTATGATTTGCCTTGCTCATGGCAGTTTGGGAGAGTGGCACGAGCAAGGCATGCCTTGCTCGTGGCACTCCTAATACAGTCATGATACTGTATTAGGGTGGATTATGGTCTGAACTGTATCCCAGGCCTCTGTTAAGACACTAGAATGTGATTTTACTATGAGCTTGGGTACCATTATAATACAGTTCAGACCATAATCCACCCTAATACAGTATGAGTGCCTTGCTCGTGGCACTCTCCCAGACTGCTACTACGAGCAACATATGACTGCCTTGATCGTGGCAACATAGTTTTATCTAGTCTCAGGTACCCAGACCCGTCGGAAGATGGTGCACTGTCCTACAGTACCACGAGCAAGGAAAATCCCAAGCAACAGTAAAACATGTATATGAGACTCAGAGAGGCTCATACCATAGATGCTTATTGACTTTGTGCCCACTTTATTTTGTTCAGTCTTACAGAAAAATTACAGATGGGGCTGCAAAAGATCATAATTTATGATCTTGTGCAGCCCCATCTGTAATTTTTACATGTATGGTTCACTTCTGTCCTAGATCCCTCTATCTATACCCACTTGCTTTTATTTCATAGCAACTTGTATCACTGCCTATATTATTATTCATGGAAATAAAATTTCTCCCCCTATTGCTATATGATTACAAGTAGTCTCGTGAGCCAAACAAAGACACTGTCTGCCTAACGAGACTACTTACTACTACTGCTTCGATCGTGCACGGCACCGAGTCACCAATACTCCAAGTCTCACCGCTCAGCTCTCTGGCTTTTCTCATAATTATAATAGTGCATGCATATAATAAGATTGCAGCGCATTTACGGTAGCACTGCGTCCGGTCCGATTAATTATTGCTTGTGCCTTGACGGTAGCGTGCCTTGCCCGCGGCGTTACAACCGTATCCGCTCTTATAAGCGCGCCATTCTAATTAAAGCGCTAAATGTAGTAACATTGTTTTTTTTTCTCTCTAATATAGCGCCAAAAGAGTTAGCGAAAATTTTTTCAGGTGACGCATTAGATTTTTGCACATGCAAACTTTTTATATCTCAAGCAGCCTTCAATGGTAACTGTACTACGAGTCTCTCTATTTGCGATGCGCTACTCTAAAAAAGCGCCACTTCGTGTGTTTGTAAGTTTTGTTTGTGAGCGCCACTCACGGTAACGAATTATTTCTTTGGTGGCGCGTTTATTAGAGCGGATACGGTACCATCAAGAGCTCATTGTAGATGAAAGTTTTAGAGAGGACTTGGGGACGAGGCTACAACAATGGAGCTTGCTACACAAAACCACAACAAATATAGCTAATATTCGTGATTGACTAATAAACGCGAATTACGTCATTATGTATGTACACTACCTATCACATGATCTGAACCACGAATCTAAAATTCTGCGAAAAGCTGCGATTCCACGAAATTTAGCTCTGTAAAGAAAGTACACATACGGTACTTTCTGTATAATATCATTAGCGCCCTAACACTAATTATGCCATTTGTGGTTTGGCATAGTCAGCTTCGCATTTGTATGGCTGTTGTGGTACTATATCTTCAATGCAATTGGCTTTTTGTAACAGTATAATGCTGTCTGTTGAAATTAAGGATCTGAATTTGTTACAACCGTAATTATGAAGGCCTCCATTGTTGTAATACTCTGCTGCGTGTTCACTGGTAGTAATGCAGGCTCAAGCAACTGTCCTACTTCTCAATGGTTTGATGCTGAATTTGTTTCAATCTCCGATAAAGCTGCCTTCCTTCCAATAATTATTCTCGATAGCAGTCTCTCGTTCTTCAGAGATATTATGCTATTCACCGAAGAAGAGATTGCGCAGGTGGAGGAGGATGCAATTCAGTTCTTCAACACAAGGTTTGGCCTCGATTTCTCTCAGTCACAGCCAGATGAGCAGGGACGACGATTCTATCAGAATGCAATCTTGTCTGCAGCCAGATTATCACCAGACGTACAATACACTGCAACATTCAACCATTGGATAATGTCTGGAAGCACAAAGTCTAGGTGTTTCGAAACTCGTCTCGGTAGTTGGAGAGTTGACTTCAGTGGTGAGCAAATCTTGCACGGCACCTATGGTGGAGAAGAAGGCATCCCAGTTGTAGCAAAAGATATTCTTAACTATGGTTTTTACAATATTCCAGTTTGTCCCCAGGAGCCTCTGGTGATACGGTTTACTACACCTAATCCAATTCGTCAAGCTCCACATGACGGCTTTTATATCATGAACCTTGATGCTTTCCATCGTGTTTGGGGACGTGGTCTCATTCAAGGCGTTGGTAAATTCGCCCCAACTGAAGATGGCCGTGTTCATTTTTATTTGCGCGAAATTTTTACTTTTCCTGCCCATCCCACTTTCATTCCATGAGACTATGTTGGTACTGCATGGGACAGGGACTACTCCAGACAATATATATAGTTCCTACTATTACACTTTGTATTTTTTGTATCTGATTTGTAGCTGTACCTATATATAGTAGTAGCTACTGTACTAACTGTAGCATGTACACAAGGTGATCATGACCCTCATTGAAGTACTTTCTCTATACAATTGAGTCAATATTATTATTTAGCCAGAAAAGTAAGCATGACTTACCCACCCCTCCCCCAAGCAAGGGTTTCTCCCACCAGAATTTTGAAATTGATGTAACCTTTTGGGGGGGCCAGAAGCTGCCAGAAGCAATCTCAGAGCATCTTAATTCCCTGCAGAAGCATACCCTAGGGCCATGATACTGCCAGTGTGCAGCATTTTGCCCACCCCTACCAAAACATCTTGTATAAAACCCTGATGGTGTATAAGTGTAGAGATGGTT
The DNA here is from genome assembly GCA_963921505.1 of Phakellia ventilabrum. NCBI lineage: Eukaryota > Metazoa > Porifera > Demospongiae > Axinellida > Axinellidae > Phakellia > Phakellia ventilabrum. Next base: position 4,392,923 of record OY997386.1, on the reverse strand, counting down.
GAGGGATTGAGATGTGATTTAGGGGGTGTATATAGTATAGCGTCGTTCCCAGGCCCCCGCTTTATTCAAGGTAAAGTGGAGGGCCTGGTATCTAAAGTCATGTGTGTGAATGCATGGCTGCATATTTGATGGTACAGTGAATTTCACATCACTTTGAACACTGTTCAGCAGTCATCAGATTGCTGCAATAATGTAACTCAATTAGGTTCCCTTTCAACTTTAATGTATCGTCTACAATCATCTGGTTGGATAATCATATTCATCATACTGCTGGGAAATACAAGTTTGCAGGATTTCTACTGGTGTCATAAAAACAAACAAACAGCACCCCCACTTTTGGCACCCCCATTCCAAAAATCCTAGTATATGCGGCATGCCCATTCCAATTTTCCTAGAAAAATTTGACCCGACCTTTGTACCACCCCCCAGAAAGGTGGCATACGGTGATAAATAATGGCAACGAAACCCTCAAGTACTTAATGCATGGAAGATACCTCGAAGGAGCCTCAAAACAGGACAAAAAAGTAATTTGATTCCCCTACAGTTGCATGGAGATAGACAGCAAAAGGGACGTGGTGTCCTGGAAGTGCAACGATTAACTAAGTATAAGAACTCAGTGAGGACAGTTGTTACATGTTGCTGTATCTGGTTATACATATTGCTGTTATCCAATATTATATTGAAATACAGTGAATTTTAGTAGGGGCTTCTGAAATTGATGTGGGGTGTGATATATCCTATAAGATTCTTGGCAGGGGGACCAGAATCAAACTATTATAGACTGAACATTTTGTAGGGAGTTGTAGAAATGCAAATGTGAAACCAACGTAATCGCGAAACTAACGCAAACGCAAAGCTTGCCACACCCTCCCGGCCGGTGTCATAGTAAATTTGATCGCTTGGAATTTGATCGTGGCAATAAAAATTTACTAGGTTTCGTGTTTGCGTTCCTACAAGCGAGGTGTGAAGAATTCCAAGCCACCCTCCCTGAATCCTTACCTAAACGTGATCTTGCTGTGTTGTTAGACCAAGGACACTTAATTAAGTGTCCTTTGTTAGAGAAAGAAGCCAATGTAGTAACTTGCAGCCAATCTCTCATGTGGCATGTAGCTACTGGTGATGTAGGTAAAATTTACGGGACAGCTGTTGTCTACACTATGGGCAGATATTTGGCAATTATGTTTTGTAGCTAGCTAGCTTCCTACTGTTAGGTATAGCTATAAGCTAGGAAATGTTGGTATTACGGAACACCTAATTATAAGCCTCTGGGATTCTAGCAATAATAAAGTAGTCTAATTAGTTCTCAAAAGATTAACGAGCATAATGTGAGCACAATAAATGGATGCAAATCTAAAGAATAATAGGTGAAAATAAGACAGTAGGATAATTCGTATTTCAGCAGTGTGAAATGATTACACAGGCTATAGACTACTGGCTACCTGCCAGGTGGAAATTAAGTTTGTGGCTATATATCCTACTGACTAGCTACCTATCCGCAGGTGCTAGCTACCCGGTAGGAATTAAGTTAGTGGCTATACTCTATTGACTAGCTACCGATCCGCAGGTGCTAGCTACCCGGTAGGAATTAAGTTAGTGGCTATACTCTATTGACTAGCTACCTATCTGGAAGTAGGTAGTAGGTAGGAAGTTATAGTACTCTAGTACTAGTATAGTACTAGTTATAGTACTACTCATGTACTCCAGCCGTCTCCACTGAGTATTTTAATGTTTGCAAATGCATTTAGGGAGGAAGTTAGACTAGCTACCGGCTGTCTAGCGTTTCATCCTTAACAGCCTTTGATCTTATAACCTTATAATTAGGGCAGAAGTTACCACAAGCGGTATATAAAGCTATTCTGCAGGCCTTGAATAGTATAATTGCCTCTTCAAGACCTGTATGCAGCCACGAGTGTAAATTGCATTGTTCAGTCGCCATGTCACTCAGTGTGTTTACAAAGATTCCTGTCCCTACATTGAAGCTTGAGCCCCCAATGCATTATGCAGAGTCTACTGTTGGTGTGGCTAAACTTCGAGAGTCTTTAGTGAGCGAAAAACTAAATAGTAGATTGCATCGCCTTGTATTGGATTTGAAACTAAATCCTCAGTATATTGACCACATGAATATTAATGACTTTGTTGCTAAAGCCTGCAATCTTGGTGCTCCAACTCCTGACCAGGATTGGCTGTGGCTTTTCACTTCAGTTCATGGGATTTTTATATTTGAGTTCGACGATCACTTTGACAAACCACGACAGATCACACCAGAGTGTGTTGCAAAGAGAGCCAAGGAGATGAGGGCTGTGTTGAGAAGCCTAGGCAGCCACAAGCTCAGTGGCCTGCAGGGAAGCCTGGAGCATTGGCCTTCTGAAGTTCCGTGCAAGGAGGCGTACCTTTGGCTTTTAAGGAAAGCTGAAGAGCTGAGGGAGGGCGCAGCAGAGCTGCTTCATGATGTGTTTATTGATTTTTGTAATGGTGTTGAAGAGGAGATTATCCAGTGGCAATCAGATGCGTATCGGGGTGATTTTACTGCCTGGAATCTTGACCACTACAAGGAAGCTCGCAAACGTTCAGTAGGTTACATTTATTCACCCGTAGTACCACTCTTCATCATCAATAAGTGGATGGAGAAGGAATACTTCACCACCTGCATCGACCTTCTATATGAGGCTGCAATCATAGTCGCACTCGCGAATGACGTGCTAGGAATCCCGAGGGACCATGGAGATGACGGAACTATGACAGTGCTCAGAATAATAACAAACCTCTGTGACGTTGTCAAAGTCCACAATGAGATGGTTGAAGAACTCCACAAGAAAGTTCTAGAGCTGGAATGCAACGCAATGTACTTCATGGAAGAGATGGAGGCTGGTATGGTGGGACTTTTCCTGTGGCAGCTCAATTCAAATCGTTATGCAGGAAGGCTCCCAATTACAATATGCTAGGCTTTGTAAATAATTTTTTTTCTTACATAATCTGTGTAATCTTAGATATTCACTCAGGACATTCAAGTTTTATAATCTTGCCTTTTATAATTACTATGGTGCTCATACTTCATTGATGAATTAATAATTTTGCAGATCCTTTCCTGACGGATTAAATGAAATTGTGTTCATTAATTAATAGCAAAATAGCAATTTTTTTGAACTGTCGTACCATAGATAGCTAGTATAGTGCATTGGATCATGGACATCTCAGTAATTTTATGAACGGAAAAGTCACGTGAATTTATTTGCACAATGACGTCATAAAACAGCGTCACAGGTCTGCTTGAAAAAAAAAAAAAAAAATTGAATGCACATGTGAGCATAACGTGTGGGCAATTTTCGGATATTTGGAGCACAAGCGCCTATATTATGCAGAATGTGTGTACGTACAGAAGTATACAGAAATTGTCCCATCAAACGCACTAGTTACTATACTACTAGGTGTACATTTGGAATACAAGGAGCCTCTCGGTCTTGGATGATGGATCTTGGGAAGGGCAGGGCGGATCAATTTTATTTTTTGAGACAGCCAGTTACACAAATAACTACCAAACAGATTCATGAAAAAATGATTTGGCCATAGGTCTTAGAAGAATGATATAAGTGCCATGCAAAATTTGCTGATCACTGTAAGTAATCAGAAAACTAGTTACCATCAAGGGTTTTCAAAACACACTATCCAGACACTATCCAACGGTTGAATGTACAGTATTCTGTAATTCTTCGGAAAATCTGAATGGAGCGAAGGTTGCATTGCGATACCATAAACTCTGGAGTATAATGACTGGCCACTCTATTTGAAAATTGTGCATTTTAGAGGCTGCTATTGCATGGGTGATTATATGCATGGGTTAAGTACCATGAGGTTAAAAAGACCGTAGTAAAGTACAATGTGAGTCTACTCACCGGGGGGACTTAGTAAATTTGATTAGTGCACAAGGTAAAGAGTTAGCCCACTAGGTGAGCAGTGGGCAGACCACTAAGAGTGCATTCAAACCTGTCTGTCTGATTATACACTTAGTTGGGATTATGTGCCCTCAGGCTCATGCTTATATTCCTCCCGGGCATGCTACGTATCACATTAAAAAAATACAAGGCATTATAGTCGTCATGGTGGTTAACTTTGTTGTCTGATGGGTAAAAGAAATTCATAGGGTACTTCTATTTCATTGGGTAACACAATTCAAAACCCATAGTAATGGTAGTTGATAGGTAATTATATTCATGGGTTAATGTAATTAAGGGGTCACTATACTCCCAGTTTATGGTAGAATCTCTGTCCCTCAACTAACTGTGTAACTCAATTGGGTTCCTTTTATCTCCTGTATTACCTAAACCTTAACATCTCACCTCCAATCATTTGGTTGGATAATCACATTAATCATACTGCTGAGGTTCAAAGGGAATACAAGTATTACATATTTGCAGGATTTCTACTGGCGTCACAAAAAAACAAACAGCACCCCCACTTTTTGGCACCCCCGTTCCAAAAACCCTAGTATATGCAGCATGCCCATTCCAATTTTCCTAGAAAAATTTGACCCCACCTTTGTATGTCTCCCCAGAAATGTGGCATCTCGTGACCAATAATGACAACGAAACCCTCGTAACTTGCAGCCAATCTCTCATGTGGCATGTAGCTACTGGTCATGCAGGTAAATTTTACAGGACAGCTGTTATCTACTGATTATGGGCAGACATCTGGCAAATGCTTTGTAGCTAGCTAGCTTCCTACTTTTATGTTAGGTATAAGTTATAAGGGAAATGGGGTATTACAGAACACCTAAGCCTCTGGGATTCTAGCAAGGATAAACTAGCTCATGGATACAAGTTACAAATGGTACACAAACAACAGCTATTGCACTAACTACATGCAAGTTTCATTGATGTAGCACTGCACAATCACTATTAAATAGTTACAATTTTACGCTCTATTCCTGGTTTATAATACGAAACACCCGGGAACACCCCACTGATCTGCAAAGGCGCTGTAACTGGTATGCTGGTAGACTAGCTAAGTACCTACTAAATTTTAGTCCACTGTTTGGGGGAAGCAGCTAGTCTAGTGATCTAAATCGTCGTTGCGGTCCCTTGAATGCGTGCGTATGGATGCGAATACGTGAAGTAATGCAAAAGCAATTGTTGCTGCCCGGACAGATAGAGAGTTTGGTAGTTCCTTGGTGCATTCAGCTGTTGGTAATGCATGTCTCGTAACTACTCCAGTCAGAAGACTTGATACAACCCAATTAGTAGGTGTTCCGAATTACTCCCCTGTTCCGAAATACCCGCAATTCCCTTATAACCATATAATCACGCACGGGCAGACATCTGCAATGCTTTGGACAGTTTGTCTCATGGGAAGCCATTCTATCAAAGGTGCCGACAGGGTGATATGCAGCTATTCAAGAGCTACCTTCAGCTAATATCACACCGAAAATACTGTGTGATATGCGTATATCACGTGGCTAGGCATGTACAAAAATTGAACTACAGCTTTGAGCTGCCTGACACATGCACAAAAACTGAACTAAAACTGCCTGACACATGTACAACTTACGTACCCATAGTGACTCTTAGCAACTATCAGCTGCCATGAGACAAATCAGTTAGACCATGCCTACTGACGAGCTTTACACTCAGCAATATCCAATAACCATCCCTCTGGCTCCGCCCTTGGGATGTATTTTTTTTGTGCAATCTTGCCGGAAGACAATTAAGTGTTTGATTGTGCTCACGTTTCATATTTTTAATTCCGACTCGTATATACTTGTCCCTGGCGGAGCGACTGGGTAAATTGGCAGCAGCTATGGCCAAAAGCAGCAAGGAGAAGCGAGGTTTCTTTGCACCCGCAGTGCACTTGTTTAAAGGCTATCTGAAGGGATGGGTTGCCCTCTTGACTACTACCGCAGCCATGATCCTCCTGGCTTCAGCCCTCAGAGGTATACTAAACGCGAGTATAGATAGCTAACAAGAGTTTATGCTATTAAATTTAACAGTATTTTGTATGTAATACAATCATAGTGGCGCAAGAAGCGTAGTTAGCGGCCAATACTCAGGCCCGTATATAGCCCGAGGGAGTTCTGGGGGTTCGAATCGATCATACTACGCCAAAACGGAAAACGTCAAATTCGAGCTAATGAACCACAGAAGTAGCAACTCTACACACCGTACACATACGAGGCTATCTCAAGAGCGGCTTTGGCCAGACAACTTAGTCCTTGGCTATGGTATGGAAGCCGAGGAGTGCATTTTACGACGTCGGCCCGCCCTGTATCACCCGACATCGGCCCGATATCGGCCCGATACCACCCCGCTCTTGTCCCGACATCGCCCGACGTCGGAAAAACAAATATCGTCAATTGGACTTTCCGAAATCGGCCCGACGTCGGGTCACCCGGTTGGATGCCGCATACATGGTACTCAGCGCTGCATAGTCATGCGACACCATATCACATTATATTACACAATTTAATAGTGCGCATAATTTATATTCATGTTGAATGCTTTTCAGGACTCTTGACATTAATTGAAAGCATCTCTATGTACTGAGTGGCTATTATAGTTTCACACCATATCACCATGCTGCAAGCTCTTGAGCTGAGAGGTCTTTAATGCAACTGTGTGTGTTAGGAAAAACGATGAACCGTAATAAATCCATAACCAGGCGACACCTAGCGACCTAGCAGACCGACACTTAATGTGACACTATTTGTTTTTAACACTCCATTTTCTACAGTGCAGAACAGAATGAGCTAAGAGCCTATACCTCTTTCTGCCAAAAATATACAGCAACTCGAGCTCCATAGCGCACTGCCTGCGGTTATTGGTTCACTATCAAACAGCTAATGGGCTTACAATTATTATGGGCACGTGATAATCAAATGTAGGACATTACTTTTTGGGTGACTACATCGTGCCGACATCGGTCCGATGGCGGAAGCATACTGGGGCCGACATAGTTGTTTCCGACGTCGGGCCGATATCGGAACGAGGGCGGGACGGTATCGGACCGACATCGGGCCCATGGCGGAAGCAGCATTCTGGGGCCAACATAAAGTATCGAGTTGTAAACCCGACATGGCGGCCGACACAGCGGCTTTGTAGCCCGACATGGCGGGTTTATAACCCGTCACTTCGGCTTTGTAATCCCGATATGGCGGCTTTTATAACCCGCTACGGCGGATTTACAATTGCAGAAGAGCTCACTCCTCTAGACCTGGACAGTAAGTTTTGACTGTACTTCACACGCGCACTGTTTATAGGGCTTAATATCACGCGCATACATGCGAAAGATCTCACTCTTCCATAGACCTCCATCAGTTCTGACTGTGCCTCATGCGAGCGCTTTGAAAACTTTCACCTGTTTGTAAGTCTTTGATCAAGTACTTTTGCTTGTGGCGGCTATTACGTACCAATAAACTGAGCAGTATCACAGGAAAGGAAATGATATAAAAAGACGTGGAGTACAGTGTTAATCTTTTGTACTATCCGAGAGTCAAACGAGCTACTGCACGTGTGAAAGCAAGCACTAAAATCGGTAATAGCGTAGTAGCTATACAGTCAGCTTGTGTTTTCTTTCCTGTGATACAGATTTATTGGTGCATAATAGCTAATAGCCGGCACCATGAAAGCCTTACATGACTATGTGTACGTGCACGGCTTGATCACGTACTGTATGGTCCCACAGTGGCTGCAGGCTAGGGCTCAGACATTATTACTATTATTATTAAAAGTTTAATGACACAAGTGAAGCCAGGAAGGCCCATAGGTCAGATCATGATAAATCATAATGTGGAATCATGCAGCAAAAGTTAAACGGCAGGAGGTCTGCTCTGCATTGTAAAAAAAATCTGGCTGACAAATTTGGCTGACAAACAAATAAGGATAGGACATTTTAGGGCTATGTCGGGTTTATAACCCGCCGTGTCGGGGTGCAAAGCCGCTGTGTCGGCCGCCGTGTCGGGTTTGTAACCCGCTATGTCGGCCCGACACAAAAATCCGCTACGGAGTGCAGTTCTCGGCTTCCATATAAACCCGATATAGCGGCCGACACAGCGGCTTTGTAGCCCGACATGGCGGGATTATAACCCGACACTTCGGCTTTGTAATCCTGATATGGCGGCTTTCATAACCCGCTACGGTGGATTTACAATTGTAGAAGAGCTCACTCCTCTAGACCTGGACAGTAAGTTTTGACTGTGCTTCATGCGCGCACTGTTTATAGGGCTTAATATCACGCATAGCTACATGCAAAAGATCTCACTCTTCTATAGACCTCCATCAGTTCTGACTGTGCCTCATGCGAGCACTTTCAAATCTTTCACCTGTTTGTAAGTCTTTGATCAAGTATTTTTGCTTGTGGCGGCTATTATGTACCAATGAACTGAGCAGTATCACAGGAAAGGAAATGATAAAAAGACGTGGAGTACAGTGTTAATCTTTTGTACCTATCCGAGAGTCAAACGAGCTAATGCACGTTTGAAGGCAAGCACTAAAATCGGTAATAGCTAGTAGTAGCTATAGAGTCAGCTTGTGTTTTCTTTCCTGTGATACTGCTTTTATTGGTACATAATAGCTAATAGCCGGCACCATGAAAGTCTTATATGACTATGCGTACGCGCACGGCTTGATCACATACTGTATGTCACGTGATAGCCCAGCAGTGGCTGCAGGGGCTTAGACATTATTAAAATTTTAATGACACAAGTGAGGCAGGGAAGGCCCATAGGTCAGATCATGATAAACCATAATGTGGAATCATGCAGCAAAAGTTAAACGGCAGGAGGTCTGCTCTGCATGGTACAAAAACTCTGGCTGACAAACAGATAAGGATAGGACATTTTAGGGCTATGTCAGGTTTATAACCCGCCACAGCGGCTGCTGTGTCGGGGTACAAAGCCGCTGTGTCGGCTGCCGTGTCTGGGTACAAAGCCGCTGTGTCGGCCGCAGTGTTGGGTTTGTAACCCGCCATGTCGGCCCGACACCAAAATCCGCTACGGAGTGCAGTTCTCGGCTTCCATACCATTGTCTGTCACTTAATGTTATGAGGAAGTCTCTGTCACTGTACTTAAAATTGTGTTCACGTGCATATTTGTCTCTTCATAATTAATAAGTTTATGATCGTCTCATTCTCGACACACTAGGGTTACGTTTATGTTTACAATATTGATGCGCATGCTATGAAAAACTGCTGCTGTCTGCTGTGCATCGTCTGGCAGCCATGGCATGTTACATTCTCGGTTCTGACGAGCCTTCCTGCTCGTATCATCTGGGCTGGGTTTAGCTTCTTAGTAGTATGCTAAGACATCATGCACTGTGAAAATAAGTGGTCCCAAGCTTAGGCCAAAGGGAAGAACTTTAATTTATCTACTTGGACCTAGCTCTCCCATTCTATGACTAGCATCGTCTGTCTGCGGTGTGGACTGGTATTGTTCAAAACGCTTCTTTTATGTCAGCCTTTTGCCATAAATGTACCATGCCCTAGCTGGAGGTCCACCTGGATGACATTATCGACTGAAACCTCACACTGTGGGCGTGCAGGGCCAAGAGATCCAGAGCGCATGTTTCAGGAGTGGGACTTGAAACCTGATTTTATTCCATACAGAATGAGCTCGGCAGAGAGCCTATCGATGGAAGGAGTCAAAGAGTTTTAAAAAAATCGGCCAGATAGCCTAAGTATACGATAGCTACTTTGTATTACTGATAATTGATGTAAAGGTAAAGCTTGCAGGAACTGATTATAGATGTAAGGTAAAGCTTGCAGGAATTGATAGTACACGTAGTGAACCTGCAGGAACTGATATTAGATGCACGGTAAACTTACAGGAACAGATAACAGATGTAATGTAAGGCTTGCAGGAACAGATATAGATGTAAGGCAAGGCTTGCAGGAACAGATTATAGATGTAAGGTAAGGCTTGCAGGAACAGATATAGATGTAAGGCAAGGCTTGCAGGAACAGATTATAGATGTAAGGTAAAGCTTGCAGGAACTGATTATAGATGTAAGGTAAAGCTTGCAGGAACAGATATAGATGTAAGGCAAGGCTTGCAGGAACAGATTATAGATGTAAGGTAAGGCTTGCAGGAACAGATATAGATGTAAGGCAAGGCTTGCAGGAACTGATTATAGATGTAAGGCAAGGCTTGCAGGAACAGATTATAGATGTAAGGTAAAGCTTGCAGGAACTGATTATAGATGTAAGGTAAAGCTTGCAGGAACAGATATAGATGTAAGGCAAGGCTTGCAGGAACAGATATAGATGTAAGGCAAGGCTTGCAGGAACTGATTATAGATGTAAGGCAAGGCTTGCAGGAACAGATTATAGATGTTAGGTAAAGCTTGCAGGAATTGATAGTACACGTAGTGAACCTGCAGGAACTGATATTAGATGCACGGTAAACTTACAGGAACAGATAACAGATGTAATGTAAGGCTTGCAGGAACAGATATAGATGTAAGGCAAGGCTTGCAGGAACAGATTATAGATGTAAGGTAAGGCTTGCAGGAACAGATTATAGATGTAAGGTAAGGCTTGCAGGACGCTGTCCCATACGCCTTGGGCTGGGTTTGTCTTGGGTGCTTGCTTTGGGGGAGGGGGGTTCAATAGGCACCACTCTGTGTCAATTGAGTGGCATGACCTACATCATGAGTCGTTAGTTAGAATCTAGTTACCCTGGCCAGTAAAACATTTGGTGTAGCTGCAGGCTAGAGTCTAAACAGGCCCATTCTGTGATGCCTCTGTCAGCTGCATTCTGTCTAAAGTTTTGATCCTGAATAAGCCATGATGACCACCTGTACTTTTGACTAGCCCATGCCATTTGGCTCAAGTAGCCTAGGAGGTCCCTTGCATGCTCTGTGGCCTGGGAACAGACTACTGCTGCATATGCAGCAAAGCACTGGGAACATGTCCAAAAGTCTGGGATTAGCCTCCACTTCTGGAGGAGGTCACAAGCTTGGACAACAATGACATTCCTTTCTGGAACTGGAATGGGTTTCACCTTGCCCTTGGACTATGGCATTTCTGGGTAACTGGGTTCTTGGCTGGACTGCCATGGTTCCCTGCTGATACCCTTTAAGTGCGCAGTTTACATCAGGCCCCTACTGGTGGCCCTGTATGTGGATATATTTTGTATTGGGTACTTGCTGATGACTCTTTACGTGTAATTATATTATTAGGTGCCTAATGATGCCCTGTTATGGATTAGGTCTTTGCTGAGGCTCTGCAGGGCAGCGGTAAAACCAGGAACAATGGAAACGGAAACAGAAATGGAAATGGAAATGGTCTAGCGCAAGTATCAAGAGTGGATTATACAAACTGATTAATATCCACTCTCTGATATAAATATGGGCCCTGTACCAAGGTCATACAGGTCATACAGGGTCTATCATGAGCCCAGTAGGCTCCACCCCCTCGCAAAACATCACTGCTGAGGGGCGAGCCTAGTTATTTAAAGTGGCCCCTTTGATTTTGAGGTTAGTAACTGGGCAAATAAAACTTCCTTCAGAGTTACCGTTACTCTTTATTTTTAATTAAAAATGCAAACCGAAAGTGTAGAAAACTTATGGATGGCCACCTTAGCTACTTGCACAAAGGCTGGAGAAAGTTGTGTAAAAATTTCACTTAGCTACATTTACCGGCCCAAAACACGCCTGCTGCAATACATAGCTATGTTATATGTGTCTTCTCCAGAAGAAACTAACATTAATGAAACGACAGTTACTTTTAGCGCTCTAGACTGCAGTTCCAGACATCGAGATTGAAGACTTCCTGTTCTCAGATTGGACGTAATGGTCGCTTTTCCTGTTGTTACAACTTTCACCCCATATACACAGACGGTACTTTTCCTACGGTGAGCGAAAAGTCGTCTAGGAACGAGACTACACTTGAAGGCAGCGGAGTCCATTTTCTATGTCTGGAACTGAAGAAATTCCTGCACAACTACGACTCAGACCAACTTGACAGTCAGGACCACAGGATGAAGGGGGCGGAGTCTACACTTCCGGTTGGTTCTAATGAACGGAAGCTATTACAACACGGCTCAATGTTTTCTATTTCCGTTTCCATTTCCGTTTCCACCATTCCTGGTTTTACCACCGCCTGGCTCTGCATGGATACTTGCATTGGGTATATATACTGGCTATACCTCTGTCTACCCCCTCAGTAAACAAGTAACTAGTATACCAGCACAACCTATTGTCTTATTGTTTCCATTAAAATTGCAAAATGAACAGCTATACATGTACATGTATTGTACTAACCACTGCATGTATAGAAGGGGGAGTGCTTACAGTGATGTCATCTGGTATGTATTAGGACAACCTTATCAGTTAGCTAACAAGGACAAAAAGACAACAAAAAGGCCTTGCTTATGAATTCAAGCAACAACATTACATAATCAAATGCCATCAACCTAAGCATTCTATGCAGTGTATAGTATGAACTACTGCACAATGTGAGACAGTGCGACACATGCCAAACTATTGCTAGGAATTTTCCCCTTAGCTATAGTATACCTTTTACTTGCAAAAATATAACATGGTGGATTGCATGCATGCAAAAGTGTGATATTCCATCTTACAACCACGCTACTCCAGCAAGAACCCATTCCGCACTGCACACGTAAAAAAACTTTTTACTGTGGTGATGAAGACATTATAGCTATAACAGGAGATAAGATATAGCTATAATAGGTCAGTTGTGACTCAGTATATTGCATTCTTTTCCTTGCAGGTGAAACTTTCTTTATAGGCATGTTGGTCTACAAAACATATGTGGAGAACTTTCTTGATGATACCAATATATCTGCCGCCAACAGCAATGCTACGACAGTTTCAGAATTTATCAAGCAGACTGCAAAGCCGATCTATGAACAGATTCTCCCAGATTATCTACAGGTCTTTCCGGAGGAGTGGAATATGAAGGACTTCTTGTATTACTGGGCAGTAGGCTTAGGAATGTCACACATTCTCTTCCAGGTAAAACCCGTTATTTCTTCCAGATGGTACCATTTTTTAAGATAATAAAGATAATCAATGAAACAATAATCTTACATACTACTAACACTATAGGTAAACTAGCAAACAAATAACCCTATTTTACCACTGTAGCTATATAGCTATGTAGTAGGAGCAAGTATTCGTCCGTTCAGCTGCTGTACAGAAGGCCTAAACACAGATAGCTATTAGAAATGAAGTAGAATCTATTTGATTTGCGGTCCACTGCTGACAGGAACACTCATTATGGACTACTTAAAACAACCAGTGTGTTAATAAATGCTACAAACTAACACCATCTCCTGTTTAGGAAAAGAACAGTCAGGTTTTCAGGCTTTGTTACAGAGATGTGGGACGGCTAGGGATGTTGGAGCTACTGACTTGGTGTTTCTCCCTCTCTTACGTAGGGAAGCTGCGGGTTCCTTCAGTGGTGGTACTACGTGAGGCAGAAGGACACAGCCGAAGAATGGAAGTGTCAGCCAAAGAGATGGCTTTCCCGACCAACTGAAATACATGAGATTGTTGTAGGAACACTCAGCATGATACTGAGCACTACCCTCTCATCACTGTTGATCTGTTGGATCTATAATGGCAACTTTAATACTTTTTACTATGAATTTGACAAGTATGGCTATGCCTACTTTCTTGTCAGCTTCCCCATGTTCTATGTGTGGATGGAGACGCTGTCCTATCACTATCACAAGCTCATGCACACCCCTTTCTTCTACAAATACAGTCACAAGATGCATCATTGGTGGGTTGATACAGTGGTTTCCTACTAAGAGATATATTCTGTGTAAATTTTAGCTATAGCATACTATTATTCATTCATAATAATTTTGTTGTAGCCTTGCTCCCAAGTTCTACTCAGTTATCTTTTGCTGCATGCAGCAGTTACACTGATCACTTTTTAAATTTATTACACCTGTACTGCTCACTCTTTGGCATTACAAATTTAATGTGCCTCCTTCCCTTATAATATACATAAAATACTCCAGACGTAATGTTTACTCACACTTGGCCTACCTGCATATTATGTCATTCTCATGACTCTTACCAGTGTATCGACAGTGTGGCCCCATCAGATTTCTGAGGCCAAAACTCTGTATATAGGTGTACTTCAAGATGCTCACTCTCTTCTATCCACACAGGTACCAAACTCCAACAGCCTACTCAACTTTTGCTTTTATGCCTCTGGAAGTGGCATACTTCCAAATCACTGCCGTTTCCCCATGCATGATCTGGCCTATCCACACCATACCGTTCTGTTCTATTTTCCTCTATTATTACTACTATACAGTACTCCAACACTCGGGGATCATGTTTGAACCTCTTTTTCCCTGGCAACCTCATACAATATTTCATGATGACCATCACAAGTAAGCTGTTATAGCTGTTAGGTAACAGTATAGCTAGTATACCTTGAAGGTAGCAAGATACTATGAGAACTGCTTCTTCACTGCTGAAGAATAGGTCAAATTTTTTTTCCACGCTATGCACAGACAAACATACAGCTGCTGCATAGCCTTGGTGGCCATGGCCGCTCCACTCCTAAAGAGCTTCCGACGCTCCTATTATGCATGTGAAAATCAAATTTTCTACCGAGCCTCCCTCCTGGTCCACTTGATAACATTTTGGTTAATCTGATATAACAACAGACATCGAGCGCACAATTTACAATGTTTACCTGCATGCATTATGCATGCACTCAGTGGTATTCACGGTGCTACATGTGTAAAGTACTACAGGTCAGACTTCCAAAAGGGAAAATTCACTTTTGCTGAACTGTCCGATAATGTAGCAAGTTCCAAGTAGTGAGGTGTGAAGTGTGATAATGATACATATAAATAGTTTATGTGTGACAGTAACTACATTTTTTAAACAGATCACTTACCTGCTAGTACAATAAAGGCATACAAAGGTGGTAGCTTACCTTTAAATTTGTAAAGTAGTACCAACACTGTTTTGGCTATATATATATATATAATTTGTGCCAGAGATCTAATACACCTCATGTGTCCAGTGGTTGCTAGCTACCATTCAACTCATGCCCTTATAATTATACACAATACGTACAGTGCAGGGAAAATATGGTGCATCAAGATGTTGAAGTACATGTAGGCTGAGCCACTGTTAGATGTACTATAATATCAGATGATTTTAAAGCCTAGCAACAGGCATAGTTTCAAAGTGGGTGGGGCTTGTTTGATTAGTAAGTATTCCACAGTGATACTTGTTTTGGCTTACCTTCTGACTCCTACAGATACTTCCACTGCAACATTGGTTTTGGCAGCTACTTCTGGGACTGGTTCTGGGATACGTGGAGAGACCAAAATCGAGTCTATGGAGAGAACATTAGTTGGAAGGGACAGAAGAAAAATTGAATGGTATTAAAATGGTTGTAATACTAAAACTATTGACACAGTTTTATTTTCAATCAGATATCGATTAACTCTGACTACCACGAAGTGTGTTTCCGATAACACCCTCACAGGCATGGTCTAATTAACTTTTATCATGACCCATATAACCACATGTACAATCATTTGTATATCACTTTTGCTTTGATTTTCTGTTAAAAAATAAAATAAAAAACAATTTTGGTGTGTAGCTACTGATTTTGCTTTATGTATCAATAATTTGTAATCAGACTTGTATCACTGGTTAAAGATTTACTGCAGTGTACAGAGGACTATAGCCTATAGCCATTCAGATGTACATGCACCCATGCACTGTCTTATACCCACTCTTTGATACTTAGCAGTGTGTGGTTCTGCATTTAATTCCTACACCTTATTGTTTGTGGAACTGCAGCAACAGATTGCACTAGTAATTCTACAGTAAAAAGTAACTACACACAACAGTGACCATCTTATCAGCGAGAGGACTCCCAAAAGTCATAGTGGATGACATCTTCAGTTATATCAGATATGGTCCACTTCAAATCGTTGCCTTTTGTATGGTCAGTCTCAGCATGCGCTTGTGTGTCCCTAGTTGCCAGGGAGCCTCATGTGGGCATCCCACATTAAGGTGCTATCACAAACACTGGCACAGACATTCCAATGATTGTTAGTGTGATTTAGCTAAGAGGTCTCTGGCTGTGGTATACGTAACTTGCAAAACAGTGTGAACACACTGTGTTTGTGTAAGCAGTGCACCCCTGCACTATTTCTTCCCTTATAATAAGGGAAAAAACAGTGTACACCTACACTCTTTTTCCCTTTATATTAAGGGAAAAAACAGTGCCCCCCTACACTCTTTTCCCCCTTTATAACAAGGGAGAAAACAGTGTACCCCTACACTCTTTTTCACCTTATAATAAGGGAAAAAACAGTTCCCCCTACACTCTTTTTCCCCTTATAATAAGGGAAAAAACAGTGTACCCCTACACGATGAAATATACGAACTGTGGAGATAAAACTAGTGTCAGTTAATTACCTGTAATCCCATGCCACTCACCCCTGACTGCGACACCTGTCATCTTAGCCATACATTGAGTTCCAATATTCTATTTTGTAATGAATGGACACATGTCAAAATTGACTATAGTTAATCGCCTGAGATAAGGATACCTAATGGATAAAACTTTTAATTTGTTTGGCAGGACTCTGAACATAATACCAGGAATGAAGATGCCAAGTATAGTTAACACAACTGAAGAGGTTTAGTCGAGGGCAAAGCCTAAGTAGTACGTATAATTCTACTAAACCTCTGAGTCTGACTCAGTACAATGTATGGCTACATGCATGTAACCTGCAGGATATAGCTATATCTATAGGTATGAGTTTTGCCACCTACACCATCCCATTACACGTACATGTATATGGAGTACAAGTGCATGCATATGAAAGAATGAGGTTCTATTCTTGAGAAAGCCATAAATCTGTCTTGTTGATGCCTGAATTTGACCATTGACCCAATTTCAAACTGTACGTCACAGTTATAGGGTCACCTCAGGTGAATCTAGATTCTTCATTCGTGGCCAGGGTGTAAGCTATTATTCTAGCGAACCATTAAGCTACGGGACTCCCTTACTTACATTATTCAAGCTCTGATATTATGTCATGCAACTTGATGCGCTCCACCCGTAGTCTCGATGCTCACACATAGCTAATTATAGCAAAATTAGTGTAATGGGGAGTGTGCATGCGCACAGTAAATAAAAATTTTATGATTGATTTGCAGTGGAAGGACAGTAAACTTTGCAATGGCAGTACATGTATAAAGTTATATTCAAGCTCAATTTTACACAACTAAGCATTCATGAAATAGCTTAACTATTCAACTTGCACTTAATAAAATAATAAACACTTAAATTTAGCCTGCCTGAATTTTTGATTTACCTCAATAAATATGCACATTCTTATAGTGAGCATTTTACCGACTCCTCTGGTTGTACTCAGCTTGCATGACGATGTACGTAATGCATATTTTATGTGCTGACTGTGAATTATAGAGGTAACAATATATTTGTGTCAACCCAATCATAACACTACAATGTTGAGTTATTGGACAATGATATTACGTATGTACACTGTCAAGTCTTAGGCAGCCTTTCCCATAGAGTACTTCAAAAAGACAACTCTGCATATGTAAAAGTTTGTAAGTCATGCAGGGTGAGTACGAGGGGCTTATAGACTGGTGACAGGAGTCTTCCACTGCTTGTGGGATTCTTTTGAGATCAATGTGTGTGAAACATTTTCAGAGACATACCATACCATATTGGAACATATGAACATTATGAGCAAGAATCAGTAGCTTCAGAAAGGGTAGCTTCACTTAACACACTGGTGCTTGTATCAATCTATCTAGACTACAGCTGAATTGAAAAGATTATTCTATGTTGTGACAGGAGAACCTCTACGTATAGTTTACGCTATTCTTCACCACAATCACAAAGGGCTTTAAGGTAGCAAGGGAAGTTGAAAAAATCCCCGTAAAACGGCTCATGAATAATTAATGAGCAATCAGCAATGTCACGTGAGCTACGTAAAGTTAATGAGATTCATTGAACTATTTACATTTTTCCATGGCGGCAACCGGAATCAACAGCGGGGGTGTGTCACTTTGATGTGGAAAGCGGCACTTTCAAGGGCAAATTCGACACTTTGATGTGGCCGAGCGGTACTTTGATATTCACTTTCAAACCTCTTTTTTTTTCTTTTTTTTTAGTAAGAAGCCGTTTAGGCCATCTGTAGTGCTGAGTAGGCTGTTTGTGAGTAAAATCCAGCCTGAAGTCTGTGGTAGTGTTTGTGAGTGTAGCTGAAAGGCTGGCAGGCAGCTTGCCAGACAGATGGTCATCCAGTCTTCTCTAGTCAGTTGTCTTTAGAAAAGTGACCTTTCTATCTCGTAGACTCCGCCCATTTTCGCATCTAGCTGCCGTTTGTGGGGCCCTGTCAAAAGCAGTGGTGAGTTGTAGCTAGGTTGTGTGCGTGTGTAGCGTAGCAAGGGATGGGTTAGGGGAGAAAAGCATGCGTAGTTTTCTTGTGAGTAGGCTGACTGTCATAACCCTGGGGTCAATCTACTGTAGCAGGCGTGGATTGTCGCAATATTTGATTGGCAAGTCCGGATTGCGAAATTAGTGTAGTTGTGAATAGCAAGGCAGATTTAGCCGTAAAACCGGATCTGAAGTGTTTTTGTAAAAAAGCATGCGTAGGATTTTGGCCTGTCCTGTGTAGGTTGTGTGTAGGTAACGATGAGGGGGGGAACTGTGCGGGGAGTGCAATTTTAGCAAAAGAGGTCTTTTTGTGAATATTAAGCAGAGGGGGTAATTAGATGCTTACTTATTGTCATGTGGGTGTAGGCTAGGATGTTGCCGACATAGCCATCAACTTGGTTCGGAGGTTCGGCTTCAACCCTACTTAACTTCCCTTTCTACCTTAAAACTCTATGCTCATGAATAATTAATGAGTAGCCTAAAAATGCCTTTTTCCTAGCTTTGGCAGGGTCATGGCGGACCTTTGTGGTTTGATAGTCATGAATATAATTAATTAGCTATGAATATCATTAATAACCTCAAGAATGTGATTAATTGACTCTCGTTCAGCAATGTCTGGCTTGCTGGCTCTACAGTGCTTAGAAATCAAATTGACATTTGTATTAGCAAACTTGCAGGTTATTGAGAGGATTCCTAGTCATTAATGATATTCATTGACAGGTGGATCAGATTATATAGGATAGGAGCCGAGTGCATGTGCTGTATGGGAAGTGGAAATTGTTCCTTGAATAGTTAGGCAATAGGAAAGATATGGTGAGGGGATTAAGGTAGCAAGGGAAGTTGAAAAAATCCCCGTAAAACGGCTCATGAATAATTAATGAGCAATCAGCAATGTCACGTGAGCTACGTAAAGTTAATAAGATTCATTGAACTATTTACATTTTCACATGGCGGCAACCAGAATCAACAGCGGCGGTGTGTCACTTTGATGTGGAAAGCGGCACTTTCAAGGGCAAATTCGGCACTTTGATGTGGCCGAGTGGTACTTTGATGTTCACTTTCAAACCTCTTTTTTTTTCTTTTTTTTTTAGTAAGAAGCCGTTTAGGCCGTCTGTAGTGCTGAGTAGGCTGTTTGTGTGTAAAATCCAGCCTAAAGATTAAGATTGCTGATAATAAATCTCGAATGTGATTGGTCACTGTATATACGGTATATTTCAAATTTTCTTTCTAATTTATCAAACTGACCAATAGTATTAAAGATTTATCGAATAACGTCATGGCAACTTTGCGGAAGGTCTGAAAGCTGCAATCTGATTGGACCCTTTGGAATTCCAAAGGGGAAAGGCGTCTGTGATGAGAAAGTTTGTTTAGAACACCAGACGGTCTTTCGCCGGGAGGGCGTGAACGTCTGGGCATGAGACTATCGAGAGTGACAGGTATGGTCCAGCGTTCTCACCAGGATATTGGGTACAAAGGGCACAATTAATAATTAATGTATTGTACTCTCTTTAGCGGTTCCATTGTGTACTTGTGTTATTCTACAATGTAAACTGTTACTCCTGACAGCTGTTCTAAGCCAACCCCCAACCTATTCAGACCTTCAAGTAGTTGAAGTGATCACTAAAAACCAAAGGGCACATCGATGATTCTGGGGCAGATCCAAAGGGCACATTAGATGCCCCAAAGGGCACAGTGCCCTTTGGTATAGGCCTAGCGAGAACACTGGTATGGTCCACAAAAGCTTATGACTAAATCTAGGGCAGAGTTTTGAACATATCACTTTGTATACATACAATGGAGCCGCCATTTTCTTTGGAGCCATCCCTGTACTACCGTACTCCACAATTAGTACAGAGTCTAGCATCAGTTGATGGGATTGCTTTCAGACTTAAGATTGCCTCCATTTTCTGAACTTTTATCTTTATGCTCTCCTGATTCAGGATATAGCTCAGATTTAGCTTCACGCAACAAAACACAACTAGCTGCTAGCAAAATGCTTATTTTTGTTCCTACAGTGAACAATGTTGGCTTCATCAATGAGTATCCAGACTTCTTCACAAACGTGCCAGAAGTGGTAGGTCTGTAGCTTTGCGGCATTCAGTCACATGACATGCTGCATACAGTAACATGACATGCAGATGATATACTGCCTACTGTCACATGACATTGTACTGCTTTAGCCACACTTATTTGTTTCTGTTCATTATCAATTTCTTTCTCTGGCCAGCGATTTCGCAAGTTAATTGAGATAAACTGCCAGGCTCTAGTGCAGGTAGGTAATTTGCAATCTGCTCATCCTAACATGTTAAATGTACACGACCATTTTCCTCTGATGTCATCAGCAGATGTTAATTTGCCAATTGCTCTGAATTTGGCCAATATTCACCCATAATCTTTTATAGGTGCTATAGAAATGATATTTCAACCATAGCTAGATCTGATCTTATGCATTAGTTAAATATTAATTTTCCATAGAGAATGTAATACAGGCACTCAGTACATTCTCTGTGGAAAATGAGTAAATTTCAGTAATATATATCTTAGTGATGGTATAAGTTACTGCATTCAGATTTCAAGTATGAGTCAAGCTCAGCAGAGATTAGGTTCAGAAAAAAATTCTGGCCAATCCAGTAATTAATAAGCTGTGATGACATCACACGGGAAGTGATCTATTTAAAATTAACCTATCTTGATCAGTTTTATACTATAGTATACCTGCTGTTTGGGAGGCAGTATAAAGTATTGACTTATGCTAATGCCTTACTTCTCAAAATGCTAGTGGCTTAGCTCTTATGTGGCATGAATGTTTGTAGGTGTAAATTTAATGAAAGTGCATGTAACACGTTTGAAAGAAAATTTCACCATTTTATGTCTATGAAGAACTCTTTAAGGTTAGGCCCAACTGGAAGTATTGACTCAATCCACTTTGTCTGGTAGACATAGCAAGACGCAATGCCATAATGTCGAAGGTGCCTGTGAGTGAAGAATCTCATACTCCAAATTTCAAGACAGTCAGGATATTTTTAGCTCTGATTGACAGCTGTACAGAAACTTGTAAGCGTCCTGCAGTTCCAGTACACCATGAATGGAGACTTATCGCATACCTCCTTTGCATCGGTTGTAGAAACTGCAAACTGACCATTACATCCGAGCTAAGAACATAAGTCTTCATGATCACTCTCAATGTCTGGAACTGCAGACTAGAGAGCTAAAAGTGTAACAATAGTTTTAGTAACTTCTGTTTCTTAATTTTGGAGAAATTTGCAGTATGCGTGTTTTGGACAGGTAAGTGAATATGGCTGCTTGCAGTGAAGTGATTGCATATAGTAAAAGATTTCTTGTTTCTCTGTATTATCCAGTCCCTGTGCTTTCAAATTAGTCCTGTGTAGGTCATAAGGCCATTCATTGCATTATCATGGAGTGGTGTGGATAAAGCCTTACCCAGTCATGATTTTTTTCCCTGCACTTCCGGTTGGGCCTAACCTTATTGCACCATGCAAAAATTTCCCACTGTATATACAATACTATAGACTGTATCATTCATTGTGTAGTATAGTATACAGGACTAGTCAATTAGGAGTATATAGAATTTGGCCCAACAAGCATGTTTCAGTAAAGGCTTGAGATGCAACATTTAGAATACCTGGTAGGATACAAGATCAAATATGGGTAGATTCTACTTGAAACATTTATTATACTTGAAATGTGAAGGGAGTTTGAGGCGAACAGTACTTACTTTGTGACAAAGTAGTGAAGTAATGCTGATTATTATATTGTTACTTTGCCAACAGATGACGCGGCTTGTACACAGTAAAATAAGAAATGTCATTATGACTACAGTTGTTTGTTAATGGGTTGGAGATGATGAACACATTACATATATTGACACAGCAAGATAGTAAGTTTATGGGAGGAGTTGGTCAAGAATTCAGAAAACACATTAGAGCAAACTGCTGTGGAGGGAGTTGGTCAAAATATATCAAAGAAAATTGGAGGGAGTTGGTCCAGAGTCTCAGAAAATACACAGAGCAACTGTCTTAATGTGTTTTCTGCATTCTTGACCAACTCCCTCCACTGTAATTCTGACCAACTCCCTCCATAACTTCATACCATCTAGCTTTGTCCATGTATGTAACGTGTTCATAACAAACAACTATAGTCAAAATGACGTTTTTTTTACTGTGCACCGTTTGTTATTGCATATAATATATGAGGTGACCTTCCCAGTACCTGCAACTGCAGTAACCACTCAAATTGTTAAACTGACAGATCCATTTTTATAGTGTACTGCCAAAAATGGCCGAAAAGTGAGTTTTCTCTGATTGGTGTGCTATGGTTGAAATAGTGTGGGTGGTGTATGATTGACCTGGACTCTGTAGCTGGCTAGATAAAATTTGAGCATGAAGTATTGGGTATGAAGCAAGATACTATGCCATAAGTTCAGCAAATAATAATCTGGTAGCAGATACAAGCATACTGAGTGCAGATGCACAGACAGATGAACAAACAAACAAACAAACGATCAGATGTGAAAAACCTCATGCATATTTGCTTGTTTGTGTGTCTGCTTAGGAACAGCCAGGTGTGTATCCAGCTGGTAAAAATTACTTTTCCCTAAGCCACTTGTACGTACTGACAGTGGCAGCTGCCCCTTGATACACTGGCCCTGGTCAACCCGTGATTTACATAAATGCAGATTGGTAATCCCAGCCAGAATGTTTTGTCAGCATCTGCATCAAAGCATCAGTTAACAAAGACTATGAGTATGTGTGTGTGTTTGTGTGTGCAGTCTACTGTCCAATCTCTGGGATCAAAGCTCTACTGCTCACTCTTATTGCTATTAATTGTAGTTTGCAAATTAAGTTATTGTACCACGATAGGGGTCAGCCATGTATTATAATATAGCTCAACCATAACTGAATCATTGCACACATCCTACATAGCAGTTGTGGTTTGTAGGCCCGCAATGAGTCATGTACATGTTTGTGAAGAGAAGTATGTTACCTTGATTACATGAATGCAGGAAGCGTGGTGCAGTAATCAATATTTCTTCAGCTGTCTCTGACTATCCCTGGCCCATGTATACCGTCTACTGTGCTTCAAAGGTTTGTACTATGTATTAGTGGCAGACACTGTATTATTGTGTGTAGGATCTCACATGTGGGGTTCAATCTAGCCTCATCCCCAGGCCACACACCCCCACGTGGTCTGGAGACGAGGCTAGGTTCAATCTTATCTTCACTTTATATTTTGTAAGCTAATGTTTTATGCTTGTGTTGCAGGTGTTTGTAAACTATTTCTCGGCTGGTTTACGCAAGGAATATGAAGCTAAGGGTATTTGTGTCCAGGTGAGCAGTAGTCTTTGTGTTTGAAATTCCTCTGCTAGCAATCAACACAAACAGGTGACAAATTAGCCCATTATTTCTACACATTGTATTGTGAAATGCGAATAAAACTCTTGGCATCCAACAGCTACAAAAGTCGATGTATTATAGAGTATGTTATTTCTCTGCAAATTGCCACTTAATCAAACATATCTGTGATGGGATTTTTATTTTATTTATTGTATTCGCCCTCTACAACCACCCATGCATTATCCAGATAGCTTACAGCATTGCAGAATAACTTATAGCGTAAATGGCCAATTATCGACATGTACCAAATACCGTCATAGTAGTATTTAGTAGTATACGGAATAGGTATCCGTGAATGTGTAGTGAGAGAACGGGGGTGAACGGCAACTTTACTTCCGGTTGATCAGTTCTGCATTTAGCGAGCAAGGAATGTGCTAATTGCTGTTTTTTCTTGGAAGATGAGGCCAAGGCTGACTGATTCGCAAAGGACCGGCATCAATCGGACCTACCGTTCGCTGTATCCACTGTAGGCGGTTGCGAGCGGTTGTGAAAGGTGCTCTGAGGCTCGGTATCAGATGAGTATCAACAACCTACAGCTCTACCTGTCTTTTTGTGGCCAGTTCTCATGACTATCTCGAGCAACAGCGGTTCTATAGCTAGCTAATTCTCCTTTTTTTGTGTTTATCCTCTCAGATGCATGCATGCCGTGCAGTGAAATTTTGCCTTCTCTGATTTTTTGGTTTGCTCTCCTGAGTCTCAAACTTGTATAAAGACTATTAAAGTACTAAGATAAGGCTAGAGATCATTGTCATTTGGTACCCAGTGGTGTAACTGAGGTAATATATGAGCGGC
Source organism: Phakellia ventilabrum (assembly GCA_963921505.1). Classification (NCBI taxonomy): domain Eukaryota; kingdom Metazoa; phylum Porifera; class Demospongiae; order Axinellida; family Axinellidae; genus Phakellia; species Phakellia ventilabrum. The sequence goes on along the minus strand of OY997386.1, from coordinate 4,368,300 downwards.
AGTGAAGCAAAGTTCCAGGGTGACGATAATTGAGTATGGTAAAATGTACAGAGTGACGATATCAGGTACCGGGTGACGATAATTGGTAAATGAGGGGTATGGCCGCTGCACTGTCGCTTCGTGATGAAGTATAGTAACATCCTCGGAGGTGGGGCGATATTAAATTTTAGTAAACTCAATGACCTCATTTCCAGCGCAAGAGCGAACTTTCTACAACTAACGAGAGCGAAGTTAGTGCGGTGCACCGTTTATGTGTCAATAATTAGCCATTTACGCTACATCTTTGAGTTAATTTTTTTGACCTGGTCATTTAAAGTAACCACCATTGTACAGTATTTACACAGCAACTTTTATTTCCATTTGTTCATAACCAACCACCACAGAATGTAAAACCTTATGTGGTTGCCACGGCAATGAGTGGGTTCAAGACAAGCTTGTTTACCCCCAATGGAGAGACCTACTCCCGAGCAGCTGTGGCGACCATTGGACTCCAGAAGGACACTTATGGCTACTGGATCCATGCTCTGCAGGTGAGGTGGTGTGGCCAGAAGAGCCCATTTCAGAACATAAGCCTACTTACTATAGTACACTACAACCCAGTTAGAAAGAGAGAAAATTATACTAGAAAATTATACTAGTCTGGGATTTTAAAGACACTATAATTTATACAAGCCACTTATCTTCATCTCATCCTTTGCTCACTATGTATAGGGTTATATTATAAACCGGATTCCTAGCTGGCTCCTTGACCGCATGATCTGGAAATTTCTACTGGATTTACGTGCAGCGGAGCTGAAAAAGGCTAAGCAGATCAAGGAACAGTAGAGCCTGCAAGGCAGTAGCTGTAGACAAGTATATATACAAATGAGTTCTAGGAGTGTTTTTTGCTCGATTACTTCTTTTAATTGGCCAGGGAGGTGCTGGTCGGGTAGGTCATTGCTGTTGTAGGTCCGGTCCCAGATTAGCTAAGTAATTTTTTGTAGCAATTTTGCACTGTTACGATGACATTCCATGTGTTCAATTGGGACTTTGTTCCCAGGCTCATTCACATACATGTATTTGAAGAACCAAATTTGGCTGGTATTAAGGTTTGCACACTTATACATTGATTGTGTGTGAGGATTGCAGTATTGTGCATGTGCAACTGAAGCTCTCTCTACCAATACTTCACTGCATAAATAGCAAATCAAGTGTAAGACGTGTATAGTTCCTATTGAAGATAATTTATGTTTCTAATACAGGTTGCCTGTATTACAAGGTAATTATTAAGCTGCATAATAACACACACATAGAGTAATAATCCCTGCTATGAGTGAATCCAGAAATTTAATGTAGTACATGTACATCACTGACTGTGTTCTGGAGATCAAGAATAATGAGCATTGGAAGTTTGGTAAATGCACATTGACCCCAAAACTGAACAAGAATGATATTTCATATATACCTATAGCTAAAAACCAGCCAGGTGTTTTTTTACATAAATCATCCAACTGAAGGTTGTGCTCAGCAACAGGTCAGTCTAAGCTAAATGCAGCTGTAGAATAGATCAGCTTGGCTAGCCAGTAGACACATGTGTATAAATTGGCAAATTTAAAGCAGGAAAAGTTGCACATTTAGGCGAAGGCACAAATCAAGGAAAGTAAAGGCACAGGCAAGAACAAGCAGAAAAATTACACCATTACAGCATCTCTAATGCAGTATTATAGGTGAATATCCTAGTACTGTTTAATATAGCCTCTTCCCCGCCACTCCCCCCCGAAGAGTCTCTTCGGGGGGAGTGGCCTGGGGACGAGGCTATGTTTAATATATGCAACATGAGCTGTAGGGTATTCATACCGCTAACGATAATAATTACGTAACCGATAATCTGATGTACACGTACGTATAGGGGATGTGTATTTGGGGACGTAAAATACAGCAGTACACGTAACGGTTTTCCCCGGAGTTATGATAATATGGGCTGTACCGGCAGAATTTATTATGTACCTATAAGAAGACGAAGCGGGAGTATACCCGCTCGGTATAGCAAGGTATGCGGTGTAAAACTTACACGCTACAGCTAGTATCATCAATAGGCCCTTATCGTGTAAAACTGTGACACTATGGCAAGGCCCTGGTCACCTCCAAAAGTGTGCGTGAGGCTGCAATAACCGGACAGCATCGGTCCAGTGACTTTCAAAATGTTGCAGAACCTACTGGATAAGCTGAGAACTGTAAGTTCACCCTAGTTTTGACGGGACGAGGGTCAGCCGGGGTATAGATTAAATACATCCTGGGAATTGCAGTTCCCTTTAACATGCTATTAGCTAACCAAACATTAGTCAGGAGATGATACTAACTTTAGATGTGGGACAATCCATTGAACTTTAGTCTCGCGAGCCAGCCCACTTCCGTTCCGCAGCACCGGCACCGATCGCTTTCAGTATCAGTATTGCCGACGATGGTAACCCTAAGTGGGCTCGATGCCGATACTGACGCAGTGCTACGTAATGGAAGTGGGCTGGCTCGCGACCATATGCAGCAGAGTCTCTGCTGACTTAGGGGGCATCTCCAAACCATTTTTTCCAAGATAACGTCATTGTGACGTTGCGGTGGTGATTAGGACCGTGACGTTATCGTCAGTTAATACGTACATACTACTACTATAATATCCAAAGTGCACCTCGCTTGGCATCATTTTAGGCTGCAAAAGGATTTCTTTGCATGTACTTCTCTCAGAAGAAGGCAGGAGTAGTGCAATGCAAAGTGTAACGGAGCATGACGTTATGGGGGGGGGGGGGGGGGGGGTGTCTAGCTTAATGTCACCATGACGTTAATTTTGTGGACAAACATGATAGTTTGGAGACACCCCTTTACAGTTATAGGCCTGTAGCTAGCTATACACAGTACATTATGAATAGCTATTTCTCAAAGGGGAAATTAAAAAAAAAAAGTAGGTCTGCATGGGGCTTGGGGCCTATGGGGATCCAGCCCTTTTGCTGCTTTTAGTGCTAGACTGCAATCATCTTTTAAAAATGGAAAAGACAATTTAAAATTTGCGAACTCTGTGTAGAAAGAAATCTAGAACTGTATGCAACTGTCTTCCTGTGGACATCTATAATATAATGATGATTGACACACACCCCAGAAATAAGATATCCCGGAAATTCGGCAATACCCAAACTAGGAGTTAGTGTCCCTCTAAGGATTACAGAACAATCCCAAGAAACTGAAAGTTTCTGATAATTCCTGTGGTTGCTAGTCCCCTTGACCACCATCTTGAAAGGAAACTGTTTTGTCTAACAATATGGAATAGATTTCATACCAGCATGCAGGGTACCTGCAGCTATACTCTTATGGCCATTTGAGCTATAGCTGTGGTTCAGTTTCAGATGTCGTGCTATATAGGTAGTTACAGTAAGTCAGACGGTGACCATAAATTTTCAGACAGCCGCAAGCTTAAGAGCATGTGAAAGTAGCAGCCGAGCTGATTCCTTCACTAACTGATCCCTATATATGCAGCTGCCACAAATCTGCAAGCAGCATCCGAAAATCATACCTACATTTACTTTCGGTCTTTACTACCAATCTTTGAATGATGCTGCATAAAATACCAACAAATGGGACTCCTTGGTGGAAAGTAGCATCATTTCTCAGCAACATACTGATACATATGTCCGGAGTTTATAATTGTATGCTTGTCCAGATAGATCTATTTTCCCTCGCAGGAATAATAACAGGGATAACAGCTAAAAATCTTAAGAATGACATAAATGAACAAAAACCAGACTTGTACCATCAAATTGCTGAGGACCTCTGTCAACACTCAGCAATGCCCCTCTGTCCCCAAGGTAGCTGTAAATGTAGTGACAAGAAATGGATGTGCAGCAGAACATCTCCAACCTTTTAGTCTACTGCTTATTAACGATAAAGGTATCACATGCCTATATCCTCATTCCCAGCTAGTCTTCCCACCATAGCTTTTCAGGGAAGGCCTGGTACAAATGATCTTGTACCGTGACAACATTGATCTGATCATTTTTGTGCAGTGCTATATGCTCTCCTATGTACATGACTTTGTATTATGACTCAGAGCTGTGCAGGCAGGGAGGTCTGGAACATGCAATATTATTATTGCAAGACCAGCAGCTGCAAGTCTACACACTCAGTGTATTATATGCTCATTAATTTTGTCGGGTTTATATTTCTAGCCACCAATGTGCTTATTTGTCAAAGCTATGGGGAATTAATGTATAATTAAATTTATTAAGGCATGAATAGTCAATAATATTATTATTATTATTATTATGCTACTGAGTTAACTGTGATAATAATTATGCCAAATATTGGCACACGCAGTGCCTTTCATCCACCCATGCACCATGCTATAACATTGTGTATCAGTTTTGTGTCGAGGTAAGGATGGAAATTACTCCACAAGGCGGGATGATACTTGGAATACAATAAATAGGAACATATGTGTGGAGGGTAGCCTTGATTCCAATCTTTCTCCAGCATTTGTTCAGTTTGCTATTGAAAAACCTGAGTTGTGCACAACATGCTGTAGTCATGCATAGACCCATCTGGATGTCTTCGCGTTTGAGAAATAGGCAGGTTTAGTTAACAGGAACATAGCAGCTGGCTGGGCTCCCCGGGAGTCCTATATAAACGCACTGATATACTGATATGTGGGGAAGGCCTGGAATGAGGCTAAAAATTCTGAAGTGGAGCATGAGTATGTTATTCCATGCATGCACAGCTACACAGGTACTTGAAATCGCTGGAAGAAAATTGTCGAATAAAACAATAACTTGTTGCAGTATACCTTGATGAGACAAGTACAAAAACAACACCTTTGACCCAGTAACACACTAACTGCTTCGGAATTAGTTAATGAAACCATACCTCTAATATATCTATGAGAAAACAGAAAATGAAGCAGCACATTGTAAAATGATCACATACAAATAATGATAGCAATAGCAATAACATGTTCTACTCCCTAGTGCAACTGTTGCAAGTTCAAATTTGAAGAAGCTAGCTATTTCCGATTTACAGCTACATGGTGATAAAACAACTACACATGAGGAGTTAACTTCCTTGGATGTTTGTAAAGAGTTGAATATAACCATGTCGTCTGTGATGGCAACAGTATTTATAGAAATGAAAGCTAGCTATACTAATGATAAACAGTATCACAGTTCCAGCAAGTACTCCTAATATCACTGGAATTGCCCACCATCCTTTTCGAACAGCACATATATGTGTTGAGAGTGGTTCAGGTATGTATGGAGGCACTGGGTGTACATACGCTAAGAGTACATATTCCTTATGGTTCAAGCTTCTTGGGATTCTGAGTTGACAAGATTCTGATCCAGATACTACACAGTCTTGTTTATAGTCTGTACTATTAAGGTACAGCGAGTAAATACTTGCTGTAAAATTATAGAAGACTCCACCTGGTGTTTTGGCTGTGACATAGTAATATGCCTCCTTTGGAATTAAAAATGATACTTGTGTGCAAATCGATTGGTTATTAATTCCAATTGGAAGGTCTGTTTTGTATACTGAACTGTGTTCCCCGTCGTCAGCTTCATCAATATATGCATAAAAGGTGTCTCTGTTGTCAAATATGTAAATCATTCCACTTTCTTTTGAATGACCTTCAGTTGCAATGCATAGAGTATAGTTAATATTAGACTCTTTAAGTAGATATAGTCCAGGAGTATTAATCATCCCAGTTTGACGTGACTGGTGAGACTGGAAGAATTCTCTACTCTGATAATCAACAATGTACTCGTGTGTAATTAAGCTGTCCTTAAGAACTATTGAAAGGTCAGTTATCTTGTAGTAGTCACCAGATTTCAGACACTCACTAGCTGACCATTCTGAGCTCAGCCAGTTATTAGCTTTATCAAGTATTATCACATCTCCTGCAATTCCAAGAGCTGTTGTCGAAGTATTCTTCTCCAGTATAATGAAGGAAACCATGCCAGCCAATAGAGTAACGGCAAGCAAAGTACCAGCAACATAGCACAGATATTTAGTACCTACATGTGGTGTATCTGTAGGTAAAGAGAAGTTGGGAAAGTTAAGTCATCATTATTGTACACTGCATGGGTGGTTCAAAGCAATGCCCCACATATTCAAGGTACCAGAGGCCATTTCAAATACAGCACAGTGATGGATATTACAATTGTATGGTAACTATTTGTAAACTGTAATCTATTCCAACTATGCACAAAGCTTTGCAAGAACAATACCAGAGAAAACAGTAAATACACAGAAAAAATGTAACAGGGATTTTTTTACTACATGCAAAAAAGCTGGGAGTGGAGACTGGGAACGAGGCTAACAGGGCTTCAGGAGCAAGGTTTCCGAATAAAGCACAGGCCTAGCTTCCCTCCCCTAATTCATTTCCCCCCTTAGAATGTAGCCAAGTAAATTAACACTTCTCATCTCTTAGGCGAAGTTTCAAGTATGTATTTAAGGAAATGCTACCATAATGTCCTGAAAGCAGCAGTAAAAGCTTTTAGAATTTATGCAACTTGAACACACACACATCTTTTTATCCACCACTGCTTAAAAGAAAAATGAAGACAGTAAGTTTTCTTTTAATGAATTTCTTTCAAGAATTAGCAAATGTTACAAAAATATTGTAGTGCTACATGATGCTTCTCATGGCCTGGTCCACGTAGCAATCGAAATATTATTGCCGAGCGGTAGCGAGGCAACTAATCGCGATGCATAGTCAGCCCACGTTTGTATATATATATACCGTAAACTCTGATAAATAACCGGGGGCGGTTATAATTAGAATTAGTAGCCTCAATGGGCGGTTACTTTCACATGGGCGGTTATAATCACAGATCGGTTATTTTTGCAACACAACAGTTAATAGCGTGGCAAATTTGCAGTACATAATACTCAACAACTAGTTAATAGTCTTGCTCCACGCGCCTCTTCTTCAAAGACGGTTCCTTGTGCTGGACGTGGTGGATCCATAACTTTTGCTTGTACCCTGTGGACTTCACCCGACAACATTAGTGGTTGTAGCAGGCTTTTCTAAACCATCCGGCACATGTCCGATGACCACGTCATCATTTGTGCTCTAGCAAACACTCATAAATATCCCCTACATTGAGATCAGCCAGGTAGATATGGTGTCCCTTGATGCAGGAAGCCTTTAGGCAGGCAAGTTCAACGAACTCCATAGGTAGCTAGGGCTTTCTCGCTACCCAAATTTCGACTAATGGTTCTTTTCCTCTACACAGGTCTGATTGTCGTCGCTATTAATACTCGTCTCTAGCCGCTCTGTTTCGACTTTCACACGTGCAAACGCTAATTAGCGTTACGTCATTAATTATGGGCGGTTATGTTTACATAGTAGGTATTACACGCGAGTGAAATGTTGTTACAGCAAATTGATCGGTTATACTAGAGGGGCGGTTACCATTAAGGGGGCGGTTATTTATCAGAGTTTACGGTATATGTCCGTCACGCTTTGGGCCCCTGGGGGCCCCCCGGGATTCAAAACGGCGTCTCTTACTGTTTTGTGGACGCCGTTTTCGAAGCTGTAGTGCGCGAAGAGTCATCGATATGGACAAGTCTACCACATCATTTCTCGAAGAGAGGCTTACTGCAGCTCCCAGGTTAGTACAGTTAGTGTAGCCTATGTACAAGTAGAGATATGAGTGCTGGAGTCGGGCGGCACGAGTCGAACAATAGCTACTAACGTGTCCACTCTCCCGTACTACTAGCTACTTGGTCACAGGTCGTTTCTCCGCTCTCCGGTAGTAGCTATGACTGATTGATCCTCGGTTATAGGCCGGCTGGCTAGCTCTCCGGTAGTAGCTATGACTGATCGATCCTCGGTTATAGGCCGGCTGGCTAGCTCTCCGGTAGTAGCTATGACTGATCGATCCTCGGTTATAGGCCGGCTGGCTAGCGCTCGCAATGACGTATGCGTATAGGGCAATTTTGTGACATTATTTTCGCCCCGCCCAGAATCCGCCCTGACATTCTCGCTACCGCGAGGCTCCTTGCATTTCAAATGTACACCTAGTATATTATACTATACCTAAGTCATTCTAACCTATCAGATTTCAGCATTACAGGTACATTGTATATAACGGCTCATACCTACTGCGTAAAAAAATATACAGTCGTTCAAATGTTCAGAAAGCTATGGTAGGGCTGGTGGCTAGGGTAGTCTAGGCAAGACGTATGGCGTTTTTTTTTGCCCGTAAATCGATGTGGGATATAGCACGGTAAGCTATTGGTCTCCGTCTATAGCTAGTTTTGTTGCGTTTCTGTGTATTTGTACGTGTGGCCACGCTGCCAGCAGGGTTTAATTTAGACATTGACTCAAGGGATGGCAAGATTTTGGTTTTGAGGAATAAGGGATGGCGAGGCCGTAACCGTGTGCGGTAGCACACGGTAAGGTAGGGGGGTCTGGGGGCATCCTCACCCAGGAAAATTTGGATTTTTAGAGTCTCTGAGATCGCATCTGGTGCAATCTGTGAAGCAAAAATGCATTATGCTGAAGTGGTAGCTTTGTGGTATATTTGCATTATCAAAAGCGTTTGTGGCTTGTTAAAAGTGTTAGTAGTTTGTTTGCTGACATTTAGTAGTACTGACAGTGCATGTACAAAAGCATTAGGTCATTATTTCATCACCTTTTTGCTATTATTCGAATTTTAGTAGTACTGACAGTATTGAATAGTATAAGATAGATAGACCGCTGCGTAGCGGGGTGTATGACCCGTTATCTACCTTGAGAAAATTATCTCCCTTGGAAGCCTCTGAAGTACCTCGGAAGTACCTCGGGCTTCGCCCACGTACTTCCAGTAAAGCATTAGGTCATTATTTCATCACCTTTTTGCTATTATTAGAATCACAGCACTAGCCTGTCCTCAGAGTCACCAATTCACCACTTACATATCTGTGGTTCAATATTATACAAAATAAACTGTCTAACTTTTTCCAACAATTCAAGGGATGGCAAGGGATGGCGAATGAGCTCCAAGGGATGGCGGGAGCCATCCCCCGCCATCCCCTAAATGAAACCCTGGCCAGCCTACCGTTTTTTTGCCAAAATGGCGCTAGGGTTGGGCTAGACGGGTAGCTACCGTGGCTAATAGCTGTTGTTCATGTCTGTTACAATTGCTGGGAGTGTTTCGCCACTTGTAGCTACTATTTGCGTTGTGAAAGCTTGCTAGCTACCCAGTTTATCGCGTCGTGCTGAACGGCACCTTTTGAACCTTCTGGCGAGCAGTAGCTTGCCTTGCAGTTCTTGATGCTTTGGCAACTCTTGTCAGAATGACCTTGAGAAAATTATCTCCCTTGAGAAAATTATCTCCCTTGGAAGCCTCGGAAGTACCTCGGGCTTCGCCCTTGTACTTCCTCGGCTTCCGCGGGAGATAATTTTTCCCGCGGTAGATGACGGGTCATACACCCCGCTACGCAATGATCTATCCTATACTTATACAAAATTGAGGCTAACCACACTCCCAAGTGTAAAGTATCTGGGTGAGCAGAACAAGAAATGGTTTCTTTCTCTCTCCACGTAGGCCCTGACTCTCTCCATGCAAGCCCGGCTGTGTAGCTGCAGCTAGCTACATGTACTCATGACCTTTTATGCACATAATTTATCTGGTACAGTAGCTACATGTAGTTTTATCAAGGGAGGCCTACTACAGCTCTCAGGTTAGTAGAGTTTGTGTAGTCTTTGTATAAGTAAAGATAGAGCGCTATTAACGAACGGAACAATGGAGCAATGCGCATGTAAGTTTCTAGCAGTCTCTCATGGCTGATTCTTGAGTTTGCAACTGGAATACATGGACAAATATGTACCTGATATCCTATAATTGCTGTGCTATGTAGTCCGTGCATATTTCCACCACTACTACAAGGGGGGTGGAGGCCTGGGAACAAGATTAGATTCAACCTACTGAAACAAACATGGTTTTGTTCCTGTAAGACTGTTACTTGATAAGAAAGTAAGAATTTTAAGAGTTTTTTCGAACATATACCTGATTCACCAAACATTTGGTATTTAGGATGGCTGCTTTTGTACACTGATTATCCAAATTGGATGTAACGTGCTGCTCGTTCACATCACTCAATCATGTCGACAGTATTTATATCTCCACTTATACATACAGAGACTACACCAACTCTAGAGCTGTAGTAAGCCTGTCTTATGTGATTGACATGGCCAAATCTCCGACTCTTTGTGCACCGTACAGGGGTTCAAAATGTAATGGACACTCCATACAAATACGTACATATGCCTTTGTAAGGCTTTAGTAAAACCGTTCAGCTATAAGATTGCTCACCATAATAAAGTGATTTCTGTGCAACTGCATAAAGTGGTGTCTTCTCTGCATCCATGTTACCACCTGCGCAATATAAATGTTCCAACATGACTATACCAGTAATCAAGTTAGCAGTACTAATTCATGAAATCAATAATCCACATCTTTCCACAAGCAATGGCTTACATGAATAGTTAGGAACCATTCAGTGTGATCATACTATACACAAGTGTAAGTAAGGTGGGCGAGCAAAGATGTGGGTATGAGTACAGCAGGTGGGAGATGCAGATGTAATGAATCATGACTCTAATTATAAAATGATACAGAGATGCAGATGTAAAGAATCACAATCATCCCTGGGCGGGGTGATTGCTTGATCATGCAAAGGACGTGAAATTGCGGATGCAATTTTGCATACGCAAAACATGTGGCACAGGGCTATGAGGTCAGGTACAAACACTCAGAACCGAGAGCGGCGTCCATTTTAAGAGTAACTCAGGGTCATTAGATCTCTATCTGCAGCAGCCATGAGAGACTGCTTGAAACTTAGTACATGCGCAACGCTCGATCGTACCATTCGTTAATAGCGCTCTATCTTTACTTATACAAAGACTACACAAACTTTACTAACCTGAGAGCTGTAGTAGGCCTCCCTTGGTAAAACTATGTGATAGACTTGTCCAGATCTTTGACGCTTTGTGTGCCACAAGTTTGAAGACAGCGTCCATGTAACTGCCACAGAGGCCATTATGAACATGTGCCTTGTAGGGGCCCCATAAAGACCCTTATAATAAATTGTGTATAGTCCTCACAGAAACTGAAAGTAGATGCATGAGCTTCACATTAGTTTTCCTAGATTTTACCCAAGGATAATGGTATATATTTCCCCTCCTTCATAGCAACCATTATATTACATTATCATTACATTATCATTACATTACACCCTCTTCTTATCTTTACACTTGCAGAATATCAATGTTAAAAATTCCTGACTCGTTTTTATATCAATCTTGTTTTATTAGCTACAAGTCAGAACAAACATTTTGAAATGAAAGAAAACATAGAGCGACAAATTGGTAGCTACTTCTTTAGACATTATTCCCACCACACCTTGTGGTGCTTGTTATGTGAGATGACAGAATATTATGGTGTTGCGTGTACGCAATATCTTGTTCTGCTTGGGGTGTATACATTAGTGGTACATATAGTCTCGTGACCCTCTACCTGTCCCTACAAAAAAATGAGGGGAAGAAAATGGGAGAGGAGGGTCTGGTGAAGTTGATACAGAAAGACTTGATGGGATGTAAACTACCACTGATAACTGATTGTACAAACTGTAAGTGTGTACAGTGTAGTATGTACATGGCTGCAAACAACGGTTTTGAAGCTGATGCGAGCTCAAATGCTGCAAGATAACATTAGTAACTGCCGCAGCCCGAGTGTCAGGTCGAACTACAACATCTTTCATGGTACTTGTAGCAGTCATCCGCTTAGGCCTAGTGGAAAAATTCTGCAAAACACATTTGATCCACCACAAGCACCTTTATCTACAACGATAATGGACCTGCTAGCTACTACTGGAACTGCTGCACAAGCAGTCATACGACGAGGGGCAGGCATCGACAGTGGCGGAGGAACTTTCCACCGCAGTGTCGAGATCAATGCAACTGAACGCATCTTGATCTTCGCTTCGCTTTGAGTGGAGAGAAACTCCGCTTATGCTGTTTGGCCTCCAGTTGATTACGCTGTCTTCATTAATTTAAAGCACTGGTCGTTTGCCTGTCACTCTCATCTAGCTACTTGTTCAAACTTGCTTTAGTTTACTAGCCACGTTTGTGTGAGAGAAGCGAGGCATGAACATTCCAAACATCGTTATTGATCAATCAACCAATAATATTAGGCCCTCTGAAATTCCACAGAGGATTGTATCAAAGAGACCCTCTTCTCCCGTTTTTCCCCCACTCGTTCTTTATGGGGGCGGGTGGAAGGGGGCACCAGACTAGGGGTTATGTATTTCCAATGTGTAGTACATGAAGGTTAGTTGTTTGTTTAGTGCACATGAATAGTCTGCATAAGTTCTTTGTACCATAACTGTTTACACAGTGCACTACCAGCTATTGGGTCACAGAGGTCAACAGAAAATAAGATAAGAAGGAGTCTGTGTGGGCCTCTGGTAACATAGCCACTAGGCATATGGAAATCATTATGGAAGTGAGACTCAAGAATTTTGCTGATTGCGATAGTCAACGTGAACTACAAGGGGAAAAGTCCAAGAGAGGAGCAAGTTGAGTAACAATGGGAACTAAGCTAGTTTGAATGGAAGCTGGCATAGCCGAGCAAGCTACAGTCTTAAGAGTCTAGGTCTGTAAACTACGGCAATGTTTCAGGCTCTGTAGCCTCATACATAGTTTATTTATACCGCTAGTTAGCTAGCTAAACTAAAGCCTAGTATAATATTATTTAAACACGCTAGCAAACCATTTGAAAGCTACAGGCTTGGCACTTCAGTCACTCATTTCGACACTTTTCTCTGACTCTTCACCAGTCTGCTATCATATAGTATAAAAGTGTGTGGATGCAGGGTTTAAAAGTGGACTGCTTCACACATTCAAGCAAAACCAGCTACAACCTGATGTCAAACGTGTATACTCTCGTGACAAAAAGTGACCAGGCTCCCCTACACTTTATATTGGAGTGTGTGGGAGGGAAGCCTGGGAATGAGGCAACTACTTTGCCATTCTCTAGTGGTAGAATGACATCACCGACTCCACAAATCATCACATGCAAGTTCTTGCAGATACAGAGATCGTACAAACTTGCAAAACTTTTAGCTGGAGCATGCAGACGTCAGTCATGTGACGTTAGGGGGGGAAGGAGTTAGGGCCGTGAAGTCATTGTCAGTTAATACATATATACTACTACTACTGTGCTTGATAATATCCGAAGTATATCTTGCCATAGATGATCGTGCTTGGCATCACTGTAGGCTGCACAAAGCCTTTCTTCGCAATTATCTTAAAATAAGATAGGAGTAGTGGATTGCAAGGTGTCACAGAGCATGACGTTATGGGAGTCTAGGTTAATATCACTGTGATGTTATTGTGGTCAAAAGACGCCCCCTAACCAATCTCGGAAACTAAATACTAACCCTTCCACTAAACTCAATCATTGGATTACCTTGAGCTGCCACACACCCTACACCTACATTAGGAACTGCTCGTGGCATATTCACGGTGATTGGGGCCTCGCTAACGTATGTCACTAACATTCCAGCTTACATCAATGAAGACCGTATATTAAATGACGATGAGTATGAAGTGAAGTCAACTCACCTACTAGACTTACGGCCTCCTCTATGCCGACGTGTACTGGGCTGTATGGCGCGGGCAGTAAACAAATAACCTTAAGGCTTAAGCTTGCCGCCTTCGCACGGGTAACTGGTGATACACAATGTCCAGGGATGTCCTCGCTTCGCGAGAATTGTACACGGCATGCAGGTAGCCCGCCCACAGTGCCCCACACCCAGGGGCGATTTTAGGGGGGGTTCCAAGGTTTCCGGAAACCGGTCACGAATTCAGTCGCGTTCGAATAACCTTGTGCGCGTCACCGTTACTGTGCAACTATAGCCGCGAGCGCAGTGGAAGCTACTGGAAGTTTGCAGGCTCAATAGGCCAAGGTACGTCAAGCTAGATTAGTTTTGTGTTGCCTAGTCGGCGAAAGAGTGGTAGGTAACGATGATAATTCGGTTATGGCAAATTCTGATCACTAGCGCTCTACGAAATGCTGTGTCAGCACTTTCGCTGGAAGCCGCTGTTACATGATGAGACTATCTATGATCCATTCTACAGCTGCATTTAGCTTAGACTGACCTGTTGCTGAGCTCAACCTTCAGTTGAATGATTTATGTAACAAAACACCCGGCTGGTTTTAGATATGAAATATCAGTCTTATTCCAAAAGTACCCAAAAACGGTCTAGATTCAACCTCAGAACACCTAAACTTTCAAAAAACTTGGCAGCTCTCCAGGAAACCAGTCAACAAAATCTCTAGAATCGCCCCTGACACCCACTCACAAAATACAGATAGCCTATACCAGCGCTATGTCAACGCATCTCAATTGTTGGCGAGGCTTATTACGTCAAAACTAGCCTCGTTCTAGTCTCTCCGCTACAGTTTTTACGTCGCTTGCAGTTACAGTTTTCGCACTTCAAGCGACGTAAAAACTGGGAACAAGGCTATGTCAAAATGGCCTGGATGATGACGGATTCTCCCCTGACCGGACTACCTAGGAACTACGGTAAACTTGTACGTAGGAACTGATAATATTAATAGATATTGTCGTTAGTTTCCGTACTTTGTCCTACTTCAGAATTATGGTAGTGAAGTGTGGGCTTGAATTTGCGTTTGACTACAGGTAAAAAGTTCAATTTTGTTAATCTCATAGCTATTGTAGAGCTAACGGTAAATTCCTATTTGAAACAATGAAATTATGATAATTTCACTCTTCTTACATTTCACTGTTGCTATGTGATATTTCACTGTTGCTATGTGATATTTCACTGTTGTTGGGAGCTATAAGATTAGCTAACATGTGATAGTATTGTTTGGAGTGAAATTTGGGATAGCTAAATCATAGCTACTCGCAATGTACCTACAGCTTTGCCTCGTGCAAAGCTATATAGCTACTGCCCGGCATTTACACATGCACCCATTATGGTTTTTATAGTATGTTGGGTAGTACGTATAGTACTTGGGTATATTACATACAGTATTTGTTATCATTCTTGTCTATTTGCTAGCTATGCTAGACATGGCCAGCTTTTGCCAAGCACTCCCAGCAGGACTGATGGTCATTGGAAATTTAAGCTGTGCATGGGTAACTTACCCACAGCTTACTATAGCTAGCTAGCTAACTACCTCACCTTCAAAGTTCTTCCACACGTATATAAGCTGTTCACTGTGTTCAGGTAGTCATCTAGCAGCTCCATGTGCCTCAAGACATTCTGCACGTAGCCACACCAAACTATCCTATAATATACACTTATTCATGTGTGGGGGTCTATATTGGAATCATGATTTCACGTCTGGGGCTTCAATTTAATGCAACCATATAAGTAGCTACCTATACCACAAAAATATGCTCTGGTAGCTATATGGCTAATCAGCCATAATATTTGCATGCACAGTAGCTACATTCAGTTACAGCCTACAAAGCAGTATAGCTAATTGTTAAGTGAGTTACCCATTGCGCAAGGGCATAATTGCGAAGTGGTTGTGTTGATGACTTTACAAATGAGCTACAGTGCCTATATATATTTTACAAAGCATAGCTCGGAATTACACTAGCTGTGGACTTTAAACCAAAAGCAACAACTGCAGCAATAGCAATTCAGAGCTAAAATCAATTCAGTTTCATCTCCAAAACATCAACATTCACAAGGAGTGAGGCAAAGTGAATTTTTCAGACCAACTTACTCAGAAAATACTTGCCTGAGGTAGCTAAACAGTTCTGCACTTACCATACTAGTTGCAGTGGCAGAGGTAGCTAAAAGCTGTCCTTCTGACAGATCTGAGCTGCTACGGTCACTGTAAGGGGCATGGCAAACACAAAGATCAGGTATCACCACCACTAACATAAGCAACACTGACACTTGGCTCTTTCTAACCACCTTGATCTGTCGCTGTACTGGCAAACAAAAAGATCGACTAGAATTAGAAAGGAACTCTTAGCTACCAATGAGATATGCAGCAATGTTAGCTGTAGTCTCATGATCTGTAATGTGATGCTAAACGTATGATGTGTGTTGCCTTAGCTAGACTGGCTAATAGTATGCATAACACTAATTAGTAATACCTGATCATCTTCACTTCCCCATGAAGCAATTTTTAGCTTCAAACTGTCATATCTTAGCAACCAGTAGAATTATTCTAGGTAGCTAGCTATAGCTATATACCGTGCAAGTTGTGATGGACTGGAGTCCATCTGATGAACTGTGAACTCTGTGGAAGGTGCCCTAGGCCTCGGAAAAGGAACACAGATAAATTCTAGCCACACGATTTGTGGCGATTATGGCAGCTACTTCAAAGAGAACAAGACTTAGTGCAGGAGAATAGCTACATAAATGCTCAACTTTGCTCCACCAGTAATAAAAGTATCAAGCCAGCCACCTGTGCTATTTGACAACTTCCGCAATCATACCACCTGTCTTACATAGCAAAACATAGCCATCTGAAAATTTTGATGCACTGAGGCTGTTTCTGGGACACTAACCAGAAACAATATTTAGTGAGTGACTGGGAGCCACAGCCCAATAACTGATCTATGCCTCCAGTCAGAGTATCGTATCTAAATATATACAACCATTGCAGTTTATGCAAGAGGAACCAATAGCTACCTCTCGGTAGTGCATCATAATCACCTTAGCTACCTCGAGGTGCATGTACGTGGTCATTTCGAATGCTATATAGCCCTTTCTGCATGGTACAGTGACAGTCTGACCCTGCACAGGTGACACATAAATTATTAGAGCAAGACAAATGCGTTGAGTGTGATGCTTTGTAGTGACCAATCCCTTTTTCATCGTAGGCAGATCTTTGTAGCTATTTCTATACTAAAGAATCTGCAGAAACCCTGCAGGGTGCTTCCCAATTATATGAGGAATAGCTATAAGCTTTGAAAAAAAAAATTTTCTTGATGTTTTTAGCTAGCTATTATAATACCTATGGTAAAGCGGTTGTAACATATACATTCCAAGATGTTTCACTCTCCTTGTCTGCAGCACTGTGGTGCATATAAGCGCCTGACAACGGTGTTACACTCAATAAGAGTAGCTAGCTAGATGTTCCAAAAAAAATTGTACAAAAAATCAGGGAATTAGTTTTGATAAGTTATCTCAAAAGTTTTATTTTCCCCGTATGTACATGCAAGGAACAGGGGGAAAAAAGTTGTCAAATTTAAACAAAAGTTGCAATATCTCGGGATTGGTAAGGAATTTGGATTTCAAATTTGGGGCAGTAGTAGGTTTATGCAAGATTAGTCTCATTAAAAATCAGCCCTTAACTAAAAACCTTTCAGCTAACTAGCTATATTTTTGCCTAACATATAGCTATACTATTTGCATTCAAAAACTGTTGTTTTTTTTTGCAGATAGTAGCTATCCGATTTCCTGAGAGTTAATTAAGACTTCAAACCCAGTTCAAAACTAGCACATTATCATTAGTACTTTCAAGAGCATTTTTGAGTTCTCCTGCAAATTTGCCTAACATATTGTCGAAAGGAGGTGTGTTGTGTAGCCATAGAATTCTGTAGTTTTTACTAATCGAATTAACATATTTTACACAAATAACAGCATATAGGTGTAGGTACATATAATCTAGGTTTGAGAGTTTAAGATCAAGCCATGTAGGAAATAGAGCAAAAAATAAAGTAGTTTTCCGTCTGCTGTAGCTCAGAGGGAACCTCCCCGGGGAAAGGCCCTCGCCCCCAATATATAGCTAGCTACGCGCCACGTGTGCTGACGTCTTCATGACGTATGTTAAAAAATAAAATCTTGATCGCTATTAGCACTGGCAGCTGGGTCGTTCCTTCCTTGGCTTTGAAACTTTCTAGTGGGAACTGAACAAGGTAAATTAAGTATGTTTAGCGAAAAGGGTGCATTGAGCAGTCAGTGTTGAGGTGGCACAGTATTCAATATTTTTTTGTCCAACCTCTTTGCCGCCACGTAGAGTGATGTAGCAATGTGTTCATCTCTATACGTACTAGCATTATTAGGGAGTACGGTAGTACTCCATATATAGGGATGGCTCCTAAAAAATGGCTGCCCTGCCACGTAATATTTGGACCCCCGAAATATTTGTTTCCCCCAGAACGAATATTTCAACTTTCGCGTGAAATAAATGATCCCCCCTTGAAATATTTGTTCCCCCTTCCTATATGCGCGTACCGTGGAAGCCGAGAAACTCTATCTCCTAGTTCTCAGCTTATCCTATCTTCTAGCTTCTATATAGCTCCTTGCTAACCCTTCATAGCTCCTAGCTCTGGACTACCAACCGGCGAATGATTGTCGGTAGATGGCTGTGATTACGCTCGAGTGGGCGGAGCTGCTAGTTACAAGCTTCTAGCTCTTTATATTTATAGTGTGCTTGCACAATAGTTTTAGTACAGTCAATGTAGACATACATAGCTAACTATGAATCAGTAGAACGCAGGAATTTAATGCAATCGAGTGGCATGAGTGGGTGGAGCTTGTAACTCCTATCTGACTACTCATGTCTTGAAGGAAGAGGAGCTTAGTAGCTACTGTCACTATGTGAAAGCATATTGCAAGATTTTAAATCGAATAATAACGTTAAACAAAGAGCTAGCTCTCTGCTAAAACATCTATCTACACACCGGCTTTATCGAAGGACAAGAAAAAGCACCGTGAAACGTAAGGTCCTGTGGGAACAAAAATTTCAGAGGGGGTCCATATATTTCAACACTTGTACTGAAATATAAGTTCAGGGGGGTCCAAATATTTTGAAATATAAGGACCGGGGGGACCATTTTTGGGGAGTCCAAATTTTTTGTGACAGCCGTATGTTCAAAACTCTGCCCTAAGCTTAGTCATAAGCTTTTGTGGACCATACCTGTCATTCTCGAGTGTTTTCAACAGTAACAAGACTGTTAACGCTGACAGAGAGCATCGCTGAAGTGCCAAATCGGCAAGTCGCTAAACTGAAGCGATTACAATGATTCAAACGCGAAGAAGCGCTACTGGATCCGGGCTATTGCACCCACACCATAGCGTTCTCAAACAAATTAAACCGTATAAGCAGTGATTCTCAAGCGCTCGAGGCAAGTACTTGCCGCTATACGCCGTTCTGTTCCGTTCTGTTCTGCGGTGGTTACGCCTATACTGGAAACGCAGCCTTGAGCACGAGCTGTTCTGCTTAGACGTGGAGTACGCTTTATGACGGACCCGAAGTGAGTTGCTGTAGTTACGTTATAATAGTAAGAATACTGATACAACTGCTAGACCATTACAGACCATACTAATCTCCATGATGTGCATTAAATGGAGTCGGCAAACTGCTGTAGACAGCTGTCTGCCATTGCAATGTTGCATACAGGAATGTGTGGGTGTACAGTGGCATTCTCAAGTCGGTAGGCGCTGCTGTATCTTTAAGCCCCACTGAAAGCTTTGCAGTGCAAAGTGCATTCTGTGTCTGTTTAATACATACAAGCACGTGCGGCCTTTGGCCGCACTTGCTTCGCTATCACTGCATAAATGTGCATATAGAGCTACATCTATGTAGTGTTGCGTATTAAATTTAAGTTCATAAAAATCATGAATAAGTGCATATAGGATAGGTTCAGAATACTATAGAATAATGGGACAGAATGGAATGTCAAGATTCAAGTAGCAGCAGTGACATGAGTTCTCCTGTCAGAAGAGGGGCTGCTGGCTTTGCCCCTCATCACCATCTTGGAGGCTGGGATCCTTCTCCCCTTGCTGACTTTGCGTGCTGAATGATCTGGATTCAGAGTCAGCAGATCGCAGTGCCAACCTGGACAGCAGAAGAGTGGATACTATACTCTGCTCTCGGTCTGTGTTCCTGGAGTGCTCAGTGTCTACCTGCAGAGCCATGGAGCAGATAATAATTTATTGGCACCATCCTGTGGTGAATATTATTTTGTACCTGGTCTTGCCTGCTTGCTGCTCTGGCAGCTCTCATTTGGTCTCGATTCTGCGCCCGCACAGCACTGAGCGGTCTCCGTGGACGTCCGACTGGCCCTGACGGCTCTCACTTGGTCTTGATGCCGCCTCCATCGTTCAGCGGAGGTGGTAGTGGTGGTGGGAGGCGGGGAGGGCCAGTTGGTAGCTTCGCTCGGACGTCTTTGAGCCATTCTTCGCTGCAGCGTCATGCTCCTCGTCATGCGCCTGTCCCCAAAAGCATGCAGTTGGTCCATTCTATTCTCTCTTAGAAAACAGACTATCAGCGCCTGTCATCGACAATTACACACACTACTGATCATCGCTGGAAAGTTCTCGAACACTATTTACCTGTCATGGCTGGATTCGTCCTGAGGGCACGTGCATTCACCTCGACGAGATTTTACGTTCGCGGGTCACAGGTCAAAGTACATCCGGGAGCGCTTCCATTTTCGGTTTCGTCACACACGGACAAAACCAATCGTAAGTATAGATAGGTGCTGTTAGTTTATCATGAATGGGAGCATATGTGGATACAGCTAATACCGCTCATCTACCCCACACAACCACACCATCTAAACACCATTCATACCTTTCTCCCCACAAAAAACAACAGAAACAAGTAACAAAAAAACATTTAAAGAACATGTAGGGATGGAATCCCCAAAAAGCAACCAAACAAGGTAGGAATGATATCACAATACCCTTATGGATTGTCATCCCTATATCTTTTGCCATTTTTCCAACCTCAATACACACACACACATACCCCAATCCCTGGCATGCCACAATCCACACCTACACTCTTCCACCTTCAACAACACCCTTTTTACTTCACCAGCAGTTAGTACGGAACACATTTCCAAAAACATTACTCTATTATACCAAACTACGTTTAAAAAAACCTAATCATCTACACCACAATGTAACATCCTGTCGTCCCATGTAACTAGCACTTACGTACACTAGTTGCAAAAATGGCATAGTTAAATTAAACATTGCATGTGTAACTGTGTACATAATTATGATGCTGCATTGTTGTTGTGATTTGGTTCCAATTGCTTTATTAATGCACCAGCGCAAATTTTGTCAAAAAAACAACCTACCTACCCTGTTTTTGGAAGCTGGAGCAACCCGGAACAAACCTTTAATTACTGATGGCCTAATCATGAACATTACTAAACGTATACATGTATGTAGTTGGTGTCATGTGATCGTGAATCTTATTATTAGGTGGTGCTGCCACTGAACTCGTGAATCCCGTGGATCCCCCACTCCCACGGAGGCAAGTTACTCATGTTGGGTAATCACCTTCTAATTAAAACAGAGAACCCTAAGTTTCATTCCAGATTTTGAGTCAAGTTTAGTCGCATTTCTGGACCTTTGTGCAATACATACCTGTTGGATAGCCTCATTACCAGACACTCCCCCCAGAAAATCGTACTGCAATTGGTCAAAGCTGGGTGGAGGCTTGGGAACGAGACTACCTATTGAATGATTCAGTCAATTCCTTGTTTCTTGGTGCTCATATTATTAGCGGTTAGTAACGTCAGAACGCTATTGTGTAACAGATAAATGGGTACTTAGTACTGTTTACTAACCCGCTAAGATTACTTGAAGTTTTACATATTTGTGCTTGCAGGGTCGTAGGCAGCTATTTCAGGTTGGTGCGGCCCCACAATCGGCTGGCTACTGTCTCGGGCTCAGGGTGCTTAGTGTGCAAAGCACACTTGTCTAGGGGGGTCTGGGGGCATATGCTTCGGTTGAAACGGCTCAAGTGGAAGATCGCCAATGTCTTCGGGCTGCCATGATGCCGGACTAGGATATCACCGTGTACGTACGTGCATTCCAATCTGGTAGTCTGGGTACCGTATGAGAGCAAACCTACGTGTCCTTTGACCTCTTATTAAAAAACTGGGTTGAACGAAAATATGGTACGGCTATGGCCGCACCGGCTGCACCGGTGGCTACGGCCCTGGCTTGCTACTAGCAGCATGAAGGCTATTGTTAAGGAAGTTTGCAAGCTAGCTTTAGACCACTACTCATCCAGATGGAGTGCACGCTAAGTTAACACCCATATCATAGAAGAGGTTTCTTCAATATCATTGCATCTGACATTTGATTTTGATTACCTTTCCCTAGCAGGTAGATGCAATGTCATCCAATTAGCCACAAACAAAGTTTGAGCATGCAAAGTTAATTGATCGAGCTATTTATCAACTTGCACATGCTTAATGGCACAGTGTTGCTCTGCAATCTACATGTACACTTGGTTCAAAGAAGCCAGCAGGTGTACATGGGAGGTGTTCCCCTTCCCCTTTATATGCCCACACAGTATGATAGTGCAGATGTTACAATTTGTATTCATAGTAGGTTAAATCACCAATAGTTAAAACATTATACCCAACTTCTTTACTCTTTGTGTGTGGAGATGGGGGGAGGGGAGGGTGGGGAGGGGTGGCTGGAGATGAGGGGACATATTCAGCCATGCTAACACAGAATACACATAATTTCCGTATTTTCCCAGTGCTTGCATGGGTGTTTGCCAGAGGAGGTTTAACAATACTTTGGTCATGGTAATGATAATGAACCTCTGTTATGAGTATTTATAATCCTGCAGTTTTGGTCATTTGGGTATTCTCCCACTATCATGGAGTAGGGTAGTACTCTATATGTGGGGATGGTACCGAAAAAAATGGCCGCTGCATTAAATGTGTACATAATGGTATGTTTAAAAGTCTGCTTTACATGTAGTCATAAGCCTTATGAGCCATACCTGTCATTCTCGATTGTTTTCATCAGTAATAAGACTCTTAGTGTTGCTGGAGAGCACCACTGAAGCACTACATCGGTAAGTCGCAAAACGGCAAATCGTCCATTTCTGATTATTTAGGTATTGTTTCTTCAGCCAGGCTACCACGATACTGGCACTCTAACATATATAATATATATTATGATATAATTATGCATGCATGTAGCAGCTCATGACCGACCAGCAATCTGCCTGCAGACTTTCAGGTTAAGTTTACTGGCTTCCGTTTGGTTCTTAATCTTACTCACAAAGAAATTCAGCCTATAGATGTTTGAGTTAGGGAAATGCGCCAGACGATGTAGTGGCTATACTTGGAAGTCAGGTGAAGTGGTTAACATGTTTGAGTTAGGGAAATGCACACTCACCTGAGCACGCGTTTGATAGTTTGAAGCCTGTATTGCTTGTGACGTCTGAGGTGTGCACCAGCTTCTGTCAGGACTTGGAGTGTGCTTCATCATAGCAGTGAGTTGAAATGAAATATACATTAGTGTAATCAATGCAACTGCTAGGCTAGGCTGACCTCGATGATGTGCATTAAATAGAGTCAGTACCCGCATAGTTCTCAGTGCTGTGTACTCCTACGACCTACATGTACGATCCTGGCCCGTATTGCCTTATCCCTGCTAATACTCAACAATTAAGTGTGCTGTGATATTATAGCTACAAGCTGCTACGCCATGTACTATGCAACCAGGCCCTGCCTGGAGAAAGAAGCACTGCTGCCATTCAAATGTGCTCTATAAAGAGGGTAGACGACTCTGCTGTAATTTTGCTGTTCTCAGTTGGCTTCGGAAAAATAACCTTACATCACTACTGAACATACTATTTTCTGCTGATAATCATGATTTACAACAACGTATCTCTGCATGGAACATTTCTCCCCACAAAAAAAACAAAAGAAACCAGTTACAAAAAAAACTAAAAAAAAAATGAGGGACCAAAAAAGAAACCAAACAAGGTAGAAACAACACCACAATACTTTAACGGATTGCCGTCCCTACATCTTTTGCCATTTTTCCAACCATACCTTGTGTTGCTTATTACATGGCATGACAGGAAGTTTGTCATGCTTTTGTATAATTATAATCACAAATGGGTTAATGCATAGTGTGAGCGAGACAAAGGTCTGCATTGTGAACAGATGCAGATATTGCCACTCAACATGGTGTGGATTGTATGCGAGGATGTGGAGTGAACAGTATTGAGTCTACATGCATGTTACTGCAAACATTATAGTGATAAGGTTATGCTCCAGATGAATTCTAAATAAAACACTGATTAGCCATTAGGAATGCACCCAAAGTGCATCTGTATAAAAATGGCAATTTTAATTTAAGATTTCCAGGGGACCATAATATTTCTAAGTGGTGGTGGAAACAAAACCAAACCGTGCTAACCATGACCGCAGGTTAAGGTTCAGTTATTTAAGCTCAATTATCCAAGCTTTAACTCTTTACCGACCAATGACGACTATAGTCGTCATTACGTAACACCCCCTTTACCGACCAATGACGACTATAGTCGTCATAAGTATAAAACGGCTCTGAGATCGGCAGACGGCACTCAAGGGAGATCCCCTAAGTGACTGACGACGTCATAATCAACATATTCTTTCATTTTAGCCTCATTTACCGGGGCTCCCCCATGCAAAATCGTGACAAAATTAAAATGAATAATGTCTGCTAAATTGACACGCTAGCTATCGATCAACATTCTAGGCTTTAGAGCGGCATTGGCAGCCTTTCAAACAGCCAGCTGTACTCCAAACTGTTGCTGGAGATCTGCAAATAGCCTGATCATCCTTCAGGACCATCTCTGACAGCCAGATCTGTGTGTAAGTGCCGGTGATATGGACCGTCGTTAGTATCGATATAAAATTTTGTTGTTTTTCTGACAGGTACGGATGTCTTAGAGGGGTGAGAATGGCTGGAGAGGGAGAGAAAAGTAGCTGAGACAATGGCAGAGCAACGGAGAGTGGCTGTACTACATCACCACAGCCATGGGAGCGGCCATGACCATGCATTTCCTATGATGTCGCTGTGATCAATCCTTGTACACGAAGGGCAAACTCGGCAAAGAATAGCCCCCTATAGTGATAGCAGGACATACTATTCAACCCCAGGCATTCTTTCTCAACTGTTTCTTGTATTATCATAAACTAGTAAGCCTAAAACACACTTTTATCAACCCCACTAGCTAGTTTATCTGCCTATCATGCCTGTACGTTTACTAGACGCTCACTGATGGACTGCAGGGACAGCACCACCATGTCTTCTTCGATAATTTCTTTACCAGTGAGAAGCTGATGCAAGATCTGCTGGCAGATGGCGTCTACGCTTGCGGAACAGCAAGGAAGGACCGCAAGGGCTTTCCACCGACATTGAAGCAGGCAAAACCTCCGACAAGGTGAAACACATGTACAGAATAGATTCCTAGATTAGTATGAGCACTAAGTGGAGAGATGCATGCACAAATCAGCACCCACACAACACACACGTATGCATCACCCCCACGCACAAATGCATTCACACTCACACGTGCACACATGTATGCATCCACACACTCACACATGCATGCATCCACACGCACACATATGTATGCATCCACACACACACCACGCTCACATGCACACGCATAATTATGTATGCATCCACACACGCACATCACATAATCCACATACACACACACATGTATGCATCCATCCACACACACAATCCACACACGCAACACATAAACTTTCCTAATAGAGGAGACTCACAGGTGGTCCAGAAAGGTGGTGTTAGTGCGTGCGCCTGGTTGGACAGGAAGGTCGTGATGGCGATGTTCAGCAACTCCCAGCCATCTTCAACAGCGTCAGTTCTCCGACGACAGAAGGACCACACCCGTACTCCTGTTCGTTGCCCTGAGTCTATCCTCTTGTACAATAAGTACATGGGGGGTGTGGATCGTGGAGACCAGCTTCGTGGGTACTACACCTGTAGAACCAAGAGTAGAAAGTTCTACAAATACATCTCCTTCTTCCTTTTCGACGTGGCAGTTACAAATGCTTATGTTCTCCAGAAGAACTTCTGCCCAGAAAACGTCCATAAGAACCTGAAGGAGTTCCGACTGCAGCTGGCACGAGAGCTCATAGGTGATTACTGCAATCGTCGACGAGCTGGTCGCAGGCCATCTCAGATCATCACTCTTCCTCTGCGCCACTTTCCGATAAGGATTCCTGGTGAATCACAGAACACGAAGTTCAAGCGAGGACGGTGTGCTCACTGCAAAGTGAGTCACTGCCGTAAAGACAGCACCTGGTTTTGCAGGGAGTGCGAGGTGTGGCTGTGTCACAGTGGTGATCCCCGAGAGGACTGCTTCCTAAAGTGGCATACAGGCAGGGAGCTATGATATCTCAAATGCTACATCCCTCGGCAGAAAAGTGTGAATCTTTTATCCCCTGGCCTAGAACTCCCACTTGACTACTTATGCACTAACATACTATATCATATGCACTTGTCTATTCTCCTAACAGCCTACAAAATGCTATCAGACTTCCTGATTCATGGAAGCTAAAACAATTCTTAGTCAATACCATAATTTACCGACTCCCCTCCTGTCTTGCACACCTCAGAGCCGTTTGTCTTGGTCCAGAGACTCCTAAATTACAGATTTCCTGTCCATCACTGATTTCTTTCACAAAACTGGCCCATAAACTTTCAGGCGTTTAGCTTAGTGTGCCCCAGATTTTCGTAAATTCTGGTATCTGTACCCCCGAGCTTAGGTCGTTCTACTTTCTACTTTACGATCATAGATAGAAAGCTATAACTTCTGTACACTAGCACATGCATTGGCCTCGCCAATACTCGTCTGTTCTATCGCTTGTGTGATAGATAAAACGGGTACTGGTCGGGCGTTAGTACCTACCGCTAATAAAACTAACTCACCTTCTGGAATAAAGTACGCTATCATCGCCATCGATGGAGGTAGCCCGGCATTCTTGGCACCGATGGGTAGCCCTGGAACCACGCATCACCTTAGTAATACCTTCCTTCTAGCGATCTTGCGTCGTTCAGAAGCTACAAACAGTTTTTTGTCACGAGGTTGTGAAACTATTTCTACGTTACGATTAATTCCGCTACCGTAATATAGCGGCGCGCGCTAAATGTCGCGTATAATCGGTTAAAGTTCAAGAATATTGATTGTCTTCCTTGAGGCACAGTTTATTAGACCTGAGAAGGTATGAGAAAGCCAGAACATTATATTAAATTAAATTATTTAAAAGTTTTTTTCTTCTCACTTGGCACTGTAACTACTGACCAGCTACCTATCTGAGGATAGGAAGTTAGTATACAGACTACTCACGTACTCCAGCTGTCTCCATTGAGTATTAATGAGTGCAAATGCATTTAGGGAGGAAGTTAGACTAGCTACTGGCTGTCTAGCAGTTCATCCTTAATAGCCTTTGATCTTATAACCTTATAATTAGGGCAGAAGTTACCACAAGCGGTATATAAATAGCTGGCCCAAAACCGAGACCTGGGTGCCAGCCGCCTCCCCTATTGCGGTCAGGCTCCCGCTCCCCCTCCCCCCATCGCCTACAAACCATTTTCCCCGCTTTAATGTTCATACTAGTCGTGGCACCCAACTGCTGCCACTGACCCTCTAGCCTGGGCGCCCGCTGCAGCCCCCTTTTTCCAGTCGGGTACATCGATGCCCGCTAGCCAACCTCCTGCGGTGCCCTGGGCTACCACTTCCCCACTCTGGCCCGCCCGGCCCGACCCTTGGGCCCGCTGCTAGATTAGTTTCGTTCTCAGCCGACTTTTTGCCCTCCGTCTGGAAAAGTACGTCTGGTAACCCCCTTATTCCGTTTGGGTTCAAGTGCGCCGGAATGTTGGCGCATTGTAATTTAACGTGTGACGTCACGTGAGATTGCACTGCCGTCAACGTGCAGTGTACAACGTCAACGTGACGTTGCAATGATTACGTGACGCAAACAATGATTGAAATACCGTGAACCGAAACGGGTTACCAGAAGTACTTTTCCCGACGGAGGGCGAAAAGTGGCTTGGAACGAGACTACTACTAGACCGGCTCGCCGCTATCCATCCCATCTAAGTATGAGCCCCGACTCACCGGGTGTATCTGTCGGGGCGGTACGGCCCGCCTGGGCCTTGTCTATCAGCTTTTGGACGATCTCCGCTATCGCCCCAAGCTGCGCCTCGGAAAAGCCGTGGTCGCTGCCTTCGGCTTGTGTCTCTTCCGCGGACATGACTGTAGCTAACGCTGTGGTACCAAAAAATCAGGGAGGGAAAGCTGTAGCGCCAAGTCAGTTGTGAGATACTGTGCAACCGCCAAAGCACGAGGCTGCCACACGCATGCGCACCCCTTTAGCCACACCCACTTCCCTGGACTCGTTAACTCTTATTGACTTAACTTAATAATCGTGAATTATGTTATTACACTACCTAGCACGTGACCTGAACCACGAATCTAAAATTCTGCGAAACCTGCGATTCCACAAAATGTAGCTCTGCAAAGAAAGTACACTTACGGTACCTTCTGTATAATGTCATTAGCGCCCTAATACTAATTATGCTATTTGTGGTTTGGCATAGTCGGCTTCGCATTTGTATGGCTGTTGGGGTACTATATAATCAATGCAATTGGCTTTTTGTAACAGTATAATGTTGTCTCTTTAAGGATCTGAATTTGTTACTTAAGAACAACCGTAATTATGAAGGCCTCCATTGTTGTAATACTCTGCTGCGTGTTCACTGGTAGTAATGCAGGCTCAAGCAACTGTCCTACTTCTCAATGGTTTGATGCTGAATTTGTTTCAATCTCCGATAAAGCTGCCTTCCTTCCAATAATTATTCTCGATAGCAGTCTCTCGTTCTTCAGAGATATTATGCTATTCACCGAAGAAGAGATTGCGCAGGTGGAGGAGGATGCAATTCAGTTCTTCAACACAAGATTTGGCCTCGATTTCTCTCAGTCACAGCCAGATGAGCAGGGACGACGATTCTATCAGAATGCAATCTTGTCTGCAGCCAGATTATCACCAGACGTACAATACACTGCAACATTCAACCATTGGATAATGTCTGGAAGCACAAAGTCTAGGTGTTTCGAAACTCGTCTCGGTAGTTGGAGAGTTGACTTCAGTGGTGAGCAAATCTTGCACGGCACCTATGGTGGAGAAGAAGGCATCCCAGTTGTAGCAAAAGATATTCTTAACTATGGTTTTTACAATATTCCAGTTTGTCCCCAGGAGCCTCTGGTGATACGGTTTACTACACCTAATCCAATTCGTCAAGCTCCACATGACGGCTTTTATATCATGAACCTTGATGCTTTCCATCGTGTTTGGGGACGTGGTCTCATTCAAGGCGTTGGTAAATTCGCCCCAACTGAAGATGGCCGTGTTCATTTTTATTTGCGCGAAATGTTTACTTTTCCTGCCCATCCCACTTTCATTCCATGAGTCTATGTTGGTACTGCATGGGACAGGGACTACTCCAGACAATATATATAGTTTTAAATGGTCCTACTATTACACTTTGTATTTTTTGTATCTGATTTGTAGCTACCTTTATATAGTAGTAGCTACTGTACTAACTGTAGCATGTACATTGTACACAAGGTGATCATGACCCTCATTGAAGTACTTCCTCTATACAATTGAGTCAATATTATTATATATCCAGGAAAGTAAGCATGACTTTTTGGTATTGATTCTCAGAGTCTGTACAGTTAGTGGCATGGATGCGTCCACTCATGGACAGAACAGCTCACAGTTACATGTGACATGTTACAACTTGTGCATCATTAGGGAATGTATGTATAGGCAGGGTTTCATAGACGGGGTGGGCTGAGATTCCCCCCCCCCCCCACCCCTCCCCCAAGCAAGGGTTTCTCCCACCAGAATTTGGAAATTGATGTTTTTTATGCTCAATAGTTTATTAGCCTTTTGGGGGGCCCAGAAGCTGCCAGAAGCAATCTCAGAGCATCTTAATTCCCTGCGGGAGCATAGCTACACCCAGACCTCCCTAAGGCCATGATACTGCCAGTGTGCAGCATTTTGCCCACCCCTACCAAAACATCTTGTATGAAACCCTGATGGTGTAAGTGTAAAGATAGTTGAGAGATTGAGATGTCATTTAGGGGTGTATATAGTATAGCCTCGTTCCCAGCCCCCCGCTTTATTCAAGGTAAAGCGGAGGGCCTGGTATCTGAAGTCATGTGTGTGAATGGCTGCATATTTGATGGTACAGTGAATTTCACATCACTTTGAACACTGTTCAGCAGTCATTAGATTGCTGCAATAATGTAACTCAATTATGTTCCCTTTCAACTTTAATGTATCACCTAAAATCATTTGGTTGGATAATCATATTCATCATACTGCTGGGAAATACAAGATTGCAGGATTTCTACTGGTGTCATAAAAAAAAACAGCACCCCCACTTTTTGGCACCCCCATTCCAAAAATCCTCGTATATGCGGCATGCCCATTCCTATTTCCTAGAAAAATTTGACCCCACCTTTGTACCACCCCCCAGAAATGTGGCATACTGTGACCAATAATGGCAACGAACCCTCAAGTACTTAATGCATGGAAGATACCTCGAAGGAGCCTCAAAACAGGACAAAAAAGTAATTTGATTACCCTACAGTTGCATGGGGATAGACAGCAAAAGGACGTGGTGTCCTGGAAGTGCAACGATTGAGCAAGAGAAGATTAAACTAAGTATAAGAACTCAGTGAGGACAGTTGTTTCATGTTGCTGCATCTGGTTATACATATTGCTGTTATCCAATATTATATTGAAATATTCCTACAGTGAATTTTGGTAGGGGCTTCTGAAATTGATACTAGGTTTCGTGTTTGCGTTCCTACAAGCGAGGTGTGAAGAATTCCAAGCCACCCTCCCTGTGTGAATCCCTACCTACATGTGATCTTGCTGTGTTGTTAGAGCAAGGACACTTAATTAAGTGTCCTTGGTTAGAGAAAGAAGCCAATGTAGTAACTTGCAGCCAATCTCTCATGTGGCATGTAGCTACTGGTGATGTAGGTAAAATTTACAGGACAGCTGTTGTCTACACTATGGGCAGACATTTGGCAATTGTGCTTTGTAGCTAGCTTCCTACTTTTATGTTAGGTATAGCTATAAGCTGGTATTACGGAACACCTAATTATAAGCCTCTGGGATTCTAGCAATAATAAACTAGCTTTTTGTAGTCTAATTAGTTCTCAAAAGATCAACGAGCATAATATGAGCACAATAAATTGGTGCAAATCTAAAGAATAATAGGTGAAAATAAGACAGTAGGATAATTCGTATTTCAGCAGTGTGAAATGATTACACAGGCTATAGACTACTGGCTAGCTGCCAGGTAGAAATTAAGCTATACCCTACTGACTAGCTACCTGACCACAGGGGCTAGCTACCTGGTAGGAATTATGTTAGTGGCTACACCCTACTGTTTAGCTACCTATCTGCAGGGCTAGCTACCAGGTAAGAATTAAGTTAGTGGCTATACCATACTGACTAGCTACCTATGCGCTGGGGCTAGCTACCAGGTAGGAATTAAGTTAGTGGCTATACCCTACTGACTAGCTACCTATCCACAGGTGCTAGCTACTCGGTAGGAATTATGTTAGTGGTTATACACTACTGACCAGCTACCTATCTGCAGGTAGGAAGTTAGTATAGACTGCTCACGTACACCAGCTGTCTCCATTGAGTCCAAATGCATTTAGGGAGGAAGTTAGACTAGCTACTGGCTGTCTAGCGTTTCATCCTTAATAGCCTTTGATCTTATAACCTTATAATTAGGGAAGAAGTTACCACAAACGGTATATAAAAGGTATTCTGCAGGCTCTGAATAGTATAATTGCTTCTTTAAGACTTGTATGCAGCCACGAGTGTAAATTGTTCAGTCGCCATGTCACTCGGTGTGTTTACAAAGATTCCTATCCCTTCATTGAAGCTTGAGCCCCCAACGCATTATGCAGACTCTACTGTTAGTGTGGCTAAACTTCGAGAGTCTTTAGTGAGCGAAAAACTAAATAGTAGATTGCATCGCCTTGTATTGGATTTGAAACTAAATCCTCAGTATATTGACCACATGAATATTAATGACTTTGTTGCTAAAGCCTGCAATCTTGGTGCTCCAACTCCTGACCAGGATTGGCTGTGGCTTTTCACTTCAGTTCATGGGATTTTTATATTTGAGTTCGACGATCACTTTGACAAACCACGACAGATCACACCAGAGTGTGTTGCAAAGAGAGCCAAGGAGATGAGGGCTGTATTGAGAAGCCTAGGCAGCCACAAGCTCAGTGGCCTGCAGGGAAGCCTGGAGCATTGGCCTTCTGAAGTTCCATGCAAGGAGGCATACCTTTGGCTTTTAAGGAAAGCTGAAGAGCTGAGGGAGGGTGCATCAGAGCTGCTTCATGATGTGTTTGTTGATTTTTGTAATGGTGTTGAAGAGGAGATTACCCAGTGGCAATCAGATGCGTATCGGGGTGATTTTACTGCCTGGAATCTTGACCACTACAAGGAAGCTCGCAAACGTTCAGTAGGTTACATTTATTCACCCGTAGTACCACTCTTCATCATCAATAAGTGGATAAAGAAGGAATATTTCACCACCTGCATCGACCTTCTATATGAGGCTGCAATCATAGTTGCACTCGCGAATGACATACTAGGAATCCCGAGGGATCGTGGAGATGACGGAACTATGACAGTGCTCAGAATAATAACAAGTCTCAGTGACGTTGTCAAAGTCCACAATGAGATGGTTGAAGAACTCCACAAGAAAGTTCTAGAGCTAGAATGCAACGCAATGTACTTCATGGAAGAGATGGAGGCTGGTATGGTGGGACTTTTCCTGTGGCAGCTCAATTCAAATCGTTATGCAGGAAGGCTCCCAATTACAATATGCTAGGCTTTGTAAATTAACTTTTTCCCTACATAATCTGTGTAACCTTAGATATTCACTCAGGACATTCAAGTTTTATAATCTTGCCTTTTATAATTACTATGGTGCTCATACTTCATTGATGAATTAATAATTCTGCAGATCCTTTCCTGACTGATTAAATGAAATTGTGTTCATTAATAGCAAAATAGCAATTTTTTCGAACTGTTGTACCATAGATAGCTAGTATAGTGCTTTGGATCATGGACATCTCAGTAATTTCATGAACGGAAAAGTCACGTGAATTAATTTGCGCAATGACGTCTTAAATCTGCGTCACGGGTCTGCTTGAAAAAAAACAAAAAAAATTGAATGCACATGTGAGCATAACGTGTGGGCAATTTTCGGATATTTGGAGCACAAGCGCCTATATTATGCAGACTGTGTGTACGTACAGAAGTATACAGAAATTGTCCCATCAAACGCAGTAGTTACTACACTACTAGGTGTACATTTGGAATGCAAGGAGCCTCTCGGTCTTGGATGATGGATCTTGGGAAGAGCAGGGCGGATCATTTATATTTTTTGAGACAGTCAGTTACAAAAATAACTACCAAACAGATTCATGAAAAATGATTTGGCCATAGCTATGTCTTAGAAGAATGATATAAGTGCCATGCAAAATTTGCTGATCACTGTAAGTAATCAGAAAACTAGTTACCATCAAGGGTTTTCAAAACACACTATCCAGACACTATCCAACGGTTGAATGTACAGTGTCCTGTAATTCTTCGGAAAATTTGAATGGAGCGAAGGTTGCATTGCGATACCGTAAACTCTGGAGTATAATGACTGGCCACTCTATTTGAAAATTGTGCATTTTAGAGGCTGCTATTGTGATTATATTCATGGGTTAAGTACCATGAGGTTAAAAAGACAGTAGTAAAGTACAATGTGAGTCTACTCACCAGGGGGACTTAGTAAATTTGATTAGTGCACAAGGTAAACAGTTAGCCCACAAGGTGAGCAGTGGGCAGACCACTAAGAGTGCATTCAAACCTGTCTGTCTGATTATGCACTTAGTTGGGATTATGTGCCCTCAGGCTCATGCTTATATTCCTCCCGGGCATGCTACGTATCACATTAAAAAAATACAAGGCATTATAGTCATCATGGTGGTTAACTTTGTTGTCTGATGGGTAAAAAAATTCATAGGGTAATTCTATTTGATTGGGTAACAATTCAAAACCCATAGTAATGGTAGTTGATAGGTAATTATATTCATGGGTTAATGTAATTAAGGGGTCACTATACTTCCAGTTTATGGTAGAATCTTTGTCCTGTCTAACTCAATTAGGTTCCTTTTATCTCCTGTATCACTTACACCTTAACATCTCACCAATCATTTGGTTGGATAATCACATTAATCATACTGCTGAGGTTCAAAGGGATTACAAGTATTACATATTTGCAGGATTTCTACTGGCGTCACAAAAAACAAACAGCACCCCCACTTTTTAGCACCCCCGTTCCAAAAACCCTAGTATATGCAGCATGCCCATTCCAATTTTCCTAGAAAAATTTGACCCCACCTTTGTAAGTCTCCCCAGAAATGTGGCATCTCGTGACCATTAATGGCAACGAAACCCTCGTAACTTGCAGCCAATCTCTCATGTGGCATGTAGCTACTGGTCATGCAGGTAAATTTTACAGGACAGCTGTTGTCTACATTATGGGCAGACATCTGGCAAATGCTTTGTAGCTAGCTAGCTTCCTACTTTTATGTTAGGTATAAGTTATAAGGGAAATGGGGTATTACAGAACACCTAAGCCTCTGGGATTCTAGCAAGGATAAACTAGCTCATGGATACAAGTTACAAACGGTACACAAACAACAGCTAGTGCACTAACTACATGCAAGTTTCATTGATGTAGCACTGCACAATCACTATTAAATAGTTACAATTTTACGCTCTATTCCTGGTTTATAATACGAAACACCCGGGAACACCCCACTGATCTGCAAAGGCGCTATAACTGGTATGCTGGTAGACTAGCTAAGTACCTACTAAATTTTAGTCCACTGTTTGGGGGAAGCAGCTAGTCTAGTGATCTAAATCGTCGTTGCGGTCCCTTGAATGCGTGCGTATGGATGCGAATACGTAAAGTTATGCAAAAGCAATTGTTGCTGCCCGGACAGATAGAGAGTTTGGTAGTTCCTTGGTGCATTCAGCTGTTGGTAATGCATGTCTCGTAACTACTCCAGTCAGAAGACTTGATACAACCCAATTAGTAGGTGTTCCGAATTACTCCCGTTCCGAAATACCCGCAATTCCCTTATAACCATATAATCACGCACGGGCAGACATCTGCAATGCTTTGGACAGTTTGTCTCATGGGAAGCCATTCTATCAAAGGTGCCGACAGGGTGATATGCAGCTATTCAAGAGCTACCTTCAGCTAATATCACACCGAAAATACTGTGTGATATGCGTATATCACGTGGCTAGGCATGTACAAAAATTGAACTACAGCTTTGAGCTGCCTGACACATGCACAAAAACTGAACTAAAACTGCCTGACACATGTACAACTTACGTACCCATAGTGACTCTTAGCAACTATCAGCTGCCATGAGACAAATCAGTTAGACCATGACTACTGACGAGCTTTACACTCAGCAATATCCAATAACCATCCCTCTGGCTCCGCCCTTGGGATGTATTTTTTTTTGCAATCTTGCCGGAAGACAATTAAGTGTTTGATTGTGCTCACGTTTCATATTTTTAATTCCGACTCGTATATACTTGTCCCTGGCGGAGCGACTGGGTAAATTGGCAGCAGCTATGGCCAAAAGCAGCAAGGAGAAGCGAGGTTTCTTTGCATCCGCAGTGCACTTGTTTAAAGGCTATCTGAAGGGATGGGTTGCCCTCTTGACTACTACCGCAGCCATGATCCTCCTGGCTTCAGCCCTCAGAGGTATACTAAACGCGAGTATAGATAGCTAACAAGAGTTTGTGCTATTAAATTTAACAGTATTTTGTATGTAATACAATCATAGTGGCGCAAGAAGCGTAGTTAGCGGCCAATACTCATGCCCGTATATAGCCCGAGGGAGTTCGGGGGGGGTTCGAATCGATCATACTACGCCAAAACGGAAAACGTCAAATTCGAGCTAATGAACCACACAAGTAGCAACTTTACACACCGTACACATACGAGGCTATCTCAAGAGCGGCTTTGGCCAGACAACTTAGTCCTTGGCTATGGTATGGAAGCCGAGGAGTGCATTTTACGACGTCGGCCCGCCCTGTATCACCCGACATCGGCCCGATATCGGCCCGATACCACCCCGCTCTTGTCCCGACATCGCCCGACGTCGGAAAAACAAATATCGTTAATTGGACTTTCCGAAATCGGCCCGACGTCGGGTCACCCGGTTGGATGCCGCATACATGGTACTCAGCGCTGCATAGTCATGCGACACCATATCACATTATATTACACAATTTAATAGTGCGCATAATTTATATTCATGTTGAGGACTCTTGACATTAATGCTTGCTCCATTATTATTTCAAGCAGAGTTAGATGATTTCTCATACGATGCGGTATACAACTGTGCATGCCTAGCAGATTACCTTTTTTTCTCTATGAAATTTTAATGCCATATGGATAAGAGTTAGACAGATAGCACAATCGGTTAATCAAATAGGTCTACATTACATAACCAAAAAAAAAAAAAGAAGCAGGTGGGTAGAAGAGTAAACTATCTCCAAATGATATGCCAAAGGAATTTGGTGAGTTTGTGATGACAACCTTAGTGAAGTTGTGTAGCAGTTCTACTTTGAGGAAATTCTGGCATTTATTCTCACTGTATAATATATGCAATAAAAATTAAATTGAAAGCATCTCTATGTACTGAGTGGCTATTATAGTTTCACACCATATCACCATGCTGCAAGCTCTTGAGCTGAGAGGTCTTTAATGCAACTGTGTGTGTTAGGAAAAACGATGAACCGTAATAAATCCATAACCAGGCGACACCTAGCGACCTAGCAGACCGACACTTAATGTGACACTATTTGTTTTTAACACTCCATTTTCTACAGTGCAGAACAGAATGAGCTAAGAGCCTATACCTCTTTCTGCCAAAAATATACAGCAACTCGAGCTCCATAGCGCACTGCCTGCGGTTATTGGTTCACTATCAAACAGCTAATGGGCTTACAATTATTATGGGCACGTGATAATCAAATGTAGGACATTACTTTTGGGGTGACTACATCGTGCCGACATCGGTCCGATGGCGGAAGCATACTGGGGCCGACATAGTTGTTTCCAACGTCGGGCCGATATCGGGACGAGGGCGGGACGGTATCGGGCCGACATCGGGCCCATGGCGGAAGCAGCATTCTGGGGCCAACATAAAGTATCGAGTTGTAAACCCGACATGGCGGCCGACACAGCGGCTTTGTAGCCCGACATGGCGGGTTTATAACCCGTCACTTCGGCTTTGTAATCCCGATATGGCGGCTTTTATAACCCGCTACGGCGGATTTACAATTGCAGAAGAGCTCACTCCTCTAGACCTGGACAGTAAGTTTTGACTGTACTTCACACGCGCACTGTTTATAGGGCTTAATATCACGCGCATACATGCAAAAGATCTCACTCTTCCATAGACCTCCATCAGTTCTGACTGTGCCTCATGCGAGCGCTTTGAAAACTTTCACCTGTTTGTAAGTCTTTGATCAAGTACTTTTGCTTGTGGCGGCTATTACGTACCAATAAACTGAGCAGTATCACAGGAAAGGAAATGATATAAAAAGACGTGGAGTACAGTGTTAATCTTTTGTACTATCCGAGAGTCAAACGAGCTACTGCACGTGTGAAGGCAAGCACTAAAATCGGTAATAGCGTAGTAGCTATACAGTCAGCTTGTGTTTTCTTTCCTGTGATACAGATTTATTGGTGCATAATAGCTAATAGCCGGCACCATGAAAGTCTTATATGACTATGCGTACGTGCACGGCTTGATCACATACTGTATGTCACGTGATAGCCCAGCAGTGGCTGCAGGGGCTTAGACATTATTATTATTATTAAAATTTTAATGACACAAGTGAGGCAGGGAAGGCCCATAGGTCAGATCATGATAAACCATAATGTGGAATCATGCAGCAAAAGTTAAACGGCAGGAGGTCTGCTCTGCATGGTACAAAAACTCTGGCTGACAAACAGATAAGGATAGGACATTTTAGGGCTATGTCAGGATTATAACCCGCCACAGCGGCTGCTGTGTCGGGGTACAAAGCCGCTGTGTCGGCCGCCGTGTCTGGGTACAAAGCCGCTGTGTCGGCCGCAGTGTTGGGTTTGTAACCCGCCATGTCGGCCCGACACCAAAATCCGCTACGGAGTGCAGTTCTCGGCTTCCATACCAGTTTGGTCGTAAAGCGGGTCGTAAAGCCGCCGTGTCGGGTTATAAACCCGACATGGCGTCCGACACAGCCGACGGCTAGATAGTTTAACACTGCAACTACCCAGGGGTTGAACGGGGTTGACTCACTTTCCTGAAAGCACTTCACAAACGCATTCCAACAACATGCGTTCCTTTCAACCTCCTAGAGCCACGTCCCATTCTCGTTCTCATTTCCGTTTCCCGTTCCCTGCTTTTCCAGTTGCCCTGCTTAGAAAATATTATCGTGCTTGCGAGTTGGAAATTTGCGGCAATGACTTGCTTCTTTTTCCGTGTAGTCTCTCCCTTAGACGTCTGAGACTGATGCAGAGTTAGATTTGTCTTTTTCTGGGTTGTCTGTCACTTAATGTTATGAGGAAGTCTCTGTCACTGTACTTAAAATTGTGTTCACGTGCATATCTGTCTCTTCATAATTAATAAGTTTATGATCGTCTCATTCTCGACACACTAGGGTTACGTTTATGTTTACAATATTGATGCACATGCTATGAAAAACTGCTGCTGTCTGTTGTGCATCGTCTGGAAGCCACAGCATGTTACATTCTCGGTTCTGACGAGCCTTCCTGCTCGTATCATCTGGGCTGGGTTTAGCTTCTTAGTAGTATGCTAAGACATCATGCACTGTGAAAATAAGTGGTCCCAAGCTTAGGCCAAAGGGAAGAACTTTCATTTATCTACTTGGACCTAGCTCTCCCATTCTGTGACTAGCATCGTCTGTCTGCGGTGTGGACTGGTATTGTTCAAAACGCTTCTTTTATGTCAGCCTTTTGCCATAAATGTACCATGCCCTAGCTGGAGGTCCACCTGGGTGACATTATCGACTGAAACCTCACACTGTGGGCGTGCAGGGCCAAGAGATCCAGAGCGCATGTTTCAGAAGTGGGACTTGAAACCTGATTTTATTCCATACAGAATGAGCTCGGCAGAGAGCCTATCGATGGAAGGAGTCAAAGAGTTTAAAAAAAATCTGCCAGATAGCCTAAGTATACGATAGCTACTTTGTATTACTGATAATTGATGTAAAGGTAAAGCTTGCAGGAACTGATTATAGATGTAAGGTAAAGCTTGCAGGAATTGATAGTACACGTAGTGAACCTGCAGGAACTGATATTAGATGCACGGTAAACTTACAGGAACAGATAACAGATGTAAGGCAAGGCTTGCAGGAACAGATTATAGATGTAAGGTAAGGCTTGCAGGAACAGATTATAGATGTAAGGTAAGGCTTGCAGGACGCTGTCCCATACGCCTTGGGCTGGGTTTGTCTTGGGTGCTTGCTTTGGGGGAGGGGGGTTCAATAGGCACCACTCTGTGTCAATTGAGTGGCATGACCTACATCATGAGTCGTTAGTTAGAATCTAGTTACCCTGGCCAGTAAAACATTTGGTGTAGCTGCAGGCTAGATTCTAAACAGGCCCATTCTGTGATGCCTCT
Organism: Phakellia ventilabrum; assembly: GCA_963921505.1. Lineage (NCBI taxonomy): Eukaryota > Metazoa > Porifera > Demospongiae > Axinellida > Axinellidae > Phakellia > Phakellia ventilabrum. The sequence continues at coordinate 4,328,671 of OY997386.1, read as the reverse complement.
GTCAGCTGCATTCTGTCTAAAGTTTTGATCCTGAATAACCCATGATGACCACCTGTACTTTTGGCTAGCCCATGCCATTTGGCTCAAGTAGCCTAGGAGGTCCCTTGCATGCTCTGTGGCCTGGGAACAGACTACTGCTGCATATGCAGCAAAGCACTGGGAACATGTCCAAAAGTCTGGGATTAGCCTCCACTTCTGGAGGAGGTCACAAGCTTGGACAACAATGACATTCCTTTCTGGAACTGGAATGGGTTTCACCTTGCCCTTGGGCTATGGCATTTCTGGGTAACTGGGTTCTTGGCTGGACTGCCATGGTTCCCTGCTGATACCCTTTATGTGCGCAGTTTACATCAGGCCCCTACTGGTGGCCCTGTATGTGGATATATTTTGTATTGGGTACTTGCTGATGACTCTTTACGTGTAATTATATTATTAGGTGCCTAATGATGCCCTGTTATGGATTAGGTCTTTGCTGAGGCTCTGCAGGGCAGCGGTAAAACCAGGAACGATGGAAACGGAAACAGAAATGGAAATGGAAATGGTCTAGCGCAAGTATCAAGAGTGGATTATACAAACTGAGTAATATCCACTCTCTGATATAAATATGGGCCCTGTACCAAGGTCATACAGGTCATACAGGGTCTATCATGAGCCCAGTAGGCTCCACCCCCTCGCAAAACATCACTGCTGAGGGGCGAGCCTAGTTATTTAAAGTGGCCCCTTTGATTTGAGGTTAGTAACTGGGCAAATAAAACTTCCTTCAGAGTTACCGTTACTCTTTATTTTTAATTAAAAATGCAAACCGAAAGTGTAGAAAACTTACGGATGGCCACCTTAGCTACTTGCACAAAGGCTGGAGAAAGTTGTGTAAAAAATTTCACTTAGCTACATTTACCGGCCCAAAACACGCCTGCTGCAATACATAGCTATGTTATATGTGTCTTCTCCAGAAGAAACTAACATTTATGAAACGACAGTTACTTTTAGCGCTCTAGACTGCAGTTCCAGACATCGAGATTGAAGACTTCCTATTCTCAGATTGGACGTAATGGTCGCTTTTCCTGTTGTTACAACTTTCACCCCATATACACAGACGGTACTTTTCCTACGGTGAGCGAAAAGTCGTCTAGGAACGAGACTACACTTGAAGGCAGCGGAGTCCATTTTTTATGTCTGGAACTGAAGAAATTCCTGCACAACTACGACTCAGACCAACTTGACAGTCAGGACCACAGGATGAAGGGGGCGGAGTCTACACTTCCGGTTGGTTCTAATGAACGGAAGCTATTACAACACGGCTCAATGTTTTCTATTTCCGTTTCCATTTCCGTTTCCACCATTCCTGGTTTTACCACCGCCTGGCTCTGCATGGATACTTGCATTGGGTATATATACTGGCTATATCACTGTCTACCCCCTCAATAAACAAGTAACTAGTATACCAGCACAACCTATTGTCTTATTGTTTCCATTAAATTGCAAAATGAACAGCTATACATGTACATGTATTGTACTAACCACTGCATGTATAGAAGGGGGAGTGCTTACAGTGATGTCATCTGGTATGTATTAGGACAACCTTATCAGTTAGCTAACAAGGACAAAAAGACAACAGAAAAGGCCTTGCTTATGAATTCAAGCAACAACATTACATAATCAAATGCCATCAACCTAAGCATTCTATGCAGTGTATAGTATGAACTACTGCACAATGTGAGACAGTGCAACACATGCAAACTATTGCTAGGAATTTTCCCCTTAGCTATAGTATACCTTTTACTTGCAAAAATATAACATGGTGGATTGCATGCATGCAAAAGTGTGATATTCCATCTTACAACCACGCTACTCCAGCAAGAACCCATTCCGCACTGCACACGTAAAAAAACTTTTTACTGTGGTGATGAAGACATTATAGCTATAATAGGAGATAAGATATAGCTATAATAGGTCAGTTGTGACTCAGTATATTGCATTCTTTTCCTTGCAGGTGAAACTTTCTTTATAGGCATGTTGGTCTACAAAACATATGTGGAGAACTTTCTTGATGATACCAATATATCTGCCGCCAACAGCAATGCTACGACAGTTTCAGAATTTATCAAGCAGACTGCAAAGCCGATCTATGAACAGATTCTCCCAGATTATCTACAGGTCTTTCCGGAGGAGTGGAATATGAAGGACTTCTTGTATTACTGGGCAGTAGGCTTAGGAATGTCACACATTCTCTTCCAGGTAAAACCCGTTATTTCTTCCAGATGGTACCATTTTTTAAGATAATAAAGATAATCAATGAAACAATAATCTTACATACTACTAACACTATAGGTAAACTAGCAAACAAATAACCCTATTTTACCACTGTAGCTATATAGCTATGTAGTAGGAGCAAGTATTCGTCCGTTCAGCTGCTGTACAGAAGGCCTAAACACAGATAGCTATTAGAAATGAAGTAGAATCTATTTGATTTGCGGTCCACTGCTGACAGGAACACTCATTATGGACTACTTAAAACAACCAGTGTGTTAATAAATGCTACAAACTAACACCATCTCCTGTTTAGGAAAAGAACAGTCAGGTTTTCAGGCTTTGTTACAGAGATGTGGGACGGCTAGGGATGTTGGAGCTACTGACTTGGTGTTTCTCCCTCTCTTACGTAGGGAAGCTGCGGGTTCCTTCAGTGGTGGTACTACGTGAGGCAGAAGGACACAGCCGAAGAATGGAAGTGTCAGCCAAAGAGATGGCTTTCCCGACCAACTGAAATACATGAGATTGTTGTAGGAACACTCAGCATGATACTGAGCACTACCCTCTCATCACTGTTGATCTGTTGGATCTATAATGGCAACTTTAATACTTTTTACTATGAATTTGACAAGTATGGCTATGCCTACTTTCTTGTCAGCTTCCCCATGTTCTATGTGTGGATGGAGACGCTGTCCTATCACTATCACAAGCTCATGCACACCCCTTTCTTCTACAAATACAGTCACAAGATGCATCATTGGTGGGTTGATACAGTGGTTTCCTACTAAGAGATATATTCTGTGTAAATTTTAGCTATAGCATACTATTATTCATTCATAATAATTTTGTTGTAGCCTTGCTCCCAAGTTCTACTCAGTTATCTTTTGCTGCATGCAGCAGTTACACTGATCACTTTTTAAATTTATTACACCTGTACTGCTCACTCTTTGGCATTACAAATTTAATGTGCCTCCTTCCCTTATAATATACATAAAATACTCCAGACGTAATGTTTACTCACACTTGGCCTACCTGCATATTGATGTCATTCTCATGACTCTTACCAGTGTATCGACAGTGTGGCCCCATCAGATTTCTGAGGCCAAAACTCTGTATATAGGTGTACTTCAAGATGCTCACTCTCTTCTATCCACACAGGTACCAAACTCCAACAGCCTACTCAACTTTTGCTTTTATGCCTCTGGAAGTGGCATACTTCCAAATCACTGCCGTTTCCCCATGCATGATCTGGCCTATCCACACCATACCGTTCTGTTCTATTTTCCTCTATTATTACTACTATACAGTACTCCAACACTCGGGGATCATGTTTGAACCTCTTTTTCCCTGGCAACCTCATACAATATTTCATGATGACCATCACAAGTAAGCTGTTATAGCTGTTAGGTAACAGTATAGCTAGTATACCTTGAAGGTAGCAAGATACTATGAGAACTGCTTCTTCACTGCTGAAGAATAGGTCAAATTTTTTTTCCACGCTATGCACAGACAAACATACAGCTGCTGCATAGCCTTGGTGGCCATGGCCGCTCCACTCCTAAAGAGCTTCCGACGCTCCTATTATGCATGTGAAAATCACATTTTCTACCGAGCCTCCCTCCTGGTCCACTTGATAACATTTTGGTTAATCTGATATAACAACAGACATCGAGCGCACAATTTACAATGTTTACCTGCATGCATTATGCATGCACTCAGTGGTATTCACGGTGCTACATGTGTAAAGTACTACAGGTCAGACTTCCAAAAGGGAAAATTCACTTTTGCTGAACTGTCCGATAATGTAGCAAGTTCCAAGTAGTGAGGTGTGAAGTGTGATAATGATACATATAAATAGTTTATGTGTGACAGTAACTACATTTTTTAAACAGATCACTTACCTGCTAGTACAATAAAGGCATACAAAGGTGGTAGCTTACCTTTAAATTTGTAAAGTAGTACCAACACTGTTTTGGCTGGAGTGATATATATATATATATATATAATTTGTGCCAGAGATCTAATACACCTCATGTGTCCAGTGGTTGCTAGCTACCATTCAACTCATGCCCTTATAATTATACACAGTACGTACAGTGCAGGGAAAATATGGTGCATCAAGATGTTGAAGTACATGTAGGCTGAGCCACTGTTAGATGTACTATAATATCAGATGATTTTAAAGCCTAGCAACAGGCATAGTTTCAAAGTGGGTGGGGCTTGTTTGATTAATAAGTATTCTACAGTGATACTTGTTTTGGCTTACCTTCTGACTCCTACAGATACTTCCACTGCAACATTGGTTTTGGCAGCTACTTCTGGGACTGGTTCTGGGATACGTGGAGAGACCCAAATCGAGTCTATGGAGAGAACATTAGTTGGAAGGGACAGAAGAAAAATTGAATGGTATTAAAATGGTTGTAATACTAAAACTATTGACACAGTTTTATTTTCAATCAGATATCGATTATCTCTGACTACCACGAAGTGTGTTTCCGATAACACCCTCACAGGCATGGTCTAATTAAGTTTTATCATGACCCATACAACCACATGTACAATCATTTGTATATCACTTTTGCTTTGATTTTCTGTTAAAAAATACAATAAAAAACAATTTTGGTGTGTAGCTACTGATTTTGCTTTATGTATCAATAATTTGTAATCAGACTTGTATCACTGGTTAAAGATTTACTGCAGTGTACAGAGGACTATAGCCTATAGCCATTCAGATGTACATGCACCCATGCACTGTCTTATACCCACTCTTTGATACTTAGCAGTGTGTGGTTCTGCATTTAATTCCTACACCTTATTGTTTGTGGAACTGCAGCAACAGATTGCACTAGTAATTCTACAGTAAAATAGAGAAAAAGTAACTACACACAACAGTGACCATCTTATCAGCGAGAGGACTCCCAAAAGTCATAGTGGATGACATCTTCAGTTATATCAGATATGGTCCACTTCAAATCGTTGCCTTTTGTATGGTCAGTCTCAGCATGCGCTTGTGTGTCCCTAGTTGCCAGGGAGCCTCATGTGGGCATCCCACATTAAGGTGCTATCACAAACACTGGCACAGACATTCCAATGATTGTTAGTGTGATTTAGCTAAGAGGTCTCTGGCTGTGGTAACTTGCAAAACAGTGTGAACACACTGTGTTTGTGTAAACAGTGTACCCCTGCACTATTTCTTCCCTTATAATAAGGGAAAAAACAGTGTACACCTACACTCTTTTTCCCTTTATATTAAGGGAAAAAACAGTGCCCCCCTACACTCTTTTCCCCCTTTATAACAAGGGAGAAAACAGTGTACCCCTACACTCTTTTTCACCTTATAATAAGGAAAAAAACAGTTCCCCCTACACTCTTTTGTAATGAATGGACACATGTCAAAATTGAGGGAAAAAACAGTGTACCCCTACACGATGAAATATACGAACTGTGGAGATAAAACTAGTGTCAGTTAATTACCTGTAATCCCACGCCACTCACCCCTGACTGCGACACCTGTCATCTTAGCCATACATTGAGTTCCAATATTCTATTTTGTAATGAATGGACACATGTCAAAATTGACTATAGTTAATCGCCTGAGATAAGGATACCTAATGGATAAAACTTTTAATTTGTTTGGCAGGACTCTGAACATAATACCAGGAATGAAGATGCCAAGTATAGTTAACACAACTGAAGAGGTTTAGTCGAGGGCAAAGCCTAAGTAGTACGTATAATTCTACTAAACCTCTGAGTCTGACTCAGTACAATGTATGGCTACATGCATGTAACCTGCAGGATATAGCTATATCTATAGGTATGAGTTTTGCCACCTACACCATCCCATTACACGTACATGTATATGGAGTACAAGTGCATGCATATGAAAGAATGAGGTTCTATTCTTGAGAAAGCCATAAATCTGTCTTGTTGATGCCTGAATTTGACCATTGACCCAATTTCAAACTGTACGTCACAGTTATAGGGTCACCTCAGGTGAATCTAGATTCTTCATTCGTGGCCAGGGTGTAAGCTATTATTCTAGCGAACCATTAAGCTACGGGACTCCCTTACTTACATTATTCAAGCTCTGATATTATGTCATGCAACTTGATGCGCTCCACCCGTAGTCTCGATGCTCACACATAGCTAATTATAGCTAAATTAGTGTAATGGGGAGTGTGCATGCGCACAGTAAATAAAAATTTTACTGATTGATTTGCAGTGGAAGGACAGTAAACTTTGCAATGGCAGTACATGTATAATGTTATATTCAAGCTCAATTTTACACAACTAAGCATTCATGAAATAGCTTAACTATTCAACTTGCACTTAATAAAATAATAAGCACTTAAATTTAGCCTGCCTGAATTTTTGATTTACCTCAATAAATAAGCACATTCTTATAGTGAGCATTTTACCGACTCCTCTGGTTGTACTCAACTTGCATGACGATGTACGTAATGCATATTTTATGTGCTGACTGTGAATTATAGAGGTAACAATATATTTGTGTCAACCCAATCATAACAGAAAACAATACTACAATGTTGAGTTATTGGACAATGATATTACGTATGTACACTGTCAAGTCTTAGGCAGCCTTTCCCATAGAGTACTTCAAAAAGACAACTCTGCATATGTAAAAGTTTGTAAGTCATGCAGGGTGAGTACGAGGGGCTTATAGACTGGTGACAGGAGTCTTCCACTGCTTGTGGGATTCTTTTGAGATCAATGTGTGTGAAACATTTTCAGAGACATACCATACCATATTGGAACATATGAACATTATGAGCAAGAATCAGTAGCTTCAGAAAGGGTAGCTTCACTTAACACACTGGTGCTTGTATCAATCTATCTAGACTACAGCTGAATTGAAAAGATTATTCTATGTTGTGACAGGAGAACCTCTACGTATAGTTTACGCTATTCTTCACCACAATCACAAAGGGCTTTAAGGTAGCAAGGGAAGTTGAAAAAATCCCCGTAAAACGGCTCATGAATAATTAATGAGCAATCAGCAATGTCACGTGAGCTACGTAAAGTTAATGAGATTCATTGAACTATTTACATTTTTCCATGGCGGCAACCGGAATCAACAGCGGGGGTGTGTCACTTTGATGTGGAAAGCGGCACTTTCAAGGGCAAATTCGACACTTTGATGTGGCCGAGCGGTACTTTGATATTCACTTTCAAACCTCTTTTTTTTTCTTTTTTTTTTAGTAAGAAGCCGTTTAGGCCATCTGTAGTGCTGAGTAGGCTGTTTGTGAGTAAAATCCAGCCTGAAGTCTGTGGTAGTGTTTGTGAGTGTAGCTGAAAGGCTGGCAGGCAGCTTGCCAGACAGATGGTCATCCAGTCTTCTCTAGTCAGTTGTCTTTAGAAAAGTGACCTTTCTATCTCGTAGACTCCGCCCATTTTCGCATCTAGCTGCCGTTTGTGGGGCCCTGTCAAAAGCAGTGGTGAGTTGTAGCTAGGTTGTGTGCGTGTGTAGCGTAGCAAGGGATGGGTTAGGGGAGAAAAGCATGCGTAGTTTTCTTGTGAGTAGGCTGACTGTCATAACCCTGGGGTCAATCTACTGTAGCAGGCGTGGATTGTCGCAATATTTGATTGGCAAGTCCGGATTGCGAAATTAGTGTAGTTGTGAATAGCAAGGCAGATTTAGCCGTAAAACCGGATCTGAAGTGTTTTTGTGAAAAAGCATGCGTAGGATTTTGGCCTGTCCTGTGTAGGTTGTGTGTAGGTAACGATGAGGGGGGGAACTGTGCGGGGAGTGCAATTTTAGCAAAAGAGGTCTTTTTGTGAATATTAAGCAGAGGGGGTAATTAGATGCTTACTTATTGTCATGTGGGTGTAGGCTAGGATGTTGCCGACATAGCCATCAACTTGGTTCGGAGGTTCGGCTTCAACCCTACTTAACTTCCCTTTCTACCTTAAAACTCTATGCTCATGAATAATTAATGAGTAGCCTAAAAATGCCTTTTTCCTAGCTTTGGCAGGGTCATGGCGGACCTTTGTGGTTTGATAGTCATGAATATAATTAATTGGCTATGAATATCATTAATAACCTCAAGAATGTGATTAATTGACTCTCGTTCAGCAATGTCTGGCTTGCTGGCTCTACAGTGCTTAAAAATCAAATTGACATTTGTATTAGCAAACTTGCAGGTTATTGAGAGGATTCCTAGTCATTAATGATATTCATTGACAGGTGGATCAGATTATATAGGATAGGAGCCGAGTGCATGTGCTGTATGGGAAGTGGAAATTGTTCCTTGAATAGTTAGGCAATAGGAAAGATATGGTGAGGGGATTAAGGTAGCAAGGGAAGTTGAAAAAATCCCCGTAAAACGGCTCATGAATAATTAATGAGCAATCAGCAATGTCACGTGAGCTACGTAAAGTTAATAAGATCATTGAACTATTTACATTTTCACATGGCGGCAACCAGAATCAACAGCGGCGGTGTGTCACTTTGATGTGGAAAGCGGCACTTTCAAGGGCAAATTCGGCACTTTGATGTGGCCGAGTACTTTGATGTTCACTTTCAAACCTCTTTTTTTTTTCTTTTTTTTTAGTAAGAAGCCGTTTAGGCCGTCTGTAGTGCTGAGTAGGCTGTTTGTGTGTAAAATCCAGCCTAAAGATTAAGATTGCTGATAATAAATCTCGAATGTGATTGGTCACTGTATATACGGTATATTTCAAATTTTCTTTCTAATTTATCAAACTGACCAATAGTATTAAAGATTTATCGAATAACGTCATGGCAACTTTGCGGAAGGTCTGAAAGCTGCAATCTGATTGGACCCTTTGGAATTCCAAAGGGGAAAGGCGTCTGTGATGAGAAAGTTTGTTTAGAACACCAGACGGTCTTTCGCCGGGAGGGCGTGAACGTCTGGGCATGAGACTATCGAGAGTGACAGGTATGGTCCAGCGTTCTCACCAGGATATTGGGTACAAAGGGCACAATTAATAATTAATGTATTGTACTCTCTTTAGCGGTTCCATTGTGTACTTGTGTTATTCTACAATGTAAACTGTTACTCCTGACAGCTGTTCTAAGCCAACCCCCAACCTATTCAGACCTTCAAGTAGTTGAAGTGATCACTAAAAACCAAAGGGCACATCGATGATTCTGGGGCAGATCCAAAGGGCACATTAGATGCCCCAAAGGGCACAGTGCCCTTTGGTATAGGCCTAGCGAGAACACTGGTATGGTCCACAAAAGCTTATGACTAAATCTAGGGCAGAGTTTTGAACATATCACTTTGTATACATACAATGGAGCCGCCATTTTCTTTGGAGCCATCCCTGTACTACCGTACTCCACAATTAGTACAGAGTCTAGCATCAGTTGATGGGATTGCTTTCAGACTTAAGATTGCCTCCATTTTCTGAACTTTTATCTTTATGCTCTCCTGATTCAGGATATAGCTCAGATTTAGCTTCACGCAACAAAACACAACTAGCTGCTAGCAAAATGCTTATTTTTGTTCCTACAGTGAACAATGTTGGCTTCATCAATGAGTATCCAGACTTCTTCACAAACGTGCCAGAAGTGGTAGGTCTGTAGCTTTGCGGCATTCAGTCACATGACATGCTGCATACAGTAACATGACATGCAGATGATATACTGCCTACTGTCACATGACATTGTACTGCTTTAGCCACACTTATTTGTTTCTGTTCATTATCAATTTCTTTCTCTGGCCAGCGATTTCGCAAGTTAATTGAGATAAACTGCCAGGCTCTAGTGCAGGTAGGTAATTTGCAATCTGCTCATCCTAACATGTTAAATGTACACGACCATTTTCCTCTGATGTCATCAGCAGATGTTAATTTGCCAATTGCTCTGAATTTGGCCAATATTCACCCATAATCTTTTATAGGTGCTATAGAAATGATATTTCAACCATAGCTAGATCTGATCTTATGCATTAGTTAAATATTAATTTTCCATAGAGAATGTAATACAGGCACTCAGTACATTCTCTGTGGAAAATGAGTAAATTTCAGTAATATATATCTTAGTGATGGTATAAGTTACTGCATTCAGATTTCAAGTATGAGTCAAGCTCAGCAGAGATTAGGTTCAGAAAAAAATTCTGGCCAATCCAGTAGTTAATAAGCTGTGATGACATCACACGGGAAGTGATCTATTTAAAATTAACCTATCTTGATCAGTTTTATACTATAGTATACCTGCTGTTTGGGAGGCAGTATAAAGTATTGACTTATGCTAATGCCTTACTTCTCAAAATGCTAGTGGCTTAGCTCTTATGTGGCATGAATGTTTGTAGGTGTAAATTTAATGAAAGTGCATGTAACACGTTTGAAAGAAAATTTCACCATTTTATGTCTATGAAGAACTCTTTAAGGTTAGGCCCAACTGGAAGTATTGACTCAATCCACTTTGTCTGGTAGACATAGCAAGACGCAATGCCATAATGTCGAAGGTGCCTGTGAGTGAAGAATCTCATACTCCAAATTTCAAGACAGTCAGGATATTTTTAGCTCTGATTGACAGCTGTACAGAAACTTGTAAGCGTCCTGCAGTTCCAGTACACCATGAATGGAGACTTATCGCATACCTCCTTTGCATCGGTTGTAGAAACTGCAAACTGACCATTACATCCGAGCTAAGAACATAAGTCTTCATGATCACTCTCAATGTCTGGAACTGCAGACTAGAGAGCTAAAAGTGTAACAATAGTTTTAGTAACTTCTGTTTCTTAATTTTGGAGAAATTTGCAGTATGCGTGTTTTGGACAGGTAAGTGAATATGGCTGCTTGCAGTGAAGTGATTGCATATAGTAAAAGATTTCTTGTTTCTCTGTATTATCCAGTCCCTGTGCTTTCAAATTAGTCCTGTGTAGGTCATAAGGCCATTCATTGCATTATCATGGAGTGGTGTGGATAAAGCCTTACCCAGTCATGATTTTTTTCCCTGCACTTCCGGTTGGGCCTAACCTTATTGCACCATGCAAAAATTTCCCACTGTATATACAATACTATAGACTGTATCATTCATTGTGTAGTATAGTATACAGGACTAGTCAATTAGGAGTATATAGAATTTGGCCCAACAAGCATGTTTCAGTAAAGGCTTGAGATGCAACATTTAGAATACCTGGTAGGATACAAGATCAAATATGGGTAGATTCTACTTGAAACATTTATTATACTTGAAATGTGAAGGGAGTTTGAGGCGAACAGTACTTACTTTGTGACAAAGTAGTGAAGTAATGCTGATTATTATATTGTTACTTTGCCAACAGATGACGCGGCTTGTACACAGTAAAATAAGAAATGTCATTATGACTACAGTTGTTTGTTAATGGGTTGGAGATGATGAACACATTACATATATTGACACAGCAAGATAGTAAGTTTATGGGAGGAGTTGGTCAAGAATTCAGAAAACACATTAGAGCAAACTGCTGTGGAGGGAGTTGGTCAAAATATATCAAAGAAAATTGGAGGGAGTTGGTCCAGAGTCTCAGAAAATACACAGAGCAACTGTCTTAATGTGTTTTCTGCATTCTTGACCAACTCCCTCCACTGTAATTCTGACCAACTCCCTCCATAACTTCATACCATCTAGCTTTGTCCATGTATGTAACGTGTTCATAACAAACAACTATAGTCAAAATGACGTTTTTTTTACTGTGCACCGTTTGTTATTGCATATAATATATGAGGTGACCTTCCCAGTACCTGCAACTGCAGTAACCACTCAAATTGTTAAACTGACAGATCCATTTTTATAGTGTACTGCCAAAAATGGCCGAAAAGTGAGTTTTCTCTGATTGGTGTGCTATGGTTGAAATAGTGTGGGTGGTGTATGATTGACCTGGACTCTGTAGCTGGCTAGATAAAATTTGAGCATGAAGTATTGGGTATGAAGCAAGATACTATGCCATAAGTTCAGCAAATAATAATCTGGTAGCAGATACAAGCATACTGAGTGCAGATGCACAGACAGACGAACAAACAAACAAACGATCAGATGTGAAAAACCTCATGCATATTTGCTTGTTTGTGTGTCTGCTTAGGAACAGCCAGGTGTGTATCCAGCTGGTAAAAATTACTTTTCCCTAAGCCACTTGTACGTACTGACAGTGGCAGCTGCCCCTTGATACACTGGCCCTGGTCAACCCGTGATTTACATAAATGCAGATTGGTAATCCCAGCCAGAATGTTTTGTCAGCATCTGCATCAAAGCATCAGTTAACAAAGACTATGAGTATGTGTGTGTGTTTGTGTGTGCAGTCTACTGTCCAATCTCTAGGATCAAAGCTCTACTGCTCACTCTTATTGCTATTAATTGTAGTTTGCAAATTAAGTTATTGTACCACGATAGGGGTCAGCCATGTATTATAATATAGCTCAACCATAACTGAATCATTGCACACATCCTACATAGCAGTTGTGGTTTGTAGGCCCGCAATGAGTCATGTACATGTTTGTGAAGAGAAGTATGTTACCTTGATTACATGAATGCAGGAAGCGTGGTGCAGTAATCAATATTTCTTCAGCTGTCTCTGACTATCCCTGGCCCATGTATACCGTCTACTGTGCTTCAAAGGTTTGTACTATGTATTAGTGGCAGACACTGTATTATTGTGTGTAGGATCTCACATGTGGGGTTCAATCTAGCCTCATCCCCAGGCCACACACCCCCACGTGGTCTGGAGACGAGGCTAGGTTCAATCTTATCTTCACTTTATATTTTGTAAGCTAATGTTTTATGCTTGTGTTGCAGGTGTTTGTAAACTATTTCTCGGCTGGTTTACGCAAGGAATATGAAGCTAAGGGTATTTGTGTCCAGGTGAGCAGTAGTCTTTGTGTTTGAAATTCCTCTGCTAGCAATCAACACAAACAGGTGACAAATTAGCCCATTATTTCTACACATTGTATTGTGAAATGCGAATAAAACTCTTGGCATCCAACAGCTACAAAAGTCGATGTATTATAGAGTATGTTATTTCTCTGCAAATTGCCACTTAATCAAACATATCTGTGATGGGATTTTTATTTTATTTATTGTATTCGCCCTCTACAACCACCCATGCATTATCCAGATAGCTTACAGCATTGCAGAATAACTTATAGCGTAAATGGCCAATTATCGACATGTACCAAATACCGTCATAGTAGTATTTAGTAGTATACGGAATAGGTATCCGTGAATGTGTAGTGAGAGAACGGGGGTGAACGGCAACTTTACTTCCGGTTGATCAGTTCTGCATTTAGCGAGCAAGGAATGTGCTAATTGCTGTTTTTTCTTGGAAGATGAGGCCAAGGCTGACTGATTCGCAAAGGACCGGCATCAATCGGACCTACCGTTCGCTGTATCCACTGTAGGCGGTTGCGAGCGGTTGTGAAAGGTGCTCTGAGGCTCGGTATCAGATGAGTATCAACAACCTACAGCTCTACCTGTCTTTTTGTGGCCAGTTCTCATGACTATCTCGAGCAACAGCGGTTCTATAGCTAGCTAATTCTCCTTTTTTTGTGTTTATCCTCTCAGATGCATGCATGCCGTGCAGTGAAATTTTGCCTTCTCTGATTTTTTGGTTTGCTCTCCTGAGTCTCAAACTTGTATAAAGACTATTAAAGTACTAAGATAAGGCTAGAGATCATTGTCATTTGGTACCCAGTGGTGTAACTGAGGTAATATATGAGCGGCAGTGAAGCAAAGTTCCAGGGTGACGATAATTGAGTATGGTAAAATGTACAGAGTGACGATATCAGGTACCGGGTGACGATAATTGGTAAATGAGGGGTATGGCCGCTGCACTGTCGCTTCGTGATGAAGTATAGTAACATCCTCGGAGGTGGGGCGATATTAAATTTTAGTAAACTCAATGACCTCATTTCCAGCGCAAGAGCGAACTTTCTACAACTAACGAGAGCGAAGTTAGTGCGGTGCACCGTTTATGTGTCAATAATTAGCCATTTACGCTACATCTTTGAGTTAATTTTTTTTGACCTGGTCATTTAAAGTAACCACCATTGTACAGTATTTACACAGCAACTTTTATTTCCATTTGTTCATAACCAACCACCACAGAATGTAAAACCTTATGTGGTTGCCACGGCAATGAGTGGGTTCAAGACAAGCTTGTTTACCCCCAATGGAGAGACCTACTCCCGAGCAGCTGTGGCGACCATTGGACTCCAGAAGGACACTTATGGCTACTGGATCCATGCTCTGCAGGTGAGGTGGTGTGGCCAGAAGAGCCCATTTCAGAACATAAGCCTACTTACTATAGTACACTACAACCCAGTTAGAAAGAGAGAAAATTATACTAGAAAATTATACTAGTCTGGGATTTTAAAGACACTATAATTTATACAAGCCACTTATCTTCATCTCATCCTTTGCTCACTATGTATAGGGTTATATTATAAACCGGATTCCTAGCTGGCTCCTTGACCGCATGATCTGGAAATTTCTACTGGATTTACGTGCAGCGGAGCTGAAAAAGGCTAAGCAGATCAAGGAACAGTAGAGCCTGCAAGGCAGTAGCTGTAGACAAGTATATATACAAATAAGTTCTAGGAGTGTTTTTTGCTCGATTACTTCTTTTAATTGGCCAGGGAGGTGCTGGTCGGGTAGGTCATTGCTGTTGTAGGTCCGGTCCCAGATTAGCTAAGTAATTTTTTGTAGCAATTTTGCACTGTTACGATGACATTCCATGTGTTCAATTGGGACTTTGTTCCCAGGCTCATTCACATACATGTATTTGAAGAACCAAATTTGGCTGGTATTAAGGTTTGCACACTTATACATGATTGTGTGTGAGGATTGCAGTATTGTGCATGTGCAACTGAAGCTCGCTCTACCAATACTTCACTGCATAAATAGCAAATCAAGTGTAAGACGTGTATAGTTCCTATTGAAGATAATTTATGTTTCTAATACAGGTTGCCTGTATTACAAGGTAATTATTAAGCTGCATAATAACAGATAATAGTACACATATAGAGTAATAATCCCTGCTATGAGTGAATCCAGAAATTTAATGTAGTACATGTACATCACTGACTGTGTTCTGGAGATCAAGAATAATGAGCATTGGAAGTTTGGTAAATGCACATTGACCCCAAAACTGAACAAGAATGATATTTCATATATACCTATAGCTAAAAACCAGCCAGGTGTTTTTTTACATAAATCATCCAACTGAAGGTTGTGCTCAGCAACAGGTCAGTCTAAGCTAAATGCAGCTGTAGAATAGATCAGCTTGGCTAGCCAGTAGACACATGTGTATAAATTGGCAAATTTAAAGCAGGAAAAGTTGCACATTTAGGCGAAGGCACAAATCAAAGAAAGTAAAGGCACAGGCAAGAACAAGCAGAAAAATTACACCATTACAGCATCTCTAATGCAGTATTATAGGTGAATATCCTAGTACTGTTTAATATAGCCTCTTCCCCGCCACTCCCCCCCGAAGAGTCTCTTCGGGGGGAGTGGCCTGGGGACGAGGCTATGTTTAATATATGCAACATGAGCTGTAGGGTATTCATACCGCTAACGATAATAATTACGTAACCGATAATCTGATGTACACGTACGTATAGGGGATGTGTATTTGGGGACGTAAAATACAGCAGTACACGTAACGGTTTTCCCCGGAGTTATGATAATATGGGCTGTACCGGCAGAATTTATTATGTACCTATAAGAAGACGAAGCGGGAGTATACCCGCTCGGTATAGCAAGGTATGCGGTGTAAAACTTACACGCTACAGCTAGTATCATCAATAGGCCCTTATCGTGTAAAACTGTGACACTATGGCAAGGCCCTGGTCACCTCCAAAAGTGTGCGTGAGGCTGCAATATCCGGACAGCATCGGTCCAGTGACTTTCAAAATGTTGCAGAACCTACTGGATAAGCTGAGAACTGTAAGTTCACCCTAGTTTTGACGGGACGAGGGTCAGCCGGGGTATAGATTAAATACATCCTGGGAATTGCAGTTCCCTTTAACATGCTATTAGCTAACCAAACATTAGTCAGGAGATGATACTAACTTTAGATGTGGGACAATCCATTGAACTTTAGTCTCGCGAACCAGCCCACTTCCGTTCCGCAGCACCGGCACCGATCGCTTTCAGTATCAGTATTGCCGACGATGGTAACCCTAAGTGGGCTCGATGCCGATACTGACGCAGTGCTACGTAATGGAAGTGGGCTGGCTCGCGACCATATGCAGCAGAGGCTCTGCTGACTTAGGGGGCATCTCCAAACCATTTTTTCCAAGATAACGTCATTGTGACGTTGCGGTGGTGATTAGGACCGTGACGTTATCGTCAGTTAATACGTACATACTACTACTATAATATCCAAAGTGCACCTCGCTTGGCATCATTTTAGGCTGCAAAAGGATTTCTTTGCATGTACTTCTCTCAGAAGAAGGCAGGAGTAGTGCAATGCAAAGTGTAACGGAGCATGACGTTATGGGGGGGGGGGGGGGGGGGGGGTGTCTAGCTTAATGTCACCATGACGTTAATTTTGTGGACAAACATGATAGTTTGGAGACACCCCTTTACAGTTATAGGCCTGTAGCTAGCTATACACAGTACATTATGAATAGCTATTTCTCAAAGGGGAAAGTAAAAAAAAAAGTAGGTCTGCATGGGGCTTGGGGCCTATGGGGATCCAGCCCTTTTGCTGCTTTTAGTGCTAGACTGCAATCATCTTTTAAAAATGGAAAAGACAATTTAAAATTTGCGAACTCTGTGTAGAAAGAAATCTAGAACTGTATGCAACTGTCTTCCTGATAGATATCCCGGAAATTCGGCAATACCCAAACTAGGAGTTAGTGTCCCTCTAAGGATTACAGAACAATCCCAAGAAACTGAAAGTTTCTGATAATTCCTGTGGTTGCTAGTCCCCTTGACCACCATCTTGAAAGGAAACTGTTTTGTCTAACAATATGGAATAGATTTCATACCAGCATGCAGGGTACCTGCAGCTATACTCTTATGGCCATTTGAGCTATAGCTCCAGAGTGTTTTAGTAATTTTATTGAACGTCAATTTCTCATCAGGGACTTCCCAACATCGATCTTTGTTACTGAATGAGTTTCCCCTTCTCAATGTTACAATCTATGGAAAGTAATCTCAGAGTGTTATTGTTCAAGGAACATGTTTGTTTTTTTTGTTGTTCACAGTGCCATTTTGGCTGCAAACTTGTTAATCATTTTATGCGTGTACACTTGGAATGACATAATGGACATTGATACGAATTTGAAATCTAACTCAATCACAATTCCAAGATAATGCCAGTTCCGTATTTTGAAAATCTGACCTGTAAAAAATCTTTCAATACTTTGGGTAGAATATAGTTAAAATACCAAACCTCAAAATATACTTTCTACATGCGGAATACCTTAAGTAAAGAATAGAGATCTTTGGCTTGACAAATAGAAGGTGACCTGTAGCTAGCTATGTTATACAATGAAGAAAAAATTTATTACCATTAAATTTTGTTGTATATATGTGTACCTCCCAAATTCTGCTAGCTAGTAGCTGCCACTTCAGATACACCAATATAGCAAAGTAGCTCTCAGCTCAGTCTGTCGTTCAACTGTTACTTCAAAATCATGGGTCCTGTTTCCTTTTTATTGTACTTATAGGAAAATGGACTCATATCTTTTCTTTACCACAGGATTGTCCTAATCCTGATACCAAACTCCGAATGTACGACCTGCAGTGGACACTGAGTGCCAGGATGGTTTCAAACCCTAGTAGCCACAGCTGTGAAACTGCTACTATCCAAACACAGCAGCAAAATGGAGAGTTCTCACAGGATGGAGAATACTTTTGTGTAACTTCACCAGTTGCCCAGCCCCAACAGCCACTGGAGTGGCCGTATGCTGTTACTGCCGATGATACTCCAACAATCATTGCTGAAATATACCATAATATTCCTGGTGACGGAGAAGCTCTTGAGAAGAGGATTGATGGAATCATTACTAAGATCCATGACCGATTGCAAGAATGTCTGTGTGCAGGAAAAGGACACGTTTGGTAAGGGAACCAAAGGTTATGACTCTAGTATACGAATAATACAATTACTCCCCATTTTTGAAAAATATTTTAAAATGTATAATCTAGAACACACAGAATCCAAATCCAGTGCACACGCTATAACATGTAGCTAGCCACACACCATGCAGTGCATGTGAAAAACTTTGTCTTTGGCTCTGAGCTATTAATATATATTTCATTTAGTTGTCTTACTGCTGGGTGAGTAAACCTAAAATATGCCTGTGGAGATGATAAATGGGTGCTCCAGGTATAAGTGAGTTATATTGGCCTTCAGGTAATTATACTTCTTCATGTACCTGAGAATGAGTGAACAAAGAGACGAAACGAGCTGATTAAAACTGCCCATTCGTCAGTTTATATGTACAGTGACAAAAAAACATTTAAAAAAATCAAAGAACATATAGGGATGCAATCCCCCAAAAGCAACCAAACAAGGTAGGAATGATACCACAATACCTGTCATCCCTATATCTTTTGCCATTTTTGCAACTAGGTCTCATTTTATGTAAGTGCTAGTCACATGGGACGACAGGATGTTAGATTGTGGTGTAGATGATTAGAAAGTACTTTGGTATAATAGAATAATGTTTTTGGAAATATGTTCCGTACTAACTGTTGGCGAAGTGAAAGGGTGTTGTTGCAGGTGGAAGAGTGTAGGTGTCATTGTAGGTGTGGATTGTGGTATAGAATGTGGGGTAAGTGGTACATGTATGTAGTCTAGAGTGTGTATTGCTGCATGTGGAGGATAAGTTGTAGTGTGAGGGGTGATGTGTATTGCATTGTACTGCAATTGCCACAATTCTATTGGCTGTGGATATGGCTGGTGTGGCATGCCAGGAATTCGTATGTGTATGTGTGTGTGAGATTGGAAAAATGGCAAAAGATATAGGGATGACAATCCGTAAGGGTATTGTGGTATCATTCCTACCTTGTTTGGTTGCTTTTTGGGGATTCCATCCCTATATGTTCTGTCATTTTTTTAAATGTTTTTTTGTTACTTGTTTCTTTGGGGGGAGGAGAAACATATGAATGCAAGGGCGGAGGAACCGGTCCGGCCAGTCAGGCCATGGCCGGACCACTTTTTGTTTGTCGACTTAACGATAACGCACATGCGCGGCAATCAAACGTAAGTATACGCGTACGTAGCTGCTCTGAAATGGCGTCATACGCTCCTGTTGGAGAGCCAAGCTCGCGATCGGAACTTCCTGATTTTGCCGAACGGCCCAACCAACCCATGAAATTCAATTTCCCGAAGCGTCAGTTTGGGAAAACAAAGATTGTTAATCGCTCCTTTCAGAGCCAGTGGTTCCAGAAGTGGCGTTGGTTGCACAATGACGAAGCTTGCGATCTGTCTTATTGCAATTATCACATTTGCATTGTGGCCATAATGACCGGAAAGACGAAAAACACTGGAACTGTTGACTCCATGTTCATTGCCCGCCAGGGGAAAGGGGGGCTTTCAATAGCCATAAACACAGAATGATGACGATCTGTTTAGCAAAAATGCTCAAAATGAACCACCTCAGGAGGTATAAAGTTCGCATGTTTATGCATGCCCTGCATATGGCCTGACCACTTAAATTTTGCTTCCTCCGCCCCTGGATTTGTGTTTAGATGGTGTGGTTGTGTGGGGCAGATGAGCGGTATTAGCTGTATCCACATATGCTCCTATTCATGATAAACTAGCAGCACCTGTAATGTAACAGACACAGAATGCACTTTGCACTGCAAAGCTTTCAGTGGGGCTAGATACAGCAGAGTAGCTAAATACAGCTAATGTGAATTGTAGCTAAGCACCTACCCACTTGAGAATGCCACTGTACACCCACTGATTCTTGTATTCAACATTGTAATGGCAGACAGCTGTCTACAGCAGTTTTCTGACTCCATTTAATGCACATCATGAAGGTTAGTATGGTCTGTGATGGTCTAGCAGTTGTATCAGTGTTCTTACTATTATACCGTAACTACAGCAACTCACTTTGGGTCGGTCATAAAGCGTACTCCAAGTATTATAAGCGTCTAAGCAGAACAGCTCGTGCTCGAGGCTGCGTTTCCGGTGTGGGCGTAACCACCGTTTAATGCGCAGAACGGAACGAAACAGAATGGTGCATAGCAGCAAGTACTTGCCTCGAGCGCTTGAGAATCTCTGCTGAACGGTTTGATTTGTTTGAGAACGCTATGGTGTGGGTGCAATAGCCCAGATCCAGTAGCGCTTCTTCGCATTTGAATCATTGTAATCGCTTGAGTCATTGTTGTGCTATCGCCGTTGAAGAAACCAGAAAGAAGAATTGTGACAATTTGACAGTTTAGCGACTTGCCGATTTGGCACTTCAGCGATGCTCTCTGTCAGCGTTAACAGTCTTGTTACAGACAATGTGATACGTGACTGAAGTATTTACAGGAATAAAAAAGGCCAGAGCAGGAAGCTTGGACAAGTCTAACAACTTCTAACAACTTCTTGTAGAGGAAGGATTGCTACAGACTGAATATTAGTAGTACAGTGTACGTATTTACAATAATCACTCCTGTCCAACAGTTGGCTACAAGGATACCACAGTCTAAATGAAGCCAGTGTGGTTTTTTCAAACTACAAAGGAGCAAAAAAGTACTTCTGGTGGGGATCAGGCCCAGGGTTTCAGCTTGCATATCCAAGGTCTAAACATGCTACTGATAAAAAGTGAAAGTTTGTCCCTTGATATGCTTTCTATTCAGTATCTCCCAGGGATCATGGCTGTAGGCTACCACCCTGTAGAGCTAATGCCAGGGTCCTCTGCCCTAGCTTTGTATCCCTTCTCCACTGGAAGACATGACCGCATGCATGCTGACATTAACCCTTAATTTTGAGGACAGATGTGCTTATAGAGATATGTTTCATAATAATTGCTAAAAAATAAGCTTTTAATCATGCATTATCTTTTTCTTACAGGATAGTTACATTACCGTACAGTATGGAGATTCAAACTAGCTGCTGCAGAGGTGACAAGAAAAAATAAATCATATAGGACTGTATTGCAGTATGAAAAGTCATAATAATATGAGTCCTATTATGCATGCAGGATTTTACCGTGTTACAAATAGTTTTGTATACATATGCACTATCATCTACTCAGATGCTCCTACCTACTGAGCTACTGGAGCTCATGAGCAGAAGAGTAGTAGGCAAATTTAATTCAAAGTGCTTACTAGTTGTGTACAATTGAGCTTGAATGTTATTTCATCACATTCGTCAAGTCGGTCAATGCACTGAACAAATAGCTTGATATGAGTAGTGTTGTGTCCCCCTTCCTCTACACATGAGATTAATGAGGGGTGAAGCCTCTCAAGTAAGTGCTTGGTCTGAATTATAGTAAGTAAGGAATGTACAAACTTGTTGTACACACATTTTACCAATGTTGCATGAAACCACCTTCAGTGGCTCAATAGCCTCATTCCCAGGCTCTGTGTATTATTCTGCTCCAGTTTTTTTCACACTGCAACAATGTGAAGGCCTGAGAATGAAGGTAGTGGCTCAATGCATCCTTGGTTCCACACAAAACTGTTTCAGATGTCGTGCTATATAGGTAGTTACAGTAAGTCAGACGGTGACCATAAATTTTCAGACAGCCGCAAGCGAGCATGTGAAAGTAGCAGCCGAGCTGATTCCTTCACTAACTGATCCCTATATATGCAGCTGCCACAAATCTGCAAGCAGCATCCAAAAATCATACCTACATTTACTTTCGGTCTTTACTACCAATCTTTGAATGATGCTGCATAAAATACCAACAAATGGGACTCCTTGGTGGAAAGTAGCATCATTTCTCAGCAACATACTGATACATATGTCCGGAGTTTATAATTGTATGCTTGTCCAGATAGATCTATTTTCCCTCGCAGAAATAATAACAGGGATAACAGCTAAAAATCTTAAGAATGACATAAATGAACAAAAACCAGACTTGTACCATCATATTGCTGAGGACCTCTGTCAACACTCAGCAATGCCCCTCAGTCCCCAAGGTAGCTGTAAATGTAGTGACAAGAAATGGATGTGCAGCAGAACATCTCCAACCTTTTAGTCTACTGCTTATTAACGATAAAGGTATCACATGCCTATATCCTCATTCCCAGCTAGTCTTCCCACCATAGCTTTTCAGGGAAGGCCTGGTACAAATGATCTTGTACCGTGACAACATTGATCTGATCATTTTTGTGCAGTGCTATATGCTCTCCTATGTACATGACTTTGTATTATGACTCAGAGCTGTGCAGGCAGGGAGGTCTGGAACATGCAATATTATTATTGCAAGACCAGCAGCTGCAAGTCTACACACTCAGTGTATTATATGCTCATTAATTTTGTCGGGTATATATTTCTAGCCACCAATGTGCTTATTTGTCAAAGCTATGGGGAATTAATGTATAATTAAATTTATTAAGGCATGAATAGTCAATAATATTATTATTATTATTATTATGCTACTGAGTTAACTATGATAATAATTATGCCAAATATTGGCACACGCAGTGCCTTTCATCCACCCATGCACCATGCTATAACATTGTGTATCAGTTTTGTGTCGAGGTAAGGATGGAAATTACTCCACAAGGCGGGATGATACTTGGAATACAATAAATAGGAACATATGTGTGGAGGGTAGCCTTGATTCCAATCTTTCTCCAGCATTTGTTCAGTTTGCTATTGAAAAACCTGAGTTGTGCACAACATGCTGTAGTCATGCATAGACCCATCTGGATGTCTTCGCGTTTGAGAAATAGGCAGGTTTAGTTAACAGGAACATAGCAGCTGGCTGGGCTCCCCGGGAGTCCTATATAAACACACTGATATACTGATATGTGGGGAAGGCCTGGAATGAGGCTAAAAATTCTGAAGTGGAGCATGAGTATGTTATTCCATGCATGCACAGCTACACAGGTACTTGAAACCGCTGGAAGAAAATTGTCGAATAAAACAATAACTTGTTGCAGTATAGCTTGATAAGACAAGTACAAAAACAACACCTTTGACCCAGTAACACACTAACTGCTTCGGAATTAGTTAATGAAACCATACCTCTAATATATCTATGAGAAAACAGAATATGAAGCAGCACATTGTAAAATGATCACATACAAATAATGATAGCAATAGCAATAATAAGTTCTACTCCCTAGTGCAACTGTTGCAAGTTCAAATTTGAAGAAGCTATCTATTTCAGATTTACAGCTACATGGTGATAAAACAACTACACATGAGGAGTTAACTTCCTTGGATGTTTGTAAAAAGTTGAATATAACCATGTCGTCTGTGATGGCAACAGTATTTATAGAAATGAAAGCTAGCTATACTAATGGTAAGCAGTATCACAGTTCCAGCAAGTACTCCTAATATCACTGGAATTGCCCACCATCCTTTTCGAACAGCACATATATGTGTTGAGAGTGGTTCAGGTATGTATGGAGGCACTGGGTGTACATACGCTAAGAGTACATATTCCTTATGGTTCAAGCTTCTTGGGATTCTGAGTTGACAAGATTCTGATCCAGATACTACACAGTCCTGTTCATAGTCTGTACTGTTAAGGTATAGGGTGTGAATGTTTGCTGAAAAATTGTAGAAGACTCCACCCGGTGTTTTGGCCGTGACGTAGTAGTATGCCTCCTTTGGAACTACAAATGATATTTGTGTGCAAATTGATTGGTTGTTGGTTCCAATCAGCAGATATGCTTTGTACACTGAACTGTGTTCCCCATCATCAGCTTCATCGATGTATGCATAAAACTTGTCTCTGCTGTCAAACATGTAGATCATTCCACTTTCTTCTGAGTGACCATCAGTTGCAATGCAAAGAGTGTAGTTTATACTTGACCCTTTAAGTAGATATAGTCCAGGAGTGTTAATCATCCCTGTTTGACGTGACTGGTGGGATAGAAAAAATTCTCTACTCCGATAATTAGCGATGTACTCGTGTGTAGTTAAGCTGTCCTGTGGAACCACTGATAGGTCAGTTATCTTGTAGTAGTCACCAGATTTCAGACACTCACTAGCCAACCATTCCGAGTCCAGCCAGTTATTGGCTTTATCAAGAATCACCACATCTCCTGCAATTCCGAGAACTGTTGTGGAGGTATTCTTCTCCAACATAATGGAGGAAATCAAGCCAGCTACTAGGGCAAGGACAATCAAGCTAGCAATAACATAACATAGACATCTGCTCCAGAAACTGCCAGTGTGATGTATAGCTAAAGAGAGTAAAGAAACTAAGAATCATAGTAGGCTAACCCACACTTAAGTACAGGAAATTGTATAAATTACACCAAAATGAAGTAAAAATTATGTACACCCATGAGCGTATGGACAAAATTTTGAATTCTCAGTAGCTGAAAAAATTTCAATACTTGTGGATTGGACTACTGCATGTAGCTCTGCTTCTCAGCCCTTCAGCATTACAAAGTAGTAACAATGGAGCAAATACACATGTTCACAAGCTGTATGGTATAAAATTATGCATTGCTTGCCCAATAACAATCATTAGAGGAAACACATAATATTGTAAACATGTTTAAGGAGCTCATATGACAGTAGCTGGATCTAAGTTGCCGTAGTTATTGCTATACTGTTTTCTTTGTGATAGGTTGTCAACATGTTTATGATATTATGCATTTCCTCTAACAAATGTTGCTGGGCGAGCACAAGTAATCTCGTACCATACAGCTTTTTAACATGTGGCCAGTAAACCTTCACTCCATTGCTGCTATTATGTAGATAAGTAATGTAGGAGGATAAGTCATACATTGCTGCTCTGATATAGATGTTCCATGTTTTCCTGGCTAGTTTGGTATATATATAGCTCAAGGGCTGAGAAGCAGAGCTAGCAGTCCAACCCACAAGTGTTGAAATTGTCCCCTCTGTTTCAGAACCTACTGAAAATTCAAAATTTTGTCCACATGCTCATGCGACGCCGCTGGGGGCTAGCGCGTCATGGCCTTGACCGTAGAAAGCTCAAGACTGAATTATTAACAACGGCAATACAATATATAGGCAAAACTGGCACGTGGCCTTAAAACATGACATCATAATTACGTAGCAATGTAGACAGTCATTACATCACCGCTCCCCAAGTTCACACGCCCTCGTGGACATCAGATCGGGATCGGAGTTCATAGCGAGTCTGTTGCTGGGTACTCCTCTCCTGCACTCAGTAGGGAGGTGAGGATCACGACCATAAAGGAGGTAGAACGGCGACTCCCCAGAAGACGAGTGTGGCCTAGGCCGATACGCAAATAACAGCTGCTGCAGGTGCAGATCGCAACTCGGTCCAAATTCCTTTGCATGTTTAGCCAGCATGGCCTGCAGCGTGCGATTGAAGTTTTCAACTAACCCATCTCCCTGGGGGCGATATGCAGTCGTATTAATCTTCTGCATACCCAGCAGCTTGCACACATCTGTAAAAAGTCTAGACAACAAGTTCGCACCCCTGTCCGACAACAGGCCACCTGGAACCCCATGACGACACATGACATTGTCTACCAGCAACCGGGCAATTGTCTCACTAGTCTGGTCCTCTGTTGCATAGGCCTCCACCCACATAGTCAGATAGTCTATGAACACAATCACGTAACGGTTACCTCTCTCCGTCTGTGGTATCTCCATTATGTCTACACCTACTCGGTCGAAGGGTCCTGACACTGGAATAGGCCGCAGTGGAGCCTTATGGCAACGACCTTTCCCCCCATGGGAGGCACAAGTGAGACAACTGCGGCAGAACCGGTATATGTCACCATACATTCCTCTCCACCAATACACCCGAGACAAGGTGTTGTAGAGGCTCCTTGCAGCAAAATGCCCAGCGATGCTTCCAGTATGAGCCTCTTCCATCAACTTCTCCTCAACACCATCTGGGACCACAATCCTAGGGTTACCGCCTCGACCACCGTCCACAAAGTACAACACACCATCCATCAAGGAAAAACAAGGACTCTCAAACACCACCTTCTTCGCCAAAGTCTCATCCGACGGCAACACATCCTTCTTCATATACTCCATCAACACCTTTAGCTTCGGGTCTCGTCGTTGCTGCTCAGCCATCTCACCACTACCATCTGCAACCTGATTCACCTTCCCAAACTCTTCTAAACTCACTAATTCCATTGGCGACCTGGACAAGGCATTCCCATTGCCATGCATCCTCCCCGGATGATACCTGATTTCCACATCGAACTCCGAGATCGTCTGGCTCCACCGAGCTAGTTTCCCGGACTGGTGACGAGCCTTCAACAGGACTCAAAGAGGTGCGTGATCAGTCATCACTACACAAGAATGACCCAGAAGGTAAGCTCGAAAGTGACGAAGTGCCCATATCACCCCAAGTGCCTCTAATTCCGTTATGCCATAGTTCCTCTCATGTTTAGACAAGGTCCGACTGGCATATGCCACAGGGTGCGTCTGACCACCACTGTCCTCCTGTTCCAGTACCGCACCAAGGCCTTTACCACTGGCATCCGTGTACAAAGTAAACGGTTGGTCGAAGTTGGGATAGGCCAAGACCGGTGGCGTGGAGAGCAGTTCCTTCAGCCTGTCGAACGCCAGCTGACACTCACCAGTCCAGTGGAAAGGAACCTCCTGACGAGTGAGAGAGTGCAGCCGACCTGCCACTCTTGCAAAGTTGGGCACGAATCTGCGGTAATATCCCGCCAGATCAAGAAACTCCATGACCTCCTTCACTCCCGCAGGATCACATGCTCTAGATACACAACCTCCGGAGCTGCAAAGTCACACTTTGTTGGATGCAACCTCAGTCCAATCGCCCTCAGCCGATCAAACACCTGCCTCAAATGCCTCACATGGTCTTCTACCGTACTAGAGAAAACAATTATGTCATCAATATAGACATTGCAGATGTCTCTTGAGAGTCTGCTGCATCAGACGTTGGAACATCGCCGGCCCATTACATACCCTAAAGGGCATTACCCGAAACTCGTACAGTCCATCATGGGTAGCAAATACAGTCTTCTCTCTGGAGGATGGGTCCATTCTTATCTGCCAGTAGCCAGTGTGAGCATCGAGTGTGGAAAAGATTTGTTTGCCTCCTAGCTGATCCAACTATCGTCAATACGTGGCATCGGGAAGACGTCTTTCCGGGTGACGGCATTCAGTGCCCTATAATCAACGCAAAACCTCACTCCTCCATCTTTCTTCTTCACCAACACCACCGGACTCGCCCATGGGCTCTTCGATTCCTGCACAACACCAGCCTGGAGCATGTCCTCCACCATACCACGGATATTTGGCCGAACTGCAAATGGAACTCGCCTGAGTGGTTAGCGGATAGGCGGGCTATCTCCGGTATCTATCTTGTGCTGCACTTCACCAACCTCTCCACGCTCCAGCTCCGACAGTGCAAAGATGTCATGTGCACCCACCACACAACTTCTGATACTCTGCACCTCTTCCGCTGTCAACGCCTCGCCACTAACTCTGACTAACTTCCCCAAAACCTCCTTCCTCACAGCCTCAGCCTCCACTCCATCACGGCCTTCCACACTACATACTTGCTGCTCACTGCCAAAAGCTGCACTTGTCTCCTCTGCCAATTCACAACCATCTGTCAATCCTCCCGGCAGACCGTCATCGACTAGTCTTGCCTCGGACTCCGCACACACAAGCTCCTCTGCCTCTGCTCTGCCTACGACATCCCCAGCTGAGATCTGCTTGGGACTAGTTGTGGGGTTGTACACGAGGACGTGCACATATCCTTGTGCATCCGCTCCTAATACACTCTCTTCCATTTGCAGGCCGGTACCCTGCAACCAGTCACGACATGGCTCAAACACCACAGCACCACCTCGGAGCACTTTACTTTCCATCCTTGCCTTCACAAATGCTGCACTACAACAAGGAACCCTCCTCGCTTGCACAAGCTGCAACACCAGGTTAGCCATTCCCGTCACGGAAGAATCACCACCGCGCGGCTCTACTCCGACACCTGGCACCATGAGACCAAGAGGAATCACCACATTCATGCCCAGCAGAAAGGGCTCTCCCTGAGCTCCCAGATCAGATCGAAGGTACACAGTAGTGGTCACCGATTTCCCCTGCCATTTCAGCTCCAGGTCCACACATGCCCCAATGGGAACCGGCCGCTGGCTGTAGTCCCGCAGTACCACATCAGGCTGCTTGAGTGCGTCAACAGGGATCTTTGCCGTCGTCCCAATCTGCCGGAAGAGCTCAAATGACATTATGGTTGCTGAGGACCCAGGATCCACCATAGCCTCGACAGTCGTACCGGCGACGATTACCTTGGCATAGTATAGGGGGCCAAGAGATCCAGAGACAGCATCCATCTCGGCACTAGGCTGATATGACTCGGAAAGTCGTAAGAACTCTGTCTCCGTCCACTCACTCCTGAGCCTGTGGCTCCGTTCCTCCAAGCTCTCTGCTGCACTCTGAGCTCTGGCAGCCTTAACTGCTGCGTTGGAACCAGTTCGAGCTCCTCTCCATGGAGTCTCGGATGGGGGTTGTCTCTGTGGACAATCCCTGAGTTGGTGGCATGTACTCCCACACTTCCAGCACTTCGAAGACCTTCCCGGAGTAGTGGAGTGCTCCGGCGGACTACCATGGGAAGTAGGCTCAGATCTGCGCTGAGCTGATCCTTCAGCCGACTTTGCAGGACGTGCAGACTCAGAGCTCTTGGGCTGATACAACTCGTTCAGTTGCCTTTCTTGCTCCTCTGCTGCCCTGGCCTGGTGCAAGCAATCAGAGAAATTTGCAGCTGAGGGGAGCACCTTCTCCTGCCAATTCATCCGCAGCCCCAACACAAAGAGGTTCTCTTGAGAAGGTCTTTCGACTCCTGGTCCATCCCTTCCCGCCGACCATAGCTGCGGTCAAACAAGGTCTCGAAGTCCTGGGCGTATTGGTCTACCGTCTCCGTAGCCTTCTGCTTCCGCTTCATAAGCTGGGCCGATACCAATGCCTCCCTTCTCACTGGGGCAAGTTGCTTCCTCAAGCCATCCACCGCGGCTTGAAAGCTACTCTTGGATTCTTTCGACAAGACCTCAAACAAGCGCTCTGCTCGTCCCTTGAGGCGCAGTTCCAACTGGAGCAACTTCTCTCTGTCACTCCACCGTTCCAACTCCGCATGCCTCTCCAACCGTCTCACCCAACGGTCAAAGGTCTCTTCATCGTCCCTGCTCTCCTCCCTCGAAAATGTAGTTAGCGAGGGCAATGTGATATGTCCAACTCTACCACCAGACTCCAGAACCTTCTCAGCAGTGTTCGGAGCACACCCGCTCCCCGAAGACAACTCCACTACCTCTTTCGATCTCTTTAGCTGCTGCACCTTCTCTTTGAGCAATGTTACTAATTCATCACGAGTCTCTAGCTCCTTCAGGTGATCCACCTGAGCTTGTTCCCTAGCACGAGCTACCTGCAGTTCTACCTCTGTCTGAAAGGACTCTAGCTTCCACTGCAATCTGTCAACTTCATCCCGAGCATCTTCCACCTGTTGCTCCAATTGGCGCACACGGTCTTTCTCAGTCACGAGATCGGTCTCCACCCCTTCTAATTGGCCACTCACGCTATCTCTCTCGGCCACCACGTGGTCCCTTTCGACTCGAAGCTCTTCCAGCTGTCGATTAAGACCCGGTACTTCTTGCTGTAGTTCGAACAAGTGACGCTCGGCCTCGTCAGCTCGCTCTTGGGCCTCGTCTCGTTCGGCTTCGACATCGACCTCGAGTCGTTGCTCGGCTTCCCGCAGGCGCGCGGTCAGCTCGTCTACTTGTTGCTTCAGTTCCACCTTGGTACTTTGCTTCGGCGGCATCTTGAATACTGTAGACTCGGTTTTCGGTCTTGGCAGGACCTCCAAATGCGATGCCGCTGGGGGCTAGCGCGTCATGGCCTTGACCGTAGAAAGTTCAAGACTGAATTATTAACAACGGCAATACAATATATAGGCAAAACTGGCACGTGGCCTTAAAACATGACATCATAATTACATAGCAATGTAGACAGTCATTACATCAGTCATTACACTAATAGGGTATGCATAACTTTACTTCATTTTTGTTTAATTTATGCTGTTTCCTTGTGGGTTAGCAAACTACATATACAGTACACACATTTCAAACTTTGGATTTGTAGAAAGTGTCTCTGTATGGTATGGCCGTAAAAGTCTTGGACTGCACTAGCGCTTTCAGTACTACGCCCACATGTTGATAAGGCACGGTCACACATGAGTGTTAGGGTCAGGAAAATGGGCACCTCATGGCCATGCTATTTCTTTATTGGGCTGGGTAACAGTGGGTATACAATTTATAAAGGGACACATAAAGACTCCTTACCACCATAGGATGATTTCTGTGTAACTGCATAAATTGCTGTCTTCTCTGTGTCCATGTTATCAGCTACTTAACCTAACAAAAAAATGACATACATTCAGACCTATAAGTACTGGTTATGCTGGTAGTAGTGATGATTAATGGAACTTCCTAGCTTGCATGCATAATCCTTTTGCTAGAAATTAGTAATAAACCATCAACCACTTTACTTAACTAGAATATGTACTACAGCTAGTGCCATGGTCAAGTCGTCTGGGCCAACAATAGTACACGCCCAGGCAACTTAAATTTGTGCCCCAGCAATTACTGTACATAAATGGAGAAAAGCTGGTCTAATAATTGCTAGATTGCGAGCTTCAATACATTCGCAAAACAATGTTTAGGTCGTGTTCCAAACCGTATCATTGGCAATTAAAAGCATGCCATCTTTAAACTTAGACCATGAAGAGTCGGAGCTCAAGGAAGTCTACTATTAGCTACAGCTCCCAGGTTAAGTAGCTTCTGTGTATGAATGGATATACCGGTATGAACATTGGAGACAGACGGTTTTATTAAGCAATTGTTTAACTTTCAAGCAACACAGCGCATGTTGCAGACAAGGACACCACACTCCTAAAGACCACCTTCTCCAGCACCATGGGCCCACTGTAAAATCATAACCCAGCTTGGTTACCTCACTTGTAATTCCAGAGTCACTTCATATACACGTAGCTACATAGTCTGGTGCCAAGACGTTCACACACCCCCACCACCCCCCCCCCCCCCCACCCCCCAGCAAAAGAATGTCTGGTCTTCTAATCAAACTTTCGTGTCACAGACACCTTTCCACTTTGGAATTCCAAAGGGTCCAATCAGATTGCAGCTTTTAGTCCTTCTGTAAAGTTGCCACGACGTCAGTTCAATAAATCTTCATACTATTGGTCAGTTCGATGAATTAGAATGCAAATTTGAAATATACTGTATATACAGTGACCAATCACATACGAGATTTATTATCCGCAAACATGCAGTCTGTGACAAGAAAGTTTGGTTAGAATAGCAGACATTCTTTTGCCAGGGGGGCGTGAACATCTGGGCTCGAGGAATAACAAGTGGTTAGCTAATCTTTCCCTTGTTATCTACCAGGAAAACTACACACTTAGAGACCATTAGATTATGTTGCCTGTGATTGGCTTCCATAACTGGAACTATATGGCTACTAGCTAGCATTCTGGCACTAGTCAGTATTCTCATGAGTGAACATCTGGTAATCAACTGTCAGTGATCTGAAGCCCAAATATGCAGTTGCAAGAATAACACAGTGGTTGAGTTTCCTTTGTAGCTACAGTAGCAATAAGGGAAACTTTAACTATACTTTATTATATTCCTGCAATAACATACACGTATGCATAAGGCGACCCATCCAGTACCTTGCAACTGCAGTAGCCGACACTCAGTACTTAAATTAACCTATTTATATTCCAGTGCAGTGGCTCCCGGTTGTATTTGTTATTCTCGTAACTACATATATATATCTGGATTGCTAACAATTATTAAGGAGGCAGGTGACTAGCCTCGTACCCAGGCCACGCGGGAAAAAAAGAGTGGCCTGGTATCCACTGTTCGCGCATGCGCAAGAATTTACGGTATAGGGTCAGTAAATGTATCCGTGAACGGTCTTAGTCACATGCCTAGGAGTAGTACGGAAACAGTATACGGTATAGTAAGCGAAAGAACTAAAAAACAGACTTTCTACAACTGAAAATGCAGTCACCCTTGGTAAAATGGCCTGTAATCATCTATCTGCTATGATTATGGTAGCTATCTTACCGTAAAAAGTCGGATTTGCCTCTCTCCTGACAATGTTGTGAGCTGCTCGATTCTCAATCGCAGATCTGGCCTTCTAGGCTTTTCAGCGGCAAACAGGACCCAAGAGTTGAACTACGGCTCACTTTCTGGGCATCTATCTGGCGAAAAACCATTCTACAGGCTAGCAGAATCAGCAAACTTGCTGCCATCACCGACGATACGGAAATAAAACGGACGTATACGTATCGATTATACGGACCATTTCCAAACATACGCGGATTCCCAGGTTTTCCTGGGAATGGTCTCACGTGCGCAAACAGTGGATACCAGGCCACTCTTTTTTTTTTGCGTGGCCTAGGTACGAGGCTAGCAGGTGACTTGCTATCACTAACACTCAGAAAAAAAGGGAATTGTCATATTGACCTGTTATTTGAGTTGCAAACGAGTGAACACATTACACACATGAACACAGACAATTGCCAAGACAATTGTCAAGAATGACAAACACACATTAACAGCCCATTAGCTTTCTCATGCATTAAAACAGTAATCTAGCAATGGTTATTAGTTCTGATGCAGATGAGTAAGCATAGCTGATGGCTGGCTGGGAGTGATCACTGTTCGAAGGTGTTTTCCGCATTCTTGACCAACTCCTTCCACATACTCATACCATCTTGGAAATTAGCTGTGTCAATGCATGTAATATGCTATCTGCAAACTAAATACACTGCCAAGTGTAAAAAGTAATGTTTGATATGAAGGAGGGGTCACAGGGGATTGAAACTTATCCTACTGTGATCCTTGGGTGAAAACTACAATTTTCAAACTAGGGTTTCTCTGCTTTCAGTTTCTGTGAGGAGTTATGGCCAAAACAAAACATATACATTTTCTTTGTGGGAGCACACGTTCAAAATGGCGTCACTGGCAGTTACATAGATGCTGTCATTGACCCTGTGGCAGTGACATAGGAGCCATAGGAGCCGTAGTGGCTTTGGCCACTACACTTTTCGCCTAAATGTTAATTATATACTTTAGTTAACTATTACTTACCGCGTGCAGCGTATGGCCATGAGCTTGATCGATCTACCGGAGCGACCCCACCTGCTGTGAACCTTTCCTTTTCCCAAGAGGGAATTTGGGAAGAAGGCAGTTGTTAAACACTGTTTCCAGTCCTCATGGTTCGCAAAATGGCCATGGCTACACTATCTAGAAGAGCAAGACGTCGTGCTGTGCTTCACGTGTGCTATAGCCGCGTACAAGAGCGGCAGGCGTGCAAGAGCATGGTTGAGCGATACAGCAATGAGTATCATGCAGTTGAGTGATACCATAACTTGTGTGATGAGTATCATGCAGTAGTGTCTTCATTACGCGCTGTGATGGGTGAGCTGAAAAACAGCGAGAGCGCATCCTGGATGGTAGGAAATAACTTTATGCAAAAACTTTTCCACGCCACGTGCAGGGGCAACTTTGCAGCCCTTTGGCCTCCCCATTTCTAAACTGCTTCCTACGCACCAGCTTGTGGCATATGAAGAGTTAGAGATCTGGACAAGTCTACCACAAAGTTTTGCCAAAGCAGGCTAATTACAGCTACCAGGTTAGTTGAGTTTGTGTAACCTCTGTATAAGCAGAGATACGAGTGTTATTAACTGACGGCACGATCGAGCGATACGCATGTGAGATGGGAGCAGTCTCTCCAGCAACATTGTTAGGCATGATTCCAGGTTAGTTATTTCGTGACAGGTTCGCTCGCGACCCGCCTCACCCCGCCCAGGTGGTAATTTATTACATCCACATCTCTACTCGCCCGCTATAGTTTACACTTGGCAGTGCGATCACCCTCAATAACAGACAACTATAGTAAAGATGACAATTTCTTTCTTATGTGTGGTTAAGACACTTGGTGTATATACAAGTTTTGCCTGAAGCTTTAAGCACAATCTAGTTTGATCATCACGTTCCAGTCCAACTTTCCAGTGGAGAATCCAGTCCAGTATTTAGAACCACGCAGTATTGGCTTCAAATTTTGATTGCTAATTGCCATAGGCCTTGTGAGTAGGCCTGCGCTAATTATGTTGGAATAATTTTGAGAATAATCGGTTACTAAAATAATGTGAGAATTATCGGCATGTTTTTACTTAGATTGCGTCATTCTAATAATTAGCAGCAGCGTCTTAAGTGCTTTTCACCTTATTTGGAAAGTGCTGCATACACAGCATAGCGCCTAGTGAAGCCATGTCTCACCTACCATATATGGTTTGGCAGCAGCCTTGAGAGACATTGTACACGTAAGCCATTAGGATATGCACACATGCACCTAGTCTCGTGCCCAGACGCCCGCCTACTGGAAAAGCGTCTGGCGACGTTGCGCAGGATGCTCGGTCTTCATTAAAAAGTACCAGCTAATTGCGTTTTCGTCAGGAATTTCAAACGAAGCAATGAAATTGCAGAAAATGCAATTTTCTGTTATAACACGTGTTAGCTTAATATTCGAGAAAGGTGAAGAGTGAAATGGCTACTTGTACTGTCCAGAGACCTAGACGTATCTAGTGCCGCGGAACGGCATATCGATTTCGAGTACTGAGCTAGGAGCTATTCTTCTGAGTGTCGACCAGAAAGTGGGTTACCGCCTAGTCTCGTGGGCCAGCCTCGAGTGAGGCTGGCCCGCGAGACTAGGTTACCACCGTGCTATGGATGACCAGAAGGCAGTGCAAGCGTTTGTACTTGGGAAGGATGTCTTTTTTACAAACAAAGAGCGACTGTCCATCACGAGGCCCTGGGTCTTCACGAATCGAACAAAGAACTCGAATTCCATGGCTAGCTACCCGACTACGGTGGGTGAATAGTTCGTCAAGACAATGGCGGTAGTTCTTTCCCACAGACAAGACAACGATCCTTTCTCCCCAGTGCATGCCAGTAGCGCACTCTTTACAGCTATGTATAGCCATGCATCTGCTGAGCTATAGCATAACTTCTCACTATGCGTAAATAAGATTAGCGGTCCAATTACGTATCCGCTAAACTATGAATTTTTAATGAAGCCTGAGGATTGTGCTGAACGATGCCAGACTGTTCAACGGAGGCGGGCGTGGTCTGGGCACGAGACTAACATGCACCAGCAGCAGAACTGCACCCAGAACTACATAGAATCATCACTGACGCTGCAATACAATAAGATAATTTTTTGAGAATAATCGGCTGTTTTTGAAAGAATATTAGCAAGAATTCAAGAATAGAATAATAGGCAAATTAAAATGAATAATTAGCTCAGGCCTACTTGTGAGGCCACAGAAGGTTTCCCCTTCAGTAATGAGTTACAGTTGAATACTCCATTAGGCGACTAAGTAGATTGTCCCAATGTAAACACTGTATAAGCCTAAAAGCCATTCATGAACATAATATTCAAGGAAATGTTTATTAATTAGACGTGGGCAAGATTCCCCTGGCAGGGACTATTTGAACAACAATTGATTGAAACGCTAAATTCTTATAAAGAAAGCACAGTGAGCCAAACTTCTACCACATAGCCCTGTGCTCTGTTAACAACATCACCTGGTCCCTTGTAAACCTCTGTAAGCGCAATTCCAGAACTAGTACAATCCTAAGATTGAGCAGCACTTCTTGGATCACTAATGACTAGGCTTCTGTTGGAGAGCCTTTAAGCACATCATTCTGACACAGTAATAGTTGTCGGACTACTTAGTCTAGAGTCTAGCAATGCAGCTATATAGCTAGTCAGTATACAGAAGTGACCTCCCATTGATATAATCATATCAGTGTCTATAATGTGTATTCTATATCTCTTTATTATTTGACATTGCTAAGTGGTTGCTAAGTTTAATGTGCTAAATAAACAGGCTACAAGCCACCAATCCGTGCTAACACAGCAATAACCGGATTGTAGTGTATGCTAGCTATGCTAAGGCTAGGCGATGCGACTAGATCGCTAAAGAGCCTCCCATGTAGGTCTTAGACAAAACTCATGAACTCAACACAATGCCTATTCAAGTCACGTGATACAGGACGGTGTCATACGGTATTGGTAGCTACAATGTAACTAATACCACACGGATATTTTCTCAAATATAGTGCAATATTCAGCAAGCACACATGGACAGTGTACATTCAATTAGTAAACAAGATAAACAGCAGCCACCATGCACATGGGGACAGGGTTCAGCTTACTTACACAACATAGCATAAGTTGGTAGCTGCAGGCAACGCTACTTGTCTGATTATGTAACTAGACGGCAACCACCTAGCATAATCAAGTCGGGATGTTGTTGATATTATAAGAACTCGCCCCTGGGCTCGCGCTTTAAATTATATAAATCAACAACATCCCTCCTGGGCATGTTATTATCAAATATAGCTACATACAGACCAGGCCCAGAGCCCTGCCAAAACAAGTGGTCAGGCCACAACAGATG
The DNA here is from genome assembly GCA_963921505.1 of Phakellia ventilabrum. Lineage (NCBI taxonomy): Eukaryota > Metazoa > Porifera > Demospongiae > Axinellida > Axinellidae > Phakellia > Phakellia ventilabrum. The sequence continues at coordinate 4,291,837 of OY997386.1, read as the reverse complement.
CATGAGATGCTCGCTGTGCATTATATAGCATTAAGAGTTCTTTGGCCTAGTCACACCCAATGGTAATAGTACAGATCACAGCACAGCAGAGCCGAGGCGGTGGCCTCTACATCGTCTTTAAAATACAGCTACAGTACAAAGAAAGTATGACTCACCTAATCTTCAGATTCATTTATCACTGATACTAGCATGGTACTCCCGGGCGTAACCGACGGTTTGTTAGCCGAGACTCAGCAAATGACGTAGTGGCTACATTCGGTGGGCGTAAACTTTTAGTCAGGTACGTTTCTTTTGGCCCGAGCTACGTTCTCAGGCTAGCCCGCGCATCGACAGGGCCATGGCTTTTAAATATATTTAGGGTATGTTTAGCCTCATATATCCCCGCTTTTTTTAATCGGCGGGACGAGGCTAGTCTCGTGCCCAGAAGTTCACGCCCCCGCGTGTTGTTGCATAATCATACCGCCAACGATAATAATTACGTAACCGATAATTACTTGGGACGTAGTATGCGTACGTTACGGTTTCCCCCAGAGTTATGATAATATGGGCTGTACTGGCAGAATTTATTATCAAGACGAAGCTCGGTATAGCAAGGTATACGGTGTAAAACTTACACGCTATAGCTAGTATCATCAATAGGCCCTTATCGTGTAAAACACTATGGCAAGGCCCTGGTCACCTCCGAAAGTGTGCGTGAGGCTGCAATATCCGGACAGCATCGGTCCAGTGACTTCTAAAATGTTGCAGAAGCTACTGGATAAGCTGAGAACTGTAAGTTCACCCTAGTTTTGATGGGACGAGGGTCATGCAGCTGGGGTTTCAAACTGGATCGAGGTGCATGCTATTAGCTAGCTAACAAAAATGGGCGAGGACATGATACTAACTTTCAATAGCTAGTTGAAAGGAGATAAAGGATAAACTTGCTGTGATAGTCTGATGGGAGCTGAGCAGTGTTCGAAGTTTTGATCTGTGACGCTCGCGAGCCAGCCCACTTCCGTTCTGCAGCGATCGCTTTCAGTATCGGCATGGCCGACGGTCGTGCTGCGCTCGATACAGATACTGAAAGGTGCTACGGAACGGAAGTGGTCTGGCTTGCGGACTATTAGGCCTTACGTCTTCCAGAGTGACCTCTGCTGACTTAGGGGGCGGGGCGTCTCCAAACCAAGATAATGGGGGGAAGGGATGGGGGCGTTATGGCCGTGACATTACATGCATTATCATCAGTTAATACCTACGTACTACTATTGTGCCCGATAATATCCAAAATATACCTTGGTTGGCTGTAAAAAGAGTTTCTTTGTCTTTATCTCAGAAGAAGGTATGAGTAGTGTAATGCTAAGCGTCATGGAGCATGACGTTATGGGGGGGGGGGGGGGGGGAGGGATCTAGCTTAACGTCACCATGACTTTATTTTTAGTGTCCCTCTAAGGATTACTGAAAGTTTCTGATAATTCTTGTGATTGCTAGTCCCTCTGACCACCATCTTGAAAGAAAAACTGTTTCGTCTAACCACATGGAATAGATTACATACCAGCATGCAGGGTGCATGCAGCTATACTCATATAGCCATTTTGGCTATAGCACCAGAGTGGTTTGGTAATTAGTAATGTCAATTTCTCATCAGGGACTTCCCAACATCGATTTTTGTTGCTGAATGAAAGTTTTCCCCTTCCCAATGTTACAGTCTATGGAAAGTAAAACCCATGCAGTGTTAGCTATTCTCCAAGGAACATGGATTTTTTTGCTTTCACAGTATTTTGGCTACAAACTTGTTAATCATTAAATTTATGTACGTACATTTGGAATGACAAAATGGCCATTGATATGAATTTGAAATCTTAACTCGCCAGTTCTGTATTTTGAAAATCTGACCTGTAAAAGATCTTTCTATCTAGCTACGTACTTTGGGTAGAATAAAGTAGTTAAATACCAAATACATTAAGTACAGAATATATAGCTAATGATCTTTGGCTTGATAAAATAATAGAATTTGACCCATGGCTAGCTAACTTATACAAATGGAGAGAAAAAATTATGACCAGGTTTATGTTTGTTGTGTATATGTGTACCTCCCAAATTTTTTAATGTGACTGCTAGCCAGTAGCTGCAAAGTAATCTGAGGCTGTGAGATTGAAGCTCTTAGCTCAGTCTGTCGCTCAACTGTTACTTCAAAATCATGGGTCCTGTTTCCTTCTTATTGTACTTAGCAAAATGGACTCATATCTTTTCTTTACCACAGGATTGTCCTAATCCTGATACCAAACTCCGAATGTACGACCTGCAGTGGACACTGAGTGCCAGGATCATTTCAAACCCTATAGCAACAGCTGTGAAACTGCTACTATTCAAACACAGCTGCAGCAAAATGGAGAGTTCTCACAGGATGGAGAACACTTTTGTGTAACTTCACCAGTTGCCCAACCCCAACAGCCACTGGAGTGGCCGTATGCTGTTACTGCTGATGATACTCCAACAATCATTGCTGAAATATACCATAATATTCCTGGTGACGGAGAAGCTCTTGAGAAGAGGATTGATGGAATCATTACTAAGATCCATGACCGATTGCAAGAATGTCTATGTGCAGGAAAAGGACATGTTTGGTAAGGGAACCAAAGGTCATGACTCTAGTAATACAAATATAATAATTACTCCCCATTTTTGAAAAATATTTTCAAATGTGTAATCTAGAACACACAGAATCCAAATCCAGTGCACACGCTATGACATGTAACTAGCCACACACCATGCAGTGCATGTGCGAAATTTTGTCTTTGGCTCGAATCATTTAATTAGTTGTCTTACTGCTGGGTGGGTAAGCCAAACTCCATAATATCTAAAGTATGCCTGTGGAGATGATAAATGGGTGCTCCATGCCAGGTAAAAGTAAGTATTCAGTTATATTGGCCTTCAGGTAGGTATACTTCTTCATGTACCTGAGAATGAGTGAGCAAAGAGACGAAACGAGTTGATTGCTCATTCGTCAGTTTATATGTAGATACGTACTATTACTGTTAAGTCTGTAGCTATCTTTCCTCTTTTGGAAAGATAGTTGTTAGACTTGTCCAAGCTTCCTGCTCTGACCTTTTCTATTCCTGCAAATACTTCAGTCACGTATCACATTGTCTGTTTCAAGGCAGAACTTCCAACAACTCATGCAACTGCTTGCAAAGAATGGTGAACATATGATGGTTCACTATCCACAAAAATGATAGAGCTGCAGATTTTTAGCTATACAGTGTACGTATTTACAATAATCACTCCTGTCCAACAGTTGGCTACAAGGATACCACAGTCTAAATGAAGCCAATGTTGTTTTTTCAAACTACAAATGAGCAAGAAAGTACTTCTGGGGGGATCAGGCCCAGGGTTTCAGCTTGCATATCCAAGGTCTAAACGTGCTACTGATAAAAAAGTGAAAGTTTGTCCCTTGATATGCTTTCTATTCGGTATCTCCCAGGGATCATGGCTGTATAGGCTACCACCCTGTAGAGCTAATGCCAGGGTCTTCTGCCCTAGCTTTGTATCCCTTCTCCACTGGAAGACATGACCGCATGCATGCTTGTCACTGGACATTAATAAGTGATAAGTAAGCTATTTCATAACCATTTATAATTGGGTATGGCAGCTATAGCTATAGTGCCAGGCTATAACCATGACATTGTGTGTTTACGTCAATGTGGTTTAGCTAACTGTCACATTAATGCTTTAGTTAATTCCAATGGGATGTGAAACCAATTTAGCTGTGTTTATTCTCACTCAATATGGTAACCCATACAAGCAGGCATGTATTCTGATTGTTTTATGTTCTCTGTGTATTTGTCTGTGTGTTTACAAATGCAACCAACGTTGACAATAGTCTACTACAACAAATAGACTGAGCTAAATCAACTTTGTCTAAAAAATGGCTAAAAAAGTAGTTGGTATAATTATATAGCAACAACAAATTGATAGTGTTTCAGTACAAGGAATTGCATGCTGGGTGAGATCAAATGATTCAATAAAGGTTCTCATATTATCACCGGTTATTGAATGATACCAGAGCCGCCCGAGAACTGTGCATTAGAGATAATAAAATGAATTTGAAGACAGATGTGCTTATAGAGATATGTTTCAGAATAATTGCTAAAAAAAACTTTTAATCATGCATTATCTTTTTCTTACAGGATAGTTACATTACCGTACAGTATGGAGATTCAAACTAGCTGCTGCAGAGGTGTCAAGAAAAAATAAATCATATAGGACTGTATTGCAGTATGAAAAATCATAATAATATGAGTCCTATTATGCATGCAGGATTTTACCATGTTACAAATAGTTTTGTATACATATGCACTATCATCTACTCAGATGCTTCTACCCACTGAGCTACTGGAGCTCATGAGCAGAAGAGTAGTAGGCAAATTTAATTCAAAGTGCTTACTAATTGTGTACAATTGAGCTTGAATGTTATTTCATCACATTCGTCAAGTCGGTCAATGCACTGAACAAATAGCTTGATATGAGTAGTGTTGTGTCCCCCTTCCTCCACACACGAAATTAATGAGGGGTGAAGCCTCTCAAGTAAGTGCTTGGTCTGAATTATAGTAAGTAAGGAATGTGCAAACTTGTTGTACACACATTTTACCAATGTGTTGCATGAAACCACCTTCAGTGGCTCAATAGCCTCATTCCCAGGCTCTGTGTATTATTCTGCTCCTGTTTTTTTCACACTGCAAGCAATGTGAAGGCCTGAGAATGAAGGTAGTGGCTCAAAACATCCTTGGTTCGACACAAAACTGTTTCAGATGTCGTGCTATATAGGTAGTTACAGTAAGTCAGACGGTGACCATAAATTTTCAGACAGCCGCAAGCTTAAGAGCATGTGAAAGTAGTAGCCGAGCTGATTCCTTCACTAACTGATCCCTATATATGCAGCTGCCACAAATCTGCAAGCAGCATCCGAATATCATACCTACATTTACCTTCGGTTTTTTACTACCAATCGAATGATGCTGCATAAAATACCAACAAATGGGACTCCTTGGTGGAAAGTAGCATCATTTCTCAGCAACATACTGATACATATGTCCGGAGTTTATACATTGTATGCTTGTCCAGATAGATTTATTTTCCCTCGCAGGAATAATAACAGAGATAACAGCTATAAATCTCAGGAATGACATAAATGAACAAAAACCAGACTTGTACCATCATATTGCTGAGGACCTCAGTCAACACTCCCTCAGTCCCCAAGGTAGCTGTAAATGTAGTGACCAGACTTGTACCATCATATTGCTGAGGACCTCTGTCAACACTCCCTCAGTCCCCAAGGTAGCTGTAAAAGTAGTGACCAGACTTGTACCATCATATTGCTGAGGACCTCTGTCAACACTCAGCAATGCCCCTCAGTCCCCAAGGTAGCTGCAAATGTAGTGACAAGAAATGGATGTGCAGCAGAACATCTTAAACCTTTTAGTCTACTACTTATTAACGATACAGGTATCACATGCCTATATCCTCATTCCCAGCTAGTCTTCCCACTACAGCTTTTCAGGGAAAGCCTGGTACAAATGATCTTGTACCGTGACAACATTGATCTGATCATTTTTGTGCAGTGCTATATGCTCTCCTACGTACATGACTTTGTATTATGACTCAGAGCTGTGCGGGCAGGGAGGTCTGGAACATGCAATATTATTATTGCAAGACCAGCAGCTGCAAGTCTACACACTCAGTGTATTATATGCTCATCAATTGTGTCGGGTATATATTTCTAGCCACCAGTGTGCTTGTTTGTCAAAGCTATGGGGAATTAATGTATAATTAAATTTATTAAGGCATGAATAGTCAATATGCTACTGAGTTAACTGTGATAATAATCATGCCAAATATTGGCACACGCAGTGCCTTCATCCATGCTCTAACATTGTGTATCAGTTTGTGTCGAGGTAAGGATGGAAATTACTCCACAAAGCAGGATGATACTCGGAATACAATAAATAGGAACATATGTGTGGAGGGTAGCCTTGATTCCAATCTTTCTCCAGCATTTGCTATTGAAAAACCTGAGTTGTGCACAACATGCTGTAGTCATGCATAGACCCATCTGGAATATTATTATGTCTTCGCATTTGGAATATAGGCAGATTTAGTTAACAGGAACATAGCAGCTGGCTGGACTCCCCGGGAGTCCTATATAAACACACTGATATACTGATATGTGGGGAAGGCCTGGAATGAGGCTAAAAATTCTGAAGTGGAGCATGAGTATGTTATTCCATGCATGCACATAGCTACACAGGTGCTTGAAATCGCTGGAAGAAAATTGTCGAATAAAACAATAACTTGTTGCAGTATCGCTTGATAAGACAAGTACAAAAACAACACCTTTGACCCAGTAACACACTAACTGCTTCGGAAAATTAGTTACTGAAACCATACCTCTAATATATCTATGAGAAAACAGAAAATGAAGCAGCACATTGTAAAATGATCACATACAAATAATGATAGCAAATAGCAATAACAAGTTCTACTCCCTAGTGCAACTGTTGCAAGTTCAAATTTGAAGAAGCTATCTATTTCAGATTTACAGCTACATGGTGATAAAACAACTACACATGAGGAGTTAACTTCCTTGGATGTTTGTAAAAAGTTGAATATAACCATGTCGTCTGTGATGGCAACAGTATTTATAGAAATGAAAGCTAGCTATACTAATGATAAACAGTATCACAGTTCCAGCAAGTACTCCTAATATCACTGGAATTGCCCACCATCCTTTTCGAACAGCACATATATGTGTTGAGAGTGGTTCAGGTATGTATGGAGGCACTGGGTGTACATACGCTAAGAGTACATATTCCTTATGGTTCAAGCTTCTTGGGATTCTGAGTTGACAAGATTCTGATCCAGATACTACACAGTCCTGTTCATAGTCTGTACTATTAAGGTACAGCGAGTAAATACTTGCTGTAAAATTATAGAAGACTCCACCTGGTGTTTTGGCTGTGACAGTAATATGCCTCCTTTGGAATTAAAAATGATACTTGTGTGCAAATCGATTGGTTGTTGATTCCTATTGGAAGGTCTGTTTTGTATACTGAACTGTGTTCCCCATCGTCAGCTTCATCAATATATGCATAAAAGGTGTCTCTGTTGTCAAATATGTAAATCATTCCACTTTCTTTTGAATGACCTTCAGTTGCAATGCATAGAGTATAGTTAATACTAGACTCTTTAAGTAGATATAGTCCAGGAGTATTAATCATCCCAGTTTGACGTGACTGGTGTGACTGGAAGAATTCTCTACTCAGATAATCAACAATGTACTCGTGTGTAATTAACTCTTTACCACCTTTAAAAAGCAGCTAAAAGAAGCAGAAACCATGTATTAAAGTGTAACGTCTAGTATTAAACCCCCCATATAAATTCCCATAAGCTTATGGAGAGACCAGGTAACTTTTGGACACTACAGGTGTTAATGGGTTAATTAAGCTGTCCTTAAGAACTACTGATAGGTCAGTTATCTTGTAGTAGTCACCGGATTTCAGACACTCACTAGCTGACCATTCTATGCTCAGCCAGTTATTGGCTTTCTCAAGTATTACCACATCTCCTGCAATTCCAAGAGCTGTTGTCGATGTATTCTTTTCCAGTATAATGAAGGAAACCATGCCAGCCAAAAGAGTAACGGCAAGCAAAGTACCAGCAACATAGCACAGATATTTAGTACCTACATGTGGTGTGTCTGTAGGTACAGAGAAGTCATCGTTATTGTACACTGCATGGGTGCAATGCCCCACATATTCAAGGTTGCAAAACAGCACAGTGATGGATATTACAGTTGTACGGTAACTATTTTTAAACTGTAATCTATTCCAACTATGCACAAAGCTTTGCAAGAACAATACCAGAGAAAACAGTAAATACACAGAAAAAATGTAACAGGGATTTTTTTACTACATGCAAAAAAAGCTGAGAGTGGAGACTGGGAACGAGGCTAACAGGGCTTCAGGAGCAAGGTTTCCGAATAAAGCACAGGCCTAGCTTCCCCTCCCCTAATTCATTTCCCCCCTTTGAATTTAATAAATTAACTCTTCTCATCTCTTAGGCGAAGTTTCAAGTATGTATTTAAGGAAATGCTACCATAATGTTCTGAAAGCAGCAGTAAAAACATTTGGGTGCCTTTAGAATTTCTGCAACGTGAACACACATATCTTTCTTTCCACCACTGCTTAAAAGAAAAATGCAGACAGGAATTTTTTTTTATGAATTTCTTTCAAGAATTAGCAAAATTTAAAGTTACAAATGTTGTAGTGCTACATGATGTTTCTCCATGTCCAATTCACCTAGCAATTGAAATATCATATTAGACAAAATTGAGGGTAACCACACTCCCAAGTGTAAAGTTTTTGGGTGAGCAGAACAAGAAATGGTTTCTTTCTCTCTCCACGTAGGCCCTGACTCTCTCCATGCAAGCCCAGCTGTGTAGCTGCAGCTAGCTACATGTACTCATGACCTTTTATGCACATAATTTATCTGGTATAGTAGCTACATGTAGTTTTATCAAGGGAGGCCTACTACAGCTCTCGAGTTTGTGTAGTCCTTGTATAAGTAAAGATAGAGCGCTATTAACGATCGGAACAATGGAGTAATGCGCATGTAAGTTTCTAGCAGTCTCTCATGGCTGATTCTTGAGTTTGCATGTGTAACAACTGGAATACACGGACATATGTACCTGATATCCTATAATTGCTGTGCTATGTAGTCCATGCATATTTCCACCACTACTATACAAGGGGGGTGGAGGCCTGGGAAAAAGATTAGATTCAACCTACTGAAACAAACATGGTTTTGTTCCTGTAAGACTGTTACTTGATAAGAAAGTAAGAATTTTAAGAGTTTTTTCGAACATATACCTTTGGTATTTAGGATGGCTGCTTTTGTACACTGATTATCCAAATTGGATGTAACGTGCTGCTCGTTCACATCACTCAATCATGTCGACAGTATTTATATCTCCACTTATACATACAGAGACTACACCAACTCTAGAGCTGTAGTAAGCCTGTCTTATGTGATTGACTTGTCCAAATCTGACTCATTGTGCACCGTACAGGGGTTCAAAATGTGATGGACACTCCATACAAATACGTACATATGCCTTTGTAAGGCTTTAGTAAAACCGTTCAGCTATAAGATTGCTCACCGTAATAAAGTGACTTCTGTGCAACTGCATAAAGTGGTGTCTTCTCTGCATCCATGTTACCACCTGCGCAATATAAATGTTCCAACATGACTATACCAGTAATCAAGTTAGCAGTACCAATTCATGAAATCAATAATCCACATCTTTCCACAAGCAATGGCTTACATGAATAGTTAGGAACCATTCAGTGTGATCATACTATATGCAAGTGTAAGTAAGGTGGGCGAGCAAAGATGTGGGTATGAGTACAGCAGGTGGGAGATGCAGATGTAATGAATAATGAGTTTAATTATAAAATTATACAGAGATGCGGATGTAAAGAATCACAATCTGGGCGGGGTGATTGCTTGATCATGCAAAGGACGTGAAATTGCGGATGCAATTTTGCATACGCAAAACACGTGGCACAGGGCTATGAGGTCAGGTACAAACACTCAGAAGCGAGAGCGGTGTCGATTTTAAGAGTAACTCAGGGTCATTAGATCTCTATCTGCAGCAGCCATGAGAGACTGCTTGAAATTTAGTACATGCGCAACGCTCGATCGTGCCATTTGTTAATAGCGCTCATATTTTTACTTATACAAAGACTATAAGTAAAAATAACACAAACTTTACTAACCTGAGAGCTGTAATAGGCCTCCCTTGGTAAAACTATGTGATAGACTTGTCCAGATCTCTGACGCTTTGTGTGCCACAAGTTCGAAGACAGCGTCCATGTAACTGCCACAGAGGCCATTATGAACATGTGCCTTGTAGGGGCCCCATAAAGACCCTTATAAATTGTGTATAGTATTGATTTGCTCATAACTCCTCACAGAAACTGAAAGTAGATGCATGAGCTTCACATCAGTTTTCCTAGATTTTATCCAAGGCTCATAATGGTATATATTTCCCCTCCTTCATAGCAACCATTATATTATTTATATTACATTATATTACATTATCATTACATTACACCCTCTTCTTATCTGTACACTTGCAGAATATCGATGTTAAAAATTCCTGGCTCGTTTTTATATCAATCTTGTTTTATTAGCTACAAGCCAGAACAAACATTATGAAATGAAAAAAAACATAGAGCGGAGTCCCCAAACGCAACAAATTGCTAGCTACTTCTTTAGACATTATTCCCACCACGCCTTGTGGTGCTTGTTATGTGAGATGACAGAATATGGTGTTGCATGTACACAATATCTTGTTCTGCTTGGGGTGTATACACTAGTGGTACATATAGTCTCGTGACCCTCTACCTGTCCCTACAAAAAAATGAGGGGAAGAAAACGGTAGAGGAGGGTCTGGTGAAGTTGATACAGAAGGACTTGGGGTGTATACACTAGTGGTACATATAGTCTCGTGACCCTCTACCTGTCCCTACAAAAAAATGAGGGGAAGAAAACGGGAGAGGAGGGTCTGGTGAAGTTGATACAGAAGGACTTGATGGGATGTAGCATATCTATGGTTTAACTACCACTGATAACTGAATGTAAGTGTGTACAGTGTAGTATGTACATAGCTGCAAACAACGGTTTTGAAGCTGATGCGAGCTCTAATGCTGCAAGATAACATTAGTAACTGCCGCAGCCCGAGTGTCAGGTCGAACTACAACATCTTTCATGGTACTTGTAGCAGCCATCCGCTTAGGCCTAGTGGAAAAATTCTGCAAAACACATTTGATCCACCACAAGCGCCTTTATGTACAACGATAATGGACCTGCTAGCTACTACTGGAACTGCTGCACAAGCAGTCATACGACGAGGGGCAGGCATCCACAGTGGCAGAGGAACTTTCCACCGCAGTGTCGAGATCGATGCAACTGAACGCATCTTGATCTTCGCTTCGCTTCGAGTGGAGAGAAACTCCGCTTATGCTGTTTGGCCTCCAGTTGATTACGCTGTCTTCATTAAAGCACTGGTCGTTTGCCTGTCACTCTCATCTAGCTACTTGTTCAAACTTGCTTTAGTTTACTAGCCACGTTTGTGTGAGAGAAGCGAGGCATGAACATTCCAAACATCGTTATTGATCAATCAACCAATAATATTAATTAGGCCCTCTGAAATTCCACAGAGGATTGTATCAAAGAGACCCTCTTCTCCCCCTCATTCTTTATGGGGGCGGGTGGAAGGGGGCACCAGACTAGGGGTTATGTATTTCCAATGTGTAGTACATGAAGGTTAGTTGTTTGTTTAGTGCACATGAATAGTCTGCATAAGTTCTTTGTATTGAAACCATGACTGTTTACACAGCTATGGGGTCACAGAGGTCAACAGAAATAAGATAAGAAGGAGTCTGTGTGGGCCTCTGGTAGCATAGCCACTAGGCATATGAAAATCATTATGGAAGTGAGACTCTACATTAAGAATTTTGCTGATTGCGATAGTCAACATGAGCTACAAGGGGAAAAGTCCAAGAGAGGAGCAAGGTGAGTAACAACGGGAACTAAGCTAGTTTGAATGGAAGCTGGCATAGCCGAGCAAGCTACAGTCTTAAGAGTCTAGGTCTGTAAACTACGGCAATGTTTCAGGCTCTGTAGCCTCCTACATAGTTTATTTATACCGCTAGTTAGCTAAAGCCTAGTATAATATTATTTAAAAACGCTTGCAAACCATTTGAAAGCTACAGGCTTGGCACTTCAGTCACTCCTTTCGACACTTTTCTCTGACTCTTCACCAGTCTGCTATCATATTGTGTGGATGCAGGGTTTAAAAGTGGACTGCTTCACACATTCAAGCAAAACCAGCTACAATCTGATGTCAAACGTGTACACTCTCGTGACAAAAAGTGACCGGGCTTCCCTACACTTTATATTGGAGATTGTGGGAGGGAAGCCTGGGAATGAGGCAACTACTTTGCCATTCTCGAGTGCTAGAATGACATCACCGACTCCACAAATCATCACATGCAAGTTCTTGACACCTTCCAGGTGTGTCTCTGCAGATACAGAGATCGTACAAACTTGCAAAACTTTTAGCTGGAGCATGCAGACATCAGTCACGCGTAGCCTGACCATTCGCAAGGAGGAAGTGGTCAGGTGGTTCAATACTGACACAACACAGCTAGCTCTAAATCCTACGGTTAGCCTCTAGGCTCTAGCACTACTCTAACCCTGAGGGGGTATCTCCAAACCATTTTTCCCCGTTAGGGGTGGGAAAGAGTTAGGGCCGTGAAGTTATTGTCAGTTACTACATATGTACTACTACTACTGTGCTTGATAATATCCGAAGTATATCTTGCCATAGATGATCGTGCTTGGCATCATTGTAGGCTGCACAAAGCCTTTCTTTGCAATTATTTATACAGTAGTGGATTGCAAGGTGTCACAGAGCATGACGTTATGGGAGTCTAGATTAACATCACGGCCAGGTTTTTGCAAATCCAGTCACATATTATAACAATGCATTATTTTTCTTTCTGCAGTACCAGCACCCTAGCAAAAACAGCCTTTCTTTTTTACAAGGGTAACTGCAGTACCAAGTGAGAAAAGTGGTCACATTTAAGGGCACGCGATAAGTGACCGGATTTGATTCACAAGTGAACAGTAACTACATAGCTATACAGAGCTAGTGCATAGGTGTATCATGCAGGCGCTTTGTGGGAAGTAAGTGAAATACACAAGTCCAGAAATATTACACACAGTACTATTGCATCATGCAGTGGGCCAGTGCATAGTACAAATAGAGGTAATCTAATAGTAATTAAACAATACCATGACTACTGAGGTGTGAGGAGAGGGGCTAATGGGACCTTCCATATATTCATACTAACTTGATTACTTACTTTGTAAGAAAAAATACCACTAATTGTTTGCTACACCACTGTTAGTATAGAGCATGTGTGTATCACAGATATGATTGCAGCATACTAGCTATACTTTTTCATAATTATTGACTACTTTGAGTCCCATAACTATTTTGCAGAATCCTTAATAACTATACTAGAAAGAAGCAGAGAGTGCAAAGCATGAGCCCATGCCGACTAGCTACTGCTGCCGGCATGGTAGTAAGTGGTTGTGGCATACATGAAATGTACATCGTGCATTTATGGTTCTGACATCTAATTTTAGGCTTTATTGTTCTATTAGTTTGGTTATATTCACTTGATATGCTCATTTGCTAATCCATGTTATGCGCAGTCACTAGTTCAGGCTCACCCCACAATGTCCTGCATTACTGTAACACTAGTCGATAAGGCATTATACTTAGGAGTGTGTACATTACATAAATAATGAAAACACAGCGGAACTGGGAAGCTCCACATAGGAGTGTGTTACATCATTGTAATCCTTGAGCCACGGAGTGACAGATTACAATGAAATTTTAGTTTCAGTTTCAGTGACGAGATATGGCCAAAACAAATACCATATACTCTGGAGTATAAGTACCGGTACTTCTATTCACAAATTGTACATTTTCACGGTACCGACTGCACGGGGTACTTATGGGGTATTGGTTAAAATACAGTAGTAGGGCTGTTCTTACGGATGCACGCTCTTTCTTCTGTGATGAATCTCCGAGTGCTTGATCATGCCTGTATCACTATTCATATTTAAATCACTCACACTTGCACTATTATACTATGGGGTGCCAAATGGGACAAAATGCCATTTGTCACAATTGTAACCTCCTATATAGATATAGGACATTCTACTTAAATATAGAACAGTCTGTATGTATATATATAGCACCTCCTATTTAGATATAACATCTTCTATTTAGATATCAGACCACCTATATATTATATAGGACCTCCTATTTAGATATAGGACCTCCTATTTAGATATCGGACCTCCTATTTAGATATAGGACCTCCTATTTATATATAGGACCTCCTATATATTATATAGGACCTCCTATTTAGATATAGGACCTCCTATTTAGATATAGGACCTCCTATATATATATAGGACCTCCTATTTATATATAGGACCTCCTATATATTATATAGGACCTCCTATTTATATATAGGACCTCCTATATATTATATAGGACCTCCTATATAGATATAGGACCTCCTATTTATATATAGGACCTCCTATATATTATATAGGACCTCCTATTTAGATATAGGACCTCCTATTTAGATATAGGACCGCCTATTTACAAATAGGATCTCTTATTTACAAAAACAGGGGTACAAGGGTAGTTAAATTTATTCAGATGTGTGTGGTCTGTACATGTAGCTTACGATTATCACATAATCTTGCATCCACATGGGAATCACATGACCTTCATGCTTAATGTGGCTGATGGCAGTTATGCAAACGAGTGTCTCGTGCCCATACGATCCAGCCAAGACAGGACCCTAGTGGGCTATCCTCAGCATCTCCATCTACATCAAAGTATAGTGAACCGGGCCAGCAAACCAGTGGGGTGACCTCACCATCGCCATCTGCTTGCACAGACCAAATCGATAGTGATATCTGTCACCTAGACAGATTGCTTGACATGTTTACTGGCAAACATTCCCCGAATGTAATCATTACTACTTTTCGCATGTCAGGTGACGATTTCGACTCCAGCGTTGAGTGTCTGCTTGCGGGACCGACCCTCTCCTCTATTCGAAAAATGGTAGGAGCAAAGTTTGCTGAACTACAAAAAAAGAAAGTCGAAATTGATCCAGATGATGCATGGGCAGATGTAGTGGCACACTACAAGTCATCCCAGTTGAACCTCAATAAACGCATCCGTGTGGTGCTTGGGAGTCAGCCTCCAGTTGATACTGGTGGAGTTTGTCGGCAGCTTTATAGTACGGTGTTTGCTGAGTTTGCAGAGAACAAACACATTAGACTCTTTGATGGCCCTGTTAACCATCGTCGGCCTGTTTGTACTGCTGAAGCCAGAGCATCAGGACTGTTCAAAGTCCTCCGGATGATGGTGGCTCATAGCATTTGCCAAGACGGCATTGGTTTCCCATACTTCTCGCCAACGTGCTACTGGTATATGGTGGGAGGTGAAGAGAAGGCTCTACACTTTGCTAGCGTTGAGGATGTTGGTGGTGATGTGGCAGCTATTGTGTCTCAGGTGAGTCACCCTTCCCCAGTAGTTATATTTCAGTCTAGCTTTTTATGCTACCATTTTTATCAAATTATCATGAAGTGACAAATGCAATGATGATTCTGCTTATACAGTTGAATGAAGCCTCTACTGAAGAACAAGTACAACAGGTGCTTATTATGGAAGGAGTGATCGATATACTACAGCGGAGTGGTATTACCAGTGTGTTGAAGGTATGTAATATATAAGGCATAGGAGTTAGGTTGGTGTGCTAAACGTACGACCAATGGCGTATCCCAGTACTGACGGAGGCGCATTAGTGCCTCTATCAATATCGGAAATGTCTACGGATTGAGACCAT
Organism: Phakellia ventilabrum; assembly: GCA_963921505.1. Classification (NCBI taxonomy): domain Eukaryota; kingdom Metazoa; phylum Porifera; class Demospongiae; order Axinellida; family Axinellidae; genus Phakellia; species Phakellia ventilabrum. Next base: position 4,276,292 of record OY997386.1, on the reverse strand, counting down.
TGCATTCCTAATGTATTTTCATACGTCCAGTTTGATATGCTCATTTACTATAAATCACTTGCTCAGGCTTGCCCCCAATGTCCTAATCATAGGTGTTTCCCACATCTGTTTAAAGTACCCTTCTTTACATTTCACATTCTGATCCCTGTATATAGCTCTTAACAAAGGACATGATTGCCCAGGATGTCCTGGCACATGAGTCAGTGTACAAGATTGAAAAGTTCATGGACCAATTCTGTGATAGGTTGCACAAGCTAGGCCTTCTGCGCTTACTTCGTGCGTTTCCGAATGAATTTGTTGAGATATTCACATATGCTGGAAGTGTGACAGTGGACGATGTCCTGGAAGCCGTCTTTGTGGATGAAGAGGAGACTCAAATGCAGCCTGGTGACAGCATTACCCTCTCACTTCTACATGAATATATCCGAGGCTGCGACAAAGAAGGTGGCACTATGAATGTGATGATTATAATATTATCCTGTTTGACTATTATGCAACTGTGGTATTAGCAATAGAGAACTGTTAATTTTTACCAGCTGGGTATGTGCAACCACTGGTACTAGGCATCTCACTCCTTCCTATCTGAAGTATGAATCAATACACCTTTGTACCTGATTCATTTTGCTGTATTTACCTTCATTTGTAGCACTGAAGTTGTTTCTGCTGCATACCACTGGAAGTGATATTGCCAGAAAGAAGTCCATCAGAGTGGATTTTATGCAGGACGAGCACGGCATGATTTGTGCTCATACATGCGCAAAACTAATCATTCTCCCGAGGGGGGTGTTTACTGAAACAGACTCGTTTCCATCCTTCAGCATGGCACTGAAAGCCGTCATAGGGTCATCTGTGAAGTTGTCATTTAATACTGCATGAGTTCTTTCTGCCACTTTATAGTTTATAATCTCCGCTTATAATCTCTGGTTTTCTGGAAGACTGGTTTTACACTTGTACGGCCCCTTCTACTTGTGTTCTTTTGTTGTATGAACTGTTTGGTGCAGGAAGTGGGTGGAGACAATTTTGGTTACCACCTGCCTGCCTAACTATATTGTATGGAGGTCATGTGATTCCTGTGTGTTATTTGATCAGCCATCTGAATAAATTTGACTACCACTTCTTTGGCATGATACAAACAGGTGGGTTAAAGGTTTAAGATGATAATAGATACTTTCAGACAAATCAATTGCTCAGACAAACCTGGAGGTCCTATATCTAAATACATGTAGGAGGTCCTATATATACTAAGGCGGTCCTATATCTATATAGGAGGTCCTATATATAAATAGGAGGTCCTATATCTATATAGGAGGTCCTATATATAAATAGGATGTCCTATATCTATATAGGAGGTCCTATATATAAATAGGAGGTCCTATATAATTTATAGGAGGTCCTATATATAAATAGGAGGTCCTATATAATATATAGGAGGTCCTATATCTAAATAGGAGGTCCTATATCTATATAGGAGGTCCTATAATATATAGGAGGTCCTATATATAAATAGGAGGTCCTATATAATATATAGGAGGTCCTATATCTAAATAGGAGGTCCTATATCTAAATAGGAGGCTGGGTGAACAAAGCGGCAGCCGTAGCTTCCTACTAATCGCTTAGGAAGCTAGCATTGCAGATATCTACCAATGATATAGAAAGATGGTTGCACTTCTACCGTGCGCTTTAAGGTAGCAAGGGAAATTGAAAAACTCTTCGTGCGCCACAAGTTCGAAGACAGCATGCATGTAACTGCAAGAGACCTTGCCTTGATGAGGACCCATAAGGACATATTACCATATACTCTGGAGTATAAGTACCCATCATTTACAAGTACCCTATGAATATAAGTACCTATCAAAGCAGTTACTACCCTTTTCCTGAAGTCATACCCACACAAACATAAATGCCCAATGAATATAAGTACCCATCAAACAACAAAGCATCAAGTAAACTGGGATGTATAATATGGGGTGCCAAATGGGACAAAATGCCATTTGTCACAATTGTAACCTATATAGATATAGGACATTCTACTTAGATATAGAACAGTCTATATGTATATAGCACCTCCTATTTAGATATAGCATCTTCTATTTAGATATAGGACCTCCTATATATTATATAGGACCTCCTATTTAGATATAGGACCTCCTATATAGATATAGGACCTCCTATTTAGATATAGGACCTCCTATATATTATATAGGACCTCCTATTTATATATAGGACCTCCTATATATTATATAGGACCTGGTACCCGGTTTGAGTCCAGATTACGTCATTTCATTACGTAATTGTTGATTGAATCCCGGGCATGGCAGCGCCGGCGTTATTTGGAGTACTTCAGACTTCAGTTCGCTAGCGCCTGAGATGGCTCTTCATGATCAGTCTGCTTATAAGGTATGAGCATGCATCTTTTATCTTTATTTTAATACTATACTAGCTTTTAGCTACCTTACAGAAGCTGTGGAAACAGTGATAGGTGATGACACTTTCATAATCAGTCAGCAGTTGCTGTCAGCGTGCACAAACCTCAGTGAAAGGATGAAACATCCTGAAGTACACCATATACATGTAGCTGAAGACTTCTCATCCTTCCTACTTCTGTGAACGGTTGTGTCCCAACAATTGACAGATGAGAGAAAGAATGTGGAGTTTATACCATCAACTCTGTTATTTTACTGCATATGGAATTCAGCGGGAAGTGGAAAAAGTATGAAGAAAATGCCTGCTAATGGCAGCATGGTGGAACACATGATAATCTGAATACGTAGGCATTCCAGAAGAACATGAAAGCCTTGAGAGTGATCAATTGCAACTCCTTTGCTAAGGGGGCCAGTTAAGGGACCATTCAATGGGAAATATGGTCTAGTTGATATGCAGTGGAGAACAAGCCATTGCCAAAGCGACAGCCAACGACAAGCCAAGCCAAAGCGACAGCTGAGCCTAAACAAAGTGGCATCCTTGAAGACGTTCAATTTCATTGGTCTAGACAAGGACTACTGGAACTTGTCATGAAAATGTGGACTACAATACAAGGATTCTCATAGATAGTGCTTGTGTAGAAAAGTAGTAAATGACTATTATTATACATTAATCTACTTACAGTTTGTTTCATAACTGTCACTACATGAGCTGTAAAAATGAAATGATAAGGTTATAAAATAGAATATTTATTTATTAATGTGACACGCATAATTATACAGATGCCCAGCCTGTTCAGCTTATGAGTCACAACACAAAAACAATTATATATACAAAATAGATCACCTAAACATGAACATTAAGTAGATATGTTATACATACATGTACAGGATCGATAAAGGCATGATAAGTATGACCTCACACTTCTCAGACTTAGATCTAGCAAAGGAATTGATCACTTTCAAGGCTTGTATGTTCTTTAGAATGCCTACATATTTAGATTATCAAGATAAGCAAAGTAGTTCAATTTCAATCAATAATTGCCCCCCCCCCCCCTTAGCAAAAGGACTCTCAGGGTGGCATGAATGAGGCTCGCCTGAAATTGCAAACAGATTGATCGAATGTGAGAGGGAACAAGAAAGTGTGTTGACATTCCTCAAATTGTGGAATAACCTCAACCTCGTGGCCACTCTTGAAGTTCAATTACACGAAAGTGATACAAATTTATTCAGATTACCGTGTGTTCCACCATGCTGCCATTGGCATCCAAAAAACTTCTCTAGGCATGGTCTTTACACTTTTTCCACTTCTTGCTGAATTCCATATGCAGTAAAATAACAGAGTTGCTGGTATAAACTCCACATTCTTTCTCTCATCTTTGTCAATTGTTGGGACACAACCGTTCACAGAAGTAAGAAGGATGAGAAGTCTTCAGCTACATGTATATGGTGTACTTCAGGATGTTTCATCCTATCACGCATCCAAAGATAATACAAATAACTCTCGAAATAACTGTTAAATAGGTGTTACTATCACCTTAGTGTGGTGTATTCATGCCATTTCCTGTTTTGTATTAATAATTATGTATGTCACGTGTATTGTGTCTGTCATGTGATGCCACTAGCTTCAAGTTATCCGCCGAGTGGTATCCGCCGAGTCACTTCCGGTACTATCTCTTATAAGGAAGGTATAATAAGCGAACCAGCCAACGTATCTACCTCAACGGTCAAGGAGTAAATGAAGGTACAAATTCTTAATTGTGGGAGTAGCCTAATGAAGTTGAACATAGTTTGGTGTAAGGGTTAGAATCATACGAGTTCAACATTATTTAGTGTGAGGTTGGTACAAAATCAGAACAGTCACCAGCTTAGATGTATAAAATACGTGGTAGTTGTCATATATAATTATAGCAGTCACTGTTGTTCAGCCTGGAGTATTTTCCATGCCATCCAGTAGCGGATTGCTTCCACGTCACTCTGGAGTAAAATCATTACAGTGAAAAAAATGAATTATATGAGGGTATTTGCAAAGTTGGTAACAATATTGTTATGATAGACATTTGTGGAAGGAGGGGGGACATGGAATTTGATAGTGCGAATCTCTTTTCAACTTTAGTTATAACGCTAAGAAGAAGGGGGGGGGGGGGGTGGCTGAGCTTAGTGTCCCAATGACACTAAATGTTACCATATTCATTAGTAAACACCCACTATAGTTAACTTGATGCCTACCTGTTGAAATGTGTAGTTTACTGAAAACATCTTGTGAAGGGCATACTGACAGAGAAATGAAGATCATGGCATTATTAATATTGCACTTGGCAGTAGAGTAGCAAGACTTCATACCATGCACGAAAATGGCCCACAGTCATGTCCATTGGTTTGGCCTGGGAGGTCCTAGGTTACGTAATGGGATGCAGAAGGTACAGGAATAGTGAACTAAGCCTTAAAAGTGAGCATTAGTGCCTGATTAATGTACCTCTTCAGAGAAGGTTATAGCCCATTCGGGATGGTTGACAGCCTGTTCGATGGTTTCTCTATGTATAAGCCAGGCTCTATAAGGATGTAATGTCAATTATCATATCACAATTAAGATCATAATGCACAAATCTGAGTAGCGAACCTGATCCTCTCTGCACACTGTGTTCCCTTTGTAATGAAGGAGTCCAAATAGGAAATCATTCTTCTCACAACATCAACAACCTGTATATAAGTATTATGCTAGTAATAAACGCTGATACCGTACCAAACCACTAATGTAACTCACAACACAAGCCCAATGACATCCAAGGTGGATTGGGATGATAACCAAATCATGCTGGAGTACCTTGACCTAAAAATAATATGCGGGTTTATGTATAGGTTATTGCTCTTAGCCGTTGGATTATAGGTATGTACCTAGGACTGGATGAAGTGTCTATTAATCTAAGATTTCAAGCATGTGCACACACACATACACACAAACATGCCTTCTTTAGCCAAGTAACATTTTGGGGCTGCTCTTGGAGGAGCTTGGTATACAAGTAGGACGTTGTGACGAGAACTTGCTTTCCTGTCTGAAACATCGGTAAATATTGAGGTTGTGGTAATTCACACTAGTTTGCATAGAGGATTGTTTGTACTAAATTTACCTGTTGGTTGCAATGATAAGCTGCTATTTGCAAGAGTGTCGTGATAACCTGCATCGGTATTAACAAATGAGTTTGCAATCATACATAACATCATTATAATTCAATTACTTACCGGGTCAATAAACCACCGAGGACTCTTGAGTGTTCTGAAGTGCTCATAGCAGACGATTCCACCTTTAGTTTGGATATTGTCATTAGCTGGGTAGGCCTTTGAATCCTTCCATACCTCCTCCACCTGTAATTTAGCACACATTTTCAATAAATCTACTTTCATAAAATGTTAATTTTCACGGCTATACTTTGGTTTTTTCCTCTTCTGTTATCATCCACCAGTTTGGGGTTTGCAAATTGCACCACAAAATCTGTGGTGACTTTGGTGTGTTTTTCATCATGCCAGCTTGCTGAGGTTGGTATTGGTGAACTGTGAATGGTGTCCTGTTTTCACCCGCTGAAATATAATCGGTTGGACACAGCATGGATAAATCTGTAACCACTGATCAGTTGGGAGAACGGTTAGGACCACATGCATACGTAAACATGAAATATAAATTTGTGACAAAAGACATATTAGTATGTATAACAAAGGCATAATATTATGTTGTACGGTACAGATGAGCTAGAAGCATGTTTAATTGGGCTTGCTTTGCTAATCATTCTGCCTCTGCATCCTGACATAGCAGCATGGGGTTCCTTACAAACAGAGACTACATGGGAGCACAATACAACCCACATCAAAACAAGGATATTGATTGGGCTTATACACACGATGCTTATAGTGCATACAGCTATATCATTACAATGTAATTACATACCATGTACATTCACTTTCTTGTAGAAAGCCACATACATTTCCTCTCTCATCCCCACAGTCAGGTGACTTACTGGTGTGACAATCACGTCATCACACAAGAACCAGTGGTCATTGTACAAAACAACTGCATAGTAGTGACCACCTTGTAGAGAGGATCCGCTGTGACACTGATGAGAGGTGTCAGTTGTCAGGAGGATAATAACAATACTATAGCTGCTAATGAACTTACCAGGAACCCTCGCAGTTCATATGCGTCACTGCAACTGTTCCATTTCAGCAAGCGTGTGGGGTCAATTGGTGTAAAAACCTTCCGAAATCCCTGCCATCTCTGCACCCTGACTGCAAGGATGTTAGGGAATTCCACAATCCATTTGTGTACCATTCCACTGAGTGATCCGTTATCTTCACAGCCACTAAGAATTTAAGCACATTGTTTTCTATTTAGGGTCGTACTACAAGTACACTAATTGTACTCTTACCACCATTCCCATCCATGTCCTCCACTTTGCACTTCTGTAGGTTTCCATTCATGCTGGATAGCTTCTCCAAGCGTACATGGGTTGGGTAAGCATGAAACTGTGCAGCCCACTATGGGATATGCTTGGTTTACCAGTGACCACTGATTACACTGTGTGCATCTTGTTTGTGTTATCCCTTTGCCAATTATCACCCTGAAGGGAAATAAATTGAATATAATTAAAAACAAACATGACTGCTGCAACACTAATTTACTGCTTGGATTCTTGACTTTCTCCCCGTAGATGAAGATTGCTGGCAATTGTCTCCAGAAAGTGAAAGGCGTCCTGCTGCTCCGTGTTGTTGAATTCTGTGAGGTGTTGTTTTAGGGCTGACAGAATTGCAAGATGGTCTGGGCCTCCTTTTTGTGTTATCTGTTGGAGTACCCTCACAACCAACTCTGCCACTGGGTCACTGGAATCCAACAAGAGATCACAAGCTGCAAGACACTGAAAGGTGCTGTTGATGTAGCAAAGATTCTGACTGGGTGGATTTAACAGTCCCTGTTGTATAGGTGCAAGTTTATTATTCATAAGTTTCATGGGGTGCACATTATTTAAAATGCACGTTTACCTACTTGTACTTGCCTTAAGGTGACTATTGTTTGCGGATGTTAATTTTAGCGCAATTTAGTGAAATCGCTAAACTTGCATGTACACATAAATGCATTCTGTGTATGTACATACCCATTACATGCACAAAAGTGCATACCGCTTTTGCCACATAGTACAAAATTTTTTGTCACCACAAATAATAGTCACCTAGGTTAAGGTGCATCACAGTATCATGTACCTGCACACCCTGGAGTAATGGTACCGGTAATCCATGCTGAGGCTTGGTACTTTTAGCAAGGTCCTTGAAGGTAAGGTACATAATTTGTTAGTACTGGAGTACATGTACAAGGTACTATATCATAACTTACGTGTCCAGGCACATTGTGGTTCCTGTTGCTACATTTCCTGGCTGAGCATGAGCAGCTCCCTTGACAGTTGACTCTGGCTTTCCGACATTCACATCTCAACATGCATTTGCTGCTATTTGAGCACTTGCAGGCCTGCAGAACATAATTGAGTGTATGAATGAAATAGATAATTAAGTTGCCCCATGATGGCACCTCAATTAATGTACTATATTATATTGCGAGTGCATTTTAACTATGAAATATCGTAGGTACTACATAGTCATTTGTGTTTGTAATAACATACAATGGCCGAAAAGTGCATGGCATCATCACTTTGGGATAGATTCTCTGAATCTAACTTCACCCGCTTTGCTGCAGGTTTGCTGACATCTGGTGGTCGTAGCATCTTAGTTGTCCCCTGGGAAAACTTAGCAGATTCAGCCGAGTTGAGTGATTGTGTTTTGGATCTCTCCTTTCTGCACCATGTTTCTCTAGGCAATTGCATTCCAGCAGACTGGATCGCTTCCTCGAGTTCATCAGCATGGGGACTGTGCACTGGCATATTGAGGCTTTTGAGGAGACGACAAAGCTGGTGGTCAGTCATCATCCTCATCCCTATGATCTTCTTTACATTCTGTATATGTAACGATGTCAAATGTAGTTGACAGTTGTTATGTACATTGTATGTTTTCAGTGAAAGCACTTACTAAGAAGGCTGCATACTTGTTGGCCTCTTCCACAAATGCCTGCATTCTGCCCCTGATAGTACTTTCTTGAATCTCAAAAAACTGGTCAATTCGTACCCTGTTCCGGGTTGTAAATGTTGTCTTTTGTACACCCATCATCTGAATTGATTATTGGTTATTGTTATTCACAGCAAACACTATATTCCTTCTTACAATTATGTACCTGTTCCACAGCACCATCTGTTCTATCCTTTGGGAATGCTAGAGTGTCAAGCGCTTGAACTCGCTGCGGTTTCTTGTGGCGTGATAGATCTCCCCTGAGGACTCCTGACCACAGACCAAAACAGCCTATCCAGCACGTAGTGAGGTACTCGCAGAAATCCGGCATGTGGTACCTGTAGTGTACAATTATATTGTCATAACTCGAGAGTAGTACAGAAGTGTCTATATTAAATCTTGCCTGTTTGCACCCTCAGAAGCAGTCGCCGATGTGTTTGCTTGTGGTAGCAGTTTCAAAACTTCAGAGATCGTATTTGTCTGGGATGAGAGGATGTCCTCATCCAGCTTCAGGATTGTAGGGTCATTGCTGTTCTCTTTCTGGATTGCAGCCATCACTATCTCATCAACGTTGGTGATTCGAAGCTGGTTTATGGCTCCCTAAAGATGGTAATATTTGAATTACTTATTATGCAACAATTGTTAATGTGTAACCACTAGCAGATACCTGTAGCAATGTAAATGCTTTTTGCACACTGGCATTCGTGTACTTGCTTGTCATTATGGTTCGAACTGACCCAAACAGGGTGATGAGGGTCTTGAGAAGTGTGCACCTTGCTAATGCTACAAAGGCATAGACTGCTAGCTCAATTTGCCATGGCTTGCAGACTTTCTTGGCCTTCTGTACAACACTGTGGATGGAATGGCTTTCGCAGATCCATGGATTCATTTTCTCGACGTCTTCATCAGTCCCATCTCCTCGAGCAATGCATAGTGCTCGACGATTGAACCCACGTAGTGTTTCATTGTTAAACACAAGCAGCGCTGCTAGAATGAAAACAGCACTAAAAGAAAAAGATATTTTTTTGGACATGTCAAAGTCATGGTATACAATTAATGCTTTTATTCATGTCAAACCTCTTGTCTGACATCAACTGTGGCTGGGCGTTTGTCTTAAAAATGGCTCTTTCTTCTTTCCTCAGTGTGCGCAGCATGAGTATGGCACTCTCCACTGATAGATCCTCCGAAGCCATCTCAGCCACCAGTAAAGCAGACGACTTTTTCAAGTAATCCCGAATCTCACTGGGATGGCCAGCCACCATGGCGAACCACAGTATATTATGCCGAGAATTGCTTCTGACCTCTGGCCTGTAAGTTTAATTTAATGGGATCATTAACTACTGTAACATTCATATTATGTGATACCATCTCCTACTTGATGAGAGTTCCTGTACTGTCCCATTTTATAATCACTCCAGCTCTACTTGAAAGATCATGGTAGGCACGTACCTATAGCAGACCAATATCATATTGTAAATTAGCTAACTTGTGCTCGGTACCTCTACCAAACAGAACACTATCACGGATATAGCTAACTTGTGCTTCGGTGAAGGCTATCACATTGCGGGGCATTGCCTGGAGCAGGCGAATGTACCCATATAGCTTTCTGTATGTAGTTAAGCCAGCTCGCTCAGCTTCTTTACGATCATTATATTCAGACCTTTCTGCGAGTTTACGTAAGCTAACATCAATGTCACCGTCCTGCACATTATATAGAAAAACAAAGATTAGGTCGTGGAAAACAAGACTGGGTGGCCATCCCCTTAAGCAAACCCATTATGTAAAGAATTTTACCATCTGATGTGAGAGGTGCTCTTCATAATTCACTTGTTGAGCTACTCTGAGAGAAGTCCCCACACTGTCTCTAATGAGGAGATTCATGAAAGCTCAACTGCAGACACATCTTGAATATTATATACTACATGTAGCTAGGCACATACATGTGCATGTGCAACTCTTACCTCACTCCTGCTGCAAATTGTATGTTACTCATTTCACTGAGGGCACTGTTGTGGACAGCCAATGGCTTTTGTCCTTTAGTGCATGCTTTGGTAAACTTCTCTCTCGGATTTCCTCTCAATTGGCCAAAAGTGTGCCCAACAACATGCATGCAGGGATCTAGAAAGGGATGGTTGATAAATAGAGTTATGTATCATGATGTAGCAACAATTATACATACTAAGTTTGACATACCGGAAATCTCGACACGGACAGTATACTTGTCATCCTTGCTGGCATGGCAGTTCATTTTTGCATTACAATATGAAGCTGCACATACACCACTAGCCTTAAAGAGTGGTGCTTTGGGCTTAAGCTGACTGCAGACCGCTGAGTCCAGAAACACCCACATTGTGTATGGTGGAACTGTTTTCATGTGGTTTCGAAAGATTGAGGTCCAGCTTTTTCGGAGCCTCATTCTCTTCCCAGGGAGATACTCAGGCATAATGGCATCCAATTCAGCCGGGGTGAGGGTGAACTTTGGATTCAGAGGGGGTTCATAATAGCATAGCTCCCCTTGAGGAAGTTGAGCATTTGCTAGTATTTCCTTTGTATTATGTTCCATTGCTCTATCTGCCCATGCACCTATATCATAATGAATGCATGCACAAAAGTGTATTGTAATATTATTATAGAAACGGCTTTATATACATGTAGTTACATACCATTCTTGTTTCCCATCAACAGGTGCACCACTACTTCTTGCTAGAGCTTGAACAGTACCTGCAACTTGCTAACACGCTAGAGCTGGAACTTATAACTTGCTTAACACACAATACATGCATGTAGAAACAGCTGTATTAAACAAGGGAAGTATAGTCCCCTAATATGCAATCCTGTGGTTTCATAAGTTGGTGGATGGGGAGGCACAAGAAGTGAGAAATGACTACCTAAAATCCCAGTGTAAACACTTCCCAGAGTCTCACATAGAAATCTAGCTAATTACAAAAAGAACAAAAAGAGGTATAATTGTAGTACATGTGTGTATATTAGTATTGATTATATGTTGATGTCCTTCCAGTCTGAGTCTTTGTATTGTGGTTTCTTTGTGCCTTGTGTCTTTGTCTAAGCTGAATTCCCTTTGTGTATGTGTCTCTCTCTCTATGTATAATATTATAATATTATGTCACAGTTTGCATCTGTATGTTCTGCAATTCAGGCATCAATATTTTAGGACCACCTGTCCGACCTTCCAACATACAACTTAGCGCTGGCCACTTGCCATGCATGCAACAGTTACTGGCTACTTGTCAGTAGTGCTAGCTAGAGTCTTATAGGAGCTCACTTGGCTGCCTATTCTACATAGTATCATCGTATTAGTTGGGTCCACCTGACCACGGCCGTAGTCCACCTGACTCAGCACAGCCTCCCAAGTCACTACATTGTCTACAAGTTATTACATTAGTGACGAGATACCACTATAATTTTTAATACAGAGTCCTTATGTGCATATAAGTAGTCTTCACAATTTTCTTCACAATTTTCTGCATGATGGTAGCAATAAACAAGCATCCACCTGTCAACATTCCTTGCAGCTTGTATAACTAAGCCTTAGTGCACAGAATGTTGGCAAATAGTTGCTCAAGACATTGCATTAGCTTCGGTGTACAATCTCCTGGCATACCACCCATCTGCAGGAAGAACAGAACATACGTAAATACTGATGCTGAAACTGTCTGCTTTCAATGTTGTAATCTTGAAACAAGTGTAGCTAGCTGCACATACATACCAGTCGAGAGGGAGGAGTTCAGACAAAGTACTTTACATTTACTACTGTATTAGCATTTTGTACTCTAAGGCCATGTATTTTGTTGCATAGCTGCACTGGTTTGCAATACTTTTAATAGGGTGACTTTTCTTTTGGGGTATATATAAGAATTAGTTGGGATTGGTATGACTTTCAAACATTTAAACTAGTTTGGAGTTTTGTAATGTCAGTTTGGGAATCAAAGAAGGATGGTAGTGCAACTCTTTTCCTCTGACTGGCTGATCCACAACTTCCCCTGAAGCTAGATTGTGATGCTTCCGCTTACGGTGTTGGGGCCGTGTTGTCCCATGTTTTCCCCGATGGTGGTGAACGCCCCATTGCGTATGCCTCAAGGACACTCACCCAGAGTGAAAAGGGGTACGCGCAGCTTGAGAAGGAGGCACTTTCTCTAGTGTTTGGAATCAAAAAGTTCCATCAGTTTCTGTACGGCAGACGGTTTACCTTAGTAACAGACCATAAGCCGCTCCTGACGATACTTGGTCCGAAGAGAGGGTTTCCGACATTAGCAGCTGCTAGACTGCAGAGGTGGGCTCTCCTACTGGCCGCATATCAGTATGACATCGAATTCCGATCAACTACGGAGCACTTGGATGCTGATGGGTTCTCTCGATTGCCCTTGAAGGTGGGGGAAGAGAGTGAATGTGTCTCTGCGATATCCGTTTTGACCCTCAGCCAGATTGAGTTTCTACCAGTTGACACAGACAAGCTGAGACGAGCTACAAAGTCTGACCCCGTGCTGTCAAGAGTCATGACATACACTCAGCGAGGTTGGCCAGCACACGTTGAGGCAGAGTTGAAGCCCTATGCCAACCGAAGACAGGAACTCACTACAGAAGTTGGATGTTTACTGTGGGGGATGTGAGTGATTGTTCCTGAGTCCTGTCGGAAAGCTGTGTTGATTGAGTTACATACGAGTCATCCAGGCATAGTGAGGATGAAGTCACTTGTACGGCTTCATGTTTGGTGGCCGTCACTCGACAAGGACATCGAGCAGATGGTACGTGACTGCCTGTCGTGTCAGAGGGTGCGGAACAACCCTCCTACTACTCTACTCCACCCATGGTCGTGGCCTGAGGGGCCTTGGAAACGCATACATGTTGATTTTGCGGGCCCGTTCTACGGATCAATGTACATGGTGGTGGTAGATGCACATTCGAAGTGGTTGGAGGTATTCCCCATGACCACTACTACCACAGAGAAAACACTTGAAGTGTTGCGCAACCTGTTTGCCTCATACGGGTTGCCTGAGCAGCTTGTGAGCGACAATGGGCCCCAATTTACGTCACACAAATTCGAGTTGTGTATGAAAGCCAACGGAATCAAGCACATCCGGACCTCGCCGTATCATCCCGCATCCAACGGAGAAGTGGAACGATTCGTGCAAACGTTTAAACAGGCTATGCAAGCTGGGAAGAGTGATACCGGATCCCTGAATGTGAAGTTAGCCAGGTTCTTGTTGACCTACAGGTCTACTCCAAGTACCACAACAGGTGTGACACCTGCAGAGTTGTTCCTGAAACGTCCACTACGTACGAGACTAGACTTGTTGAGACCTTCGTTGCAGAGTCACATGAGAATGAAACAAGCTGATCAGAAACGTCTCCACGATGCACATAGCAAGTTTCGAGCGTTTGAAGTTGGACAATCAGTATTAGTTCGGAACCTCCGAGAAGGTCCCAAGTGGTTGACTGGTACAGTCCTGGAACAGACTGGTCCAGAGTGCAAGTGTCTGACCAGATCTGGCGTCGCCACACTGACCAGGTGCTAGACCACAGTGTTGCTGCTGAGTACAGGTCTTCTGATGTCTCTGTTCAGCCTGGAACCCTAGAGACACAACCGTCCTTATCTGAACCAGTCCCTGTGGAAACTTCCGAGCCAGTGATGCTCCCTGAACAGTCCGATTCGCAGGAGCATGCTGAGACCGAATCCGATTCGAATACTACCGACTCACCTACCGTATCGACACGCTACCCACGTCGGGAGCACAAACCTCCGGACAGACTCTCTCATAAGTTTTAGCTTAGAAGGAGGGAGATGTGGTGTATTCATGCCATTTCCTGTTTTGTATTAATAATTATGTATGTCACGTGTATTGTGTCTGTCATGTGATGCCCTGCTGGATAAGAAGTTTTGTGTGTGCTGTAGCATTAGTACTAGCTGGCTAGTGAATAAACCTACTCTTGAGGCTACAATATAACACTTAGCGTCACAGTCCCCCCCCCCCTTAGTGTCATAATGACGCTATCTGTGGCAGAATTAGTTTGTGAACGGCCCCTTAGCTGGCGGTGCTGGGACGGCGGGTGGCACGAGGATACAGTTTTACTGTAAACCATGCTTCTCGGAGTTGGAGAGGGCAGAAAGGTCCTTAGAAGCTGCGAAGTGTATCATCAACGAGCTACGAAGCAAGTTCTCTTTACCGCCTGTCACTGAGCTGTTCCAGCTACAGATGCATGAGTGCCCAGATGACGAAAAGCATAAGCCTCGAAGTAGGACCAGCATCCCACTTGAGAGATTCACGCCATGTAGTCCTCGTAAGAGTCCTAGAGTCGAAGATAGCCATAAGTATACAATAGTCTTCTTCTACAGCAGCCATCGCGCTTTTGACACTTCGATCGTTCGGTGACGTAATCACATTTAATTACCGCACTCTGTGATTTCATTCGTCAGCTGGCGTTCCAGATGATTAAGGTGTCTGTGACAAGAATTTTAAATCAAGGCACCAGACGCTCCTTCGCCTGGAGGGCGTGGACGTCTGGGCACGAGACTATAGCGAACTGAAGTCTGAAGTACTCCAAATAACGCCGGCGCTGCCATGCCCGGGATTCCCTAAACAATTACGTAATGAAATGACGTAATCTGGACTCAAACCGGGTGAACAAAGCGGCAGCCGGGAAGCTACTGTATGTAACGCTACGAACAAGGCACGTCACAAGTAAGGCACTAGCAATAAATTAAGCGGACCGGACAAAGCGCTACCGTAAATGCGCTGCCTGCAATCTTATTATTTGTGCTATGTGCTGTGTGAAAAGTCAGACATCGCTGAAAATTTTTGGCCGTGACTTTGCCCTGCTTGAGGAGTTCGGGTGAGTACCAACATAGATAATAGAGCGTACAACGTACGCGCCATAATTTAGCTGTGGTACCAAGCACGATCAAAGCAGTCATACATAATGAAGGTAACCTCGTTAGCAGTATACTGTCGTCTGCATTTCTCGAGAGTACCATGAGCAAAGGGTAGACTGGCCGGTGTAGGAGAGTGCCAACCAGCAAGGCCTTGCTCGTGGCAATGTAGGAGAGTGCCACGAGCAAGACAGTCATACTGTAGTAGGGTAGCTTATACTGTATTATAATGGTACCCAAGCCTGACGCTAGAATATGATTTTACTATGCTTTGCCTTGCTCATGGCAGTCTGGGAGAGTGCCACGAGCAAGGCAATCATACTGTATTAGGGTGGATTATGGTCTGAACTGGTACCCAGGCCTCTGTTAAGACACTAGAATATCATTTTACTATGCTTTGCCTTGCTCATGGCAGTCTGGGAGAGTGCCACGAGCAAGGCAATCGTACTGTATTGGGGTGGATTATGGTCTGAACTGTATTATAATGGTACCCAGGCCTCTGTTAAGACAACAGAATGTGATTTTACTATGATTTGCCTTGCTCATGGCAGTTTGGGAGAGTGGCACGAGCAAGGCATGCCTTGCTCGTGGCACTCTTAATACAGTCATGATACTGTATTAGGGTGGATTATGGTCTGAACTGTATCCCAGGCCTCTGTTAAGACACTAGAATGTGATTTTACTATGAGCTTGGGTACCATTAGAATACAGTTCAGACCATAATCCATCCTAATACAGTATGACTGCCTTGCTCATGGCACTCTCCCAGACTGCAATGAGCAAGGCAAACCATAGTAAAATCATATTCTAGCGTCTTAACAGAGGCTTGGGTACCATTATAATACAGTTCAGACCATAATCCACCCTAATATAGTATGAGTGCCTTGCTCGTGGCACTCTCCCAAACTGCCATGAGCAAGGCAAATCATAGTAAAATCACATTCTAGTGTCTTAACAGAGGCCTGGGTACCATTATAATACAGTTCAGACCATAATCCACCCTAATACAGTATGAGTGCCTTGCTCGTGGCACTCTCCCAGACTGCTACTACGAGCAACATATGACTGCCTTGATCGTGGCAACATAGTTTTATCTAGTCTCAGGTACCCAGACCCGTCGGAAGATGGTGCACTGTCCTACAGTACCACGAGCAAAGAAAATCCCAAGCAACAGTAAAACACATATATGAGACTCAGAGAGGCTCATACCATAGATGCTTATTGACTTTGTGCCCACTTTATTTTGTTCAGTCTTACAGAAAAATTACAGATGGGGCTGCACAAGATCATGATTTATGATCTTGTGCAGCCCCATCTGTAATTTTTACATGTATGGTTCACTTCTGTCCTAGATCCCTCTATCTATACCCACTTGCTTTTATTTCATAGCAACTTGTATCACTGCCTATATACTATTCATGGAAATAAAATTTCTCCCCCTATTGCTATATGATTACAAGTAGTCTCGTGAGCCAAACAAAGACACTGTCTGCCTAACGAGACTACTTACTACTACTGCTTCGATCGTGCACGGCACTCACCAATACTCCAAAGCAGGGCAAGTCTCACCGCTCAGCTCTCTGGCTTTTCTCATAATTATAATAGTGCATGCATATAATAAGATTGCAGCGCATTTACGGTAGCACTGCGTCCGGTCCGATTAATTATTGCTTGTGCCTTGACTGTAGCTTGGCGTTACAACCGTATCCGCTCTTATAAGCGCGCCATTCTAATTAAAGCGCTAAATGTAGTAACATTGTTTTTTTTTCTCTCTAATATAGCGCCAAAAGAGTTAGCGAAAATTTTTTCAGGTGACGCATTAGATTTTTGCACATGCAAACTTTTTATATCTCAAGCAGCCTTCAATGGTAACTGTACTACGAGTCTCTCTATTTGCGATGCGCTACTCTAAAAAAGCGCCACTTCGTGTGTTTGTAAGTTTTCTCTCTCTAAAAGAGCGCCACTCACGGTAACGAATTATTTCTTTGGTTGCGCGTTTATTAGAGCGGATACGGTACCATCAAGAGCTCATTGTAGATGAAAGTTTTAGAGAGGACTTGGGGACGAGGCTACAACAATGGAGCTTGCTACACAAAACCACAACAAATATAGCTAATATTCGTGATTGACTAAAAAACGCGAATTACGTCATTATGTATGTACACTACCTATCACATGATCTGAACCACGAATCTAAAATTCTGCGAAAAGCTGCGATTCCACGAAATTTAGCTCTGTAAAGAAAGTACACATACGGTACTTTCTGTATAATATCATTAGCGCCCTAACACTAATTATGCCATTTGTGGTTTGGCATAGTCAGCTTCGCATTTGTATGGCTGTTGTGGTACTATATCTTCAATGCAATTGGCTTTTTGTAACAGTATAATGCTGTCTGTTGAAATTAAGGATCTGAATTTGTTACAACCGTAATTATGAAGGCCTCCATTGTTGTAATACTCTGCTGCGTGTTCACTGGTAGTAATGCAGGCTCAAGCAACTGTCCTACTTCTCAATGGTTTGATGCTGAATTTGTTTCAATCTCCGATAAAGCTGCCTTCCTTCCAATAATTATTCTCGATAGCAGTCTCTCGTTCTTCAGAGATATTATGCTATTCACCGAAGAAGAGATTGCGCAGGTGGAGGAGGATGCAATTCAGTTCTTCAACACAAGGTTTGGCCTCGATTTCTCTCAGTCACAGCCAGATGAGCAGGGACGACGATTCTATCGGAATGCAATCTTGTCTGCAGCCAGATTATCACCAGACGTACAATACACTGCAACATTCAACCATTGGATAATGTCTGGAAGCACAAAGTCTAGGTGTTTCGAAACTCGTCTCGGTAGTTGGAGAGTTGACTTCAGTGGTGAGCAAATCTTGCACGGCACCTATGGTGGAGAAGAAGGCATCCCAGTTGTAGCAAAAGATATTCTTAACTATGGTTTTTACAATATTCCAGTTTGTCCCCAGGAGCCTCTGGTGATACGGTTTACTACACCTAATCCAATTCGTCAAGCTCCACATGACGGCTTTTATATCATGAACCTTGATGCTTTCCATCGTGTTTGGGGACGTGGTCTCATTCAAGGCGTTGGTAAATTCGCCCCAACTGAAGATGGCCGTGTTCATTTTTATTTGCGCGAAATTTTTACTTTTCCTGCCCATCCCACTTTCATTCCATGAGACTATGTTGGTACTGCATGGGACAGGGACTACTCCAGACAATATATATAGTTCCTACTATTACACTTTGTATTTTTTGTATCTGATTTGTAGCTGTACCTATATATAGTAGTAGCTACTGTACTAACTGTAGCATGTACACAAGGTGATCATGACCCTCATTGAAGTACTTTCTCTATACAATTGAGTCAATATTATTATATAGCCAGGAAAGTAAGCATGACTTACCCACCCCTCCCCCAAGCTAGGGTTTCTCTCACCAGTATTTTGAAATTGATGTTTTTCTATGCTCAGTAGTTTATTAGCCTTTTAGGGGGGCCAGAAGCTGCCAGAAGCAATCTCAGAGCATCTTAATTAAGATGCTTTGAGCATACACCCAGACCCCCCTAGGGCCATGATACTGCCAGTGTGCAGCATTTTGCCAACCCCTACCAAAACATCTTGTATAAAACCCTGATGGTGTACAAGTGTAAAGATGGTTGAGGAATTGAGATGTGATTTAGGGGGTGTATATAGTATAGCCTCGTTCCCAGGCCCCCGCTTTATTCAAGGTAAAGCGGATGGCCTGGTATCTAAAGTCATGTGTGTGAATGGCTGCATATTTGATGGTACAGTGAATTTTACATCACTTTGAACACTGTTCAGCAGTCATCAGATTGCTGCAATAATGTAACTCAATTAGGTTCCCTTTCAACTTTAATGTATCACCTACAAGCATTTGGTTGGATAATCATATTCATCATACTGCTGGGAAATACAAGTTTGCAGGATTTCTACTGGTGTCATAAAATTAAAAAAAACAGCACCCCCACTTTTTGGCACCCCCATTCCAAAAATCCTAGTATATGCAGCATGCCCATTCCAATTTTCCTAGAAAAATTTGACCCCACCTTTGTACCACCCCCCAGAAAGGTGGCATACCGTGACCAATAATGGCAACGAAACCCTCAAGTACTTAATGCATGGAAGATACCTCAAAGGAGCCTCAAAACAGGACAAAAAAGTAATTTGATTCCCCTACAGTTGCATGGGGATAGACAGCAAAAGGGACGTGGTGTCCTGGAAGTGCAACAATTGAGCAAGAGAAGATTAAACTAAGTATAAGAACTCAGTGAGGACAGTTGTTACATGTTGCTGCATCTGGTTATACATATTGCTGTTATCCAATATTTTATTGAAATATTCCTACAGTGAATTTTGGTAGGGGCTTCTGAAATTGATGCGGGGTGTGATATATCCTATAAGATTCTTGGCAGGGGGACCAGAATCAAACCATTATAGATTGAACATTTTGTAGGGAGTTGTAGAAACGCAAATGTGAAACCAACGCAATCACGAAACTAACGCAAACGCGAAACTTGCCACACCCTCCCGGCCAGTGTCATAGTAAATTTGATCGCTCGGAATTTGATCGTGGCAATAAAAATTTACTAGGTTTCGTGTTTGCGTTCCTACAAGCGAGGTGTGAAGAATTCCAAGCCACCCTCCCTGTATGAATCCCTACCTACATGTGATCTTGCTGTGTTGTTAGAGCAAGGACACTTAATTAAGTGTCCTTTGTTAGAGAAAAAAGCCAATGTAGTAACTTGCAGCCAATCTCTCATGTGGCATGTAGCTACTGGTGATGTAGGTAAAATTTACAGGACAGCTGTTGTCTACATTATGGGCAGACATCTGGCAATTATGCTTTGTAGCTAGCTATCTTCCTACTTTAAATTCATGTTAGGTATAGCTATAAGCTAGGAAGTGGTGATATTACGGAACACCTAATTATAAGCCTCTGGGATTCTAGCAATAATAAACTAGCTTTTTGTAGTCAAATTAGTTCTCAAAAGATCAACGAGCATAATGTGAGCACAATAAATGGATGCAAATCTAAAGAATAATAGGTGAAAATAAGACAGTAGGATAATTCGTATTTCAGCAGTGTGAAGTGATTACACAGGCTATAGACTACTGGCTACCTGCCAGGTAGAAATTTAGTTAGTGGCTATACCCTACTGACTAGCTACCTATCCACAGGGGCTAGCTACCCGGTAGGAATTAAGTTAGTGGCTATACCCTACTGACTAGCTACCTATCCGCAGGGGCTAGCTACCCGGTAGGAATTAAGTTAGTGGCTATACCCTACTGACTAGCTACCTATCCGCAGAGGCTAGCTACCCGGTAGGAATTAAGTTAGTGGCTATACTGTACTAACGCAAACGCGAAACTTGCCAGTAGCTAGTAGCAGGTAGGAAGTTATAGTATAGACTACTCATGTACTCCAGCCGTCTCCATTGAGTATGAATTAATATTTGCAAATGCATTTAGGGAGGAAGTTAGACTAGCTACCGGCTGTCTAGCGTTTCATCCTTAATAGCCTTTGATCTTATAACCTTATAATTAGGGCAGAAGTTACCACAAGCGGTATATAAAAGCTATTCTGCAGGCCCTGAATAGTATAATTGCCTCTTCAAGACCTGTATGCAGCCACGAGTGTAAATTGCATTGTTCAGTCGCCATGTCACTCAGTGTGTTTACAAAGATTCCTATCCCTACATTGAAGCTTGAGCCCACAATGCATTATGCAGAGTCTACTGTTGGTGTGGCTAAACTTCGAGAGTCTTTAGTGAGCGAAAAACTAAATAGTAGATTGCATCGCCTTGTATTGGATTTGAAACTAAATCCTCAGTATATTGACCACATGAATATTAATGACTTTGTTGCTAAAGCCTGCAATCTTGGTGCTCCAACTCCTGACCAGGATTGGCTGTGGCTTTTCACTTCAGTTCATGGGATTTTTATATTTGAGTTCGACGATCACTTTGACAAACCACGACAGATCACACCAGAGTGTGTTGCAAAGAGAGCCAAGGAGATGAGGGCTGTGTTGAGAAGCCTAGGCAGCCACAAGCTCAGTGGCCTGCAGGGAAGCCTGGAGCATTGGCCTTCTGAAGTTCCGTGCAAGGAGGCGTACCTTTGGCTTTTAAGGAAAGCTGAAGAGCTGAGGGAGGGCGCAGCAGAGCTGCTTCATGATGTGTTTATTGATTTTTGTAATGGTGTTGAAGAGGAGATTATCCAGTGGCAATCAGATGCGTATCGGGGTGATTTTACTGCCTGGAATCTTGACCACTACAAGGAAGCTCGCAAACGTTCAGTAGGTTACATTTATTCACCCGTAGTACCACTCTTCATCATCAATAAGTGGATGGAGAAGGAATACTTCACCACCTGCATCGACCTTCTATATGAGGCTGCAATCATAGTCGCACTCGCGAATGACGTGCTAGGAATCCCGAGGGACCATGGAGATGACGGAACTATGACAGTGCTCAGAATAATAACAAACCTCTGTGACGTTGTCAAAGTCCACAATGAGATGGTTGAAGAACTCCACAAGAAAGTTCTAGAGCTGGAATGCAACGCAATGTACTTCATGGAAGAGATGGAGGCTGGTATGGTGGGACTTTTCCTGTGGCAGCTCAATTCAAATCGTTATGCAGGAAGGCTCCCAATTACAATATGCTAGGCTTTGTAAAAAAAAAATTTTCTTACATAATCTGTGTAATCTTAGATATTCACTCAGGACATTCAAGTTTTATAATCTTGCCTTTTATAATTACTATGGTGCTCATACTTCATTGATGAATTAATAATTTTGCAGATCCTTTCCTGACGGATTAAATGAAATTGTGTTCATTAATTAATAGCAAAATAGCAATTTTTTCGAACTGTCGTACCATAGATAGCTAGTATAGTGCATTGGATCATGGACATCTCAGTAATTTTATGAACGGAAAAGTCACGTGAATTTATTTGCACAATGACGTCATAAAACAGCGTCACAGGTCTGCTTGAAAAAAAAAAATAATTGAATGCACATGTGAGCATAACGTGTGGGCAATTTTCGGATATTTGGAGCACAAGCGCCTATATTATGCAGAATGTGTGTACGTACAGAAGTATGCAGAAATTGTCCCATCAAACGCACTAGTTACTACACTACTAGGTGTACATTTGGAATGCAAGGAGCCTCTCGGTCTTGGATGATGGATCTTGGGAAGGGCAGGGCGGATCAATTTTATTTTTTGAGACAGCCAGTTACACAAATAACTACCAAACAGATTCATGAAAAAATGATTTGGCCATAGGTCTTAGAAGAATGATATAAGTGCCATGCAAAATTTGCTGATCACTGTAAGTAATCAGAAAACTAGTTACCATCAAGGGTTTTCAAAACACACTATCCAGACACTATCCAACGGTTGAATGTACAGTATTCTGTAATTCTTCGGAAAATCTGAATGGAGCGAAGGTTGCATTGCGATACCATAAACTCTGGAGTATAATGACTGGCCACTCTATTTGAAAATTGTGCATTTTAGAGGCTGCTATTGCATGGGTGATTATATGCATGGGTTAAGTACCATGAGGTTAAAAAGACCGTAGTAAAGTACAATGTGAGTCTACTCACCGGGGGGACTTAGTAAATTTGATTAGTGCACAAGGTAAAGAGTTAGCCCACTAGGTGAGCAGTGGGCAGACCACTAAGAGTGCATTCAAACCTGTCTGTCTGATTATGCACTTAGTTGGGATTATGTGCCCTCAGGCTCATGCTTATATTCCTCCCGGGCATGCTACGTATCACATTAAAAAAATACAAGGCATTATAGTCGTCATGGTGGTTAACTTTGTTGTCTGATGGGTAAAAGAAATTCATAGGGTACTTCTATTTCATTGGGTAACACAATTCAAAACCCATAGTAATGGTAGTTGATAGGTAATTATATTCATGGGTTAATGTAATTAAGGGGTCACTATACTCCCAGTTTATGGTAGAATCTCTGTCCCTCAACTAACTGTGTAACTCAATTGGGTTCCTTTTATCTCCTGTATTACCTAAACCTTAACATCTCACCTCCAATCATTTGGTTGGATAATCACATTAATCATACTGCTGAGGTTCAAAGGGAATACAAGTATTACATATTTGCAGGATTTCTACTGGCGTCACAAAAAACAAACAGCACCCCCACTTTTTGGCACCCCCGTTCCAAAAACCCTACTATATGCAGCATGCCCATTCCAATTTTCCTAGAAAAATTTGACCCCACCTTTGTATGTCTCCCCAGAAATGTGGCATCTCGTGACCAATAATGGCAACGAAACCCTCGTAACTTGCAGCCAATCTCTCATGTGGCATGTAGCTACTGGTCATGCAGGTAAATTTTACAGGACAGCTGTTATCTACTGATTATGGGCAGACATCTGGCAAATGCTTTGTAGCTAGCTAGCTTCCTACTTTTATGTTAGGTATAAGTTATAAGGGAAATGGAGTATTACAGAACACCTAAGCCTCTGGGATTCTAGCAAGGATAAACTAGCTCATGGATACAAGTTACAAACGGTACACAAACAACAGCTAGTGCACTAACTACATGCAAGTTTCATTGATGTAGCACTGCACAATCACTATTAAATAGTTACAATTTTACGCTCTATTCCTGGTTTATAATACGAAACACCCGGGAACACCCCACTGATCTGCAAAGGCGCTATAACTGGTATGCTGGTAGACTAGCTAAGTACCTACTAAATTTTAGTCCACTGTTTGGGGGAAGCAGCTAGTCTAGTGATCTAAATCGTCGTTGCGGTCCCTTGAATGCGTGCGTATGGATGCGAATACGTGAAGTTATGCAAAAGCAATTGTTGCTGCCCGGACAGATAGAGAGTTTGGTAGTTCCTTGGTGCATTCAGCTGTTGGTAATGCATGTCTCGTAACTACTCCAGTCAGAAGACTTGATACAACCCAATTAGTAGGTGTTTCGAATTACTCCCCTGTTCCGAAATACCCGCAATTCCCTTATAACCATATAATCACGCACGGGCAGACATCTGCAATGCTTTGGACAGTTTGTCTAATGGGAAGCCATTCTATCAAAGGTGCCGACAGGGTGATATGCAGCTATTCAAGAGCTACCTTCAGCTAATATCACACCGAAAATACTGTGTGATATGCGTATATCGCGTGGCTAGGCATGTACAAAAATTGAACTACAGCTTTGAGCTGCCTGACACATGCACAAAAACTGAACTAAAACTGCCTGACACATGTACAACTTACGTACCCATAGTGACTCTTAGCAACTATCAGCTGCCATGAGACAAATCAGTTAGACCATGCCTACTGACGAGCTTTACACTCAGCAATATCCAATAACCATCCCTCTGGCTCCGCCCTTGGGATGTATTTTTTTTTTGCAATCTTGCCGGAAGACAATTAAGTGTTTGATTGTGCTCACGTTTCATATTTTTAATTCCGACTCGTATATACTTGTCCCTGGCGGAGCGACTGGGTAAATTGGCAGCAGCTATGGCCAAAAGCAGCAAGGAGAAGCGAGGTTTCTTTGCACCCGCAGTGCACTTGTTTAAAGGCTATCTGAAGGGATGGGTTGCCCTCTTGACTACTACCGCAGCCATGATCCTCCTGGCTTCAGCCCTCAGAGGTATACTAAACGCGAGTATAGATAGCTAACAAGAGTTTGTGCTATTAAATTTAACAGTATTTTGTATGTAATACAATCATAGTGGCGCAAGAAGCGTAGTTAGCGGCCAATACTCAGGCCCGTATATAGCCCGAGGGAGTTCGGGGGGGGGGGGGTTCGAATCGATCATACTACGCCAAAACGGAAAACGTCAAATTCGAGCTAATGAACCACACAAGTAGCAACTCTACACACCGTACACATACGAGGCTATCTCAAGAGCGGCTTTGGCCAGACAACTTAGTCCTTGGCTATGGTATGGAAGCCGAGGAGTGCATTTTACGACGTCGGCCCGCCCTGTATCACCCGACATCGGCCCGATATCGGCCCGATACCACCCCGCTCTTGTCCCGACATCGCCCGACGTCGGAAAAACAAATATCGTCAATTGGACTTTCCGAAATCGGCCCGACGTCGGGTCACCCGGTTGGATGCCGCATACATGGTACTCAGCGCTGCATAGTCATGCGACACCATATCACATTATATTACACAATTTAATAGTGCGCATAATTTATATTCATGTTGAATGCTTTTCAGGACTCTTGACATTAATGCTTGCTCCATTATTATTTCCAGCAGAGTTAGATGATTTCTCATACGATGCGATATACAACTGCGCATGCCTAGCAGATTACCTTTTTTTCTCTATGAAATTTTAATGCCATATGGATAAGAGTTAGACAGATAGCACAATCGGTTAATCAAATAGGTCTACATTACATAACCAAAAAAAATAAAAGAAGCAGGTGGGTAGAAGAGTAAACTATCTCCAAATGATATGCCAAAGGAATTTGGTGAGTTTGTGATGACAACCTTAGTGAAGTTGTGTAGCAGTTCTACTTTGAGGAAATTCTGGCATTTATTCTCACTGTATAATATATGCAATAAAAATTAATTGAAAGCATCTCTATGTACTGAGTGGCTATTATAGTTTCACACCATATCACCATGCTGCAAGCTCTTGAGCTGAGAGGTCTTTAATGCAACTGTGTGTGTTAGGAAAAACGATGAACCGTAATAAATCCATAACCAGGCGACACCTAGCGACCTAGCAGACCGACACTTAATGTGACACTATTTGTTTTTAACACTCCATTTTCTACAGTGCAGAACAGAATGAGCTAAGAGCCTATACCTCTTTCTGCCAAAAATATACAGCAACTCGAGCTCCATAGCGCACTGCCTGCGGTTATTGGTTCACTACACAGCGGCTTTGTAGCCCGACATGGCGGGTTTATAACCCGTCACTTCGGCTTTGTAATCCCGATATGGCGGCTTTTATAACCCGCTACGGTGGATTTACAATTGCAGAAGAGCTCACTCCTCTAGACCTGGACAGTAAGTTTTGACTGTACTTCATGCGCGCACTGTTTATAGGGCTTAATATCACGCACATACATGCAAAAGATCTCACTCTTCCATAGACCTCCATCAGTTCTGACTGTGCCTCATGCGAGCGCTTTGAAAACTTTCACCTGTTTGTAAGTCTTTGATCAAGTACTTTTGCTTGTGGCGGCTATTACGTACCAATAAACTGAGCAGTATCACAGGAAAGGAAATGATAAAAAGACGTGGAGTACAGTGTTAATCTTTTGTACTATCCGAGAGTCAAACGAGCTACTGCACGTTTGAAGGCAAGCACTAAAATCGGTAATAGCTTAGTAGCTATACAGTCAGCTTGTGTTTTCTTTCCTGTGATACAGATTTATTAGCTAATAGCCGGCACCATCAAAGCCTTACATGACCATGCGTACGTACACGGCTTGATCACGTACTATATGGTCCCACAGTGGCTGCAGGCTAGGGCTCAGACATTATTACTATTATTATTAAAATTTTAATGATAAACCATAATGTGGAATCATGCAACAAAAGTTAAACGGCAGGAGGTCTGCTCTGCATTGTAAAAAAAATCTGGCTGACAAATTTGGCTGACAAACAGATAAGGATAGGACATTTTACGGCTATGTCGGGTTTATAACCCGCCACGGCGGCCGCCGTGGCGGGGTACAAAGCCGCTGTGTCGGCCACCATGTCGGGCTTCCATCACAGGAAAGGAAATGATAAAAAGACGTGGAGTACCAGTGTTAATCTTTTGTACCTATCCGAGAGTCAAACGAGCTAATGCACGTTTGAAGGCAAGCACTAACATCGGTAATAGCTTAGTAGCTAGCTATAGAGTCAGCTTGTGTTTTCTTTCCTGTGATACTGCTTTTATTGGTACATAATAGCTAATAGCCGGCACCATGAAAGTCTTATATGACTATGCGTACGCGCACGGCTTGATCACATACTGTATGTCACGTGATAGCCCAGCAGTGGCTGCAGGGGCTTAGACATTATTAAAATTTTAATGACACAAGTGAGGCAGGGAAGGCCCATAGGTCAGATCATGATAAACCATAATGTGGAATCATGCAGCAAAAGTTAAACGGCAGGAGGTCTGCTCTGCATGGTACAAAAACTCTGGCTGACAAACAGATAAGGATAGGACATTTTAGGGCTATGTCAGGTTTATAACCCGCCACAGCGGCTGCTGTGTCGGGGTACAAAGCCGCTGTGTCGGCTGCCGTGTCTGGGTACAAAGCCGCTGTGTCGGCCGCAGTGTTGGGTTTGTAACCCGCCATGTCGGCCCGACACCAAAATCCGCTACGGAGTGCAGTTCTCGGCTTCCATACCATTGTCTGTCACTTAATGTTATGAGGAAGTCTCTGTCACTGTACTTAAAATTGTGTTCACGTGCATATTTGTCTCTTCATAATTAATAAGTTTATGATCGTCTCATTCTCGACACACTAGGGTTACGTTTATGTTTACAATATTGATGCGCATGCTATGAAAAACTGCTGCTGTCTGCTGTGCATCGTCTGGCAGCCATGGCATGTTACATTCTCGGTTCTGACGAGCCTTCCTGCTCGTATCATCTGGGCTGGGTTTAGCTTTTTAGTAGTATGCTAAGACATCATGCACTGTGAAAATAAGTGGTCCCAAGCTTAGGCCAAAGGGAAGAACTTTAATTTATCTACTTGGACCTAGCTCTCCCATTCTGATGACTAGCATCGTCTGTCTGCGGTGATTATGGACTGGTAATTGTTCAAAACGCTTCTTTTATGTCAGCCTTTTGCCATAAATGTACCATGCCCTAGCTGGAGGTCCACCTGGATGACATTAATCGACTGAAACCTCACACTGTGGGCGTGCAGGGCCAAGAGATCCAGAGCGCATGTTTCAGGAGTGGGACTTGAAACCTGATTTTATTCCATACAGAATGAGCTCGGCAGAGAGCCTATCGATGGAAGGAGTCAAAGAGTTTTAAAAAAATCGGCCAGATAGCCTAAGGTATACGATAGCTACTTTGTATTACTGATAATTGATGTAAAGGTAAAGCTTGCAGGAACTGATTATAGATGTAAGGTAAAGCTTGCAGGAATTGATAGTACACGTAGTGAACCTGCAGGAACTGATATTAGATGCACGGTAAACTTACAGGAACAGATAACAGATGTAATGTAAGGCTTGCAGGAACAGATATAGATGTAAGGCAAGGCTTGCAGGAACAGATTATAGATGTAAGGTAAGGCTTGCAGGAACAGATATAGATGTAAGGCAAGGCTTGCAGGAACAGATTATAGATGTAAGGTAAAGCTTGCAGGAACTGATTATAGATGTAAGGTAAAGCTTGCAGGAACAGATATAGATGTAAGGCAAGGCTTGCAGGAACAGATTATAGATGTAAGGTAAGGCTTGCAGGAACAGATATAGATGTAAGGCAAGGCTTGCAGGAACTGATTATAGATGTAAGGCAAGGCTTGCAGGAACAGATTATAGATGTAAGGTAAAGCTTGCAGGAACTGATTATAGATGTAAGGTAAAGCTTGCAGGAACAGATATAGATGTAAGGCAAGGCTTGCAGGAACAGATATAGATGTAAGGCAAGGCTTGCAGGAACTGATTATAGATGTAAGGCAAGGCTTGCAGGAACAGATTATAGATGTTAGGTAAAGCTTGCAGGAATTGATAGTACACGTAGTGAACCTGCAGGAACTGATATTAGATGCACGGTAAACTTACAGGAACAGATAACAGATGTAATGTAAGGCTTGCAGGAACAGATATAGATGTAAGGCAAGGCTTGCAGGAACAGATTATAGATGTAAGGTAAGGCTTGCAGGAACAGATTATAGATGTAAGGTAAGGCTTGCAGGACGCTGTCCCATACGCCTTGGGCTGGGTTTGTCTTGGGTGCTTGCTTTGGGGGAGGGGGGTTCAATAGGCACCACTCTGTGTCAATTGAGTGGCATGACCTACATCATGAGTCGTTAGTTAGAATCTAGTTACCCTGGCCAGTAAAACATTTGGTGTAGCTGCAGGCTAGAGTCTAAACAGGCCCCATTCTGTGATGCCTCTGTCAGCTGCATTCTGTCTAAAGTTTTGATCCTGAATAAGCCATGATGACCACCTGTAACTTTTGACTAGCCCATGCCATTTGGCTCAAGTAGCCTAGGAGGTCCCTTGCATGCTCTGTGGCCTGGGAACAGACTACTGCTGCATATGCAGCAAAGCACTGGGAACATGGTCCAAAAGTCTGGGATTAGCCTCCACTTCTGGAGGAGGTCACAAGCTTGGACAACAAATGACATTCCTTTCTGGAACTGGAATGGGTTTCACCTTGCCCTTGGACTATGGCATTTCTGGGTAACTGGGTTCTTGGCTGGACTGCCATGGTTCCCTGCTGATACCCTTTAAGTGCGCAGTTTACATCAGGCCCCTACTGGTGGCCCTGTATGTGGATATATTTTGTATTGGGTACTTGCTGATGACTCTTTACGTGTAATTATATTATTAGGTGCCTAATGATGCCCTGTTATGGATTAGGTCTTTGCTGAGGCTCTGCAGGGCAGCGGTAAAACCAGGAACGATGGAAACGGAAACAGAAATGGAAATGGAAATGGTCTAGCGCAAGTATCAAGAGTGGATTATACAAACTGATTAATATCCACTCTCTGATATAAATATGGGCCCTGTACCAAGGTCATACAGGTCATACAGGGTCTATCATGAGCCCAGTAGGCTCCACCCCCTCGCAAAACATCACTGCTGAGGGGCGAGCCTAGTTATTTAAAGTGGCCCCTTTGATTTTGAGGTTAGTAACTGGGCAAATAAAACTTCCTTCAGAGTTACCGTTACTCTTTATTTTTAATTAAAAATGCAAACCGAAAGTGTAGAAAACTTATGGATGGCCACCTTAGCTACTTGCACAAAGGCTGGAGAAAGTTGTGTAAAAATTTCACTTAGCTACATTTACCGGCCCAAAACACGCCTGCTGCAATACATAGCTATGTTATATGTGTCTTCTCCAGAAGAAACTAACATTAATGAAACGACAGTTACTTTTAGCGCTCTAGACTGCAGTTCCAGACATCGAGATTGAAGACTTCCTGTTCTCAGATTGGACGTAATGGTCGCTTTTCCTGTTGTTACAACTTTCACCCCATATACACAGACGGTACTTTTCCTACGGTGAGCGAAAAGTCGTCTAGGAACGAGACTACACTTGAAGGCAGCGGAGTCCATTTTCTATGTCTGGAACTGAAGAAATTCCTGCACAACTACGACTCAGACCAACTTGACAGTCAGGACCACAGGATGAAGGGGGCGGAGTCTACACTTCCGGTTGGTTCTAATGAACGGAAGCTATTACAACACGGCTCAATGTTTTCTATTTCCGTTTCCATTTCCGTTTCCACCATTCCTGGTTTTACCACCGCCTGGCTCTGCATGGATACTTGCATTGGGTATATATACTGGCTATACCTCTGTCTACCCCCTCAGTAAACAAGTAACTAGTATACCAGCACAACCTATTGTCTTATTGTTTCCATTAAAATTGCAAAATGAACAGCTATACATGTACATGTATTGTACTAACCACTGCATGTATAGAAGGGGGAGTGCTTACAGTGATGTCATCTGGTATGTATTAGGACAACCTTATCAGTTAGCTAACAAGGACAAAAAGACAACAAAAAGGCCTTGCTTATGAATTCAAGCAACAACATTACATAATCAAATGCCATCAACCTAAGCATTCTATGCAGTGTATAGTATGAACTACTGCACAATGTGAGACAGTGCGACACATGCCAAACTATTGCTAGGAATTTTCCCCTTAGCTATAGTATACCTTTTACTTGCAAAAATATAACATGGTGGATTGCATGCATGCAAAAGTGTGATATTCCATCTTACAACCACGCTACTCCAGCAAGAACCCATTCCGCACTGCACACGTAAAAAAACTTTTTACTGTGGTGATGAAGACATTATAGCTATAATAGGAGATAAGATATAGCTATAATAGGTCAGTTGTGACTCAGTATATTGCATTCTTTTCCTTGCAGGTGAAACTTTCTTTATAGGCATGTTGGTCTACAAAACATATGTGGAGAACTTTCTTGATGATACCAATATATCTGCCGCCAACAGCAATGCTACGACAGTTTCAGAATTTATCAAGCAGACTGCAAAGCCGATCTATGAACAGATTCTCCCAGATTATCTACAGGTCTTTCCGGAGGAGTGGAATATGAAGGACTTCTTGTATTACTGGGCAGTAGGCTTAGGAATGTCACACATTCTCTTCCAGGTAAAACCCGTTATTTCTTCCAGATGGTACCATTTTTTAAGATAATAAAGATAATCAATGAAACAATAATCTTACATACTACTAACACTATAGGTAAACTAGCAAACAAATAACCCTATTTTACCACTGTAGCTATATAGCTATGTAGTAGGAGCAAGTATTCGTCCGTTCAGCTGCTGTACAGAAGGCCTAAACACAGATAGCTATTAGAAATGAAGTAGAATCTATTTGATTTGCGGTCCACTGCTGACAGGAACACTCATTATGGACTACTTAAAACAACCAGTGTGTTAATAAATGCTACAAACTAACACCATCTCCTGTTTAGGAAAAGAACAGTCAGGTTTTCAGGCTTTGTTACAGAGATGTGGGACGGCTAGGGATGTTGGAGCTACTGACTTGGTGTTTCTCCCTCTCTTACGTAGGGAAGCTGCGGGTTCCTTCAGTGGTGGTACTACGTGAGGCAGAAGGACACAGCCGAAGAATGGAAGTGTCAGCCAAAGAGATGGCTTTCCCGACCAACTGAAATACATGAGATTGTTGTAGGAACACTCAGCATGATACTGAGCACTACCCTCTCATCACTGTTGATCTGTTGGATCTATAATGGCAACTTTAATACTTTTTACTATGAATTTGACAAGTATGGCTATGCCTACTTTCTTGTCAGCTTCCCCATGTTCTATGTGTGGATGGAGACGCTGTCCTATCACTATCACAAGCTCATGCACACCCCTTTCTTCTACAAATACAGTCACAAGATGCATCATTGGTGGGTTGATACAGTGGTTTCCTACTAAGAGATATATTCTGTGTAAATTTTAGCTATAGCATACTATTATTCATTCATAATAATTTTGTTGTAGCCTTGCTCCCAAGTTCTACTCAGTTATCTTTTGCTGCATGCAGCAGTTACACTGATCACTTTTTAAATTTATTACACCTGTACTGCTCACTCTTTGGCATTACAAATTTAATGTGCCTCCTTCCCTTATAATATACATAAAATACTCCAGACGTAATGTTTACTCACACTTGGCCTACCTGCATATTATGTCATTCTCATGACTCTTACCAGTGTATCGACAGTGTGGCCCCATCAGATTTCTGAGGCCAAAACTCTGTATATAGGTGTACTTCAAGATGCTCACTCTCTTCTATCCACACAGGTACCAAACTCCAACAGCCTACTCAACTTTTGCTTTTATGCCTCTGGAAGTGGCATACTTCCAAATCACTGCCGTTTCCCCATGCATGATCTGGCCTATCCACACCATACCGTTCTGTTCTATTTTCCTCTATTATTACTACTATACAGTACTCCAACACTCGGGGATCATGTTTGAACCTCTTTTTCCCTGGCAACCTCATACAATATTTCATGATGACCATCACAAGTAAGCTGTTATAGCTGTTAGGTAACAGTATAGCTAGTATACCTTGAAGGTAGCAAGATACTATGAGAACTGCTTCTTCACTGCTGAAGAATAGGTCAAATTTTTTTTCCACGCTATGCACAGACAAACATACAGCTGCTGCATAGCCTTGGTGGCCATGGCCGCTCCACTCCTAAAGAGCTTCCGACGCTCCTATTATGCATGTGAAAATCACATTTTCTACCGAGCCTCCCTCCTGGTCCACTTGATAACATTTTGGTTAATCTGATATAACAACAGACATCGAGCGCACAATTTACAATGTTTACCTGCATGCATTATGCATGCACTCAGTGGTATTCACGGTGCTACATGTGTAAAGTACTACAGGTCAGACTTCCAAAAGGGAAAATTCACTTTTGCTGAACTGTCCGATAATGTAGCAAGTTCCAAGTAGTGAGGTGTGAAGTGTGATAATGATACATATAAATAGTTTATGTGTGACAGTAACTACATTTTTTAAACAGATCACTTACCTGCTAGTACAATAAAGGCATACAAAGGTGGTAGCTTACCTTTAAATTTGTAAAGTAGTACCAACACTGTTTTGGCTGGAGTGATATATATATATATATATATATATAATTTGTGCCGGAGATGTAATACACCTCATGTGTCCAGTGGTTGCTAGCTACCATTCAACTCATGCCCTTATAATTATACACAGTACGTACAGTGCAGGGAAAATATGGTGCATCAAGATGTTGAAGTACATGTAGGCTGAGCCACTGTTAGATGTACTATAATATCAGATGATTTTAAAGCCTAGCAACAGGCATAGTTTCAAAGTGGGTGGGGCTTGTTTGATTAATAAGTATTCCACAGTGATACTTGTTTTGGCTTACCTTCTGACTCCTACAGATACTTCCACTGCAACATTGGTTTTGGCAGCTACTTCTGGGACTGGTTCTGGGATACGTGGAGAGACCCAAATCGAGTCTATGGAGAGAACATTAGTTGGAAGGGACAGAAGAAAAATTGAATGGTATTAAAATGGTTGTAATACTAAAACTATTGACACAGTTTTATTTTCAATCAGATATCGATTAACTCTGACTACCACGAAGTGTGTTTCCGATAACACCCTCACAGGCATGGTCTAATTAACTTTTATCATGACCCATATAACCACATGTACAATCATTTGTATATCACTTTTGCTTTGATTTTCTGTTAAAAAATAAAATAAAAAACAATTTTGGTGTGTAGCTACTGATTTTGCTTTATGTATCAATAATTTGTAATCAGACTTGTATCACTGGTTAAAGATTTACTGCAGTGTACAGAGGACTATAGCCTATAGCCATTCAGATGTACATGCACCCATGCACTGTCTTATACCCACTCTTTGATACTTAGCAGTGTGTGGTTCTGCATTTAATTCCTACACCTTATTGTTTGTGGAACTGCAGCAACAGATTGCACTAGTAATTCTACAGTAAAAAGTAACTACACACAACAGTGACCATCTTATCAGCGAGAGGACTCCCAAAAGTCATAGTGGATGACATCTTCAGTTATATCAGATATGGTCCACTTCAAATCGTTGCCTTTTGTATGGTCAGTCTCAGCATGCGCTTGTGTGTCCCTAGTTGCCAGGGAGCCTCATGTGGGCATCCCACATTAAGGTGCTATCACAAACACTGGCACAGACATTCCAATGATTGTTAGTGTGATTTAGCTAAGAGGTCTCTGGCTGTGGTATACGTAACTTGCAAAACAGTGTGAACACACTGTGTTTGTGTAAGCAGTGCACCTTCCTGCACTATTTCTTCCCTTATAATAAGGGAAAAAACAGTGTACACTCTTTTCCCCCTTTATAACAAGGGAGAAAACAGTGTACCCCTACACTCTTTCCCTTTATATTAAGGGAAAAAACAGTGCCCCCCTACACTCTTTTCCCCCTTTATAACAAGGGAGAAAACAGTGTACCCCTACACTCTTTTTCACCTTATAATAAGGGAAAAAACAGTTCCCCCTACACTCTTTTTCCCCTTATAATAAGGGAAAAAACAGTGTACCCCTACACGATGAAATATACGAACTGTGGAGATAAAACTAGTGTCAGTTAATTACCTGAAGATGCCAAGTATAGTTAACACAACTGAAGAGGTTTAGTCGACACCTGTCATCTTAGCCATACATTGAGTTCCAATATTCTATTTTGTAATGAATGGACACATGTCAAAATTGACTATAGTTAATCGCCTGAGATAAGGATACCTAATGGATAAAACTTTTAATTTGTTTGGCAGGACTCTGAACATAATACCAGGAATGAAGATGCCAAGTATAGTTAACACAACTGAAGAGGTTTAGTCGAGGGCAAAGCCTAAGTAGTACGTATAATTCTACTAAACCTCTGAGTCTGACTCAGTACAATGTATGGCTACATGCATGTAACCTGCAGGATATAGCTATATCTATAGGTATGAGTTTTGCCACCTACACCATCCCATTACACGTACATGTATATGGAGTACAAGTGCATGCATATGAAAGAATGAGGTTCTATTCTTGAGAAAGCCATAAATCTGTCTTGTTGATGCCTGAATTTGACCATTGACCCAATTTCAAACTGTACGTCACAGTTATAGGGTCACCTCAGGTGAATCTAGATTCTTCATTCGTGGCCAGGGTGTAAGCTATTATTCTAGCGAACCATTAAGCTACGGGACTCCCTTACTTACATTATTCAAGCTCTGATATTATGTCATGCAACTTGATGCGCTCCACCCGTAGTCTCGATGCTCACACATAGCTAATTATAGCAAAATTAGTGTAATGGGGAGTGTGCATGCGCACAGTAAATAAAAATTTTATGATTGATTTGCAGTGGAAGGACAGTAAACTTTGCAATGGCAGTACATGTATAAAGTTATATTCAAGCTCAATTTTACACAACTAAGCATTCATGAAATAGCTTAACTATTCAACTTGCACTTAATAAAATAATAAACACTTAAATTTAGCCTGCCTGAATTTTTGATTTACCTCAATAAATATGCACATTCTTATAGTGAGCATTTTACCGACTCCTCTGGTTGTACTCAGCTTGCATGACGATGTACGTAATGCATATTTTATGTGCTGACTGTGAATTATAGAGGTAACAATATATTTGTGTCAACCCAATCATAACACTACAATGTTGAGTTATTGGACAATGATATTACGTATGTACACTGTCAAGTCTTAGGCAGCCTTTCCCATAGAGTACTTCAAAAAGACAACTCTGCATATGTAAAAGTTTGTAAGTCATGCAGGGTGAGTACGAGGGGCTTATAGACTGGTGACAGGAGTCTTCCACTGCTTGTGGGATTCTTTTGAGATCAATGTGTGTGAAACATTTTCAGAGACATACCATACCATATTGGAACATATGAACATTATGAGCAAGAATCAGTAGCTTCAGAAAGGGTAGCTTCACTTAACACACTGGTGCTTGTATCAATCTATCTAGACTACAGCTGAATTGAAAAGATTATTCTATGTTGTGACAGGAGAACCTCTACGTATAGTTTACGCTATTCTTCACCACAATCACAAAGGGCTTTAAGGTAGCAAGGGAAGTTGAAAAAATCCCCGTAAAACGGCTCATGAATAATTAATGAGCAATCAGCAATGTCACGTGAGCTACGTAAAGTTAATGAGATTCATTGAACTATTTACATTTTTCCATGGCGGCAACCGGAATCAACAGCGGGGGTGTGTCACTTTGATGTGGAAAGCGGCACTTTCAAGGGCAAATTCGACACTTTGATGTGGCCGAGCGGTACTTTGATATTCACTTTCAAACCTCTTTTTTTTTCTTTTTTTTTTAGTAAGAAGCCGTTTAGGCCATCTGTAGTGCTGAGTAGGCTGTTTGTGAGTAAAATGTAACGTAGCAAGGGAAGGGTTAGGAGAGAAAAGCATGCGTAGTTTTCTTGTGAGTAGGCTGACTGTCATAACCCTTGGGTCAATCTACTGTAGCAGGCGTGGATTGTCGCAATATTTGATTGGCGCGAAATTAGTGTACTTGTGAATAGCAAGGTAGATTTGGCTGTAAAACCGGACCTGAAGCGTTTTTGTGAAAAAGCATGCGTAGGATTTTGGCCTGTCCTATGTAGGTTGTGTGTAGGTGACGTTGAGGGGTGAAACTGAGCGGGGAGTGCAATATTTGGAATTTTAAAGCTCAATGGTCATGAATAATTAATGAGCAGCCTAAACCTGCCTTTTTCCTAGCTTTGGCAGGGTCATGGCGGACCTTTGTGGTTTGATAGTCATGAATATGATTAATTGGCTATGAATATCATTAATAACCTCAAGAAAGTGATTAATTGACTCTCGTTCAGCAATGTCTGGCTTGCTGGCTCTACAGTGCTTAAAAATCAAATTGACATTTGTATTAGCAAACTTGCAGGTTATTGAGAGGATTCCCAGTCATTAATGATATTCATTGACAGTTGGATCAGACTGTACAGGATAGGAGCCGAGTGCATGTGCTGTATGGGAAGTGGAAATTGTTCCTTGAATAGTTAGGCAATAGGAAAGATATGGTGAGGGGATTAAGGCTGTTTGTGTGTAAAATCCAGCCTAAAGATTAAGATTGCTGATAATAAATCTCGAATGTGATTGGTCACTGTATATACGGTATATTTCAAATTTTCTTTCTAATTTATCAAACTGACCAATAGTATTAAAGATTTATCGAATAACGTCATGGCAACTTTGCGGAAGGTCTGAAAGCTGCAATCTGATTGGACCCTTTGGAATTCCAAAGGGGAAAGGCGTCTGTGATGAGAAAGTTTGTTTAGAACACCAGACGGTCTTTCGCCGGGAGGGCGTGAACGTCTGGGCATGAGACTATCGAGAGTGACAGGTATGGTCCAGCGTTCTCACCAGGATATTGGGTACAAAGGGCACAATTAATAATTAATGTATTGTACTCTCTTTAGCGGTTCCATTGTGTACTTGTGTTATTCTACAATGTAAACTGTTACTCCTGACAGCTGTTCTAAGCCAACCCCCAACCTATTCAGACCTTCAAGTAGTTGAAGTGATCACTAAAAACCAAAGGGCACATCGATGATTCTGGGGCAGATCCAAAGGGCACATTAGATGCCCCAAAGGGCACAGTGCCCTTTGGTATAGGCCTAGCGAGAACACTGGTATGGTCCACAAAAGCTTATGACTAAATCTAGGGCAGAGTTTTGAACATATCACTTTGTATACATACAATGGAGCCGCCATTTTCTTTGGAGCCATCCCTGTACTACCGTACTCCACAATTAGTACAGAGTCTAGCATCAGTTGATGGGATTGCTTTCAGACTTAAGATTGCCTCCATTTTCTGAACTTTTATCTTTATGCTCTCCTGATTCAGGATATAGCTCAGATTTAGCTTCACGCAACAAAACACAACTAGCTGCTAGCAAAATGCTTATTTTTGTTCCTACAGTGAACAATGTTGGCTTCATCAATGAGTATCCAGACTTCTTCACAAACGTGCCAGAAGTGGTAGGTCTGTAGCTTTGCGGCATTCAGTCACATGACATGCTGCATACAGTAACATGACATGCAGATGATATACTGCCTACTGTCACATGACATTGTACTGCTTTAGCCACACTTATTTGTTTCTGTTCATTATCAATTTCTTTCTCTGGCCAGCGATTTCGCAAGTTAATTGAGATAAACTGCCAGGCTCTAGTGCAGGTAGGTAATTTGCAATCTGCTCATCCTAACATGTTAAATGTACACGACCATTTTCCTCTGATGTCATCAGCAGATGTTAATTTGCCAATTGCTCTGAATTTGGCCAATATTCACCCATAATCTTTTATAGGTGCTATAGAAATGATATTTCAACCATAGCTAGATCTGATCTTATGCATTAGTTAAATATTAATTTTCCATAGAGAATGTAATACAGGCACTCAGTACATTCTCTGTGGAAAATGAGTAAATTTCAGTAATATATATCTTAGTGATGGTATAAGTTACTGCATTCAGATTTCAAGTATGAGTCAAGCTCAGCAGAGATTAGGTTCAGAAAAAAATTCTGGCCAATCCAGTAGTTAATAAGCTGTGATGACATCACACGGGAAGTGATCTATTTAAAATTAACCTATCTTGATCAGTTTTATACTATAGTATACCTGCTGTTTGGGAGGCAGTATAAAGTATTGACTTATGCTAATGCCTTACTTCTCAAAATGCTAGTGGCTTAGCTCTTATGTGGCATGAATGTTTGTAGGTGTAAATTTAATGAAAGTGCATGTAACACGTTTGAAAGAAAATTTCACCATTTTATGTCTATGAAGAACTCTTTAAGGTTAGGCCCAACTGGAAGTATTGACTCAATCCACTTTGTCTGGTAGACATAGCAAGACGCAATGCCATAATGTTGAAGGTGTCTGTGAGTGAAGAATCTCATACTCCAAATTTCAAGACAGTCAGGATATTTTTAGCTCTGATTGACAGCTGTACAGAAACTTGTAAGCGTCCTGCAGTTCCAGTACACCATGAATGGAGACTTATCGCATACCTCCTTTGCATCGGTTGTAGAAACTGCAAACTGACCATTACATCCGAGCTAAGAACATAAGTCTTCATGATCACTCTCAATGTCTGGAACTGCAGACTAGAGAGCTAAAAGTGTAACAATAGTTTTAGTAACTTCGGTTTCTTAATTTTGGAGAAATTTGCAGTATGCGTGTTTTGGACAGGTAAGTGAATATGGCTGCTTGCAGTGAAGTGATTGCATATAGTAACAGATTTCTTGTTTCTCTGTATTCTCCAGTCCCTGTGCTTTCAAATTAGTCCTGTGTAGGTCATAAGGCCATTCATTGCATTATCATGGAGTGGTGTGGATAAAGCCTTACCCAGTCATGATTTTTTCCCCTGCACTTCCGGTTGGGCCTAACCTTATTGCACCATGCAAAAATTTCCCACTGTATATACAATACTATAGACTGTATCATTCATTGTGTAGTATAGTATACAGGACTAGTCAATTAGGAGTATATAGAATTTGGCCCAACGAGCATGTTTCAGTAAAGGCTTGAGATGCAACATTTAGAATACCTGGTAGGATACAAGATCAAATATGGGTAGATTGAAACATTTATTATACTTGAAATGTGAAGGGAGTTTTGCTTTTGAGGCGAACAGTACTTACTTTGTGACAAAGTAGTGAAGTAATGCTGATTATTATATTGTTACTTTGCCAACAGATGACGCGGACCAACTCCCTCCATAACTCATACCATCTAGCTTTGTCCATGTATGTAACGTGTTCATAACAAACAACTATAGTCAAAATGACGTTTTTTTTACTGTGCACCGTTTGTTATTGCATATAATATATGAGGTGACCTTCCCAGTACCTGCAACTGCAGTAACCACTCAAATTGTTAAACTGACAGATCCATTTTTATAGTGTACTGCCAAAAATGGCCGAAAAGTGAGTTTTCTCTGATTGGTGTGCTATGGTTGAAATAGTGTGGGTGGTGCATGATTGACCTGGACTCTGTAGCTGGCTAGATAAAATTTGAGCATGAAGTATTGGGTATGAAGCAAGATACTATGCCATAAGTTCAGCAAATAATAATCTGGTAGCAGATACAAGCATACTGAGTGCAGATGCACAGACAGACGAACAAACAAACAAACGATCAGATGTGAAAAACCTCTGATGCATATTTGCTTGTTTGTGTATCTGCTTAGGAACAGCCAGGTGTGTATCCAGCTGGTAAAAATTACTCTTCCCTAAGCCACTTGTACGTACTGACAGTGGCAGCTGCCCCCTGATACACTGGCCCTGGTCAATCCGTGATTTACATAAATGCAGATTGGTAATCCCAGCCAGAATGTTTTGTCAGCATCTGCATCAAAGCATCAGTTAACAAAGACTATGAGTATGTGTGTGTGTTTGTGTGTGCAGTCTACTGTCCAATCTCTAGGATCAAAGCTCGACTGCTCACTCTTATTGCTATTAATTGTAAGTTTGCAAATTAAGTTATTGTACCATGATAGGGGTCAGCCATGTATTATAATATAGCTCAACCATAACTATGAGGGCTCTAACTGAATCATTGCACACATCCTACATAGCAGTTGTGGTTTGTAGGCCCGCAATGAGTCAGGTACATGTTTGTGAAGAGAAGTATGTTACCTTGATTACATGAATGCAGGAAGCGTGGTGCAGTAATCAATATTTCTTCAGCTGTCTCTGACTATCCCTGGCCCATGTATACCGTCTACTGTGCTTCAAAGGTTTGTACTATGTATTAGTGGCAGACACTGTATTATTGTGTGTAGGATCTCACATGTGGGGTTCAATCTAGCCTCGTCCCCAGGCCACACACCCCCACGTCGTCTGGAGACGAGGCTAGGTTCAATCTTATCTTCACTTTATATTTTGTAAGCTACTGTTTTATGCTTGTGTTGCAGGTGTTTGTAAACTATTTCTCGGCTGGTTTACGCAAGGAATATGAAGCTAAGGGTATTTGTGTCCAGGTGAGCAGTAGTCTTTGTGTTTGAAATTCCTCTGCTAGCAATCAACACAAACAGGTGACAAATTAGCCCATTATTTCTACACATTGTATTGTGAAATGCGAATAAAACTCTTGGCATCCAACAGCTACAAAAGTCGATGTATTATAGAGTATGTTATTTCTCTGCAAATTGCCGCTTAATCAAACATATCTGTGACGGGATTTTTTTAATTTATTTATTGTATTCGCCCTCTACAACCACCCATGCATTATCCAGATAGCTTACAGCATTGCAGAATAACTTATAGCGTAAATGACCAATTATCGACACGTACCAAATACCGTCATAGTAGTATTTAGTAGTATTTAGTAGTATACGGAATAGGTATCCGTGAATGTGTAGTGAGAGAACAGGGGTGAACAGCAACTTTACTTCCGGTTGATCAGTTCTGCATTTAGCGAGAAAGGAATGTGCTAATTGCTGTTTTTTCTTGGAAGATGAGGCCAAGGCTGACTGATTCGCGAAGGACCGGCATCAATCGGACCTACCGTTCGCTGTATCCACTGTAGGCGGTTGCGAGCGGTTGTGAAAGGTGCTCTGAGGCTCGGTATCAGATGAGTATCAACAACCTACAGCTCTACCTGTCTTTTTGTGGCCAGTTCTCATGACTATCTCGAGCAACAGCGGTCCTATAGCAAGCTAATTGTCCTTTTTTGCGTTTATCCTCTCAGATGCATGCATGCCGTGCAGTGAAATTTTGCCTTCTCTGATTTTTTGGTTTGCTCTCCTGAGTCTCAAACTTGTATAAAGACTATTAAAGTACTAAGACAAGGCTAGAGATCATTGGCATTTGGTACCCAGTGGTGTAACTGAGGTAATATATGAGCGGCAGTGAAGCAAAGTTCCAGGGTGACGATAATTGAGTATGGGAAAATGTACAGAGTGACGATATCAGGTACCGGGTGACGATAATTGGTAAATGAGGGGTATGGCCGCTGCACTGTCGCTTCGTGATGAAGTATAGTAACATCCTCGGAGGTGGGGCGATATTTAGTAAACTCAATGACCTCATTTCCAGCGCAAGAGCGAGCTTTCTACGACTAACGAGAGCGAAGTTAGTGCGGTGCACCGTTTATGTGTCAATAATTGGCCATTTACGCTACATCTTTGAGTTAATTTTTTTTGGACCTGGTCATTTAAAGTAACCACCTTGTACAGTATTTACACAGCAACTTTTATTTCCATTTGTTCATAACCAACCACCACAGAATGTAAAACCTTATGTGGTTGCCACGGCAATGAGTGGGTTCAAGACAAGCTTGTTTACCCCCAATGGAGAGACCTACTCCCGAGCAGCTGTGGCGACCATTGGACTCCAGAAGGACACTTATGGCTACTGGACCCATGCTCTGCAGGTGAGGTGGTGTGGCCAGAAGAGCCCATTTCAGAACATAAGCCTACTTACTATAGTACACTACAACCCAGTTAGAGAGAGAGAAAATTATACTAGAAAATTATACTAGTCTGGGATTTTAAAGACACTATAATTTATACAAGCCACTTATCTTCATCTCATCCTTTGCTCACTATGTATAGGGTTATATTATAAACCGGATTCCTAGCTGGCTCCTTGACCGCATGATCTGGAAATTTCTACTGGATTTGCGTGCAGCGGAGCTGAAAAAGGCTAAGCAGATCAAGGAACAGTAGAGCCTGCAAGGCAGTAGCTGTAGACAAGTATATATACAAATGAGTTCTAGGAATGTTTTCTGCTCGAATACTTCTTTTAATTGGCCAGGGAGGTGCTGGTCGGGTAGGTCATTGCTGTTGTAGGTCTGGTCCCAGATTAGCTAAGTAATTTTTTGTAGCAATTTTGCACTGTTACGATAACATTCCATGTGTTCAATTGGGACTTTGTTCCCAGGCTCATTCACATACATGTATTTGAAGAACCAAATTTGGCTGGTATTAAGGTTTGCACACTTATACATTGATTGTGTGTGAGGATTGCAGTATTGTGCATGTGCAACTGAAGCTCTCTCTACCAATACTTCACTGCATAAATAGCAAATCAAGTGTAAGACGTGTATAGTTCCTATTGAAGATAATTTATGTTTCTAATACAGGTTACCTGTATTACAAGGTAATTATTAAGCTGCATAATAACAGATAATAGTACACATATAGAGTAATAATCCCTGCTATGAGTGACTCCAGAAAATTAATGTAGTACATGTACATCACTGACTGTGTTCTGGAGATCAAGAATAATGAGCATTGGAAGTTTGGCAAATGCACATTGACCCCAAAACTGAACAAGAATGATATTTCATACCTATAGCTAAAAACCAGCCAGGTGTTTTTTTTACATAAATCATCCAACCGAAGGTTGTGCTCAGCAACAGGTCAGTCTAAACTAAATGCAGCTGTAGAATAGATCGGCTTGGCTAGCCAGTAGACACATGTGTATAAATTGGCAAATTTAAAGCAGGAAAAGTTGCACATTTAGGCAAAGGCACAAATCAAAAAAGTAAAGGCACAGGCAAGAACAAGCAGAAAATTACACCATCTCTAATGCAGTATTATAGGTGAATATCCTAGTACTGTTTAATATAGCCTCTTCCCCGGTCACTCCCCCCTCGAAGAGTCTCTTCGGGGGGGAGTGGCCTGGGGACGAGGTAATATATGCAACATGAG
Source organism: Phakellia ventilabrum (assembly GCA_963921505.1). Lineage (NCBI taxonomy): Eukaryota > Metazoa > Porifera > Demospongiae > Axinellida > Axinellidae > Phakellia > Phakellia ventilabrum. The sequence continues at coordinate 4,231,912 of OY997386.1, read as the reverse complement.
CTGTATGGTATTCATACCGCTAACGATAATAATTACGTAACCGATAATCTTACGTATAGGGGATGTGTATTTGGGGACGTAAATACAGCAGTACACGTAACGGTTTTCCCCGGAGTTATGATAATATGGGCTGTACCGGCAGAATTTATTATGTACCTATAAGAAGACGAAGCGGGAGCAGCCGCTCGGTATACCAAGGTATACGGTGTAAAACTTACACGCTACAGCTAGTATCATCAATACGCCCTTATCGTGTAAAACACTATGGCAAGGCCCTGGTCACCTCCAAAAGTGTGCGTGAGGCTGCAGTATCCTGACAGCATCGGTCCAGTGACTTCCAAAATGTTGCAGAACCTACTGGATAAGCTGAGAACTGTAAGTTCACCCTAGTTTTGACGGGACGAGGGTCAGCCGGGGTATAGATTAAATACATACTGGGAATTGCAGTTCCCTTTAACATGCTATTAGCTAAGTCAGGAGATGATACTAACTTTAGATATGGGACAATCCATTGAACTTTAGTCTCGCGAGCCAGCCCACTTCCGTTCCGCAGCACCGGCACCGATCGCTTTCAGTATCAGTATTGCCGACGATGGTAACCCTAAGTGGGCTCGATGCCGATACTGACGCAGTGCTACGGAAAGCAAATGGGCTGGCTCGCGACCATATGCAGCAGAGTCTCTACTGACTTAGGGGGCATCTCCAAACCATTTTTTTTAAAGATAACGTCATTGTGACGTTAGGGGGCGGTGGTGATTAGGACCGTGACGTTATCGTCAGTTAATACGTACATACTACTACTATAATTGCGAACTCTGTGTAGAAAGAAATCTAGAACTGTATGCAACTGTCTTCCTGTGGACATCTATAATATAATGATGATTGACACACACCCCAGAAATAAGATATCCCAGAAATTCGGCAATACCCAAACTAGGAGTTAGTGTTCCTCTAAGGATTACAGAACAATCCCAAGAAACTGAAAGTTTCTGATAATTCTTGTGGTTACTAGTCCCCTTGACCACCATCTTGAAAGGAAACTGTTTTGTCTAACAATATGGAATAGATTTCATACCAGCATGCAGGGTACCTGCAGCTATACTCTTATGGCCATTTGAGCTATAGCTCCAGAGTGTTTGGATAATTTTATTGAACGTCAATTTCTCATCAGGGACTTCCCAACATCGATTTTTGTTGCTGAATGAGTTTCCCCTTCTCAATGTTACAATCTATGGAAAGTAATCTCAGAGTGTTTTTGTCCAAGGAACATGTTTTTTTGTTGTTGTTCACAGTGCCATTTTGGCTGCAAACTTGCTAATCATTTTAAGCATGTACACTTGGAATGACATAATGGACATCGATATGAATTTGAAATCTAACTCAATCATAATTCCAAGATAATGCCAGTTCCGTATTTTGCAAATCTGACCTGTAAAAAATATTTGGGTAGAATAAAGTAGTTAAAATGCCAAACCTCAAAATATACTTTCTACATGCGGAATACCTTAAGTAAAGAATATAGAGATCTTTGGCTTGACTAATAGAAGGTGACCTGTAGCTAGCTATGTCATATAAAAAATTGATTACCATTAAATTTTGTTGTATATATGTGTACTTCCCAAATTCTGCTAGCTAGTAGCCACTTCAGATACACCAATAGCAAAGTAGCTCTCAGCTCAGTCTGTCGTTCAACTGTTACTTCAAAATCATGGGTCCTGTTTCCTTCTTATTGTACTTATAGGAAAATGGACTCATATCTTTTCTTTACCGCAGGATTGTCCTAATCCTGATACCAAACTCCGAATGTACGACCTGCAGTGGACACTGAGTGCCAGGATGGTTTCAAACCCTAGTAGCCACAGCTGTGAAACTACTACTATCCAAACACAGCAGCAAAATGGAGAGTTCTCACAGGATGGAGAATACTTTTGTGTAACTTCACCAGTTGCCCAACCCCAACAGCCACTGGAGTGGCCGTATGCTGTTACTGCTGACGATACTCCAACAATCATTGCTGAAATATACCATAATATTCCTGGTGACGGAGAAGCTCTTGAGAAGAGGATTGATGGAATCATTACTAAGATCCATGACCGATTGCAAGAATGTCTATGTGCAGGAAAAGGACACGTTTGGTAAGGGAACCAAAGGTTATGACTCTAGTATACGAATACGGTTACAATTACTCCCCATTTTTGAAAAATATTTTAAAATGTGTAATCTAGAACACACAGAATCCAAATCCAGTGCACACGCTATAACATGTAGCTAGCCACACACCATGCAGTGCATGTGCAAAATTTTGTCTTTGGCTCTGAGCTATTATGTCATTTAGTTGTCTTACTGCTGGGTGAGTAAACTCCATAATATCTAAAATATGCCTGTGGAGATGATAAATGGGTGCTCCAGGTATAAGTGAGATAATTATATTGGCCTTCAGGTAGGTATACTTCTTCATGTACCTGAGAATGAGTGAACAAAGAGACGAAACGAGTTGATTAAAACTGCCCATTCGTCAGTTTATATGTACAGTGACAAAAAAACATTTAAAAAAATCAAAGAACATATAGGGATGCAATCCCCAAAAAGCAACCAAACAAGGTAGGAATGATACCACAATACCCTTACGGATTGTCATCCTTATATTTTTGCCATTTTTGCAACTAGGTCTCATTTTATGTAAGTGCTAGTCACATGGGACGACAGGATGTTAGATTGTGGTGTAGATGATTAGGTATTTTTAGAAAGTACTTTGGTATGTAGAGTAATGTTTTTGGAAATGTGTTCCGTACTAACTGTTGGCGAAGTGAAAGGGTGTTGTTGCAGGTGGAAGAGTGTAGGTGTCATTGTAGGTGTGGATTGTGGTGTAGAATGTGGGGTAAGTGGTACATGTATGTAGTCTAGAGTGTGTATTACTGCATGTGGAGGATAAGTTGTAGTGTGAGGGGGTGATGTGTATTGCATTGTGAAGTGCTGCAATTGCCACATTCTATTGGCTGTGGATATGGCTGGTGTGGCATGCCAGGGATTCGTATGTGTATGTGTGTGTGTGTGTGTGTGTGTATGTGTGTGTGTGTGTGTGTGTGTGTGTGTGTGTGTGTGTGTGTGTGTGTGTGTGTGTGTGTGTGAGAGAGAGAGAGAGAGAGAGAGAGAGAGAGATTGGAAAAATGGCAAAAGATATGGGGATGACAATCCGTAAGGGTATTGTGGTATCATTCCTACCTTGTTTGGTTGCTTTTGGGGGATTCCATCCCTATATATTCTTTTATTTTTTAAAATATTTTTTGTTACTTGTTTCTGTTGTTTTTTGGGGGGAGGAGAAACATATGAATGGTGTTTAGATGGTGTGGTTGTGTGGGGCAGATATCCGGTATTAGCAGTATCCACATATGCTCCTATTCATGATAAACTAACAGCACCTGTAATGTAACAGACACAGAATGCACTTTGCACTGCAAAGCTTTCAGTGGGGCTTAAAGATACAGCAGAGTAGCCAAATACAGCTAATGTGAATTGTAGCTAAGCGCCTACCCACTTGAGAATGCCACTGTAAACCCACTGATTCTTGTATGCAACGTTTGTAATGGCAGACAGCTGTCTACAGCAGTTTGCCGACTCCATTGAAGCACATCATGAAGGTTAGTATGGTCTGTGATGGTCTTAGTCTAGCAGTTGTATCAGTGTTCTTACTATTATAACGTAACTACAGCAACTCACTTTGGGTCCGTCATAAAGCGTACTCCAAGTAATATAAGCGTCTAAGCAGAACAGCTCGTGCTCGAGGCTGCGTTTCCGGTGTGGGCGTAACCACCGTTTAATGCGCAGAACGGAACGGAACAGAACGGCGCATAGCAGCTAGTACTTGCCTCGAGCGCTTGAGAATCTCTGCTGAACGGTTTGATTTGTTTGAGAACGCTATGGTGTGGGTGCAATAGCCCAGATCCAGTAGCGCTTCTTCGCGTTTGAATCATTGTAATCGCTTGAGTCATTGTTGTGCTATCGCCGTTGAAGAAACCAGAAAGAAGAATTGTGACAATTTGACAGTTTAGCGACTTGCCGATTTGGCACTTCAGCGATGCTCTCTGTCAGCGTTAACAGTCTTGTTACAGACAATGTGATACGTGACTGAAGTATTTACAGGAATAAAAAAGGCCAGAGCAGGAAGCTTGGACAAGTCTAACAACTTCTAACAACTTCTTGTAGAGGAAGGATTGCTACAGACTGAATATTAGTAGTACAGTGTACGTATTTACAATAATCACTCCTGTCCAACAGTTGGCTACAAGGATACCACAGTCTAAATGAAGCCAGTGTGGTTTTTTCAAACTACAAAGGAGCAAAAAAGTACTTCTGGTGGGGATCAGGCCCAGGGTTTCAGCTTGCATATCCAAGGTCTAAACATGCTACTGATAAAAAGTGAAAGTTTGTCCCTTGATATGCTTTCTATTCAGTATCTCCCAGGGATCATGGCTGTAGGCTACCACCCTGTAGAGCTAATGCCAGGGTCCTCTGCCCTAGCTTTGTATCCCTTCTCCACTGGAAGACATGACCGCATGCATGCTGACATTAACCCTTAATTTTGAGGACAGATGTGCTTATAGAGATATGTTTCATAATAATTGCTAAAAAATAAGCTTTTAATCATGCATTATCTTTTTCTTACAGGATAGTTACATTACCGTACAGTATGGAGATTCAAACTAGCTGCTGCAGAGGTGACAAGAAAAAATAAATCATATAGGACTGTATTGCAGTATGAAAAGTCATAATAATATGAGTCCTATTATGCATGCAGGATTTTACCGTGTTACAAATAGTTTTGTATACATATGCACTATCATCTACTCAGATGCTCCTACCTACTGAGCTACTGGAGCTCATGAGCAGAAGAGTAGTAGGCAAATTTAATTCAAAGTGCTTACTAGTTGTGTACAATTGAGCTTGAATGTTATTTCATCACATTCGTCAAGTCGGTCAATGCACTGAACAAATAGCTTGATATGAGTAGTGTTGTGTCCCCCTTCCTCTACACATGAGATTAATGAGGGGTGAAGCCTCTCAAGTAAGTGCTTGGTCTGAATTATAGTAAGTAAGGAATGTACAAACTTGTTGTACACACATTTTACCAATGTTGCATGAAACCACCTTCAGTGGCTCAATAGCCTCATTCCCAGGCTCTGTGTATTATTCTGCTCCAGTTTTTTTCACACTGCAACAATGTGAAGGCCTGAGAATGAAGGTAGTGGCTCAATGCATCCTTGGTTCCACACAAAACTGTTTCAGATGTCGTGCTATATAGGTAGTTACAGTAAGTCAGACGGTGACCATAAATTTTCAGACAGCCGCAAGCGAGCATGTGAAAGTAGCAGCCGAGCTGATTCCTTCACTAACTGATCCCTATATATGCAGCTGCCACAAATCTGCAAGCAGCATCCAAAAATCATACCTACATTTACTTTCGGTCTTTACTACCAATCTTTGAATGATGCTGCATAAAATACCAACAAATGGGACTCCTTGGTGGAAAGTAGCATCATTTCTCAGCAACATACTGATACATATGTCCGGAGTTTATAATTGTATGCTTGTCCAGATAGATCTATTTTCCCTCGCAGAAATAATAACAGGGATAACAGCTAAAAATCTTAAGAATGACATAAATGAACAAAAACCAGACTTGTACCATCATATTGCTGAGGACCTCTGTCAACACTCAGCAATGCCCCTCAGTCCCCAAGGTAGCTGTAAATGTAGTGACAAGAAATGGATGTGCAGCAGAACATCTCCAACCTTTTAGTCTACTGCTTATTAACGATAAAGGTATCACATGCCTATATCCTCATTCCCAGCTAGTCTTCCCACCATAGCTTTTCAGGGAAGGCCTGGTACAAATGATCTTGTACCGTGACAACATTGATCTGATCATTTTTGTGCAGTGCTATATGCTCTCCTATGTACATGACTTTGTATTATGACTCAGAGCTGTGCAGGCAGGGAGGTCTGGAACATGCAATATTATTATTGCAAGACCAGCAGCTGCAAGTCTACACACTCAGTGTATTATATGCTCATTAATTTTGTCGGGTATATATTTCTAGCCACCAATGTGCTTATTTGTCAAAGCTATGGGGAATTAATGTATAATTAAATTTATTAAGGCATGAATAGTCAATAATATTATTATTATTATTATTATGCTACTGAGTTAACTATGATAATAATTATGCCAAATATTGGCACACGCAGTGCCTTTCATCCACCCATGCACCATGCTATAACATTGTGTATCAGTTTTGTGTCGAGGTAAGGATGGAAATTACTCCACAAGGCGGGATGATACTTGGAATACAATAAATAGGAACATATGTGTGGAGGGTAGCCTTGATTCCAATCTTTCTCCAGCATTTGTTCAGTTTGCTATTGAAAAACCTGAGTTGTGCACAACATGCTGTAGTCATGCATAGACCCATCTGGATGTCTTCGCGTTTGAGAAATAGGCAGGTTTAGTTAACAGGAACATAGCAGCTGGCTGGGCTCCCCGGGAGTCCTATATAAACACACTGATATACTGATATGTGGGGAAGGCCTGGAATGAGGCTAAAAATTCTGAAGTGGAGCATGAGTATGTTATTCCATGCATGCACAGCTACACAGGTACTTGAAACCGCTGGAAGAAAATTGTCGAATAAAACAATAACTTGTTGCAGTATAGCTTGATAAGACAAGTACAAAAACAACACCTTTGACCCAGTAACACACTAACTGCTTCGGAATTAGTTAATGAAACCATACCTCTAATATATCTATGAGAAAACAGAATATGAAGCAGCACATTGTAAAATGATCACATACAAATAATGATAGCAATAGCAATAACAAGTTCTACTCCCTAGTGCAACTGTTGCAAGTTCAAATTTGAAGAAGCTATCTATTTCAGATTTACAGCTACAT